>BPTQ01000005.1:315127693-315574144 GCA_019973895.1 Chrysanthemum seticuspe
TTTCTCAATCAAATCACATAAATCTCAAGTTAAATTCAGAAACTACAGTTGCTGTTGAAGATCTGTTATTCTGGTTTTGGATCTGGATTTGGATGATAATGATACTGGTTTTGGGTTGAGATCTGAGCTGGAATTGGATTAGGATTAGTGGTTTATTAGGCTAGTGTTCTTGTTTCATCAAAGTGCAAGCCATAGTGGCTATGGAATTTTGTAAGTTCTAAATTCTGTATTGATCATTGAATCTGTGTTTGAATCTGTCATTTAGTTATCATTGGTACTGTTTGATGCTTGATTGATGCTTGTTTAGTCATATCTAGTCTAGATCTGTTTGTAGTTCTATAATCAGTAGGTTAACTTGTGTTTGGAATAGCTGAATAAACTGAGTTAGAGGATAGCAGTACTGATAAGAGTAGTCTATACTTGTTAAGATAGTTGTTTGTTAGTCATTTGAGGTCATTAATTTAGCAGTCACACTTCAAAAGTCAAAATCTCTTATAATTAATCTATTAGTTAAATCTGTTAGAATCAGTAAGTAGTATAAGTTGCAAATTAGCTTTAAATTGATAGATCTAGCTTTTAGTAATCATAATTAGTGTTAAAATCTCATAATCAGTTCAACAATTTGGATTAAAATTCAGTTTGGTCAAACTCTCATGTCTGTTCTTCATTAGTCAAATTAGTCAAAAACAGTTTTGCAACAAACTTTGTGAGAAGATTTCTGATTCATCTCTGAGAATCAGTGTTTGAAACTTTGGATATTAAATCTTCAACTGGTCTAGTACTGATAATTACTTTTTGTGAAATCTGGTTTGGTCATTTTAAGCTTCAAATAAGCTCTTCAACAAGCTACTATCTGCCCTGTTCACACTTAAGTGTGAATCAGGCTTATTTGTTTCTGTTGCATCTGCTTCAAATCAGTGAGTTAGGACTTGGTATTTGGCACAATCATAGCTGGCCAGGTGTTTAGTAGGACTGCATAAGTGGTTTTCTGATTAGCTTATTAGTTGAGCTTGTGCATAAGCTCAAACAGTGGACCTGAACCACTGTTTGGTTAATATAAACAGTTTGCTTATTCCTAGGTTCTGAGCTTTTAGCTTGTTAGGAGTAGGTACTTTCAGTAGTATTTAGCTTATTCTAGTATAAGTTAGCTTCTGTTACTGTTTGGTTTGTTAATTAGCTTATTAGCTTATCTTAGTAGCTTATTCTAGTAGCATTTGCACTATAGCTTTTATATTCTACACATAGCCTGTTGATTTTTCATTTTTCATAGATTCATAATATCATTTTAGAATTTTCCTGAAATTTTCATAATTTTTGGTCTTTATTTACTATTTTTCTCAATTTAAATAGATTTTAATCAATTTTTAATAGGTTTTATTGCAAATTAATTGAGAAAAAGTTCCAAAAAATAATTTTTCAATTTTCTTAGTTTAAGATAATTATAAAAAGCATAAAAAAGATTTTTCCATATTTTTTCCCCTTTATTTGGTATTTTTCACAATTTTAATTAGATTAAAATAGATTTAAATTTGTAGATAATAGAAAATTAATCTGAAAAATACAAAAATAGTTTTGAAAAGTCTTTAGTGATATTTTAGATTTTTAGAAAGTAATTTCATAATTTTCCCTCTCTCTTTTATAATTTTTAGAATTTTAAATTAGTTTAAATTAGTTTTTAATTTTTATAAAATCAAGAAAAATCCTAAAAAAATAGTTTTAATTCTAAATTAGTTTTCTAATTACATTTTTAGAGTAAAAGTAAATTTAGGCATTTTTAGGGTATCGTTTAGACGTAGTTGCATTTTTATTCGCGTTTGTTAATTACGTTTTATTTTAGATCGCGTTTAGGATTTCCCGTAACTTAGATTTCCTTAATTACTTTCCCATCCCCGTAGTTAATAATCAAATCTATAATCCAAATCATCAAGCATTAAATCCAAACCAAGAACGACGTTGGCAATTCACGCCTCGTTGGGAAAACGATTCGGGTTGACTAATCCGTACACACGATCACACACGGGATTTGATTTATTATTCTGTTTCCTAAGAGAATTTGAATCATTCTTCGTGATTATTTTTGATATTGATATTGAGGATTTATCCACACACATAACCCTTAAGCCTTCACTTATCAAAGACAAAATCAAATTTTGGCGCCGCTGCCGGGGAGGTTGTGTCACGACAATATCGTTTGAAGTTTGTCGATTAGTGACTTGAGATCCTTCATTCGTGAAGTTACTATTTTTCTAAAAAATAAAAAAAAGTAAAAAATATTTTCCTTTTTCTTTTATATATATATATCAGATTAAAAATACAAAAAGATTTTCTCTTTGTTTTTGGTAATAAATAGAAGACACCAATTATATAACATTCTCAACGGAGGTGTTATCATTATAAGTTCCCGAACAAAAGATCAAAAACTTGCCTTTGTGTTGCTTGTGGATTTATTTACTTCTATTTGATAAACAAACTGTGTGGTGGGTATAAGGACGGTCTGACATTAAATTGCGACTGTAAAGAAGCGGGTTTTTAATAAGCTTCGCGCTGACCTACAAAGCTTCTCCGCTCACTTGTGCGTTTGTCTTGTAGAGGTGATTTATTCACTCGGGATTATTGGTTTAAGTTCACTGTGTTTTCGAATATCGGTTTCTTTTAATTGAATTGGTTTTTAAGTGCATGCGCACTCGCTCTCGATCTAGACGACTTCATAATCAGAATCAGAACGTACCCGAGTTACGTAATATGGCTGCTGCTAACGTTCCACCACACCCTGGTCCAAATCCTCCTCCCGTTAATCAAAATGTAGCTCCCGATCTCCGAACGATGGAGGAGTTATGTCAACCTACCATGTACGGGAGGGGAGGACCCATTGCACCGACTAATATCCAAGCTACCGATTTTAGCTTGAAACATCACATGATAGAACAAGTAAAAAACAGTTGTCAATTTCACGGTTTACCCGATGATGATGCAAACAAGCATCTTGATAAGTTTCTAACGGTTACTCAGAGTATGAAACAAAATGGGGTCTCCGATGACGCCCTTCGTCTCTATCTTTTCCCATACTCTTTGACTCATCATGCCACTTCTTGGTTTGATCGACTCCCGAAGAATTCGATTCATACCTTCGAGGAAATGGTTTCGAAGTTCTTGGCAAAGTACTTTCCACCATCGATGGTGACGAAGTTGAGGAACGATATCAGTAATTTCAGACAGTATCCCGACGAATCTTTGTTTGAAGCTTGGGAACGATACAAGCTTGCTATTGATCGATGTCCAAATCATAATATGTTGCTTGTCACCCAAATCGATACGTTCTACAATGGTTTGACGTTGAGACATCGTGATACTATCAATGCTGCTGCCGGTGGAACTTTCATGAAAAGACGTCCCGAGGAATGCTACGATCTTATTGAGAACATGACCGCTCATCATAATTATTGGGATTCTTCTGCTGAAAGGAGTGAATCATCTAGATCAATTTCATCTTCTTCTCACGATACGGCTCTTCATAAGAAAGTTGATGATTTGAACATGGCTATGTTGAAAATGTACCAAATGCATCTGTCTAGTCAAAATCAGCAAGTGAAAGCGGTGAACCCGACTTGTGAGACTTGTGGAGGTCCACATCCTTATTCTGAGTGCCCAGCCTCCGGTGGCTACGCACATGAGAATGTTTATGCTGCTACAGGAAACTACAATCAACCGCAAGGAGATCGAAATCTTCTTAGCTACCGTTCAAACAACTATCTCGGACCTCCCGGTTTCAACCAACCTCAACAACAAAACCATAATCAAAACCGTTTCAATGGTAACAACAATCAAAACAGAGGAGTTAACCATGGAAATCAACATTATCAAGCTCCTCCACCTCAAGTTTACCAACAACCACCTCCTCCTCAACAACAATACCAACAACCTTCTCATCAAGTTGCTACGAACAACGAGTTTCTATCTTACATGAAGAGCTCCGACAATACTATCAAGAGTTTGCAGAATCAAATCAACGGCATGAGGTCGGATTTCAAGAAGGAAATTGAAGCTACAAGTAACAAACAGATGACTGAAATCAGGAATATGATGGCTAGTTTCTTTCAGGCCAATCAACCGTCTACTTCTTATTCTCAACCCTCGGGTTCCGGTTCTCTTCCTAGTAACACAATTCCTAACCCGAGAGGTGACATGAAAGCTATCACTACCCGAAGTGGTGTTGCTTATGATGGACCTACGGTTCCTACCACTAATTCTTCTTCTTCTCGTGTGGTAGACCGTGAGACCGGGGTGACAAAGGACCCAGTGCTTCCTACTGATAAGGGGAGTACTGTGAATGTCCAACCCACGGTTGTCCGAGATTCTGAGCCCGAAGATGCTCCCGTTAATGTGAAGAAAGCTAATCCGAAACCGTCTATCCCATATCCGTCTCGTCTTAAAGATCAAACTCTTCGAGAGAAGTCGAATCATCAGATGGAAACGTTTTTCCAAATCTTCAAAGACTTGAATGTGGAGATCAGTTTTGCGGATGCCCTTCTTTTGATGCCCAAACTTGCTTCTACGTTAAAAGGATTGCTTACGAACAAGGAGAAACTATATGAACTTGCTACGACATCTCTGAATGAGAATTGCTCGGCGGTTATCCTCAAGAAACTTCCCGTAAAGTTAGGTGACCCCGGCAAATTCCTCATTCCGTGTGATTTTCAAGGAATTGTTCAATGCTCCGCCTTGGCCGATCTTGGCGTGAGTATCAATTTGATGCCAAAATCAATCTACGAAAAGCTTTCATTACCCCCACTTACCCCAACGTATATGACTCTCGAGCTAGCCGATCGTACTACGACCCGTCCAAAGGGTATAGCCGAGGATGTCTTTGTCAAAGTGGGGGAGTTCGATTTTCCCGCTGATTTCGTTGTAGTCGATTTTGATGCCGATCCTCGAGTACCCTTAATTCTCGGAAGGAGTTTCTTAAGAACGGGACATGCGTTGATTGATGTGTATGGAGGAGAAATCACTTTACGAGTTGAGAAAGAAGCCGTCACATTCAACATTGATCAAACGATGAGGTACTCCTCAAATTTCGACGATGCTTCCATCAATCGAATCGACGTTATTGATGTTTCTTGTGAGGAGTACGCTTTAGAAGTTCTCGGTTTTGCTAACAATTCTACTTCTTCTGATTCACTTTCTGAACCAATCATTGCCGACTCTTCCCCTTCTCTCACTCCGTTTGAGGGAGGTGATTTCCTTTTGGAAGAGATCGATGAATTTCTTGCTATTGATGAATCGATTCCACCGGGAATTGATGATGGAATTTATGATTCGGAGGGAGATATTCTTTATCTTGAACAATTGTTGAACGAAGATCCATTACCGTCACTCCCTTCGAAAGAGATTACGATTGAAGAGATTAAAGAAGTACAAACGTCTAACGAAAAACCTTTAGAGCCCGAGCTCAAGGATTTACCTCCTCATCTTGAATACGCTTTTCTTGAAGAACCGAACAAATTTCCCGTCATCATTGCTAAAAACTTGAAAGATGAGGAGAAAACCGCACTTTTGGATATTCTTCGTAAACATAAGAGTGCTATCGCTTGGAAAATTTCTGACATCAAAGGAATCAATCCTCGTTTCTGTACCCACAAAATTCTGATGGAAGACGATTGTAAACCCGTGATTCAACAACAACGTATGGTTAATCCGAAAATTCATGACGTTATCAAAAAGGAAGTTCTGAAACTCCTTGATGCCGGAATCATTTATCCAATTTCCCATAGCTCATGGGTTAGCCCTGTCCATTGTGTCCCGAAGAAGGGAGGGATGACCGTCGTCACTAATGAAGATAACGAGTTGATTTCCACACGCCTCGTCACCGGATGGAGGGTGTGCATTGATTATCGAAAGTTGAATGATGCTACACGAAAGGATCATTTCCCGCTACCTTTTATGGATCAGATGCTCGAACGTTTAGCGGGGAATGAGTTGTATTGCTTTCTCGATGGTTTTTCCGGTTACTTTCAAATTCCGATTGATCCGCAGGATCAAGAGAAAATGACTTTCACGTGCCCTTATGGAACTTTTGCTTATCGACGAATGCCATTTGGTTTACGCAATGCTCCTGGAACGTTTCAAAGGTGCATGATGGCTATTTTTCACGACATGATAGAAAAGTCTATGGAAGTTTTTATGGACGATTTCTCGGTTTATGGAGATTCTTTCACTTCTTGCCTCTCTCATCTAGACCACATGCTCAAAAGGTGTGAAGACACCAACTTGGTCTTGAATTGGGAGAAATGCCATTTCATGGTTCGAGAGGGCATTGTCCTCGGCCATAAGATTTCGAAATCTGGGATTGAGGTCGACCGAGCTAAAGTCGACGTTATAGCTAAACTCCCTCATCCCACTACCGTCAAAGGTATTCGGAGTTTTTTGGGTCATGCCGGTTTCTATCGCCGTTTCATCCAAGATTTTTCTAAGATAGCCCGCCCTCTGACCCATCTCCTTGAAAAGGATTCTCCGTTTATCTTCACCAACGAATGCATTGAGGCATTTAATTTTCTTAAGAAGAAACTAACTGAAGCACCGATCTTAGTTGCCCCCGACTGGGATTTGCCCTTTGAGCTTATGTGTGATGCTAGTGATTACGCAATTGGGGCAGTCTTGGGGCAACGTAAGTCGAAACATTTTCAGCCCATACACTATGCAAGTAAGACATTGTCTGAGGCCCAACACAATTACACGACTACTGAAAAGGAATTATTGGCCGTTGTCTATGCTTTTGAAAAATTTCGACCCTACCTTGTCTTGTCAAAGACCATAGTGTATATTGACCATTCTGCCCTTAAGTATCTTTTGGCAAAGCAAGATGCTAAGCCACGGTTACTTCGGTGGGTTCTCCTCCTTCAAGAGTTTGATGTTACTATTCTTGACAAAAAAGGAGCGGAGAACCTTGCTGCCGATCATCTGTCTAGACTTGAGAATCCCCATCAAAGTGTGCTCGAGAAAAAGGAGATTACGGAAACATTTCCTCTTGAGACACTTGGGATGATTGCTAAGAAAGACCCGAACACCCCATGGTTTGCCGATTTTGCAAATTACCATGCGGGCAATTTCATTGTGAAAGGGATGTCGTCCCAACAGAAGAAAAAGTTTTTCAAAGATGTTAAGCATTATTTCTGGGACGATCCCTACTTGTTCAAGATTTGTGCGGATCAAGTAATCCGGCGGTGTGTTCATGGCCAAGAGGCTCTTGATATTCTTAATGCTTGCCATAACGGACCCACTGGTGGCCATCATGGTGCAAGTTACACCGCCAAGAAGATTTTTGATTCCGGATTCTATTGGCCTACCATATATCGAGATGCCCATGATTTAGTCAAATCTTGTGATTCTTGCCAACGTCAAGGGAAAATTTCACAGAAGGATGAAATGCCACAAAATGCTATTCAAGTCTGTGAGATTTTTGACGTGTGGGGCATCGATTTTATGGGACCATTTCCATCCTCTAGAGGAAATAAGTATATCCTCGTGGCCGTCGACTACTTGTCCAAATGGGTTGAAGCAAAGGCGCTCCCCACCAATGACGCCCGAGTGGTTGTTAAGTTTCTGAAGAATTTGTTTTCCCGATTCGGAGCACCTCGTGCTATCATCAGTGATCGCGGTACCCATTTTTGTAATGAGCAATTTGCTAAATTTATGGCTAAATATGGAGTTACTCATCGTCTTTCTACCGCGTATCACCCGCAAACGAGCGGACAAGTTGAGGTCTCGACTCGTGGTTTAAAGAGGATTTTAGAGAGAACCGTAGGAGAGAATCGAGCTTCATGGGCCGATAAGTTAGATGATGCATTATGGGCTTTCCGCACCGCTTACAAGACACCCATCGGGTGCACCCCATTCAAGTTGGTGTATGGAAAAGCTTGTCACTTGCCCATCGAGCTCGAACATAAGGCATTCTGGGCCTTGAAACATGCTAATTTCGATCTTAAGACCGCGGGTGATCACCGAAAAGTTCAATTGAATGAATTAAACGAGCTTAGGGATCAGGCCTACGAGAATTCTTTGATTTTCAAAGAGAAAACTAAGAGGATTCACGATTCTAAAATCAAAAACCGCGTTTTCAACGTTGGTGATCAAGTTCTCCTCTTTAACTCTCGATTGAAGATATTCTCGGGCAAACTCAAAACCCGTTGGTCAGGACCATTCACCATCACTCAAGTTTTCCCGTATGGAACGGTGGAGCTTTCTCAGCCCGACGGCCCTAATTTCAAAGTGAATGGTCATCGTGTGAAACATTATTTCGAAGGGGACATTCCATCCATGGTTGTCCCGGATCTCCAAACTTTCCCTAAGAACAACTGAATTCGGGGATCGAGTCAGGCTAGCGACTCGGTAACCAAAAACAGTAGCGCTTCGTGGGAGGCACCCCATGCTTATCCTTCTCTTCTTTCTATTTTCTAATAAGTGACGTGAAGAGGTCCGCCTCTTCGATTTCTCGTGTTTGGTTGTTTGTGATGTTGTGTTTAGGATGTTCCCGATATGAAGACTCTCGTGCTCGAAGTTTGTCATTTTCTCCACTCGAGTTTCATGATCGATGCTGATGGAAATCCGATATCCTGATCTTATCGACTAACGTTTATCTTTGAGCATACTTTATAAACGGCTTTTAGATTTTCGTGATACCCTTGCTTTAAACATTGAGGACAATGTTCCGTTCTAGTCTGGGGTAGGGTAATTTTCGATTTGATTTAACCGCACTTGCTTATTTCTGTTGTGTTTCTCTCGTAACCCCGTTTTTCCTTAGAAATTGAAAAATTGTGCAAAAATGCAAAAATTTAAAAATTTTTGTAAGCTTTTGTTAAGTCTTTTTGATTGAATAGTTTTGCTAGTCTCTTAGATTAGAAGCTATAAAAAGCGAATTCTAGCTCACAAGGCCAAGATTTTGCAAGTTTCCCTGAGTGACTTTAAATATGCATAACTTGATTTCATTAGACGAAGCATTTGCTAAGTTAATATATGTTTTGACACCTTGATTGACTTTCCGCTGGTGAGAGTAGGAATAGAATTCTGACTTGACCGGCCGTGTTGAGCCCTAGCTTGTTCCCTTAACCATAGATAATCTAAAAATTATCGGCTAAGCATCTGCGGATCTCATTATTTGGGATTTTAAATTGGCAGAGATCGAGAAATGATAGATTTACTTATGAGTTTAGATGCTAAGCGTGGAGTAGTTGGTTCTCTTTAGAGCCCATCGAAGGTACTTATGGCTTTTTGTTCCCACAAAATTGTTTCACCCCATATCTGTCATAATAATTAGAGATGTTGAGTTTTTGGCGATGGTTAGTTCTTTATCTTCTTAAAAGAATCTTTGTTTTAAAAATTGGGTACACATCAAGGATCCGTAATAAATAAATAAGCAATCAGTGATAAGTGATAATGTAATAAGTTAAGTTGTGAGCTGCGGTGTCGAGATCGGACCCTTGGATCTTTAGCCGGGATTGTATGAGGTCTTAGCCTAGCCAGCCGGGACTCTCATTTCATGAAGCCTATAGTCTTGGAATTACCCCGTGAAGCTCCGTAGTTCACAGCTCATATAAATAAAAGTATAAGTGCAAAAAAAAAAAAAAAAAAAAAAAAAAAAAAAAAAAAAAAAAAATGTTGAAAAGTGAAAAATCAAAAGTTAGTAATAAAATTCCTTGATGTGGATCTCATTTTTTACGACAATGGTTCTTGAGAGAAGGCGGATAACTAATTATCGACTTAGCTTTGTATCTTTATCGGAATAATTCTTATCGAAACGAGAATTTGAAGAAATTCATTTCTCACAAAAATAAAAAAATCTAGAGGAAATAGGAAAATGGGAACGAAAGGTAAGTACACAAGTAACTTCCATGGGTAGTGTTAGCATCTAGAGTCATTTGTAACAATGATTTCGGTTTTACGCTTAGTTTGGGAGCTTGTGAAAAATCAGGGACGATGTATTCTATCCGTATGGTCACTTCATGTTGTGTTGTGTTTTCTACTCCGTGATCCTAACGTGTCGTTTGAAAAATGTTTGAGTTATTGATCGACATGAAAGTTCAACAAACCGTCATTCATAATCTGATGTGCTTAACCGTAATATCTACTTGTGTAATAAAAGGTAAACGGGGCGTTTTTAGAATTAAGGCTTTCTTAATCTCTTTTGAGGAATCTTTGCTACTTTTTCTCTTACTATTGGTTTGTCTAAATTGTTTGAAGTTTCTTACGGTTAGTCATTCACAAGTGGCTAGCTTGTGTGAGATAACTTGATGATTTGGATATACCAATTTTAAGCGTCTTCATAGGTTTAGTAGAAAGAGATTGAAATCCTTGGTTTTAGAAGCGTGAGTTGATTGCATTGCGTGAGGACACGACAATGGTCTCGTCTGGGGTATTTTGATATGTGCTTATTCACATATCTTTTCTTTATTAAAACTGACCCAAAACAACCAAGGAAAAGCCGTTTATTGCTAATATTTGTGGTTTTCTTGAGTTTGTGCTTGTGCAGGTACGGATATGTAAAAACACGCAAAAAGGATCCAAATCAGATGTAAATCCGAGCACGAGAGATCAAGAGAGTTTTAGCTGAGCTGGAAGGTCAAGATTGTGTATTTTGGAAGATTTTATTCTCAGAAGATGATTTTT
This sequence comes from Chrysanthemum seticuspe, assembly GCA_019973895.1. Classification (NCBI taxonomy): domain Eukaryota; kingdom Viridiplantae; phylum Streptophyta; class Magnoliopsida; order Asterales; family Asteraceae; genus Chrysanthemum; species Chrysanthemum seticuspe. The sequence goes on from BPTQ01000005.1 coordinate 315,138,350, forward strand.
GAAGTTTCAGCAAAGTTTGAAGAAAAGTCAAGAATGGTCCCTGCAATTTGAGCTTTTGGCATATTTGATCCCTCCAGATTCAGAAATTACAAAAGTCACCCTTGGATTATTTGAGATTGACAATATTGGTCCTTAATGAGCATTTTCAGATTTTCATAATTGGTCCTTGAAGTTTCAAGATATACACATTTGGTCCCTTAATATTACTTGGTTACATTTATTAAATCCAATCCATAACACTATTAAACCTTCGGCCCAAAATAAATGTTACCCGAGCCCAACACAAAACAAGCTATACCCGGTTTTATATATTTACCCGAAAAAACCAACCAAACCCGCTCAATTAAACCGGTCAACGAACCATTAAACCCAGTCAAACGTCCGAAATATAATAAAAAACCACTCCCGCCAAACATTTACCCCCCCTTTTTACCCAAACCCAGATTACATGAACCCTAATTTACCCACCCGTGTAAATGATCAAATTGACCGCAATTAAGGGCAGTTTCGTACATTCCCTGACATTCTCTGACTCATGGGACTGACACTTCATCAATCCGTGTGCCATTGGCCACTTGTCACCTTTCCATTGGCCGAAACAGGTCATTGTTATTGATCCAAGGGTTGTGATGAGAAGGAGGCATGTGGGATTCAATCCAAGGGTGCACAAGAGCTCAAAGAAGCACAAAGAGAAGAATTTCGAGAAGCTTCCAAGACCCTTAGCTCAACTATATATAGACCCTCTCATTCATTCACAAAATGTATCTTAATTTCTGTATTTTTTTCTTCTCTCTAGATTAAGTTGTAGTGGTTATTTACAATTTTAATGTTTTAAATATTTTGTAATTCGTATTTTGTACTCATTTTCAATTATTAATATAATTTCAGTTTTCATTTTAAGTTGTTTGTTTATGTTTTATATGATCTAAATCTGCTTTATATCTTAATTGAAAACTTATTTCAGTTTTATAAACATATGTTTTAGCTTAACTTTTCAAAAACTCAAAAATACAAAAAAAATCAAATAAATCATTTGAAAAATAAAAAAACATAGTAGATCTAATTTGTAGAGTTATTCTTCATTTGATCTACTGTTCTATAGGTTCATTTAAGCTTTTAGTAGCTTATAGTGAGCTTGTACTTGTTTTCTCAATCAAATCACATAAATCTCAAGTTAAATTCAGAAACTACAGTTGCTGTTGAAGATCTGTTATTCTGGTTTTGGATCTGGATTTGGATGATAATGATACTGGTTTTGGGTTGAGATCTGAGCTGGAATTGGATTAGGATTAGTGGTTTATTAGGCTAGTGTTCTTGTTTCATCAAAGTGCAAGCCATAGTGGCTATGGAATTTTGTAAGTTCTAAATTCTGTATTGATCATTGAATCTGTGTTTGAATCTGTCATTTAGTTATCATTGGTACTGTTTGATGCTTGATTGATGCTTGTTTAGTCATATCTAGTCTAGATCTGTTTGTAGTTCTATAATCAGTAGGTTAACTTGTGTTTGGAATAGCTGAATAAACTGAGTTAGAGGATAGCAGTACTGATAAGAGTAGTCTATACTTGTTAAGATAGTTGTTTGTTAGTCATTTGAGGTCATTAATTTAGCAGTCACACTTCAAAAGTCAAAATCTCTTATAATTAATCTATTAGTTAAATCTGTTAGAATCAGTAAGTAGTATAAGTTGCAAATTAGCTTTAAATTGATAGATCTAGCTTTTAGTAATCATAATTAGTGTTAAAATCTCATAATCAGTTCAACAATTTGGATTAAAATTCAGTTTGGTCAAACTCTCATGTCTGTTCTTCATTAGTCAAATTAGTCAAAAACAGTTTTCCAACAAACTTTGTGAGAAGATTTCTGATTCATCTCTGAGAATCAGTGTTTGAAACTTTGGATATTAAATCTTCAACTGGTCTAGTACTGATAATCACTTTTTGTGAAATCTGGTTTGGTCATTTTAAGCTTCAAATAAGCTCTTCAACAAGCTACTATCTGCCCTGTTCACACTTAAGTGTGAATCAGGCTTATTTGTTTCTGTTGCATCTGCTTCAAATCAGTGAGTTAGGACTTGGTATTTGGCACAATCATAGCTGGCCAGGTGTTTAGTAGGACTGCATAAGTGGTTTTCTGATTAGCTTATTAGTTGAGCTTGTGCATAAGCTCAAACAGTGGACCTGAACCACTGTTTGGTTAATATAAACAGTTTGCTTATTCCTAGGTTCTGAGCTTTTAGCTTGTTAGGAGTAGGTACTTTCAGTAGTATTTAGCTTATTCTAGTATAAGTTAGCTTCTGTTACTGTTTGGTTTGTTAATTAGCTTATTAGCTTATCTTAGTAGCTTATTCTAGTAGCATTTGCACTATAGCTTTTATATTCTACACATAGCCTGTTGATTTTTCATTTTTCATAGATTCATAATATCATTTTAGAATTTTTCTGAAATTTTCATAATTTTTGGTCTTTATTTACTATTTTTCTCAATTTAAATAGATTTTAATCAATTTTTAATAGGTTTTATTGCAAATTAATTGAGAAAAAGTTCCAAAAAATAATTTTTCAATTTTCTTAGTTTAAGATAAATATAAAAAGCATAAAAAAGATTACCGTCAAGAGGGCGGTGGTGAGGGAACGTAGGAGCACGACTATGAGTCTAGCTACAAGACTCTTAAATAAAGAAAAGCGCTTCGTGGGAGGCAACCCATGTTTAATTATTTGCTTGTTAATGTCATATATCTTTTATTAATTGTTTATCCTCATGTTTAAATTTGTAAAAATGCTTTATTTTGTTTTTAACCTCTTTTTAATTGCATATAAAGGTATTTTACATAAAGGATAAGTGTAGGGAGGATTACACACGTTTTCAAAAGAAACGTAAACATGAGAATAACAATTAACTAAAAGATATTTATGTTTGTTTGTTCGAGTCAAATGCTTGTATCGAGTCATAATGGATGTTTTGTAGAAATTTTTCCAGATTCTAAAGATGTAAATTTTCCAGAATTTTTTCCAGAAAATCGCAGACCAGTTTTTGTCAGGATAACCTGACGGCGTCAGGATTGCAACCTGACGGCGTCAGGATTGCAACCTGACGGCGTCAGGAAGGAGTAAAAACATCTGATTACTTTTTTCTCGTTTTCTGAGCTACTTATAATTTTTTGGAATTTTCCAGGTCTTAATTTTCTTAGAAATTCTGTAAACATCCATTCCACAAGCATTATATCCTAGTTTAAATCGAGTCTTATATATATTATTACCGCCGATTTTACGCGAAGGTTTCGTTTGTTTTCTTCCAGTGTGCAGGTTTAGTTTGTCAAGAAGAAGTTACATAAGATTGGAAGGAGCTTTTCACGCAATAATTCTTCTTGAAAAGGATTTAACCACCACTTTACACGGATCCTACCGAGCTAATCAGGGGAGTATTAGTTTCTTTCGTTTTTAATTACCTTCCATTATCATAACTTTGATACTTTCGGGGAACATTGGGGACAATGTTCAGTTTAAGTGTAGGGAGGGAAAATAAAACGGGAACTTTGAAACTATGCTTATCCTTGATTATTTGCTTTGTCCAAATTGTGATTGTGTAATAAACCATGAGAAAATGTCGGTTAGGGTAATTTTGGCACAAAATTTAAAATTTTTCATGACATATAGGAGTGGGTCATTAGTCTTAACAAAAGCGTCTCATGGATAGGAAGTTGCATGACTAGCACAAAAACACTTTACCACCCAAATTCCACCAAAATGTGAGGATCGCCCTTAGATTAGTAGGAATTAAAGCATTCATCTTCAATGCTTAGAGTGTGAACTGGTAGTATATTAGATTCTAGAACTTGTTTTGTGATGCATTCCGAGATCGCAAGTGAGGCTACACTTGTGTAGTTAGGAGTAACTAAATGATAAGAGGCATTAGGATAACCCTTGTTTGATACCCGTAATATAATTACTTCTTCCATATCGGTTGAGTAATTCCCCCACACCTTTTGCGTTGTACTCATCTTTAGTACACGATACCCCTAGTTAACCCCTCAGAGCCTATCCTTTTCGCGGTTCTCGTGATGTTTCGGTTTTTCCGGAATATCAATGAAGAGCATTGTTTACACCCCACCCCCAAATATACACCCAAATCGCCTTAGCCTACCCCTTATGCACTCACTTTTAGTGCAAATGTTTGTTATCACCCTAAACCCTTAGTTCAATTATCTAGTTGCTTGCATAAGTTGCTAAGTCGAGTCATATCCTTTGTATACAGTTTTGGGACGATTGAGATTCATGGGAAAAGTTAAAGTTTATGAAATGACGGGAAGGGAACGTTAAATTCAAATTCCCTTTGTTTGCATAATAATGTACCCCAAGTGTTTTGATCTTTTCAAATCGGGTCAAATTAGTGTTAGAGTAATAAAAACTCAAGTGTAGGGATATACCTATAAATCCCTAGTATTTTGATGTTATCGTAGAGGATGGTAAAGTAAAAGTGTATGAAAAAAAAAAAAAAAAAAAAAAAAAAAAAAAAAAAAAAATCCGAAAAAAAATAGAAAAAAAAGAGAAAAAGAAAAAAAAATATATAGAGTAAAAAAAAAAAAAAACATACGGGCTACCATCCTACATCTATCTTTGAATTTATGTTTGTTTATTTCAGTTATCTAGAGTTTAGAGTGTCGAGTCTTGGCTTAGCAACGCCATTCTTCATATGCATTTAACATAGAGATTTTTGACTTGCCACCACTAAATAGCCTATCCCACCAAATCCTTTGTTTCCCTACCGTAAGCCTAACATTACAACCCTTTAAAAGACCTCTTTGATAGTCTTTCCTAGGTGCTTACGCCAAAGCGATAGAGGTTTGATCTATTTTTAAGCCTATGGTAATCTATGTACTAGGACCGGTTAATGAGTGTTTATCTTCCATTTCCTATTTGTTATATTTCATATATACACCCGAGAGAGATGTGAGTATCCAAACACCCCATGTGAGGTGCTAGTATGTAATTTCCGTGCTTGTTATGACTTTTGCGGGGCTTATATGTGTTGTGGACCGTTTTGAATTAATGCTTCATGACCCCTAACTTATAAATTAATTGGTTAAAAGCACATTTGCTTGAGGACAAGCAAATAACAAGTGTAGGGATATTTGATAAGGTTTTAAAAGGTACCATTTTGAGGGGTCGTTTTAGTCCTTATTTGATCACTTTTGTATCCGTTATTGCTTAATATCGTTCCTTTTCACTTTTTAGGTCTCTTGAAGGCAAAATGCTGGAATGGCACTTATTTGGACGAAAAGGCGAGAATATATGAAGAAAATGGCCAAAGTCAAAATCGAGACACTCACAGCTGCTGGAAATAGAAGGCGACGGCGTCAAGTGCTAATTGCGACGCCGTCCGAGGATTTTTGTGACGGTTCAGTACCCAAAACTCGTATTTTCAAGTGACGACGTCCAGTTGTAAAAGAGTAGGCCGTCGCTACTCGGACGGCCTAGATGCAATCCAGACGACGTCAGAAGCTGAAGAGGACGGCGTCACGGACATAAGGTGACGCCGTCGCAAGGTTAACGTGGCCAAGACGAAACCCTAATGACGGCGACACGACGGCGTCACGAAACATAAGGTGACGCCGTCGCATATGTAATCTTATATATAGAATCCGAATTTTTCAGTTTTAGGGAGAGTCTTTTGGAGTAAAAACCTAAAACCGAACCCAAGGTGTCTTGTACAGTATTTTAGGGTTTTAAACCCTATCTTACATCAAGATAAGTATTTACTTCATTAATTCAATTATGTCTTTGATTATTTGTGTGTATGCTTGCATGTTCTCCATGTCCGGCTAATTTATTTGTGTGTTTGCTTAGGAAGTATGAAACTTAATTATTGAATATTGATTGGTTGTTTCTTATCTTAGTTGATTAATGATCTAGTAATGCGATAGGTCATTCGTTTTGTACTTAATGCTTGATTCATCTTTGTGAACCTTAGAATATAATTACCTGAGTAGTTGTAAGCTAAACCATCCAAAGAGTGCCTTAGAGTAAGAGTTTATTATCCCTAGTGGGTTTTGTAGACGAGACCCTTTGGTAAGTTCAAAGAGTTAGGGAGAAACGCATACCCTACAACTTTAGACACACAACGCAACTAAGAATAAGGACGTGATAACTCAACCATCAATAGGAGATAATTAAGGAGTAGTACAACCTAAGTAAACACATCTTTAAACTATCATACGAGCACACATTAATTAGACATAGACTCCCACAACCTTAGTTTAGATAATTAGATAATAGTAGAGTAATCGGTAGAAATACCAACCCCCCAAATCCAATACCCGAGATTCGTACCTTTCCATTTCATAAAATATAAAAATACAAAAATAATCTTCCTCAACCTTAACCTTAGCGTAGTAACTCCTTACTAGCATTCCTATTCCCCTATAGAACGATATCAATACCCGTGGCTTACCCTAATTACTACACTACAACGATTAGGTTCACTGCCTAGGGTGTTATAAAACTTGCTCGAAGAAAAGGAAGTTTCCTTGACCCCGAACGACGCGTGTAGCGTTATCAGACAGTCCCGTCCGTTCCAAGGAGAAAACTTCTGAGCCACTAAAGGACCCGGAGTCTCCTCACATCTCATCATCATCAGATTCATCTTCTCACTCCTCACCACCACCATCAAAAAGAACAACCAGATCCACATCCAGATCAGTGAAGAAGCCAACTGCCTCTTGGATTTCTCAAGCTAAAACACGAATCGTTAAAGCTGTCAAATAGGCCAGAAAGAAAGACATGCTTTACAAGAAGCTGAATTTTCTTGCTGATCAGGTACAGTGCCTTCATGACGAGAATGACGAGATGAAAGTTGAAAGGGAGTATGTCCAGAAGCTCATGAAAGATGATTTTCAAGGGAAAATGGACGAGATGATCAAAGGATTCACTCACAAGTACCTTCTTGACATCGTTCCTAGAGTTACTAAGGAGCTGTTCACCAAACAACTCTATCCGAATCTCTTACACCTGGCCAAACAGACTATGAAATCAACTCCAATGCATGTGAACATCAATCCAGTTGATCCCATAATCTTCTCATATGCTGAATTGGTTAACCGGCTGGTAGCTCAAATGTCGAAACGATCTGCAACATTTGCCTCCTACAAAGGTAAATTGTTTGAAGCATTGCTGGAATACCAACTAAAATCAGCATGCAGAGAAGAAGCTGAAAGGCCTAAGCGTCCACGCGACGATGAAGATAAGGATCAGGATAAGAATGACGAGCCTAAACGCCCGAAGAAGTCTGGTGAATCATCTTCTATGCAACCTCCACCCCAACGGACTCCAGCTCAACAAAGGTCTCCTCCTCGCTCTTCTACTGAAAAACCTCAGGATTTTTCTGAGTTACCACCCCAGACTCAGAAAACCGGTGATCACTTTGAGTATACGGGTGGTGATGATGAGGAATTCCATGAGCCCCAACAACAACCCACCTCTCCCGACAAAGTTAAGAAACCAGAATCCTCATCCAGGCCTAAGAAAAAGAAGAAGAAGGCGCCTAAGGCTGACGTCGTATCATGGCTAGATGAAGATGACACCGATGATTACGACTGGTTTTCTACACTTGTTAATTCTACTCCCTGCCCACCTGAAGGTCAAGATCTGGAAGACGGTAGTACATTGTAACATGCTAAGTTCTTGCAAGTGAAATTCCGTGTGAAAAAGATGATGAAATCCGAGTTGAAGCGCATCAAGAATGAAGCATTTCAACTGCTCAAAGACAGCTCGGAAAGTGCTATTGAAGTTGAGTATCACCTTGATAATATAGCACGAGCTATGTCTAACAACATGGATTGGCTCAACCCCGAAGCAAACATCGACTTCACCAAACGGGACAACCCTCCATATTACACCGACTGGTCTAAACCTCTACCAATAATTGGCCAACCAGATCAGCCTCGGATTCCATTCCGATATTTCTTCAACAAAGACTTGGAATTTCTTCTACACGGTGGCGATGGTTCAAGGAAATACGCTACATCTCTGACACTTCCATTCCCGGCAGCCATATACTCTAACTGCATAGCCATCGAGGAAAGGGCTAACCACATGTTCTCCAACAATGTGGAAGTATATGACCGTGATGCATTGTATGGGATTCACCATTGGCCGGAACGCCGACGAATCTACTACAGAAGCTGCCAGGTTCAGAAGTCTCAACATGAAGTGTTTAGTACTAAAGCAATCGTAGCTATTAAACATGTTGATCTTTCGTCTAAATGGGACTACACTTTCCTCAAGAATATCATGGTCAAAAGGCAAGACGAAGGGGATTATGCATTCTCTGAAGCGGACTTTGAGAATTTTTCTATCAACGACGTTGAAGACATGTACCTTGCCAAAGTACAGGGTCGCATGAGACAATTCTCGACTGAAGTGCAACGTGAATACATCAAGTCCTTGCTTATCTTCATCAGAAGAATAGTAATCAAAGAACGTGTAGAAGATCTCCAGCTTGCAGTTGAATCATATCAGACCCGTGTCAACTTCACTCCACCACAGCTAGATCTTCCCGACATCAACCAGCTTCCACAATACACCCTCGTCAGCAAACCATTCGGCGTCATTTATCGCAGTGAACTTCAACAAAATTGCTTGATGACGTGTAGAGATCTTCACAAATTTGGGGATCACTGTAAAACCCGAAAATCTAAAACCTATATAAAGACTAAAATGCCCTCGGAATCAAGATTAATAAAATACGTAAAACACGTTTATAATAAAGTACGAAATTAAAAACCTAATAAATAAAACTTAACGAATATAATTTCGTGAATGACTTTGGTACGACGAAGGACGTAAATGTTTCGCTAATAAGTTGGGCCGTTCGTTGTTTAATGGACTCGTGTCTTTTGTTTTGTTTTGCGCCAAGCCAAGGCCCAAGAGGGTGTTTGTTTTGTGTCGTGTGAGCCAAGAGGGGGCCGAAGCCCATTGTGTGTTTGATGTGCGACCGGTTGGACCCAAGCCAACCCAAACCCAATTATTTTCCTAGTCTAACTCAAATACTACAACTATAAATACAACACATAGTCATTAAATTGAAACCCTAGTTTTGCTTTGCCTCTCCTTTTCTTCTTTGCTCGGCCGAGAGTTCCAAACACACCATTGGTGTCGATTTTTCTTATTCAAGTGAAGGTATAACGTTTATTCATCTTTCTTTTAACGTACCTTGCACGTATATGTCGAGATATACTTTGTTTAGTCGCGTTTTGATTCTTTTTGTTTGTGGCCGAGAGGTGTAAACCAAGAAACAAGGAAACCCTAATTTATTTAACTTGTAATTAATAAGGAACGTGTAAAGTAATAAGTAATATTGAATCGGATCATGTATATGTTGAGTTGAGCTAAGCCGAGACATGCATGAGGTTGGACCGAGGCATGCATGACTTTCGAATAGGGTTTACAACATTATAACTTGTATACGAAACATGTTTAAATGAACTAGAACTTGCGTAAACATGCTAGCCGAAACCCTAGGTGAACCGAATACATATGTATATGAGATTTAGATGTGTAATAAATAAGTAAGGGTACGTAAACATAAACCCTAGTTTAATATGTAAAGCGTATAAGTATACTAAACCCTAATAACTTATGGTCACATGAAATCATAAACGTGTATGATAAAGTGTAAAAGTAAAGAAGGTTATTAATTACGTATTAGGTTAAGTGGAGAGTCATTAAGACGTAACATGTAAAGTAAATGCATATTAATGAGATATTAAAGAGTAAGAAACCCTAGAACATAAATGAGAATATATTAGGGTTTGAGCTAAATATAGTAAGTGTTATTTCATGTGTGAGTTATAACTTATAAACTATTTTCACATTTAATCATAGACTTTAATAAATGATATAACGAACCCTAATCTACAACATTAAATATAAAATACTTAAGACTCATTAATAAAACCCTAAAGTATAAAGATCACTAATTATGAATACCAAATATTAAAAGATCATTTTGACGATTATGGAATCATTAATAACTTGGACGACCGTTAATGTCTATAGGTTCTGTGAAGAGGGAGTAATCCTTTGCTTTTCGTCTTTCTGCTTTTTGATCTTTGCGTTGGAATAAGGTACAGATATTCTGACCTTTTCAGTAAAGGTTTCTCTTACGTTTTCTTTTGTATTAGGTTTTCCTAAGCCTTTGCTATGAATCCCAAATCTGATTTGTTTGAGCTATTGCTTATCTGAACTCTGATTTCTGAATTATGAAACATCTGATTTTGAACTATCTGATATGAAAACTATGATTTTGGAAATATGAATGATTTTCTGATAAATATGATCTGTGTCAGTTATGACATTCTGATTTGACCTAAGATAGTTTGACACCCGAGCCAAATATTTAACTAGTCATGGGGGTTCCATGTCCGTATGAGTGATGCACCTCTGATATGACTCTAGGGCAGTAGAGTGATGTTCTGCCACGTCTCTGGATGGTGAAGCATATTTTTGAATATGTAGGAAGGGGCGTATGGATGCATCCTAGATCTGTTATATGTTATATGTTATATGTTATATGTTATCTGTTATCTGATGATTGATGCTGCGTGCATGCACGTCCTTCATAACTCTGGTAGGTCTCCCCTACAAATGTTGCCTTATGTGAATATGAATATGATCTGATATAAGTTCTGGGCTCGTGGTAGTTTGACTATAAACTTCATTTGAAATTATGACTTATGATTTGAAAACGATAAAGATTTTGTTATTGCTCATTCACTTTATTTCGTATCCGTTATCGTTTAGTATTCGATTTTGCTTTCATATCTGTTCACTGGGCTTTTGAAGCTCAGCCGCACTTTTCTTTTCTTCCGCGGCAGGTATCTAAGCATTGGAAGCTGGGTTGCTTTGGGATGAGTGCTTGAGTGGACTTACCTTAGAGATTTTAGCTTTGATTTCTTATGATGCCATTTAGACTTATTTATTTCGGATATTATGTTGGCGTTTATTTCGTTTCCGCTGGGACCTATGTATTGAAGTCATTTGACTTGGATTATTTTCCGCATTTATGTTAAGACTTTCTTTTGGTTATGAATGTTTTGCTTTGATATGACACCATTACTTGTGATTCCTTTACCCTTGGCGGGTCGGGGCGTTACAATCACACATTGAAGAAGGTTAGGGATGGCTTGGCTTATCGGTTAAAGACGATACATGAAGGCATTGGGTCTCCAAAGCGATGGAATTCTCAAGACAGAAGGGATGTGAAGAGGATCATCACCAGGATTGATGAAAGGTTGTATCGACGGGACCAGTTCAGAACTATGGAGAGCTTTGTAGGTGGTCGTCCCAGGATTGCTCTCGTCGGCTATCAATGCCCTATTCGCATTCCTGGCAAGATTGATGGACTTCCTGGTACCCCTTGAACTGCTTCTATTTCATAATATTTTGGATGTGTGATTTAATTATGACAATGGCTTGTGTACACATATCAGTGTACAACCCGTTCTTGTCAAGAAAGGACCCTGTGGTACGCTTCAGTGCCACAATCCTTATAAAAGGAGCAAAAGCTTCTTACTTTTGAGTAAAACCTATCAAACCTTTCATTTTTCAAAGGTTTTGCTCAAAAGAACAAGTACTTCCCCTTATGATTTTCAAAACCTCAACCGTTTATATCACTTGTTGAGGGGGAGTATTTGACTTATAAACATTGTTCACAAATTGTTCACTGTGGTCATCTTCCCATAAAACTCAAAATGGTCATATTTATTCTCAACATTTCTTCAAAAATACCATTTATATGCCATTTTTTAGGGGGAGAAAATTATGTGATAAGAAATATGTTGTGATATTGCTATTGAATCATCGTGTGAAAAGACTTAACCCATGAATTGCCTGGATCTGAACAGTCATACATTGAAAAGATTTGTCTTCCAAAGACTTATCTAAGTAAATTGTACCTATTCGAGAAGCTCTTGATAGACATGAACTTTGACGGGTTTGACAACCTTTCGAGGTTTGTCCACACCTTCAAGGTAGTTATTAGAGCTAGTTGTCACCTAAAAGCTGACAATGTACCTCTTTAACTATGCAACGTAACCGTGTCCTTCGGGGAATTCTCTATCTTGAGTCGATCAATTCAAAAGTGCGAGCTATTTCCTCACTATGCAAATTTCTGTTAAAACTCTTAAGCACATGTGGAGGGGAGTATTTATGAAAATCTAAAACTCTTGAAGTGTTCAAATATGTTTTTCATTCACAAACGCTTTGAGAGATTTTTCATGAAAAATGGTTTTATGGCAATGGAGTTATAAGGTGATTAAGGTTAGGAATAATCGTCCTACGATCCGCCAGAGACGGAGGGATCTACCCAAGGACAATACCAATAGTTAGAATTAGAAGTCCTTAGGTATGATTATAAAAAGGAGCAATTGAGAATCAGAGAAAGAAGGAGTTGAAGAATTAAAAAGAATTGCAAAGAAAAGGGTGAAAAGAAACAGCCCTCCAAATTATTCAACTTAGGGAAGACACCAGGTTCAATTCATATGCTACTAGTTGTCACTTAGTGACGCCGGTATTGAAGATTAAAAGTCGTCATAGACCCAGTGACGCATGCACTAAACCTTCTTAGCCACTCAAGTTTCTCTCAAAAGAAGCTTGTTTCATTCTCACAGGGAACCCTACATAATCTATCGGCTTTCTCTTAGAGATAGCTGGTATTGAAGAAGGAGACCCTCTCCCTAGTCTCTGCTCAGGAAAACCAAAACGCACTATTGAGTCTAGAGCCACGAGATTCATCAAAAGATCTCTTAGGTACACTTGACATATCATCACTTGATGTTCAACAATAAGAACATCAGTGGTACGTTATCGAGTCCTTCACAGATCTTAGCAATCTGTCGAGAACATTTATGAGAGGTTCACAACTGTGATCCTCAGTGATTGAATGGAAACTCCTGCCAGGGTCAACATCAAACAGCCCTGACAGCAGGTCACTTCGGTAACTCCCCGTGGATTACGCTTAGTGTGTCTCAAACGGTCTACAGTCGTGAGGTGATGCTTCGGTGTACCTCAACGACTCATCTGAACTGTAGATGTACTTTGGTACATCGCGTTATCTCACTTGTGGGACTCCAGTTCAGGAACGGCCTTTGTGAGAATTAGAGTTGTGTTTTCACACTATGCTGTTAACACTCTCGAAGTTCAAACTTGTAAGTGCCGGAATCCGCTTATTACTAACCGTTTTCATGTTTTCTTCTTATGGAAGCTCTGGAGCGGAATGATCGTGCAAATTCTTCACATGCTCATGCCAACATCATCACTAATGGAAGTTCTATCTAAAAGCAACACAAAAGTCAGAATGATTCTTCGTCAAGCCAAAGAATATACAAAGTTAAAGACTTAAAGAACTTCATCAGTACTGAAATCCAACGTCAAAGAGCGTGTGAGCATGTTGAAGAATGACGTGGAGACACTGGAGCAGCGAAGCAGACCTGAGGCAGACTTGATGCAGACAACAACAACATACTATCACTACCATCACAAAGAACAATGATCAAAGAACAAAGTTAAAGATGACGTCAAAGCAAAACTGTTTAAAGAAAACAATTTCTCTACACTGGGGAGATTGTTCAAATCAAGGCAATTCTTCTCACAAGAAAGAAGAATGTCAGAAGGCGTCAAAGCTACTATTACATCAGTATCTTCACCGTTTACATTCATTCATCACCAACACTTAGGGGGAGATTGTTGGAATCACTCCTAAACATATATCAAGTGTTAGTGATTCATATGTAATAGTTAGCTTAATTATGGCCTTTATGTTTGTTATTAGCTTAAGCTTATGTAGAAGGCCCATTAGCTTAGGCCCATGTCCACTAAGGAAATGAAGGGAGTAGGAGTGTTGCCCTAGCTCCCCTTCCTATAAATACCTTGTAATAACCCTCACTTGAGGGTTGGTTGTTCAATTTACTTTCTTTCACATACTCTACGCATAACCGGTCAAGTATTAACGTGTGTGTGTGTGTTTGTTTATTGTTCATCCGATCTTCTTTCTTCTCTATCTCTTTCTATTGTGCTTGTGTTATAAAAATAGTGGCCTAACACCATATACGCAGCAACCTTCTACCACACCAAGAAGGTCTCTAAGGCGACATTTGAAACATGTATTTCCCGCTGTCATTGGACCGGATGGGAAAGAAATCAAACTCAAACCGTTCAAAGAGGTATTTTAGTGATAACATTTTTTTATAATGTTAATAACAATGATATAGCTTCTATAATTTTATTATAATCCTTATTTCCATTGCCCAAATGCAGAATCTATGTCGTATTGGTCTAGGGACAATGTTCAGACCTTTTGTGCATCCAGAAATAAAATTGTTTTTGGATAAACAAAAAAAGAATAAGAACAAGGAGTTGTTTATGTTCCCATGGGGTGGCGGAGGGACGACTGCAAATCCGAAGTTTTGGCTAGGATTATTGGGCAGAGACGAGGGACACAGGGGTTGGCTAAGTGATGTGGTACGTATTTATTACAAGTATATAGTTCAAAGCTTTATTGCGGGTGGTTCGTACCTAATAGATGATCTATTTCAATTTTGAAATCACAGCATGTTGGATTGTTTGTGGATATAATGATGCATTTTAGACCTGATGATGCTGATTGGGTCATGGTTAGCCCATTTTGGGCGACAATGATCCTTGACAAGCAAATGCCGCTCTATTAAGCAGACGGAGTGACGAACGGCATCCCGTGGTTTCGTGAAGGCGTCAATAAGGTGTCTCTTTCTTTAATTATCACATATTATGATATATATTAATCTGCCTGGAAGCAATCTTTGATCAATTAAAATATGTCCTGTAAGAGTAGCGATAATTTAGTTAGTCAGGCGATGATGAAACTTTTCTGTAAATGGTTTATCGGACTATAATTCAATGACACCCGTATCTTGGCGGGGTAGCCACACCTTAGGGCATGTGGTTGCAGCCATGGCGGGTGTGTTGTACCGTTAATACATTTTAAGATCTGAGCCTTACTTTCCAATGACACCCGTATCTTGGCGGGGTAGCCATACCTTAGGGCATGTGGTTGCAGCCATGGCGGGTGTGTTGTACCGTTAATTTTCTCTTTCCGAGAAAATTACCAAAAGAGGCCATTCACAACTAAGTGTGGTCCATTTTTAAGACTTTTTAATCATCTCTTTTCCAAAAGAGCCACGCTCGACTGCTCGACTCCATACATATTACGATGCGTGGCATGGCCTTGTACTTTTCCAATTGTACACTAAGTGTCACATCAAATCTCCAGTGTTACGAGATCATAAATGGCAAACAGATTTACTTTTATATGATTGTTAAGACTATGTGAGAACATAAATGGCAAACAGATTTACTTCTAAATAAGCATTGGTATTTAACAATTAATGTACAAAAGATTTTGAAGAACATAAATGGCAAACAGATTTACGTCCCATAGATGAAAAGATCCTAGACAACTATGGCCCCTTATAGTCAAATCCTTGTTGGTTTTGTTACATCTTTATAGGCTGAATTGCCTTTCTCGCAATGTGGTACCTTAATGTTAATAGTACCACGTGGTTTACCACCTTGTACTTGTTGATCCATGTAAACTTGTTGTCTTAGCTCTTCTAGAATTTTAGCTGGTAATCGGTCCCTTGGTTCAGCATTTGGGCCATATGTCTCTTCAATCTCAGGAAATATGACCTCTCTTAGTGCCTTGATTGACCATTCCATATCATCAGCATCAGCCTTGAATGTAACTTTTTTATTTTTACGTTTTGACATATTTAGAATAAAGTGAAGTAGGGTTAATGCTGAATTAAGTGTGTCCACTCTTAAATAGGAAAAACCACACCTACCAAAGGCCATATCAATACTATTTGGTTTTGAATGACAGTTGATTCCTGACCTATATTATTGTCAAAACTGACAGTTGAAAATCTGAAAATCACATGCAAATATTCCTGATCAACAATACCTGATATATACTCTATATATTATTGTCAAATCTTTTATCATTTCAAATAGACTAAAAAACAAAAAAAAACTTTTTGACTGGCAACAGTGATGTGATATGTAAGAGGCTGTGATGATGATTAATCAAATGATGCGATGTACCATATCTTGGCATGGCAATTTTATAGCATTATTTTGCAGCCATGGGTAGTTATGTCTTGATGTTGTTTTGCTGATCTGAGCCTTGTTGTGTGTGTGTTTCTTTGATGATATTCAATCGTTAAAGTTGCAAAAGAAAAAAAAAAAGAAAAAAAAGTGTCAGATCACTTGGATTTGGGAAATCTTTTGGTTTGCTTTTTGACTGGCAACAGTAATGCGAGAATTAAGAGGCTGTGATGACGATGAATCAAATGATGCGATGTACCATATCTTGGCATGGCGATTTTATAGCATTATTTTTGCAGCCATGGGTGGTTACGTCCTGATGTTGTTTTGCTGATCTGAGCCTTGCTGATCTGAGCCTTGTTTTGGTTCAGCCACGGGTGTGTTGTGTGCGTGTTTTTTTGGTTCACATGGATTTGGGAAATCTTTTGGTTTGCTTTATCAATTTTCTAAGTGAAAAGTAAGCCTCTGAATGTGCATAAATTGTATATGCTTTAGTCAGTCGATGATGACTATTTTCTGCAAATGGTTTATTGGACTACAATTTCATAACCGTATCTTGGACTAAAATATGTCCTATAAGAGTAGCGATAATTTAGTTAGTCAGGCGATGATGAAACTTTTCTGCAAATGGTTTATCGGACTATAATTCAATGACACCCGTATCTTGGCGGGGTAGCCACACCTTAGGGCATGTGGTTGCAGCCATGGCGAGTGTGTTGTACCGTTAATACATATTAAGATCTGAGCCTTACTTTCCAATGACACCCGTAGCTTGGCAGGGTAGCCACACCTTAGGGAATGTGGTTGCAGCCATGGCGGGTAGCAACAACATAGGCCATGTGGTTGCAGCCATGGCGTGTGTTTTGTACCGTTCATACATTTCTAGATCTGAGCCTTGTTAATGTCAAACATTACTTACGTAATGCTTACAGATGCTAACCTTGGATTTTGGGCCTCTTTTGGTAAGTTTCTCTTGTTTTATGCATGTTGCTAGATTCAGTCCCACAAAAGGCCCTGATCAGCGGTAGAGTGCATTTCACCAAAGAAAGATGGGACACTGAAGAGAATGTTGTGGCAAGTAATTTGGTGCATATTACGTTTTCGCAATATCCTCTTCTGTTTCCCATTTTTCTTTGAGAATTGCATTCTATTATTGATCAGGGCCTTTTGTGGTATTGGAACCGAAAACATGCAAGACCGTATTAATTATCACGGCCTTTGGCATCTTGAAAGATTGCGTAAAGATTTGATGTGTCCCCTTAGTGTACAATTGGAAAAGTACAAGGCCATGCCACATGTCATAATATGTATCGAGTCGAGCAGTTGAGCATGGCTCTTTTGGGAAAGAGATGAGAAAAGAGTCTTAAAAATAACACACACTTGGAAAATTGGCCTCTTTTGGTAATATGAATGTAGTTTGAGCAGTTGAGCAGTTGAGCGTTGTCGGACTATAATTCAATGACACCTTCATATTGAAGGGTTGCGTCCACAAGATAGGTTTAGAAAGGCGATGATGAAACTTTTCTGCAAATGGTTTATCAGACTATAATTCAATGACACCCGTATCTTGGCGGGGTAGCCACAGTCTTAGGGCATGTGGTTGCAGCCATGGCGGGTGTTTTGTACCGATAATACATTTGATGATCTGAGCCTTACTTTTAGCAGTCGGCTGATATAAAATTGACATTTGTAACCGGGGCTTACTTTTTCGAACCCATCAAACAGTTTTAGTTTGAGAAAGGCGATGATGAACCTTTTCTGCAAATGGTTTATCGGACTATAATTCAATGACACCCGTATCTTGGCGGGGTAGCCACACCTTAGGGCATGTGGTTGCAGCCATGGCGGGTGTTTTGTACCTATAATACATTTGATGATCTGAGCCTTACTTTTAGCAGTCAATGATATAAAATTGAGATTTGTAACCGGGGGCTTACTATTTCGAAAAGAGGCTAATTTTTCAAGGGTAATCCATCAACCAGGTTTTGTGTTAGTCAGGCGATGATGAACCTTTTCTTCAAACGACACTCGTATCTTGGCAGGGTAGCCACATCATAGGGAATGTGGTTGCAGCCATGGCGGGTTTTTTGTACCGTTTATACATTTTAATATCTGAGCCTTACTTTTGACTGTCAAACTTCCAGTTCATATGTTCACTTTTTGTGATTGTAAACATTATATAATCATTTGGCTTTCCGACGAATCTGATGCAACTATTTACATGTTTAGGTGTTCTTTCCCATCAATGAACCTGAAACACACTGGTGCCTGGGCGAACTATCTATCAAAATAGGTGTTATAACTTTATATGATAGCCTTGGGAGCCCGAAAGTTGAAACACGTAGGTGGTGGCTAACTTTGAGGAAAGTTTTTGCTTGTCAACTACCCACGTATCTTGTTGAGAGTGAGGTGATGAAAAAGAAGAAAATCGACGCCAATAACTATCGTGTTTCCTTTCAGTATGCACCTGATGTCCCTAAACAAGGTGGTCTTTATGGGGATTGTGGTGTTTGGGTCTGTATACTTTTGTACAGGTTGTCTCATAAGCTATCATTGAAGGTGAAGAATCCTGTCCAAGCTGCTTTGGCTTACCGTGAGTATATGACTGAATATTTATGGAAATACAAGATTCCAGTTCCGAGTGAGATTTGACATTTAAGTTCTTTAAACAATCTAACTTATGTAAACAATATAACTTCTGTTGTTGCTATGCTACTGTTGGTATGCTATTGTATGGTCGTTTGCCATTTACGAATGGCTTATTGTGTAACATGTTATGTAAACATTAATATGCTAGAGTATGGTCGTTTTATGTAGACAGGTTATTCAAACATTAATATGTATATATTTATATATTTAACTTATCTTGTTAATGTATCATGTTGCTAGTGTATGGTCGTTTTATTAAATATTGCACGACTGCTCGACTGGTGGTTGGGGAGATGGTAGTTTGGGAGATGGTCCATTTAATGTTCTTGTGTGATTGTCGATATAAATATAAGTTAATAACATATGGAATTTCTACACAAACAATTATATACCTTCTAGTGTTCTAGAAAGTAAACAACAAAATGAATTCACCCCCAAATTGGGAAGAATTACTTGATATAGATGACTCCGATCTCCGACTGTCAGCCACCTCCCAACTACCATTTTCATATGGAAACACTACAACTCAAAATAATGCTAAAATGTCGGTTACGATAATACGAGGTCCTGCAGGTATTGTTCAAACGGCAAATGATGTGGGCGTGGATGATGGTATAATGGCGACACAGGAGTACATTAGAAAAGTAGTGTATGATGTGCGAGGGGATTCCAATTTTAATAGTGGGCCATGGGTTAGTGCAGTTGAGTATATGAAACCTGATGGCGGTATCATGATTGGTTGTTTCGCCGATATCGAGAAATTTACCAAGAAAGGGAAACTTGACAACGTTGTTGCTATAATTAAGTCTTGTACCCCAAACGTCTTGGGTGATCTCACAGTATCGTTGAAAGATGTTTCAGGTTTTATATCAGGTTCAATACATCACAAAGTGGTTAATGACGAGAGGTATGAAAAGCTGCTTACTGTCAGGGCTGTTTTGATCCTTCGTAACGTTTTTGTGTTTTCTCCGAAACAATCTGGAAATCACTATCTTAATATTACTTTAAAAAATGTTGTTAAGGTTTTCTCCAAGGATAGTGTTGCTAACAATGAAAGTGGAGTTGGAAGTAGTGGAAGTGTAATCTGAATTTTAATTAATGTAGTTTTCTACTTGTTGATCCATGTAATTTTCTATTAATTCAATAATTTAATCTACTTAGTTAAATGTGATGTGGTATTCAACAATATAAGATATAAAATAACTAGATGAGACGCATTTGATTCCAATTTGACTAACGTATAACATAAGTCAACACATTAAACATACGTTAATTACTACCCCACACTAAGATATCCTACCGAATCTAACAGCTCATTTAGCAATGCACCTGACATACATGCGTGGTTTTCTGGATTCATTGCCAATTCGAGTTTGGTCTCCAACATCTTTATTCTTGTTTATAGCATGTTTATTTGCAAATCTTTGAACTTGTAGTTGGAACATTCTGTTAGTTTAGATGTACAAGTTGGTGGAGTTGCAGGTCCCGGAGAATTAAAATTAGGCTGTTGTGAAGGATTATAACCGGGATTGTAATCAAATTCTTCCTTCCAAATAAAAAATCTACACCCGTATTCTTTTTTTGCTGGCTGTTAAATATTAAAATAAGAGATGGTTATGAAATAACATTTTAACTATACGGGAAACATAAGATATCTAACCTTTGAACGAGAACATGAATAGAAAAGTTGACCATAACTATGCTCCTTGTATGATTTTCGTAGCACTATGTTTCCAGCTCCACATCGACACATATATCGATCCATATGAATTTGTTTAGGGATACGATTCTTTGAGATTCAATATAAACGTGCTCGACTGCTCAACTGGTACGCAGGGAGATGTGTGTATATAATGTGCTCGACTACTCAACTGCTCAACTGGTAGTTGGGGAGATGGATATATTTAATGTAATATAAATGTGGTGAAGTAGATGAAAAATTTAATGTGGTTGCTGGTTATATTAAATGTGGCATTAAATATCCATCTCCCCAACTACCAGTTGAGCAGTTGTTGCATTAAATAGCCCCAACTACCAGTTGAGCAGTCAACTCACGTCATATTTCGACACGTGTCCCATGCTCGACTGCTCAACTGGTAGTTGGGGAGATGGGGATATTTAATGACACATTTAATATAAATGTGGTGAGGTAGATGAAAATTTAATGTGGTTGCTGGTTATATTAAATGTGGCATTAAATATCCATCTCCCCAACTACCAGTTGAGCAGTTGAGCAGTTGTTGCATTAAATATCCCCATCTCCCCAACCACCGATCGTGCAGTCAACCCAAGTCATATTTCGACACGTGTCCCATGCTCGACTGCTCAACTGGTAGTTGGGGAGATGGCTATTTAATGTGGTGAGGTAGTTGAAAATTTTAATGATATTTTAAATGTGAGTTAATATGAGTTAGTTGGTAAATTTAATGGGTATTAAATGTGAGACAATGTCCATAGGTGGTCTTAATAAATGTGGAATTAAATATTCAACTCCCCAACTACCAGTCGAGCGTCAAACACTGATCGACTCATAACTGATCGACTGCTCGACTTTTACCAAATTTTTCAATAGATATATATTAGTACGAAAAATTATTGAAACTTATTCTCACACGTCCGTACCATTCATATGGAAAAATTCCATGTGTTTCTTGTCTTTGAAGATGGCAATAGTTATGGTGTTTCTCTAAGAAGAGATATTAGATATGCTGGGTTAGTTTCATTTGTGAAGAAAAAGTTCAAGATTAGCAAAGGATACGAGTTAGGTTTTTCTTACAAAATGCCACACGGTCTGGTCCGCATAGGTGATGACGATGATGTTGAATTTTTCGTTAACGAAGTTTGTAAACCAAAGGCTGCATTGCCTAAACTTTTAATCAAAATGATTGTCAACAGTTCAAAAGTAAATCCATCTTCTTCTAATGATTTTGATCTTAATGATTCCTTATTTCGTAATGATTTTGATCCCCCAATGTTTTTATAATCATTCGGAAAAACCACAAAACGAACCTTTTGACAATTTCAACCAATCTAACAATAAATGTGCCAATAACTATATAAACCAGCCAAAAAATGAAATTTTCGAAAATTTTGAGAGTACAACTTCGTTAAATGGCAAACAAAATGATCAATTTCTGCTTAAATGGCAAACAACAAATACTTTCGAAAATATGCCTCCTCCACCCGATCCACCAAGTCTTGAAACTAAGATACCGAATACATTGAAATACAACAACAACTCTATCATCCTCAAAGAGGGTGATGAATTTGATACTAAAGAATTATGCATGTTTGCAATTGCTAAAAAAGCTATCAAAGATGGATTTGAATTTAAGGCTTGGAAAACAAATAAGTCTAGGTACGATGTAATTTGTGTGCAAGATGGGTGCAAATGGAAGATAGTGTCTGGTATGAACAAATCAGGTGTAAAATGGAGGTTAGGAACAGTTTATGATGTTCACACTTGTTCAAGAACACAAATTCACCCTAATCACCGTAATGCTACCAAAAAACTTTTGGGACATTTACTCGAACCCAAGATGAAAGATAGCAGTCGAATTTATACCCCAAAGGACATAATGGAAGATATTAGTCAAGAGTATAAAATTGACATTTTTTTATAAGAAAGCATGGGGTGGAAGAAACCGAGCATTGGAATTGGTAAATGGTTGCCCTAACGACTCGTTTGAGCAGTTGCCATTTTATTGTCATAATTTAAAGATGAAAAATGAGGGTACGGTAACACATATTGATACCGATGATGAAGGACACTTTAAAATCTGTTTTATAGCATTTGGTGTTGCGGTAAGCATTTGTATTTTTTTCTTTTACATTTTTTTTCTAGTATATTATATTTTGTGTCACTAATAATTTCTACATAAAACAGATTCGGAGTTTCTTACGGTATATGCGACCGTTGCTTATAATTGATGCAACACATCTTAAAGGGAAGTACCTTGGGACAAATTTTCTTGTCGTTGGAATGGATGGTAACAATCAAATTATACCTATTGCTACCGGTGTTTGTCAAGGTGAGACTGGGGAGGCATGGACATGGTTTTTGTCCAAATTGAAAGAATGCATAGGGGAACGACCATGTTTGGCTATTATATCGGATAGACATTATTCTATTGGACAAGCGTGTAACACGGTCTTCCCAAATTCATTTCATGGTTACTGTTGTAGACATTTGATGATGAATTGCAGTTTGAACGGTAGTAGAAAGTTAAAGGCAAAATATTGGAAAACATGCAAAGCTTACACCGAGGAAGAATTTGATAGAGCGATTTCGGATATTATAGTATATAGAAATGGTACGGCTTACAACAAACTTCTTGAAGCTGGGTTTGATAAATGGTCTAGGGCACATTGCAATGGTAATCGGCACAACTATATGACTTCAAACAGTGCAGAGTCAATAAATGCATTAACAAGGGATGTGAGAAAAGTACCAATAACAATGCTTATGGAGTGGTACAGAAAGCTTTTACAACGGTGGTATTGTGACCTTCGACACAAATATCAACGTAATGGACTTTTTAAAATATGTTTTGTTTTTCCTTATTAGTCAATATAAGATGAAGAGAACATTCTGTTATTTTATCTTGTAAAAATTATTTCAGATGCACCCGAGGGAGAACTTAGTGATTGGGCTGACGCGAAAGTACATGATAGAATGTTGAAGAGCGTTAACTGGGTTGTGTATGGGATCGAACAGTTTAAACTCTACATGGTAGATGATCGTCGAAAACAACATACCGTCGATCTAGTTAGTAATTCATGTACTTGTCGTAAATGGCAACTTTCCGGCATACCATGTGGTCATGCGATAGCGGTTACTAGACTTCTTAGATTGTCTGATTGTAATCATTTGGCTTTTGATTGGTTCAAGAAAACAACACTGGAAGGTACGTACCAAGGATTGGTTTATCCTGTAGGAGAAATATCAAGTTGGGAACTTCCTGATGGCTTGCAAGTTGTGAAGCCACCAATATTGGTAGTGCGTCAATCTGGAAGACCCAAAAACAAAGATCGTGTAAGATCTCAAGGAGAGGAACCAACCCCGGTAAGGTGCTCAAGGTGCCAATCCATTGGACACACGCGAACAACATGCAGGGAACCATTGCCAAAGAAAAAGAATGTAAGTGAATAAAATTTGTATTCAAAAAACACAATTTTGCTTGGTAACTAACGAAGAAAGAAATCTCACAAATGTTGAAACTTTGTAGGGAAATGTATCTAATAGAGGAAGCTCAAGTAGGGAACTACCATCGATGGAGATTGATATGGTGCAAAGCTGTGATCCTATTAACTTGGCTGACCCGTAAGATCAACTAGCGGAAACATTTGATGGGTTGTTACTTTCCTTTTTTTCGTTGATGTGGAATCATGTAAGACGCTTTTGTTTTTTATTTAGTTTGAATATGTACTTGTCGTAAAACAATCTCTGGGTCTGTTGGATTATAACCGGGATGTAAGACGCTTAATGTACTTGTTTAGTTTGACTATGTAAGACGCTTAACATTGAACCTTGTTTGCTACTGCTTATGTTGCACCTTATTAGTCATGAAATCCAGGAGGAATAAAAAACAATTTAGAAACATACGAACATCAAATATATACAGAAAATTAGGTGCCAAAGTTAGCCAGGAGGGATACATACATTCATCCAATATTCAGCCAATAAACCATACACCATACACCATACAAGTTATCCAGTAGCAAAACACAAAAGTGACCATACCATGCAGACGTGTTTTAGACCCATAAACCATACAATTGTTTACAAATTCGACAGCTAAATTTTTAACAAAACAAGAACATAAAACATTCAGCCAACATGGATCTTGTGCTTGTAATTAAACCTAACCATTTTTTCACGGTACGCCAATGCATCCTGAACTGGATCATCCACATCCAACAGTTTGCCATTCCCTAACCTGTACATTTATACGCTTCAGTTAAGAGTGTGATTTTGAGTGGACACCTACTATAGCAATACTAACCTAATGTACCTGCTAAACTAGTAAACATGTTTTACGTTTCACATTACAGTTATATCAATCGACACCCTAGAAATCCACTTCCAAATATATCAGTCGACACCTTAGAATACCACTTCCAACTACTACACCTATTTTACGTTCAACATTACATTCATACTAACATGACAAATAGTCCATTAAAAAGAAGATGCAGACCTGAATAAGAAGATGCATACCCACACACCACAATCATCATACAATCCACCCTGCTTGGGAACATTCATAGCATTGTTAAAAGTAATCCTATAGGTCATAGGATCAATTCCCTTCTTCTCGAAAACACCTGCTTCTTTCAACACTTCCGGAAGCCTAGTCTCCAAACATTTCCTCACACTAAAATAGAATGGACGAGTCTCAAGATCATATACAGGTCCACTGTCATAGAATGTAACTCGAACGGTCTGGATATGATACACAGCAAGGGACCAATGTGTTTCTGGCTGATTTATGGGAATGAAAACTCGTTCAACATCACCCCAACCCAGAGGGTAAGTTTCTTTGTTTGCGTACCAGACAGGCATCCTTCCGTTCATCAGTAATGGTAGGAAAAAGCAGCTTACCATAGACCAGTCCATATATGATGGTTTGGTATGCCACATGTAGCTAATCCAAAGATCAATGTGCCGTAGGTAAAACAAATTGACATATATATTCAGTCATTTATAAAAAAAACTATGCTTTTCATTTTCTCTACCTGTACTAGATATCAAGTAAGATAGTGTTACGAGACAAGCATCATTGCCACACCTTCCTACTTTTAGCCTCTGCTCAAAAACCCATTCCCATGACGACGTAACATGTACAATGGCTTACACCAACACCCATTGCTACGTCGTCATGGCAATGGATTTTCGAGGGGAAACTCAAAATAGAAAGTTGGATCAAAATACTTCAAGTAAATTAGGCATCTTAGCATAACATCCACTAAATTCACAAAAATCATTTCTCAAATGATATCACTACTGGTTCAAAAAATTGTTGTGTACAAGAAAAAAATGAAGTTAATCAAGACTTGTAAAATATGTACTGCTAAAAGCAGCAAAGTTTTGAAGTCATGAATAATATACTGTTCTATGTGGCTACACTACACTCTTTTTAACAAATAGTAATGTCATTTGAGAAAGAATTTAATGGATTTGGTGGATGCTATACTAAAATACCTAAAGTGCTTAAAGTAGATGATGGATTAATGATACTTATATCTAGTATCTCATGTAACACTAAAATGTAAAAATTACTTAAAATCAAATGGCATGTAGAGACAACCAAAAGCATGTTTTATAAAAAAATGAGTAAAGTAAATAAAATTTACTTTACCTCGTCACGTAGTCATCCTTTACGATTATCGTCGAAACCGGTTAAAGCATCCCAGAAATGACGTTCAACAACGATATCAGACCAAGGGAACACACAATTACGCCACCCGTCCTTAACCAGGAATCGATCAACTTCAAAGTTAACATAAATTTTATCGAGGTTTTGGTATGGCCGTTCTAGAAACTAAAAATAAAGACAATGTAAATCATTCACTTAATAATACGTTTACACGTTTACGGTTAACTACTGACTGATATTTCAAAGCAAATGAATCATTTCTCATACCTCTACCCATGGTTTGACTTGTACTAACTTCTCAGCCATAACTGGAGTATGAACATGTAAATACTTTCGACCATTCACCATATCTTCTAGGCTAGTAACATCAGAAGTTTTACTCCTCTTCTCCACATAGGGTGACCTAGGAACATGTTCAAGCCTCCTCTTCTTTGTTTTGCACCGCTCCAAAGCCCTTTTGATGGGAGGTGAATTCAGTTTCTCAATAACCTTCAATCTATTTTCAGCTTCAACACTCAACTTCTTACTCGCTCCCCTTTGCTCCTCCTCTTCCTCGTGTTTTTCAGCTTTCTCAAGTTTCCTTTTGAGACGTTTTCCAATCCATCAACCTTGCCATCCGCATCAATATGTGGCGTATCAAACAACTTGAAAAAATCATTGACTTGACTGCAATACTCATTAGCAAGATCTACAGGCTGCGGATGATATGAAAAAGGTTAACAAACTTTTATTATCGCAAGTTATTAATTATATCAGAAATGAAATAAGAACAAAACAAAATATCATTAAATTACCTGTTCTCCGTCAGCTGTGTTAACTATGTCTCCATAAAACTGCATACCAAAGTGGTAGACACTTATTAGTATACCATTAGAATGAAAGGTATAATCACATAAATACCATTTAATTACATTTTCATATGCATCATTCTTCATTTTGTCTCCATCAACTGTCTTAACTTTGTTTCCATAAACCTGCATACAAAAGTTTATAACACCTATTAGTAGAACATTAGAATTAAAGGTATAGTCACATTAATACAATTTATACTTACCTTTTCATAGGTTTCTTGGTTCATTTTGTCTCTGTCACTCATTATGACCCGCAGAATAAAGTTTTTAGAAACAAAATCCGCGTATTAGCATACCACATGGTAATTGTTTGATAGCAATGTAACTTGGTCAAGAATTGATAAAGGTAAAAAACTAACTCGAATAATAGTCTCAAGTTTCAAAGTGCGGGCTTCCAAAGCCTTAAGCCGTTCATCAGCTGAAACAACTTCTACCTCTTTACCCATGCTCTCCATTGAATAACCCTCAGGGTATACCACTTTTTGCCTAGCTTTATTCGCGGCCACTTTCTGAAAATGTTCATCCCAGGGTCCCCCTTTTGCAAGAGGCGGCGCTCTCGGGGTATACCACTTGAAAAAATCCATGCTTCGTGTAAACCATTCAACTTCAGCCTCAAAGCATGTTGGCATAATCACATTGGGTTTCGAGTCCTTAAAAAAGATTTATAAGTTATATGGTATCTAAAATTGTGTATATGTTTAAAGTTAACCAATCAATAAAATACTATATATAATTACCTTGTCAAAAAGTTGGTCGAAATAATCAGTCTTTCTAAATGGTGTGTGTTTCGACCATGAAAGTGCTCTTGGGATCACCCCTGGAGCCTTGTTCCACCACTGTTTACTTTTACTCGTGTCAGCACACTCTATGATCCATATCTACAAAAAGTTAACACAACAAATATAAGTTACGAGGACGAGAAACATATGAAGATAATTTTCAAGCCCTACCATTAAAGGAAAAAAACAGTAAACTAATGATAGCAATTTTTTTTTGTGTTAACCTTGAAAGCAGCAACGAATCCCTTCAAGCTATAGGTAGGAACATCGTTGGATTCTTTATCACCAATTCTTTGACGGTAAACCGCTGGATGATTTGAAGAGATATTTCTAATAGACTCATAAAGCTGCATCCAAAGGAGTTCCCCCCATGGAAATACATTCCATTCATCAAGATCCTTGACCATCCTCAGAAAAATATCATCAATGATAGAACCCAAGTCTTTACCCATTAATATCACCTCAAGCGTTAGCAACAGACAAACCCGTATCGCATCCTCATCAGACAGATTTAGAAACAACTCTTCATCTTCAATAACCAATAATAGATCAATTAATTTAACATGTTGACCTACATGGTTTGGAAAAACTCGGTGACGGAAAGGGATATCACCACTACGCCATTTCCTAAAACTGACCATACCAAATCTAAAACCAGTAACCAGGCAGAATTCATTTCGACCAAAATAGAAAGAATGTCCATTCAAATAGTATACAAGTGGAAGATCATAGCTATCATTGTTTTGATGGAATTGTTTCCGAAGCATGTAATGAACAAGGCCTTCCTCGTTATCGACATAGGTAAGATCGAGCCATGGTCCAAAACATGTGGCTTTAAACATGGAACGGCGCGGCTGGTCTAATCGATCCTTCATAAGTACGAAGTAATGCACTTTGCTTTTAACAATAACTCTAGCATCATACGCCTACAAGAAATAACATATTAAAAAAGTTAAAACAAACAAGAAGTGTCTACAAGTAAAACAAACACTGACCATTAACAACTTGCTACAAGCACACTATCATTTGCTTTTAAAAAGCACTCATCAAGTCAGGCATACAACATCTAAACTACAAGTATCTACAAGTAAAAGCATATCCGCAGAAAACCAAATCTATGCTCGAAGAGAGGTTGTCAACAATATGAATGGTTGCATCGACACCGATGTATTCAGGACTAACAACTCATCGCTAAGTGTTCATTCTGTCTAGATCAAGTGTCAATACACGTTAATTACACCTATTTGACAACTAACCCTAAACCTCTTATTAAATGGGACTAGTACAGTTTCGAACCCTCTCATTTAACGCATTCTATATGTTACTTACACCTATATAGCTCTATCACAGTATCGTTTTACCAATCAACTCAACCGCTGGAGAAATGAAAACTACAGTGTCATTTTAAAATTAGGTCTTCCCATGTTCGTTTTATTCATTTTTCCTCTTTTTTGGACTAACACAGTATCGTTTTATTCATTTTTCCTAAACCATCTCAAAAAGGCAAAAAAAATTATAAAAAAACCACAAACGTGTATGGATTTTTCCTCTTTTTTGGTAATTTTCACATAAAACAAAACATGATGTAAAGGGATGCAACAAAACCCTAAGTTGCAACAAAAGGGATGCAACAAAACCCTACGTTGTAGTAAGAAACGAAATTAATCAAGTGTCAATACTTACCATTTTGATTTTTTTGCGTCTACTTTGTCATCTGGATCATGCAGTGTTAGTGTGTGTTTTTTTGATGATATTCAATCGTTAAAGTGGCAAAAGAAAAAAAAAAAGAAATAAAAAATTGTCAGATCACTTGGATTTGGGAAATCTTTTGGTTTGCTTTTTCAATTTCCTAAGTGAAAAGGTGGCCCCCAGTTGAGCACCGACGGTTGAGCGCCGTCGGTTGAGCGTTGACTTTATGCAAGAAAACAAAATAAGAGATTTCTTTAAGATTTGATGTGACACTTAGTGTACAATTGGAACAGTACCAGTAAATGCCACGTGTCGTAATATGTATGGGGTCGAGCAGTTGAGCGTGACTCTTTTGGGAAAGAGATGAGAAAAAAGTCTTAAAAACGGACCACACTTGAAAAAATGATCTCTTTTGGTAATTTTCTCTTTTATAAATTGGGTTGGGTTTTAGTCCATTTGGTAATTAATTTTTTCACATAATAATCGTAATCACTAACATCAATTGTTTTGGGTCAATACTTTCACACAAGGTTAAGCAAAACAAACCGAACACTAAGTCGAACTTAAAAATTGAGCCAAACCGGTCTGACCGAAACCTGACTGACCATATTCGGTTCGGTTATGACTTTCAATTTCGATTCATTTCAGTTCAATTTCGGTCATGCCAAAACAAAAAAAAACACACCTAAATCATGTAAACCAAACTAACCGACACAAAACCAAACTAAACCGAGTCATTCTGCTCGGTTCTCGGATCATGTTTTTCACAAAATCGATTTTCTGATTCAGTTTAATTTTGACCCCATGGTAGGCCCCTACTTTAAACTCTCACAAGGTCATCAAATGTACTAGCATAGCATCTCTTCCTCATTCCTTGACACAAAAACTCCCAACACACAATGCCACCACCACCATCGACAGTCGTCGTCCTGGACAACGGCGCCGGATACATAAAAGCCGGCACATCGGGAGAACGCTCACCCACCCTCCTCCTCCCAAACTGCACAGCCAAACCCCCCTCCTCCAAAAAACCCCTCCTCCCCTCCGCCCTCCTCTCGCCCACTCTCGACCTCACCTCCGCCACCATCCGCCGCCCCTTCGACAGGGGCCATCTCATCAACCCAGATCTCCAAACCACCATCTGGGCCCACATCTTCGACCACCTTAACATCACCCCACAACACTCCTCCCTGTTACTAACCGAACCCTTGTTCAGTTTACCTTCCCTTTCGCGCGCGGTGGACGAGGTTGTGTTTGAGCATTTTGGGTTTGTTTCCATGTTTGTGTCGGATGGGCCGAGTTTGGTGCATTTGTATGAGGCGAGTAAGCGCCCGTATGACGTGGTGGCGAAGAGCGGGTGTAGTTTGGTTGTGGATGTTGGGTTTAGTTTTGCGCATGTGGTGCCCGTTGTGAAGGATGTGGTGTGTAATTATGGGGTCAAGAGGATGGATTTGGGCGGGAAGGCGTTGACGAATTATTTGAAGGAGCTTGTGAGTTATCGGAGTGTTAATGTTATGGATGAGGTGTTTTTGATGGATGATGTTAAGGAGAAGTTGTGTTTTGTTTCGAGTGATGTTGCAAGGGATTTGAGGATCGCTAGGTATGTTTTTAGCGTATAATGCTTTTAGCGTTTAGAATATGATGTTTGTAGCGTTTATATGGTTCTGAAAAGCTAATAAAAGAAGCCTTGGCATGTACATGTTATGTCATTTTACACTTTATAATCACTTACGGAGTATACACTTGCGTTATCAAACGCTTTTATAAAACAAACATAGCTGCTACTAGTTTTGTCAAATATAGCCATAGTGTAATTAGGTTTCTTAGATCATATACGGGTAAGTGGATGAATTTTCCCTTGTTTAGCGTTTATATGGTTTTAAGGATTTAAGGATTGCTAGGTATGTATGATAAGATTCTTAGTAGTTTATGCGTTTTTAATACATAATGTGGAAGATAGTGCTTAGTAGCTTATAAAAATGGCTAACTTGGACGAGGTTTACCCTGTTTAAGTTACCTGCTGAGGGCGAGTCTAAACGTGATATTATTTTTGTGTTTTTTTATAGGCTATGTTTGGCGACTAGCTTTTTGAAGTGTTTAGGAGCATTTAGAGTATAATGTTTTTAGCGTTTAGAATATAATGCTTTTAGCGTTTAAAGTTTATACGGTTTTGGATAATCATAGATGCACATACTTTAGCAAACAGTTTTATGAACAGAGCTGCTAGCTTTGCCAAATATAACCACAATGTGATAAGGTTTCTTAGATCATATATAGGAAAATGGGAGTTTTCCCTTGTTTATGTTACTCGGAGAGGGCATGTATTTCACTCAGATGTAAGCAGCCTAACCGGGTATCCCCGTGACTGTATGTGACCCTTTCCCTGGCCACCCTAAACCTAAGATGTGTAGCTTGTGAGGTTTGCGCTTGAGACCTCTTGTGAGGAGGTTAGGTGACTTACCACCGGCCAATTAGGGGTGGTTAGGTATTAGATCGTATATTATATAAAGATGTAGGGAAAAGTGTATAAATGATAAACGCGGTCACTTTGATGCGCTTTCGCTAAAAGCTTACTTTTTTGAACTATCGATATGGTCGGCATACTTTCAAGCTATAGGATTGCTAGGTTTGATGTTTTTTAATTGTTTTGTTGTCTGGTTATAGGCTATGTTTGACATAACTAGAAGTAGTAGTAGTTGTTTGTTCTATAAAAGTGTTTGGTAACATAGGTTTGTAGTTGCAACTATAAAGTATAAAATGAAGTAAAAGCTAAATGCTTCACTTATTTGCGTTTCGAATAGGAGCGTTTAAACAAAATCCAAAAGCTACACGCACGTTGTTGCCAGACAAGTATTAATTTCTAAACCCAGAAAAAGCTCGTTGCCAAACACAACCATAGCATAATCAGTGTTTGTTAAATCATACATGATTTGTGAATAGCAATGTATGAGATTCCATAATTTGTTTTTAATGTTTGTTATTCAGGACTTGTTCATTAGTGTTGTGAGTTTTTGCTAGGTGTTAGATCATATCTTATATAAAGATGTAGGGTAAAGTCTATAAATGATAAAACACGGTCACTTTGATGTGTCATTGCAAAAAGCTTACTTTATTTAATTATGGATATGGCCGACTTACTTTCAAGTTTGTCTAAATATGATAATTTCTACTGATCTGTTAGCACCCGTAGAATTACTAAAATGCACATGCCATGTCCCCAAAATTAATCATAATGAGACGAATTTGAAAGTATGTCGATCATATTGCTAATTTGAACAAGTATATCGCGTTTTAGGCATCTAATAAGCGATTTTTAGTGTTAGAGAGCCAAAAAAACTTACGCTTGATGCTTATATAAGCTATCTTAATAAGATGTTGCGGTAGTAAAATATGATAATGGTAAATTGACCAAGGGTAAACACATCTAGTAACGTAGAAGAACAAAGAGGTAAGATGGGCCTACACTTGTAAGTTGTAACAAAGCATAAGAGCTTGTAAAATAAGCCAAAAAGCTAGTTTGGAGGATCTTGGCGGAAACAGCTTTAGAAAAGCTAATAAGCTTATGCTGTTTGGCTCCATACAGACACTCAAAACAGCTTTACCTTGTTTGAAAACACACTAGGATTGGGATGATAAGGTGCTTAATAAGCTTACCTAAACACATCCCAACTTCACTTGAGTTTTTTTGTTAAATTATTAGGCAAATATAAAAATATTTTCTGCATTGTGTTTTGATACAACAGTAGGTGATTATTGTTAGCCCTTCGGTGTTGCTTTTATATAGTAGCGTGTGACAACTTGACATACTTCCCAAAAACTATATACTGTGTGATTTTTATGTTTAACTGATTAATTTCTAATTCGAAATTGATGGCAACACTTCTGTTTTTATAGATTTATTTGATAGCTTGTTTTTTCAATTTAGCATTGTCTACAAGTAGAAAATACTTGATTTATTTTGTAGCTAGTGCAGTTATCGTTTTGTGGCATGTCACAAACGGTTTAGTGGTCGTTCAAGTGTTTGCTTGAGGTTAATGCGGTATTTCAGCCACATTCCATTGTACTGAACATTGCTGTGATTAATATACTTTACCGAGGTAACCCTTTACCCAAAATAAAAATAAAAATGTGCCTTATATAAGTACTTGTATGCGTTATTCTACCCTTATGTTTATATCATCATAGTGTTTGAGTGACAGGCTTTGATTATATGATTATTCAATGGTATAATGGAATGGGGTATATACCAGGAGTTTGCCTACCCTTCTTATATCTATTTGTTACTTACTTCTATCAGTTACTTCATCGTCATCATGAAAAGTTATTTGATTTGATTATCATATAAGATGTTTTATCACATTGATCATATTCTGGTTATTGAGTATAACATTAGTACTTTCAAAACACTCATTTAAACACCCTCTTAAAGATGTCGGTTTTGATATTGTATGCAACAGGTTTGACTTTATAACTCAAATTGTGTTCTTAAATTTCTGGTTGTAAAAGCAATGTACTCATGCATGTGGTATATGAAACAAGTATTGATCTCTTCTATGTTTGGTATTGTCCCATTTTGAACAAAAGAGTAAACAGTTTCTGCATCCTGTTATCTTCATTTTGAAATGTCATTTTCAGGAGACGTGGAAATGACAATCACTTCAGGTGCACATATGTGCTTCCTGATGGTATCACGCATACAAAGGGATATGTAAAAGACCCTGAGGAAGCGCAAAAGTATCTTAAGTTATCTGAGGATGGTGAACTTCCATACGCTGAAGGAACTGATCAAGCTGATGAAACAGAAGTTACAAACAAACCACCAGAAAGGAACAAAGTTGATCTCACAAAAAATGTAATTCGTTTTCTACATCTCGTTATAAAAGTTAGTCCTTTTATGAATGAAGCCACTTAGTACATATTATTATGTATTGTGAAACAGGAATTCAGCTTGAGCAATGAGCGGTTTCTTGTCCCTGAGATGATATTCCGTCCAGCTGATTTAGGTGTGTGTTCATTTGATATGTTTTATTGTAGATTAAAAAGATAATATAAGTATATAATTAATTGAATTTATGAATATTATGCAGGAATGAACCAAGCTGGCCTAGCGGAGTGTATTGTCCGAGCTGTCAATTCTTGCCATCCTCATCTTCATCCTGTGCTGTATGAAAGGTATTGATTAAGAAAGTAGCATTCTTTTATGTGGTTAATGCCAACTGTCTTAGGTAATAAAGGAGTATACGCGTTCAATTTGTGGGTTCCACTTGTGTGTGATAGGAGAATGAAAATGTGACACGGGGTCCTCTGAATATCGCTTTGTACTGGGAGGGGGTGTACTGATTTTTTTTTTTTTTTTTTTTTTTTTTTTGGGTTAGCTTTTGTTTGTTTGTTTGTACGAGTTGCTCTAAGGCGAAGTTTCTTTGCAGTATAATATTGACTGGCGGAAGCACCTTATTTCCTGGTTTTACCAAAAGGCTGTAAGTTTCATTTTTACCCTTAAATCTATTTTCTGAACCTCATTCGGGCTGATTCGGTCTATTTGCTTACAGAGAAAGTGAGCTGCGTCCTCTTGTTCCAGATGTGTACCAAGTGAAAATAACAACTCAAGAAGAGTAATACTTTTGTTCTTCCATAAGATTCACTGTTTTCTTTTATGATTTTCCCACTTAAGTAACTTATGGGAAAAAGCTTTCTTTTTGTATGTGCAGTCCCATGTTAGGCGCATGGCGAGGGGGATCACTCTTGGCATCTAGCCCTGATTTTGATGCAATGTGCGTCACTAAAGCTGAGTACGAAGAGCTTGGGTCTTATCGTTGTCGGAGGCGTTTCTTTCATTAGCTCACATCCAAAAGGTAAATGTTAACATTTTCATATCTGATATGCATATCTGTAATAATCGTGTCATGGTATATTAGTGTGATTATATCAAAATCAAAAAGTACTTTAGCTAAAGTAGAAATCATTTTCTAGTGAACGACATAAGTTACAAATAAGAAACCAATAAGAATCTTGAATTGCATAAACAAAATTTTTAAGATTTCGAAAACTCATTTTGTCCCATTTTTGTGTGCTGAAAACAGGTTTAGATTGAAACCCTGATAATAGATGACTCAAACACCGAAAGCAAAATGTCTTATCGTTAAGCTATTCATCATTCTAGACGGCTTCATAGAGAACTTCCATGCAAAAACTCGACCCGTGACAACTTTTTAAAAGACGGACCCGCATAAAGGAGAGGAAATTGACGTTGCATGCTAATAAATTCAAAACAGAAGATTGTAAAACTGCAACAAAATCAAGTGATTTTTGCATGACCAAAACTTTAACAGTATCTTGTTACTTTAATGGGGGTCGTGTATCTGAGTCATTAGTTTGGTCAATGTAAAAGGTTTTCCTTAAATATGGATTGCTATGCTAGTTAATTTTAGGTTTGCTAGTAATTAGCTGATCTATTGTATATACAGTAGGCTTACATGTTTGACTTTTGGTTGTACCATTTGATCTTTTGTTGACTAAATTTCATGAGGCTGATACCGAATTCTACATAAAAGATTAATCCATAATTTTAGTGATAAAGGGTGTTTGGTTGTAGGGTTCGTGATTGCGTTTAAGGGGATGAGTATTAGTATTTGAATTTGTTTGTGTTAAGGGTTTGAGGCTTCTTTGTCAATTACAAGTAATGTATTTATCTTGTGTTAATGATCAAATAAATATCTTTGTGTTAGAAAAAGACAAAAGATGAAATACTTGTACATAAAATAGTACATGTCATAAAAACTGACCTAATACATGTCTTAAAAACTGACCTAATACATGTTTTATGAAAGTCCTATGAAAGTACATTCCATTACACAAGAAGTAAAAGAAGTTTAATGAAAGTACATTCCATAACACAAGAAGTAAAAGAAGTTATTTACTAATCAGAACCAACAACATAATTGTAACCTCAACTCCAAAAATTATTACACCATTATTGTAGGACCAATGATTGTACCATAATCAGCTGAAGAACCACTTTCATTGTTAATATCTCATAAAATAATTCAAGTAACATCAGCTGAAGAACCACTTTGATTGTACCATAATCAACTCCAAAAATAAACATCTCATAAAATAATTCAAGTAACATCACTTTCTGATAATAAATGTAAAAAAAGATTCCTTCTTCCATATAACATGTCTAAAATTGACAAGTCATATAGAAAGCTTTGATGTTGCCCTATGCTTATGCCTGACCATTCATAACCTACCTTCCACACTTCATTAACCCAATAGATATAGATAAGGAGTAAATGTGGCCTAAATTTTAATGTTTCTCACAGTCTCAGTAGATATCATGAGAGTACTGTTTAGGCCGTATGCGTTAGAGCAAAAACGGTTCAACTTTCCCGGTTAACCTGAACATGGATCCTTCTCCGTTTATCTAGCTAGGGGAGTAAACAAGTTGAGTTGCGCCTGAGCTTAGATAGTTTTGAGCTTTGTTTGTAAAGTTTGAGTTTGTCTCCTAAGCTGTTTATAAACATTTTGGATTGCACAATTTCAACCTAGTTGTATAAAAGAAGTTATTTTACTCAGACATACATCGTATTAACATGTTGTACAAGTAATCTTAGGCACCCTAAGAATTGTCAAAACTTAATATAAGCAAATAACAAGTTCTATCTCCATATGCTACAACTTTGAAGCAAGCTCCATGTTCATACCTTAACTGGTTTAGGGTTAAGACTAAACGAATATGGTTAGGTTTCCACTATGATGAACCCTCTTTTTAGCGGCCCCACTTTGGGCGACGACTCTCTTTATTTGACCGCTCGATCAGTCTAAACATTGCTTTCCATAACATTGGCGATTATCAACGTTTTACAAATAAAAGATTAGAAATGAAAAGCTTGTAGCTCAAATAAGATCATTTTCAACCATTAAATATGATAACTAGATTATAAATTATAGAACAATACAAACTTTTGGCTATTTCTTCATCTTGTAAGACTAGAATCCCCACCATTTTCAACCTTGTCCCCCTCAAAGCATTCTATATGTATATATGTGAGGGTGGGTTTTCATGACACTTCAAACTTCTTTAATGTTTCACAAATTCAATTATTGACCACCCATTCAACTTGTTCAAAAGGGGAAGCATCTTTCACCATCCTCCCCCACTACACTCTATCTTTAGGGTTTTAATAAAGATAATATAGCAAGTTTATATCTTTCTCTTTTCAAAATTAATTTCAGTCAATTTGGGGTTACACCCACTTCAATTTCAATGCCCATGTAGCAATTTTTGCTCATCTTTATTCACAATTTCAAAAAAAAAAAAAAAAAAAAAGGAAAAAAAAGAAAGACTATCTTTTTTTTGTAGGTGAAGATGCCTAGGCCTGGACCAAGACCATTTGAATGTGTGAGAAGATCTTGGCATAGTGATAGACACCAACCCCTAAGAGGTTCCATCATTCAACAGATATTTAGGTAATCTTTTTTACATTCTGGAAGCAGTCTGTCTACCCCTCGGGTACGGCGTACGACTGTCTCATCTTACCTGCCCATACCCCGGTTCCCAGCGGGATTGAGTATAGTTGTTGTTATACTGTTTTAGTATATAAAGTTGTGATCTTTATTGTTCTTTTTGGTTCTTTATTGGCTTTTGAAATAATGCGTACTTTTGTTTGATTTATGTTTAGACTTGTACATGAGAATCATACTCCTGGTACTAAGAAGAATAGAGAATGGCAAGAGAAGCTGCCTGTTGTGGTGTTTAAGTCTGAGGAGATTATGTATTCAAAAGCTAATTCCGAGGTACTTATGTTCTGTCCTTATGTTGTTGTTAATTGTGTATTTTGATGTTAAAAAGATGGTTTTTTTAAGTTTGAATTATGTTGATTAGGCTGAATACTTAGACCCCGATACGTTGTGGGATCGTTTGAATGATGCCGTTGATACCATAATTAGGAAAGATGAGACCTTGGAAACTGGTGAATTGTTGCCCCCTTGTGTTGAAGGTAACACGGTTTTCACAATCCTGTTTTATAAAATTTTCATTTTGGAAGTGGAACTTTAGTTTATATTTGGCGATTTGTGTTGTTATGGTGTTCAGCTGCCCTTAATCTGGGATGTGTCCCTGTAAAATCAACAAGAAGCCAAAGAAACACTAATACAAGAAGCTACTTAAGTCCAAGAAACCAAGATTCTGGTCCAAATGTTCATAACGTACCAAACGTTCAAAGACCAGATGGCGTAGATCGCACACGTATAGTTTCAGAAACCAGTAACCATATAAGACCGAGTTTTAAGGGTACTCCTCCTGGTACCTCTTTTCATCCTCCCTCGTTTGAAAATAGACCTAGACAAATGTTATCTTTCGAAAATAGACCACCTGCGATTTACCCATTATACCATGGTTTCCATTTTCAACCTCGAGTACCCCAAATGGGATTTCAGGGTACTCATCAAAACCCGAATAATATAATTGTTGGAAGACCAGTTTTTCAGGCAGGCTATGAGTCTATCCCTTCTTCTTCTCAAAGGGGTCCTGAAAGACCCGAGATATTGTTTTCAATTAGTAGAGATAATAATGTTTCAAAGATAGAAGCTCGACCCGAAATGACGGAATGTGATTTGTCCTTAAGATTGGGTCTTGCTTCAAGTAGTGGAAAAGGGTTGACTTTTGTTGATAATGTTGACTCGGGTCCAAGAAGTAAGGAGTTTTCTTTTTTTCCTTTGAATTCAGAGGCTAAAGATGATGAGGATTTTGTACCAGATGTTAGGAAGCGAAAAACAGTAGAGGAATCACATAATTTTTGGCATTTAGACCCCAATTTTGAGCAAATGAAAAGACGAGGTTTGTAGAGATATTAAATTCATTCTGTTTACTTCTGCAATTCTTTGGTATGAAATGAGAAAGAAATCTTGATTACGCCCAGATCCTAAAGCATTAATCTTTATAAGTTTCAAAATTCAAGATTCCGCCTTTTGTGATTATTTACATGTTTTCGTTGCTTAATCTTGGATCAATTTTACCGATTCATTGCAATTGTCAAACTACAATTGCATGTGGTAATCTGAATCTTGTGTCATTTTCTTTTGGGTGGGTAGGGGTGGGTGTGCTGGGGGGTGGGGTGTTGATTGTATGAATGGTGAGGGTTCTCATTCATTCAACAGTGTCTATCTTCTAGCATATCTCGCTTTCGGGTCCACCCAGTGCATTGTCTTGTAATACCTTTTGCATTCAAATCTAAACACGTAGCGAGTGGCTGTGACAAATGCATTAGGCTGGATAATGACTGAAGTCATTGGCTTGTCGTATCTTTTATTTCATTCGCCATTTTATCCCACATGTATGTTACTCTAGCCATTTGGCTGTTGAGGACGAAAAGAGACCACTTGCTTTATGTGTCAGGTTGCTGGTTTGCTTTCGACATCTATAAGACTAGAAATCTAGAACTACATTTGTCATGGTCTGGGCCTGGTCTTTTGTGGGTCGTGTTGATATGAAAAGGTTGAGTCTGGTATAGGTTAGTGCGGTCCAGTCTTAACCTTTGTGGCGGGTAAGGATGGACTGTTTTTGATAGATCAGGGTTTGGTTCGAGCGGGTTAGTCATTTTTCTGTTTATAATATTTTTGGACTTGCTTTCAATTTGAGAGTCAATTTTGTTTCACAGAGATCTAGAGTAGGGCTGTAATCAAATCAAGCCGAGCTCGAGCTTGATAAGGCTTGAGCTCGGCTCAAAAATTAGAACGTAGGCTCAAGCTCGGCTCAATAGCTCGACGAGCTTTAATCATCCAAGCTTGAGCTCGGCTTGAGTAATATTCGAATAACGCTCGAGCTCGGATCGAAAAGCTCGAATTTATACATAAATAGAGTATTCGATAACCAAACTCAACATTCAACAATAAAGCCAAGAAGATACACGACGAACTCGAGCAAATAACTTATACAAAACATTTGAGAACATTATGGTAAAAAGTCCTACGATAAATATTTAAATATTATACCGATATTCATATTAGCATTTCGGTTGTTTTTATAAATATGTATTAGGGCTGAGCATGGAAGGTTCAAAACCAAACCGGACCGACAAAACCGACCGAACCGACAACCCTTCGGTTCGGTTTCGGTTTTGGTTTTTTACGATTTTCGGTTTCTGGTCGGTTCGGTCCGACCCAAAACCGACAAAAACATGCACAAACACAAGTAAACCGAACCGAACCGACGGACCCGACACAAAACCAAACTGAACCGACCATATTCGGTTCGGTTTAGGTTTTTTATGATTTTCGGTTTTCGGTTTTGTCGGTTCGGGTCGGTTTTGGACCGATGCTCAGCCCTAATATGTATAATAAAAATATTTATGTACATGAAGGCTCGTAAAGCTCGAGCTCGCCTCGTTATGTGTTTCAAGCTAGTTTATTGGGTTTGGGCTCGAGCTCGATCGAGTCAAGCTCAAGCTCAAGTCGCTTGATAAAAGTTTGACTTGTTTGCGGCCTTAATCTAGAGATATCAATATAATAGAATCGTCGATAGTACGAAAGCACAATTTGAACTCCTATACGATCTCACTGTTGCATCACATGACACAAAATGCTAGTGTGAGCTAGAGGTGAGCGAAAAAAAAAAAAAAAAAAAAAACCGATCCGATTAAAAGAAGAAAAAAAGAAAAAAAAAAAAACAGTTTCTCAAAAAACCTATTTTTCGAAAATTGGTTTCTCAAAAAGCCGATTTTTAGGAAACCGGTTTAGGAAAAACCGAACCACCGGTTTAGAAACCGGTTGCATTGTTTGTTGTCAACCGGTTTTTGGTTTAAACCGGACATTTTTTCTTCCAAAATCGATTTTAAACCGGACAGATTTTACGCAAAACCGGTTTTTGACTATTTGATTAAAACCAAAACCGGTTTACCGGTTCGGTATATAAAAAACCCGAAATGTGCACCTCAGGTGTGAGCAACTACGCACCATTCCCTTTTGTTGGAAGACAAATCACATGTATTAAAAGCTAGCGAGTTAAAAAAAGAAAATTTGCATACGCTTGCTTGGAATTTATATAAGAGTATATCAGTTACGAGGCGCGATAAATAGGCATAAAGCTTGTTTGACAACAAGCATTTAGCTTCTTTTTTTTTTTGTCTTTTTTGGTAAAGAGTTTTACGGTAAATATCATTTTTTTTGTTTAAAAGCTACTTTTCTAAATGCTTATTTTTCAAACATTTAGCAATTAGTGATTTTGTTTTGTTTAATGCTACTTTTATAATTACAACTACATTACATGAACGCGTTTTAGTAAAACAAACAACCACTGCTAACTGCTACTGCTAATCGCTCGTTTCACCGAACATCCCTGAGTCTGATTCTAATACAACTTTCGGCAAACCTCTACTTCGAGCATAAATAAATAGCCCACATGATAGCTTTGACTTGGACTACCGATCTGAATAAAAATGATGTATGTTATTTCTTGGAAAATTTTCCATGTCTCAACATCACAAGTTCTCGACAATTCCTTATGGTTCCCCATAGGCCCATCAGCCCATGTTATATGTTTTCTTTTTTTAACGACATGTTATATGTTTACTATTTACTACATTGAGCACCCAAGGTAGAGAAGGTCAAACTTGAATGCTACGGAATTTAACCCTCATGAGCATGACCATAATGACAAAAAGTTTACAGAAATTGCCATTTTCAAAATGGTTGTTATGTTTATATACGTATTTATAAACGTGTATAATAAAAACGTATACAAAAACGTATATAAAAACGTATATAAAAAATCAAAAAACGTTAAATAAACAGAAATTTTAAATATAAACGGCCGTTAGTAGGGGTGCAAACAAGCCGAGCTTTTATCAAGCAACTCGAGCTCGAGCTCGAGCTTGGCTCGATCGAGTCGAGCTTTTATCGAGCTCAAGCCCATTATATTGGCTCGAAACATATAATGAGTCGAGCTCGAGCTTTTGATAGCTCGGCTCGAGCTTTTATCGAGCTTTTTCGAGCTTTAAGTAAATAAGGGTTAATTTGAATATTAACCTAATTATAAGGACTTACTCCATAAAAACATAATTAACTATATACCCTTCAAACCCTAATTATTCCTACGTAACGTTTTGTATTCTACAATCTACACAGTGCACACATCTTGGCCATCACTTCCTCTTTATATGGTTTTCTTGGCCATCACTTTCTCTTTATATGGTTTTCTTCATTGGGTATTGTATTGTATTTGTTCTTCTTTTCGAAACTCAAGGCTCAACTCCTTAATCAACTTGTTCAGGAGTTGGAATATGGGTGTAAATGTGTTATCATGTATTCATATACATATATTCGATCTTTTCAAGCAAAGCTCGAGCTTTGCTCGAAACTGAATCGAGCCGAGCTCAAGCCTAGATGGTTAAAGCTTGACGAGCTATCGAGCCGAGCTTGAGCCTAGTTTTTTTTACGAGCCGAGTTCGAGCCTTGTCAAGCTCGGGCTTGGCTCGGCTCGGTTACACCCCTAGCCGTTAGTTTAAATGATGAATGCTGCCACGGTTGTTGAGACCACTTAACGCCGTTTGACACCAAGGATTAAAACATACCCAAAGGTTTCCCACAAAGACAATATCTGCATTTTCGAAATGGTTGGGACGAAAGTTGCAATTTGGGCAAAGGTCAGGAACGACTTATGCAATTTACACTTTTATTAATTAGACGAAAATTTAGTAGTTTAACCAAATTGATTTTAATTTTGACTTTTATTGGTCAATAACATTATTTGATTTTAGCATTTATCAAAATAGAGTAAAGTGACTTGTCCAATTTCTTTTTCAATAAGATTTTTTTAATAAAATTGCTCACCATCGGAAATATAAAACACTGAATTTGGTCTTTGTACTTGTAAAGAAATGGTGGTTGATACTCAAAAATAAAATAAAATAAATAATGATTTCCACACCACAATTATGCATATATCATGTTGTAACTTGTGCAATAATCATGTGATATTGTGGTGTGTCAATTTTTTTTTTTTTGTGTGAGTATCAACTCCCTAAAAAATGGGCAAAGGTCAAGGAAACGTAATGTTCTTTTTTAAGAGTATCAATGTAGGTAATAGATTCACAAATGTCTCATCAGTTGCAATATACATTCAAACATGTAACTTGTTTAACCGATTATGTTCTTAATCTTCATCTTCGATATATCTTAACCCAAATTTTGACGATATTTTCTGGCTACAAATTCGGATTCCAGCCACAAACTAAATTTTTTTTAGTTTTGCAAAACTAAAAACCAGTGAACACCATATCAGATTTAATCAGTGTTTGGTTGTGTCCTTCCACGTGGTATGTTGGATCTTTCTTCGTCTCATTTTTTTATTCATAGTCCCCACCCATTTAACAGATTTGGACCTAATTGGACACACGTGGTATGTTGTGCCCTGCTTTGTTTTGTGCTGCTCCCTTAGGTTTGCCTGCGTTTTCTTGGTGCTTTTGTTCTTTGTCTTGTATGCGTCTTTGCTTCTGTGCTTGTTTGCTTTCGCCTTTGCCCGTGTTACCTTGCCTCTTTGCCTTTTTTATGTGCTCTTCTGCTGCGTTTGCTTTGCTTGTTTTGTCCCTTTCTCGTATGTTCACTTGTTGGTTACTTTATGCTCTGTGTGCGTGTTTGCTTGTTTTGCCTGCCGTCTTTTGTCTGCTTTTCTTCGTTATTTCTCACTGGCACACTTGCACTCCTTTCTTTGCTCTCTCACCCGCACACCTGCACTTGCCGGAGGTCTCCTTGGAAGCAGTCTCTCTACTCCCGGGTTTATCCTGGGGTAGAAGTAGGATCTGTCTATATTCTACTTCCCCCATACCCTGCCCCGACGAGATTGGGTTTATTGTTGTTGTTGTTGTTGTTGTTGTTATTGGACCCAATTGGAACCAAATTTACACTTTCTTTTGTTTTAATTTTCACATTTAACAGATCTGACTTTCATACCCCCATTAGATTTGCTAACACGTGTCCACTAGGCATTTTTTTAAATATTAATAAATGAAAAGTTAGAGTATATTAAGTGAAAATCATATTTAATTATAGTAATTTAAAAGTTTAATTAATGTTTATTAAATGTATTTTTTATTCAAAAAATAAAGTTTAGTTGTATCTACAATATTATATGCATTTTTTTACAGTTTATAAGATGCCCAATGGGCACCCATTAGCAAATCCCTACTTACTATTATTTAAATCCAGCATAAATTTTGTTAACCAAAGGGCCTTGACTCAGTTGATACCAACCTCTGAAAGCCTACTGGAGAGATTTTGTGGATAAAAGGTCAAAAGTTCAAATCTTAGATCTTGCTCACTCCAGTTGGTGCCTCACTGGGCTAGGAGGCAACTTATGTTTAACTAAATATCTAACCAAGCTACCTTACTCCCATTTGACGCTATTTGGTCATATCCTTAAGAGCATGCACAACAATAACACCATAACATCAATAACACCGTCCACGTCAGCGCCACATCAGCTTTAACATTTCACCTTAACATCCTCAAA
The DNA here is from genome assembly GCA_019973895.1 of Chrysanthemum seticuspe. Lineage (NCBI taxonomy): Eukaryota > Viridiplantae > Streptophyta > Magnoliopsida > Asterales > Asteraceae > Chrysanthemum > Chrysanthemum seticuspe. Next base: position 315,183,338 of record BPTQ01000005.1, read on the forward strand.
AAACACCCACAACAATAACATCCCAATAACATCAATAACATTTCATATTTTCAATTTCAACCCCTAAACTAAAACAAACACTTCATTTATTAAACTAAACATAACATTAAATTTTAAAACATATTACAATACGAAATTAAAAAAATACATCGAAAAAAAAATATTACAACAAATAAAAAAACACACCGCAAATTAAACGTTACAATATAAAGGAAATGACAACGAAAAAAAAATAACAAAACATAGAAAATACTTATTCATCATCGTCGCTCTCTTGTTGTTGTCCATGTCGTTCAAGGTTCTTCTGCCAAACATGCTCCATAAGGTCCTGTTGGAGTTGGGTATGCGTTTGTCGGTCATGTATTTCTTTTGCCTTACGACTGTGAGTATCACATCTGTCGACCCATCTTCCTTGCCTCAAATTTGCTGACGGATCCACCCACACTTCGGTATAGTCACGTAATGTAAATTTTTGATACTTTATAATCATGTTATGCAAAATAATGCAAGAATACATGATTCAACGTATCGTGGCAATTTCCCATTGATGTGTCGGTTGTTGTAGTATACCCAATGGCCTTGAAGCACACCAGAAGCACGTTCAATATCCTTTCGGGCACTTTCTTGTCTCCTTTTAAAGTACGTATGTTTTTCGTCAGTTGTTGCCGTGAAGGATTTGACGAAAGTTGCCCACTCTGGATAAATTCCATCAGCCAAGTAATACCCCTGTTCATACCTAGTTCCGTTGACCATATAAGGTGCTCTTGGGGCATTGTCAGCAAGAAGGTCGTCGAATAACGGAGAGTTATCTAAAACATTAATATCGTTATTTGCCCCCGCCATCCCAAAAAATGCATGCCAGATCCATAAATCTTGAGAAGCAACAGCTTCAAGCATAATTGTTGGGTATTTTTTATCACCCCTAGCAAAATGCCCTTGCCAAGCCACTGGACAATTTTTCCATTCCCAGTGCATACAGTCAATGCTACCAAGCATTCCCGGAAAACCATGTTTTTCTTCATGTTGTTGATAAATTTTTGAATGTCAGCCCATGTTGGTTTTCTTAAATACTCCGGCATAAACAAATCAATAATGCATTTGTTAAAATTATTGATAACACTCAGATTGTGCATGTTTTTAGTAGCATTGTGTGTACTTTTATATCTGTTATTTGGTTATATTTGTGTGATTTTAGTACTTAATCGTATCTAGAGATGTTTGTCTAGTATTTATAACCAAGTGCAGGGAAATGGAGGAAAATGTGGAAATATGCAGCTAATCGAAGATTCCCGTCTCAGTAAAGCCAAATCTCAAGTACCTTTGAAGACCTTAGTGATTGAAGAATCTAGTTCTACAAGACAGAGTGAAGAGAAAAGATCAAGTTTGAATCTCAGAAGACCAGCCGGATCGGTTGGTCGTATGACCGATCCGGTTGGAGAAGCTGCAGTTGTCAACTCTTCATCACTAAGCTTCCCCTTTGCATCCAAACGATTCTAGGTCCTTCCTTTGGTGTATTCTAGTCCCTTCCTCACTCCTTGGAGGCCAAGTTAAGCATTTAACACCCTAGGCCTTGGAAATAGTATAAATAGAGGCTAATTGTGAGCATATGAGACACACCTCAATTACAAAGCTCTCTACTCATCAAACCAAGCCTTAACCTCTTAAAATTCGTCCTTAGAAATCCAGAGAAGTTTGGAGTTCCAGAAGTTCCACCTTTGGAGGCCAAAACACTAAGAAGTCCACCACGATCCTTTGGGAATCATTACTTCATCATTTGTAATCTTATTCCAAGCATTGTAAGACTTTTAATCATGTTTTCTAATGATCAAAGTTATGAGTTTATGTTCATGTTTGCTATGAGTGGCTAGTTTCTTTATGCACTTGCTTAAATGATGTGATTATCATATGATTAGTCAGTGGTTATGTTAACATGTTTTAATTCAATTTCAAGTTGATTCTAAGATCCAATTGTGCTAAAGTTTCACAGTGACATTTGTTAATCAAGTTTGGCTAATTGGTAGTAATCGTTGGGGTCGAAAGAACTTCGTGTTATTCAATTAGTCATAATCATTTTGTCTATGGATGATTGTTTTTACCCATTATTCTTGATTATACAAAGGAACTAAGGTGTGGTTGTAATAGAAACGCTTTTTGATTATCAAATTGGATTGGTTGGAAACATCTAAATGGTCGTAAGATTAGTTGTTGAGAATCAATTGTAGCCTTTTGTCTATGATCGGTTACCTTTTGTATTGACCATTTCTTAAGCAATTTGATGAACAAGTGGATGTTTTTGTGTTTAAGTTTATGTATGTAGACTTATGAAACTTGAATTGATCTTGAATTGATTGGTTAAACTTAATGCTTGTTTTTATAAACTAAACTCTTGATCAAAGTTTAACTTGTAAGAACAATAGATTAGTCTACCAACTAATTATCACAACCAACATGTTAAGAGGTTAACACATTCACATTAATCTATGATATGAAACTAGTTTAAGCAAGTGTAGTTTTTAATCATCTGAATTTCATTATATCTATTTGCTTTGTTATATGTTTTGGATAGACTCCGTTAATTCAAACTTGTGCTTAGATTCACTCAAATCCCTGCGAACGATCCCGACTTACCTTCATAATCTTGCTATAACGGACGAGTATACTTGCTCGTATGTGTTATTGGTAATATTGGTAATTCACCTTTTATAAATTTAAAACTTGCACCAACCGGGCACATCAAGTTTTTGGCGCCGCTGCCGGGGATTTGATTGTGTTTCAACAAGTTTTTGAATTTCCCTCAGCCGATTAAAAAAAAAAAATTTTTTCACAGAAACCTTAACCGGATCCGGTTGACCTTCAACCGAATCGGTTACAATTTGTCCCACAACTCAACTGGTCTAACCGATCGGTCGCATTCCGCAACCGATCCGGTTACCTTCCTCTGTTCCATATAAATTGTTTTCGTTGTTTGTCCGTGTGTTTAGATATTGCCTGGATTCTCTAGGTCATTGTATGAACACTCGAGCAGCAGGAATAGAACCAATTACACCTCTTACCAACCCCGAACGTTTGATTCGAAGAAGAAGGAGAACACGTTTCATACCATTGGAAAATCGTGTACCAAGAGTACCAAACCCACCATTTGATAACCTCATTGAAGCCAAAGTTGTTTACAACCCTTTCACCAATTTACCTTTTCCCATGGCGGACGATCAACCCATGTGGGGAACCAACCGAACCGTAGCACCAACTCCCAAAAGTGTTATTGTTGCTATTAACCTTGGTGACAACTTCACCGTGAAGGGACATCACCTTTCTATGATCAAAGACCGACAATTCGATGGCCGTGCGCGGGCCGATCCGCATAAGCACATTGCCGAATTCATCGAAATTTGCGGCATGTTTCGTTATGGTGACACCGATGTCAATGCCATCAAACTCAAACTTTTCCCATCATCACTCGCCGGAGATGCTAAAGTATGGTACAATGAATTAACCTCAGGAATCATCAATACTTGGGAGGAGATGAGGCAAGCTTTTGTGAGCCGATTCTTTCCACCTGCCATGTTTGATCGATTGATGGGAGAAATTCGTGCTTTCAACCAAAACCCAAACGAATCACTTGTCGAAGCTTGGCTTCGAATGAAAGATTTGCTTCGTAGTTGTCATGGACATGGACTATCAAAAGGAACCATTATCCAAATCTTTTACCATGGACTAGATGAAATCTCTCAAGGCATCCTTGATGTTGGAGGAATTTTTCTCTATAAAACTCCTAATGATGCACATCAATTGCTTGAAGATCGAGTACTTCTCAAACTTGATTGGTCCAAAGATTCCAAAACCAAACCTCTCCGAAAAACCGTTGCTTTTGTCGAAAACACAGATACCTCAAAACTCATGGAGAAGATGGAAGCGTTAACCTCACAAATCAACTCGCAATACAAGGATATCAAAGATGAAATGAAGGAAATGCGAGACGGATGCAACAATTGTGGAGGAAATCACCCATCGTCCGAGTGTGATGATAAACCTATGGGTGGACCGAAAGAAGGAGAAGCAAATTACGTTCAAGGAGGATACCGTGGAGGAGGATATCGTAGTAATTATTACGGTCGAAATTCTGGAAATTGGCAAGATCGCCGACCAAGGGATGACAACCGTGATTCTCAACCACGAACTGACGATCCACCACCACATCCCGACAAAAAGATGGAAGAAACTGAATTTGAGAAAACCATGAGAGAATTCGTGGCTGGTCAAAAATCCGCAAATGATTTTATCAAAAATCAATTTTTCAATCTCAAAGCCAAAGTTGAGCAAGGACAGAAAAATCATCAAGCATCTATCCAAGATCTTGAAAACAAGCTTGGCAGACTTTCTGACCAACATTCCTCTAGACCATCTGGTTCATTGCCAAGTAACACTCAATCCAATCCAAAACCATCAAATGATAAGACGTACCGTCCACCCCAAACAAGAAATGAACATATCAATGCTGTTTTCACAAGAAGTGGTCTCTCGTACGATCCACCACCTAATCCTAATACTCCTGTCACCGTTGATAGTGAGGATGAAAACGAAGAACCAAACACAACTCAAACCACCAAAAAGAAAGACATTCCACCCGTCAAGGCGTATACACCAAAAATTCCTTATCCTCAACGCCTAAAGAAAGAGAAGATGGAAGAGCGTTATAAGAAGTTTATCGAAATAATCAAAGAGGTTAGACTCAATATTCCTCTCATTGATGTTATCGCTGGAATGCCCAATTATGGGAAATTTTTGAAAGAACTTCTTAATAACAAAAGCAAGCTTGAGCAAATATCAGCAACTTTTCTTAACGAAGAATGCTCAGCCATAGTTCAAAACAAAATTCCACCAAAGCTCGGAGATCCCGGGAGCTTTCTGATTCCATGTACTTTCGGGAATAACGTTAAATGTGATGCTTTAGCCAATCTTGGCGCAAGTATCAATTTGATGCCTTATTCACTCTACTCCAAGTTGTGCAACAACAGCCTGAAACCAACAAAAATGAGCATCCGATTGGCAAATCATTCCTATCAATATCCTGTGGGAATTGCTGAGAATATGCTTGTTCAAGTCGGTAAATTCATTTTTCCCGTGGACTTTGTAATCTTGGAAATGGAAGAAGATAGTAAAGTCCCACTCATTTTAGGAAGACCTTTCCTAAACACCGCCGACACAATCATCAAAGTTAAAGGAAAAGAACTCAACCTTGGAGTTGGGGAAGATCGAATCACTTTTCTTATCGATAAAGCAATGCGCTACCCACATTCCAGTGATGACACTTGTTTTAACGTCGATGCTATAGATGAAGTCACTGATGAGGAATTAGATGCATTACTGAACAAATCCGATCCATTCATGACTACTGATAACGCTACACGCGTCGTTCGGGGTCAAGGAAACTTCCTTTTCTTCGAGCAAGTTTTATAACACCCTAGGCAGTGAACCTAATCGTTGTAGTGTAGTAATTAGGGTAAGCCACGGGTATTGATATCGTTCTCTAGGGGAATAGGAATGCTAGTAGGGAGTTACTACGCTAAGGTTAAGGTTGAGGAAGATTATTTTTTATCTTTTTATATTTTATGAAAAATGGAAAGGTACGAATCTCGGGTATTGGATTTGGGGGGTTGGTATTTCTACCGATTACTCTACTATTATCTAATTATCTAAACTAAGGTTGTGGGAGTCTATGTCTAATTAATGTGTGCTCGTATGATAGTTTAAAGATGTGTTTACTTAGTTTGTATTACTCCTTAATTATCTCCTATTGATGGTTGAGTGTCACGTCTTATTCCTAGTTGCGTTGTGTTTCTAAAGTTGTAGGGTATGCGTTTCTCCCTAACTCTTTGAACTTACCAAAGGGTCTTGTCTACAAATCCACTTAGAGATTATAGACTCCTACTCTAAGGCACTCTTCGGATGTTTTAGCCTACAATCACTCAGGTAATCATACTCTAAGGTTCACAAAGATGAATCAAGCATTAAGTACACAACGAATGACCTATCGCATTACTAGATCATTAATCAACTAAGTTAAGAAACAACCAATCAATATTTAATAATTAAGTTTCATACTTCCTAAGCAAACACACAAATAAATTAGCCGGACATGGAGAACATGCAAGCATACACACAAATAATCAAAGACATAATTGAATTAATGAAGCAAAGACTTATCTTGGTGTAAGATAGGGTTAAAAACCCTAAAATACTGTACAAGACACCTTAGGTTCGGTTTTAGGTTTTTACTCCAAAGACTCTCCACACAAAGACTGAAAAATTCGGATTCTATATATAAGATTACAATTGCGACGGCGTCACCTTATGTTTAGTGACGCCGTCGTGTCGCCGCCATTAGGGTTTCGTCTTGGCCACGTTAACCTTGCGACGGCGTCACCTTATGTCCGTGACGCCGTCCTCTTCAGCTTCTGACGTCGTCTGGATCGCATCTAGGCCGTCTGAGTAGCGACGGCCAACTCTTTCACAACTAGACGCCGTCTCTTGAAAACACGAGTTTTGAGTTCTGACCCGTCACAATAATTCTCCGACGGCGTCGCAAATAGCTCCTGACGCCGTCGCCTTCTACATTCAGCGACTGTGAGTGTCTCGATTTCGACTTTGGCCATTTTCTTCATATATTCGCGCCTTTCTGTCCAAATAAGTACCATTCCAGCATTTTGCCTTCACGAGACCTAAAAAGTGAAAAGGAACGATATTAAGCAATAACGGATACAAAAGTGATCAAATAAGGACTTAAACGACCCCTCAAAATGGTACCTTTTAAAACCTTATCAAATATCCCTACACTTGTTATTTGCTTGTCCTCAAGCAAATGTGCTTTTAGCCAATTAATTTATAAGTTAGGGGTCATTCAGCATTAATTCAAAACGGTCCACAACACATATAAGCCCCGCAAAAGTCATAACAAGCACGGAAATTACATACTAGCATCTCACATGGGGTGTTTGGATACTCACATCTCTCTCAGGTGTATAAATGAAATATAACAATATAGGAAATGGAAGATAAACACTCATTAACCGGTCCTAGTACATAGATTACCATAAGCTTGAGAATAGATCAAACCTCCATCGCTTTGGCGTAAGCACCTAGGAAAGACTATCAAAGAGGTCTTTTAAAGGGTTGTAATGTTAGGCTTACGGTAGGGAAATAAGGGTTTGGTGGGATAGGCTATTTAGTGGTGGTAAGTCAAAAATCTTTATGTTAACTGCATATGAAGAATGACGTTGCTAAGCCAAGACTCGACACTCTAAACTCTAGATAACTGAAATAAACAAACATAAATTTAAAAGATAGATGTAGGATGGTAGCCCGTATTTTTTTTTTTTTTTAATCAACTTTTACTCTACCATCCTCTAAGATAACATCAAAATACTAGGGATTTATAAGCATATCCCTACACTTGAGTTTTTATTATTCTAACACTAATTTGACCCGAATCGAAAAGATCAAAAAACTTGGGGTACATTATTACGTAAACAAAGGGAATTTGAATTTAACGTTCCCTTCCCGTCATTTCATAAACTTTAACTTTTCCCATGAATCCCAATCATCCCAAAACTGTATACAAAGGATATGACTCGACTTAGCAACTTATGCAAGCAACTAGATAATTGAACTAAGGGTTTGGGGTGATAACAAATAATTGCACTAAAAGTGAGTGCATAAGGGGTAGGCTAAGGCGATTTGGGTGTATATTTGGGGGTGGGGTGTAAACAATGCTCTTCATTGATATTCCGGAAAAACCGAAACATCACGAGAAACGCGAAAAGGATAGGCTCTGAGGGGTTAACTAGGGGTATCGTGTACTAAAAATGAGTACAACGCAAAGGGTGTGGGGGAATTACTCAACCGATGTGGAAGAAGTAATTATATTACGGGTATCAAACAAGGGTTTATCCTAATGCCTCTTATCATTTAGTTATTCCTAACTACACAAGTGTAGCCTCACTTGCGATCTCGGAATGCATCACAAAACAAGTTCTAGAATCTAATATACTACCGGTTCACACTCTAAGCATTAAAGATGAATGCTTTAATTCCTACTAATCTAAGGGCGATCCTCACATTTTGGGTGGAATTTGGGTGGTAAGGGTTTTTGTGCTAGTCATGCAACTTCCTATCCATGAGACGCTTTTGTTAAGACTAATGGCCCACTCCTATATGTCATGGAAAAATTTAAATTTGGTGCCAAAATTACCCTAACCGACATTTTCTCATGGTTTATTACACAATCACAATTGGACAAAGCAAATAGTCAAGGATAAGCATAGTTTCAAAGTTCCCGTTTTATTTTCCCTCCCTACACTTAAACTGAACATTGTCCCCAATGTTCCCCGAAAGTATCAAAGTTATGATAATGGAAGGTAATTAAAAACGAAAGAAACTAATACTCCCCTGATTAGCTCGGTAGGATCCGTGTAAAGTGGTGGTTAAATTCTTTTCAAGAAGAATTTATGCGTGAAAAGCTCCTTCCAATCTTATGTAACTTCTTCTTGACAAACTAAACCTGCACACTTGAAGAAAACAAACGAAACCTTCGCGTAAAATCGGCGGTAATAATATATATAAGACTCGATTTAAACTAGGATATAATGCTTGTGGAATGGATGTTTACAGAATTTCTAAGAAAATTAAGACCTGGAAAATTCCAAAAATTTATAAGTAGCTCAGAAAACGAGAAAAAGTAATCTGATGTTTTTACTCCTTCCTGACGCCGTCAGGTTGCAATCCTGACTCCGTCAGGTTATCTTGACAAAAACTGGTCTGCGATTTTCTGGAAAAAATTTCTGAAAAATTTACATCTTTAGAATCTGGAAAAATTTCTGCAAAACATCCATTATGACTCGATACAAGCATTTGACTCAAACAAACAAACATATATATCTTTTAATTAATTGTTATTCTCATGTTTACGTTTCTTTTGAAAACGTGTGTAATCCTCCCTACACTTATCCCTTATGTAAAATACCTTTATATGTAATTAAGACGAAGTTAAAAACAAAATAAAGCATTTTTACAAATTTAAACATGAGGATAAACAATTAATAAAATATATATGACACTAACAAGCAAACAATTAAGCATGGGTTGCCTCCCACGAAGCGCTTTTCTTTATTAAAGAGTCTTGTAGCTAGACTCGTAGTCGTGATCCTACGTACCGATATACGTAAGTCTATCCTCAACAATGTCGTAAGGATCAAACTTATCATTCAAGTTCCTAGTAGTACGTTCGGTTAAATATGCCTTTTCAAACATCTCACCATCGGGATCATAGATTTGTATCCTAATGTGCCACCTTCCATTACCATCACTAGGCGGTCTATTCCAATTCCACATGTGTTCGGATTTCTCAACTATCCATTTATTCATGACAAGGTTAACGGGCAAGCTTCCTAGGAACTCGGTCATCTTCCTAAATACTAAGGCGTCCTCGAACGGGTTCACTTCTATATCCCTAGCCAATTCTTGTTCTTGGAAAGTTACTGCACTAGCAAAGGCCTTATCTAGGTAAAAAGGTCTTTGGGGGCCTATGATGTTCTTCTCAATCCAAGGTCCATATCGAGAAGGCTCTCTATCCAACCCTATCTCTTGTGGGATTTCCTCATCCTTATAGTATGTATGTTTTTTAACATCGTAAACGGATCTAGCACTCCCCTCTCCTACCACTATTTTGGACATCTTACAATCGATGATGGCACTAGCGGTAGCTAAAAATCCTCTTCCAACTAGTAATGGGCATGTCGGGTCCTTATTCATGTCGAGTACATGAAAGTCGGCCAAAAGAGTCAACTCTCCTACATGTACTACCATGTCCTTTATTATTCCAACCGGACGTGCTATACTACCGTCTGCTAATCCTAAGATAGTTTCCGTTGGTTCAATTTTACCTAGGTTGAGGCTTCTATGAAGGGACAACGGAACGAGATTGATGCATGATCCTAAATCGGCTAAAGCATCGAGTGGCTTGGAAGTTCCAAGTCTACACGGAAGAGTGAATAGCCCGGGATCATCTAACTTCTTAGGTAAGTTGTTTCGCACAAAGGCGGACCCATGTTTCCCAAGCCTAAGTTCTAACTCATATTTTTCTCTTAAAGCATTATAATAAGGTGCATGAGCTAAGACTTCAAGGATTGGTTTCTCTTGATATAGTTCCTTGTACTCCTCCTCTAAACTAGGTTTGGATTCTTGGCTGACGGGTTTCTCAGGAGTAGGCTTTACCAAAGGTGCCGGGCCTTGGTATCTCTTGGATGACTTGGAACCCTTTTTTATAGCATTTACCGAGTGAACCGTTGGGTGAGAGGGACATGGATGTGCACTTTCCCATGGTGAACTGGAATGTGAAGTCGATGCAATCGAATTCACTTTTGGGTTCTTAATGGTATCACTTGGGAGTGCTCCAACTTCCCGCTCATTGAAGGCTTTTAAGAGGGCATCAAGCTTGGTTGTCATCTCGCTCTGTTTTTGCTTAAAATCGGCTTCAAGCTTATTCAATCGAGTTTCTTGAGATGACAAAAATCTAGATGCAATTGCCTCGAGATCAGTGGGGTTCCCAGTATTAGAAGAATTGAACCTATTAGGCGAACTAGATGAGTTTTGGGTTGTGCTTGAGTTTTGGTTCCACTTAAGATTAGGGTGATTTCTCCATGAGGGGTTGTATGAGTTTCCTAAGTTGTTTTGTTCGGGTTTGAAAGTGTACCACTTCTCTCCCGCTCCGTCGGTACGTATGGAGGCGTAGTCCGCAAAAGCTTGTTCGGAGAGCCTTGAGCAGTCACGAGTGTCATGGGGACCACTGCATAACTCACAAGGTAGAGTGATTTGATTCACTTGTCGTGAGGACTTAGGATTTTTGTAGGAACTCATGAGGAATTTAACTTGATCTTCAAGTTCGATCATCCTACGGTCGGGAGGAGGCAAGGAGATTGCCTTGACGGTTTTGGGCAGCTCACGGGGGTCATCCCAACTTTCGTTGTCATAGAGGGCGAGGTCCTCTATTATTTCCCATGATTCTTCTGCGGTGAGATCACTGAGTTTTCCACCGGCCGCTTGGTCAATGGATCGCTTAGTGGGAAAGTTGACATGATCATAAAAGATTTGGACTTGGAGCCAAAGATCAATGCCGTGATGAGGGACTTTATGAAGTAAGTCCTTGAATCGGGTCCATGCTTCGTAGAGAGATTCACCTTGACGTTGTTGGAACATCAAGATGTCATTCCTAAGCTTAGTGGTTCTCCCTGGTGGGAAAAATTGAGCAAGGAAGCGAGAAGTAAGATCATCCCAACTTGAGATGGAGCCAGCGGGAAGTCGCTCAAGCCAATTACTAGCTTGGTCCCGTAGAGAGAATTGGAAGAGACGCAGGCGCGTGGTCTCCCGAGTAGTAGCATCAAGATCGATGGAATCGACGATTTTGAGGAAATCCCTCAGATGCTGATTTGGATCTTCGGAACGAAGTCCATGGAATGCACATCCGTTTTGCACCAACCGGATGGTGTCGGATCGCAGGGCCGTAGTTTGGGCTTGGTCGGGAAGCTCAATGGTGTTCCTATAGCCTAGGTGGCTTGGTCTCGAGTATTCACCAAGAGTACGGGCTCTTGGCGGGTCATTTGGTGGTGGGTTGATGAATGGTAGTGGGTTATCACCTTCCATGATGAAAAGTGATGAAATTACTAACAAAGGTCACGAAGAAGGGGATAGACTAAGAGAAATCTAAAAAAAATGAGAAAAAAAAAAGTTTACTTGATAGGAATCAAGCAAAGAAACCTAAACGAGGTGGACTACTAACTAGCTATTCTATTCCCCGGCAGCGGCGCCAAAAACTTGATAACGCTACACGCGTCGTTCGGGGTCAAGGAAACTTCCTTTTCTTCGAGCAAGTTTTATAACACCCTAGGCAGTGAACCTAATCGTTGTAGTGTAGTAATTAGGGTAAGCCACGGGTATTGATATCATTCTCTAGGGGAATAGGAATGCTAGTAGGGAGTTACTACGCTAAGGTTAAGGTTGAGGAAGATTATTTTTTATCTTTTTATATTTTATGAAAAATGGAAAGGTACGAATCTCGGGTATTGGATTTGGGGGGTTGGTATTTCTACCGATTACTCTACTATTATCTAATTATCTAAACTAAGGTTGTGGGAGTCTATGTCTAATTAATGTTTGCTCGTATGATAGTTTAAAGATGTGTTTACTTAGTTTGTATTACTCCTTAATTATCTCCTATTGATGGTTGAGTGTCACGTCTTATTCCTAGTTGCGTTGTGTTTCTAAAGTTGTAGGGTATGCGTTTCTCCCTAACTCTTTGAACTTACCAAAGGGTCTTGTCTACAAATCCACTTAGAGATTATAGACTCCTACTCTAAGGCACTCTTCGGATGTTTTAGCCTACAATCACTCAGGTAATCATACTCTAAGGTTCACAAAGATGAATCAAGCATTAAGTACACAACGAATGACCTATCGCATTACTAGATCATTAATCAACTAAGTTAAGAAACAACCAATCAATATTTAATAATTAAGTTTCATACTTCCTAAGCAAACACACAAATAAATTAGCCGGACATGGAGAACATGCAAGCATACACACAAATAATCAAAGACATAATTGAATTAATGAAGCAAAGACTTATCTTGGTGTAAGATAGGGTTAAAAACCCTAAAATACTGTACAAGACACCTTAGGTTCGGTTTTAGGTTTTTACTCCAAAGACTCTCCACACAAAGACTGAAAAATTCGGATTCTATATATAAGATTACAATTGCGACGGCGTCACCTTATGTTTAGTGACGCCGTCGTGTCGCCGCCATTAGGGTTTCGTCTTGGCCACGTTAACCTTGCGACGGCGTCACCTTATGTCCGTGACGCCGTCCTCTTCAGCTTCTGACGTCGTCTGGATCGCATCTAGGCCGTCTGAGTAGCGACGGCCTACTCTTTCACAACTAGACGCCGTCTCTTGAAAACACGAGTTTTGAGTTCTGACCCGTCACAATAATTCTCCGACGGCGTCGCAAATAGCTCCTGACGCCGTCGCCTTCTACATTCAGCGACTGTGAGTGTCTCGATTTCGACTTTGGCCATTTTCTTCATATATTCGCGCCTTTCTGTCCAAATAAGTACCATTCCAGCATTTTGCCTTCACGAGACCTAAAAAGTGAAAATGAACGATATTAAGCAATAACGGATACAAAAGTGATCAAATAAGGACTTAAACGACCCCTCAAAATGGTACCTTTTAAAACCTTATCAACTACTTCTGAAAAAATCAATGAAACAGATGCTGACAAAGAGTTTGATGATTTCATGAAAGTAGAATTCGAAGGAGATAACTCAGAAGAAGAAGAAATAGAGGAAGAGGAAGAAAATTTTGAGGAAATCACTTTCAATGACAAGATGCGAATAAAAACCTCTATCGAAGAACCACCCACGGATCTCGAACTCAAACCTCTCCCTAATCATCTTGAATATGCTTATCTGGAGAAAAACTCACTTCTTCCAGTAGTCATATCTTCATTGCTCGAGGATGATGAGAAAGAAAGTTTAGTTTCCGTACTCAAAAATCACAAACAAGCTTTTGCTTGGAAAACATCTGATATCCCAGGAATTAGTCCTAATTTTTGCAAACACAAAATCAATTTCGAAGAAGGGATTAAACCTGTGGTAGAACGTCAACGTAGACTCAATCCCAACATGAAAGAAGTTGTTAAAAAGGAAATCATTAAACTTCTCGATGCTGGAATCATTTACCCAATTGAGGATAGCCCTTGGGTAAGCCCTGTTCACTGTGTTCCTAAGAAAGGAGGAATGACGGTTGTAACTAATGACCGAAATGAGCTAGTTCCAACTAGAACTGTCACCGGTTGGCGTGTTTGTATTGACTATCGTAAGTTAAACAAAGCCACCAGAAAGGATCACTTTCCGCTCCCATTCATGGATCAAATGCTTGAAAGACTGGCGGGAAATAAATTCTTTTGTTTCCTCGACGGATTTTCAGGATATTTCCAAATTCCCATCGATCCTAACGATCAAGAAAAGACCACCTTTACGTGTCCTTTTGGAACCTACGCATATCGGCGTATGCCTTTTGGTCTTTGTAATGCACCCGCGACTTTTCAGAGGTGTATGATCGCCATATTCCAAGACATGCTAGAAACCTCCATGGAAGTTTTCATGGATGATTTTTCAGTCTTTGGAGATTCATTCGAAGCTTGCCTTTCTAATCTCGATAAAATGCTCGAAAGATGCGAAGCTGCACATCTTGTTCTCAACTGGGAGAAATGCCACTTTATGGTAACCGAAGGAATTGTGCTCGGCCACAAAATCTCTAGTGCCGGAATGGAAGTCGACAAAGCAAAAGTCGATGTCATCTCAAAACTTCCACCACCAACCAACGTCAAAGCCGTTAGAAGTTTTTTAGGACATGCTGGTTTTTACCGCCGATTCATCAAAGATTTCTCCAAAATATCTCGTCCGATGACAAAACTTCTTGAGAAAGAATCTATCTTTGACTTCGATGCTGATTGCATAAAAGCTTTCGAATCACTGAAATCTCAACTTACTAGTGCTCCGATCATGGTTTCACCTAATTGGTCACTACCCTTCGAACTTATGTGCGACGCAAGCGATTTTGCTGTGGGAGCTGTCTTAGGACAACGCGAAGGAAAACACTTTCGGCCTATATATTTTGCCAGCAAGACACTGAATAGTGCCCAGCAAAATTATACCGTCACCGAAAAAGAATTACTGGCTGTCGTTTTTGCCTTTGACAAATTCAGATCATATCTTGTGCTCTCAAAAACAGTCGTTTTTACCGATCATTCAGCACTCAAGTATCTGTTCACCAAGCAAGACGCTAAACCACGTCTTATTCGATGGATTTTGTTACTCCAAGAATTTGACATCGAAATCAAAGATAAGAAAGGAGCAGAGAATCTCGCTGCTGATCACTTATCCCGTCTCGAAAATCCTAATCTTGAGGAGTTGAAAGAAGAAGAAATCGATGATTATTTTCCCGATGAAACTCTTATGACCATCGACGGAAATGACGATCCTTGGTTTGCTGACTTTGCAAACTACCTCGCCGGAGGAATTCTCAGAAAAGGACTAACTCATGCTCAAAGAAGCAAATTCTTTTCGGAACTCAAATACTATTTTTGGGAAGAGCCATATCTTTTCAAAATGTGTCCCGATGGGATGATCCGAAGATGTATTTTTGGTTCTGAAACTCGTAAAATTCTTGACGAATGTCACCATGGCCCAACTGGGGGACATTATGGTCCTTCCACTACAGCTAAGAAAGTTTTTGATGCTGGATTCTATTGGCCAACAATATTCAAAGAAGCACATACACTTGTTCAAAACTGTGACGCTTGTCAAAGAACCACCAATCTCTCTCGAAGGGATGAAATGCCATTAACAAGCATTCAAGTGTGTGAAATATTCGATATTTGGGGAATAGATTTCATGGGACCTTTCCCTAAATCCCACAAATTCGAATACATTCTGGTTGCGATAGATTACGTGTCCAAATGGGCAGAAGCTGAAGCTTTACCGACAAACGATGCTCGTGTCGTCGTTAATTTTCTCAAAAAGCTTTTCGCTCGTTATGGAATTCCCAAAGCACTCATAAGCGATCGTGGAACTCATTTCTGCAATCAACAAATGGAAAAAACCATGAAAAGATATGGAGTTCATCATCGATTTGCGACTGCTTATCATCCACAAACTAGTGGTCAAGTCGAAAATACCAACAGAGCTCTCAAAAGAATACTGGAAAAAACAGTAAAAGACAATCCGTCTTTATGGGCAAGAAAACTTGATGATGCTCTGTGGGCATTTCGTATGGCTTATAAAACACCAATTGGTACAACTCCCTACAGACTCCTGTATGGGAAGACTTGTCATTTGCCGTTCGAAGTTGAACATCGTGCTTATTGGGCGCTCAGACAATGTAACACCGATCTCAAAATAGCTGGAGAGAAAAGATTTCTGCAATTGCACGAACTCGATGAATTAAGACTCCAAGCTTATGAAAACTCCAAACTGTATAAAGCCAGAACAAAAGCTTATCATGATAAAAAGCTACGAATTCGAAAAGAATTCAAAGCCGGAGATAAAGTTCTGCTTTTTAACATGAAATTCAAATTCAAAGCTCCTAAGTTACAACCAAAATGGTTTGGACCATATGTCGTTAAACATGGATATCCATCTGGGTATGTCGAACTCTATGACAAACAAGGTGGAAGTTTCATTGTTAATGGACACCGAATCAAGTTATACTACGACAAGGAGCAAACGAATGAAGTTTCAGTTGCGACAGAGTCCTGGAGACACCATGATAATGAATTCGAAACTATCACCTTTGTAGCACCATTTCCTGGAAGAATTCCACAAACTGTTCCATGGAAACCAACTGCTGAATTCGTCTGGGACGATATTGAAGATACTGGTGAAGAATTCATGTACATCCCCAAACTCTACAAAATGTTCAAAGCTGCCCTTGCAGCTGAATAAATTCGGGAAGAATCGAGTCAGGCTGATGACTCGGTAATAAAACAAGCGCTTCTCGGGAGGCAACCCGTGTGTTTCAGATTTGATTTTCTATGGTCACTACCCAAAGTTTTAACCTTTGGTTGAACTTAAGTGTGGGGGAGTGCCATCCTTTTAATAAAACCTTTTGTTTGTTTATAAGATTATATGCAGGTAATGATTTCTCCAGTGGACGTCAGGAATGAAGAAGAAATTTTAAGCTGATAAACTCATTGACATATCTGGTTTCATCTCTATTTTCCCTATTTCTATACTTTGAAGTTCGTTTTTCACTGAGGACAATGTCTAACTTAAGTGTGGGGGGGGGGGGTGAATAGGAAAAATTAGAGTTTTCATGCTTAAATTTAAAATTTTGTTTGCCCTTGTGATCTAGTTGTTTTCACACTTTTAGGATTATCTATTAGAATAACTGGATCAAACCATTGGTAAAATTGGTAATATTTGAAACTTCGAGATGTGTTCCGATTACTATTGCAATCCATTCTGGGATCGATAAACATTTGCTAACACATATTATACCCTTTCCACTAAATTGTGAGGATTTGAGCCTATTTCTTATTAGCATACATCTTTTATGCTTGGATCTTTTGCTATGAGTGTGCCGGTGATTTTATTTATTCTAGAACTTGTGCTTGTAAATCATTACCAGACCGCAGTGAGATTGCATTCGTGCGATATAAGTGAATTCGTGTGATAAAGAGGCACCTTAGGATTTAACCCAAATGGCCTTCCGTTTACATCTAATGATATATTAGCTAACCACATTGGTTAGTTAACCACCCTCATGGACCCATTTGTAGTGCTCATTTTTAGCACTAGATACCCCTAGTTACACCTTCTGAGCCATCCCTTTCATTTTTGCTTCACCCAGAAAATACAAAAAGATTTTACACTTTAAACCTTAGCCTATCCCATATCAATGTCTAACGGTTGGTTGCTAGTCGCCTGAAAAGTGAAGATTGTTCAAATGATTATGAGTACCACATACTATGTGATTGATTGATTGAGCCATGCGTTATGTTATGTTATGTCAAAAAAAAAAAAAAAAAAAAAAAAAAATTGTGTTGAAAGTATGGAAATAATAGCCAATGTGCTATGATCGAAGAACAATTGTCATGGCAAAGCAAAAAGTTGTGGAAAGCGGAAAAGAAGAAAGCAAAGCTATAATCATTTATTTGGTTCGTGGAATGTTTGGTAGCTAGCAACATGGGTATTAGACTTGATTTCATTTTTATTTTAACACCAATTTCATTAACATTCCCATGCCTTATCCATACCCTTAACCCTTAGCCATATCATTATAACCCGAATAAAAGCCCTCTTTAGATGTTTTTACTTGGCGCTCACGCCACGTCAGTGAAGTTTTGTTTCTTGTACAAGCTTATGGTAATAATCTAATCATGACTGAGCAATGAGTGTGATTTATCTTGTTACTCCACTAAAAATGAGTGATTGAGTGAATTATATTCCATTACTTTTCGTGAGGTGTTTTGAAATGTTAATCATGCAAGAAAATCATTGGATATTGTCAAACATCTTGATGTTTCACCTTTATAAGCATAATTGATGAATCTTCTCTCGTATTTATACTTGGTTGATTTGCATCATATTTTTCATAATCACGATCTGGTACCAGTGGATGTTTGTCCTAGATTTGCTTGAGGGCAAGCAAAGTTTAAGTGTGGGGGAATTTGATAACACTCAGATTGTGCATGTTTTTAGTAGCATTGTGTGTACTTTTATATCTGTTATTTGGTTATATTTGTGTGATTTTAGTACTTAATCGTATCTAGAGATGTTTGTCTAGTATTTATAACCAAGTGCAGGGAAATGGAGGAAAATGTGGAAATATGCAGCTAATCGAAGATTCCCGTCTCAGTAAAGCCAAATCTCAAGTACCTTTGAAGACCTTAGTGATTGAAGAATCTAGTTCTACAAGACAGAGTGAAGAGAAAAGATCAAGTTTGAATCTCAGAAGACCAGCCGGATCGGTTGGTCGTATGACCGATCCGGTTGGAGAAGCTGCAGTTGTCAACTCTTCATCACTAAGCTTCCCCTTTGCATCCAAACGATTCTAGGTCCTTCCTTTGGTGTATTCTAGTCCCTTCCTCACTCCTTGGAGGCCAAGTTAAGCATTTAACACCCTAGGCCATGGAAATAGTATAAATAGAGGCTAATTGTGAGCATATGAGACACACCTCAATTACAAAGCTCTCTACTCATCAAACCAAGCCTTAACCTCTTAAAATTCGTCCTTAGAAATCCAGAGAAGTTTGGAGTTCCAGAAGTTCCACCTTTGGAGGCCAAAACACTAAGAAGTCCACCACGATCCTTTGGGAATCATTACTTCATCATTTGTAATCTTATTCCAAGCATTGTAAGACTTTTAATCATGTTTTCTAATGATCAAAGTTATGAGTTTATGTTCATGTTTGCTATGAGTGGCTAGTTTCTTTATGCACTTGCTTAAATGATGTGATTATCATATGATTAGTTAGTGGTTGTGTTCACATGTTTTAATTCAATTTCAAGTTGATTCTAAGATCCAATTGTGCTAAAGTTTCATAGTGACATTTGTTAATCAAGTTTGGCTAATTGGTAGTAATCGTTGGGGTCGAAAGAACTTCGTGTTATTCAATTAGTCATAATCATTTTGTCTATGGATGATTGTTTTTACCCATTATTCTTGATTATACAAAGGAACTAAGGTGTGGTTGTAATAGAAACGCTTTTTGATTATCAAATTGGATTGGTTGGAAACATCTAAATGGTCGTAAGATTAGTTGTTGAGAATCAATTGTAGCCTTTTGTCTATGATCGGTTACCTTTTGTATTGACCATTTCTTAAGCAATTTGATGAACAAGTGGATGTTTTTGTGTTTAAGTTTATGTATGTAGACTTATGAAACTTGAATTGATCTTGAATTGATTGGTTAAACTTAATGCTAGTTTTTATAAACTAAACTCTTGATCAAAGTTTAACTTGTAAGAACAATAGATTAGTCTACCAACTAATTATCACAACCAACATGTTAAGAGGTTAACACATTCACATTAATTTATGATATGAAACTAGTTTAAGCAAGTGTAGTTTTTAATCATCTGAATTTCATTATATCTATTTGCTTTGTTATATGTTTTGGATAGACTCCGTTAATTCAAACTTGTGCTTAGATTCACTCAAATCCCTGCGAACGATCCCGACTTACCTTCATAATCTTGCTATAACGGACGAGTATACTTGCTCGTACGTGTTATTGGTAATATTGGTAATTCACCTTTTATAAATTTAAAACTTGCACCAACCGGGCACATCAATTATCAAGACATACTTTTGAAGTACTCGCACCCATTTGCAAGTATTCATCAAATGCATCGGGTGAGGTGTCGTACGCCAATTGGCGTATGGCAGACGTACACTTCATTAGAGCACTTAAACTCATTCGACCCGTACAATCGGGTGTTTGCCTAAAGAAAGTAAAATGATCTGGAATATTATCGGAAGTATAAGATTCAATACCTTCAACTATTTGCAGGAATAGTTTCCGGTCATACGAAATCTTCTACGAAAATTCCGGTTTGAATACTTACAACCTTCTACGAAATAATCGTTGCGCAGACGTTCTTCTGCAAGCTCACGTTCACGATATATATGGCTACGAGAACGACTAGGATGTTGAGATTCAATACCTTCTTCTTGTTCCAACTGAAGGTGATACTCGTACGCGGACGCCATAAATTGAAAGTTCTCTTCGTCATCAACGTCTGACCAAGACAGAGGAATATCACCAAATTCATTTGGATCCATTGTGAACGAACTTGATTTTTGAATTATGAAAGTGTGAGAGGAAGTATATAAAGTGTGAGAGGAAGTGTGAAAAAAATAGAGTTTTAGTTGGGTATTTATAGTGGTAAAAAAATGTTTTTGATTTTTTTTTATAAAAAACTAGCCGTTAGAGGGTTTTATGTAATTTTTTTTGAAAATGTAATGGCTACTAGCCGTTGAGGGGCTAGTTTTGTAACTTTTTTTTTCTTGTTGCCCTTAACGGGGGTTAACCACCCAACGCGCACCCTCCAACGCCGTTATTTCTCATCGGCTCCAACGGCGTTATTTTGCCCTCCAACGGCGTTAAAACATTACGGTTGTGCATGCTCTAAATTTACACAATCAAATAACATGTGCAAGTCTAAAGGCTTATTTGTTAACTCTTAGCTGGACATAGTTGTGATGGCTATCGTCACAGTTGTGGTGGTGGTAACAGTTGTTTTCGTCAATGATAACCAACTTGCATGCATAGGTAGTGAAACTAAAATATTAGCAGTTGATAGGACTATTAAATTTACTACACTGGTGTTAAACATGATTTGACCCAAATCATTCATTAGAGGATCTTTAGCTTACAAAATCAACTTAGTTTTTAACGAGTTAGTGAAATGTGGAATTAAAGCTTATAAATCAAATCGATTCAAACCGAAAATTAAAGTTCGTGTAAAAATGATACCAAAACACACTAGTATATCAAATCACCTGACCGACCTCCCCGTTGTGATCTTTATTAATAATTGTTGCGGCAGATCAGTCCACAAAACGTGTGCTGAACAACGATACAAGGAAATGAACTGTCCCTAACACTGATGCAGTTTTAGTATACAAATACTCACACTTACAAACCCATAAACTAAACAGACTAGAACCAAACTAAGATCAAGATGATCTCTTAACTAAAACCCAGAAACTGATTACAAAACAATAAACAATGAACAACGAACAACTTGATCTTTGATATGAACACACACACACACACACACACACACACACACACACACACACACACACACAGAGAGAGAGAGAGAGAGAGATGTGTGTGTGAAACTTTAGGAGAAACAACTTAAATGAAACCCTAGTTGTGATATGAGCTTATAAAAATACATGTTCCACTTTCAACCCTTCACAAATACAACTTACAAAACAAGCCCAAAGTTAAGAGTTAGTTAAAATAAGCTAAAAACATTTTCACTTTAAACCCCTAAGTTACATAAGTTTGCTAAATGATGTTTTAAATTTAACAACCTTCCTTAAAATTATGAAATAAATAAGTTTATCATGTCAAGTTTCTTAACCATAACTGCATGTTGCACTGAAACAAGAGCCTTGGTTAAAACATCAACAATTTGGTCATTTGAATCAACCTTCACAGTCCTTATTAACCCATAAGCTACTTTCTCCCTTACCAAATGCACATCAATATCAAAGTGTTAAGTTTTCTCATGCATAACAGAATTAGCAACAATCTAGATTGCATACTTGTTATCACAATACAGATCAATTGGTAACAACTCATCAGTAACACCCAGGTCCTTTAAAACCTTAAGAACCCACATTACTTCGCAAGTAGCAGATGCCATTGATTTATACTTGATTCGCTCCGAACGGTCTATCTTTTATTAGTCAACCACTTGTGAATGGTCAACCATAAAAGTCAAACAGCTCAGAACAGAATGCAATAAAGTCCAGAGGAGTATAGTGTATCCCCGGGTCGTTAAGTCCCAACGAGGTGTGAACACTGTAATAGAACGAATTCGTGATCGGGTGATATTGAACAGGAAAGGTTATGATTGATTACACTAAGGAAATTAAATCTAATAAAATACTTTGAAGTCATTTTAATTCTATATTTAAAATCGTTTAACGATTAAAACCTAAAACGTACGTTTAAATAAAATTACGTGAACATACGAAATAAAACGTGAAAATAAAGAAGTAAAATACCTACGGATATGGAAAATACATTTTTACAATCCTAATGATGCAAGAAAATTATTGGAAATTTAAAACTAAATTTTTTTGATTTTTCTTGATTTAATTAGAATTAAAAACTAATTTTAAATATTTAAAATAGACTTAAAATACTAAAAATCAGGAAAATAAACTAGAAAATTACAAAACTATTTTTAAAAAATCTTAAATGACTAAAAAGAATTTTATAAACTGGAATCACATTTTTTTGACTTTTTCTCTATTTATTATGAATTTAATACTATTTAAAACTAATTAAAATGCTAGAAAATATTATTTAAACTAAGAAAATTATGGAAAAATATTTTTTTGGCTTTTTATATTTTAATAAAACTAATAAAATTGAAATTGCATTTTTCTGATCTTTTTCTGAATTATTTGGATTAAATGCTAATTAAAAAGGCTAGAAAATGACATAAAGTGCAGAAAAATAGCAAATGAACAGTGAAAAATATGAAAAATTCCAGTTAACGATAAAATAATACTGAGAACTAGGGAAAATTAACAGAAACAACTTTGGAGTAGTGGAGATATGATTTGGACAACTAATGAAATAAGCACGTGTAAATAAGCTAAAATCTAACCATAAGCTACTATAAGCTACCCTAGCCTTAATCTAACCTAACTTATGCTAATGCAACTGAATGGGACCCTAAAAGCACAGGCTAGAAGCATTTAAGTACAAAAGCAAGATCAAACCATAATAAGCCAAACAGCCCCTAAGGCCCTACTTTAAGCCTACATTAAGCTAGCAAGAAAAAATCACAAAAATTAACTAAAATGACCAGGCAGTAGACAACCAACCAAAGAGCTATAATCCAAAATTTCAGCTAATAAGGACTAAAATTGAGTGAATTAAAAATGCAGAAATAGAAGCTGTTTGGCCATTTAAGGACTGTGTGACAGTTGCTCTATGCAAAGTGGGTAAAAACTGATTTTTGACCCAAAATGGGTTGGACCAGATTTGAGATAGTTGCAATAGACCAATTGGAACTTGTTTGAACCACTTTTAACAACTAAAAAGACTAAATACTACAAATTTAATAAAATGACTCAAAAATACACTATAAGACTTGAAATTTGGAAAACTATCAAAAACTCAAGTAAACTCTATAAAACTAAAAACTTTTGCTTCAAAACTAACTTTAACACTAAATTAATGCTGATTGAATTAAGAACTTTAAAAAAAATTGATTTTTGAGCTCAAAATGAGCTTATCCCAAACACACCCTTAAGTTTTCTACAAAGCAGATAAGCTATCTAATCTATATCTAATCATGCAGAGATTAAAACAACTATAATTCTAAGATTCTAGGACTGAAATAACATCAAATCAAGCACAAACAACAGGCAAACATGATCAAATCCATGACAGTTAAGTGCAGATTTGAAGATAAATACTCACTTGAGGTCCAGCTTATTTTTGGGCATTATAACAGAAACAAATCAATCAAATCCAACACCAAAACACTGAATCAAACCCAAGTTAACATCAAATCACCCCATTTCCATTTCTGAACCAAAGAATGATCACAATTGACTTTAGTTATCCTTTTTTTAGAAAATCACAATTAAGACCAGGCAACCCTTCTAATTTGCCTAAAACACTTAAAATCAGTTAAAAGAAACTTATTTAAGCTACTTTGACACTTTGAAACTTAAAAACAGACATGATTACTTTTTGGCGGGAAACATGAAGAAGACAGAAAACTGGAAATTAATTGATAACACTTTTAAATTAAACTAGAATTAACTTAAGCAATACAATAAACTTGAAACCCAGAAATCTTAAACATCAAAACATTAAAAACGATTACATTAAAAATAATAAAAGGTCTAAAAACAGTGACAACTATTTCTTGGTGTCTTCTGGTCTTTATATAGCTATCCAAAAAGCATCCTTGATCAATTCTGATTAAATCCCACCATTGGATAGGCTTTGATATCATCGTAATCGTTGAAACTCATTTTGGCGGGAAAACAGGTAAAGTGGCTAAACCACTTGGTTCTGATTGAGTGCAAGGAGCATGATGTATTTAATGATTCTTGGCTGTTTTAGGTGAGGTGGAGGGATAAGGTTGTGGGTTTGTGAGCTGGAAGCGTGGGAGAGGAGTGGGTTGCAGAGAAGTGGGTGAAGGAGGCAGTGGTATTAGAGGGAAAAGGGTTTGACCGGATTGACTTGGGTGTTTATTAATAGGGAGGGTTCACAAAAGGGGGGTCACGGGTTGTTTTGGCCTGGGGTTCAAGGTTGGGTTTGTTTATTAATAACACAAGGACCAAAATTGCAATTCCAGCAAACTTGAGGGACCAAATCTGTAATTTTCTAAAGTTTATTATTGTAACGCCCCAACCCGACAAGGGTAAAGGAATCACAAGTAATGGTGTCATATCAAAGCAAACATAAAATCCAAAAGAAATCTCAACATAAATATTGAAATAATCCAAGTTAAAAGACTTCAATACATAGGTCTCAGCGGAAAAAATAAACTCCAAATGAAATGTCTAAAATATAAAGTCTAAATGGCATCATAAGATCAAAGCTAAAATCTCTAAGGTAAGTCCACACAGCACTCATCCCAAAGCAATACCCAGCTCCAATGCTTAGATACCTGCCGCGGAAGAAAAGAAATGCGGCTGAGCTTCAAAAGCCCAGTGAACAGATATACAAGCAAAACGAATACAAAACGAAAACGATTACGAAATAAAGTGAAAGAAAGATAGCGAAATCATAATCATTTCAAAAGAATAAATCAGGATATAAGAATAAGTTTTATAGCTAACTACCTCGAGCCCAAACACATATGCCATATCATAAACATAATCATATCACATAAGGCAACATTTTGTAGGGGAGACCTACCAGAGTTATGAAGGACGTGCATGCACGCAGCATCAATCATCAGATAACATATAGCATATAACATATAATATATAACATATAACAGATCTAGGATGCACCCATACTCCCCACAAACATACATTGATAATATAATATAAATTGAGCTCATAACAAATATCAGATAAGGGACGTGGCAGAACTTCACTCTACTGCCCTAGAGTCATGTCAGAAGTGCATTACTGACACGGACATGGAACCCCCATGACTAGTTAATAATTGGCTCGGGTGTCAAACTATCTTAGGTCAAATAAGAATGTCATAACTGACATAGATCATATTTAATCAAATGTTTAATCATGTTTTCAAAATCAAAAGTTTCATATCATATAGTTCAAAATCAAATGTCTTATGATTCAAAAATCAAAGTTCAGATAAGCAACAGCTCAAATAGACACATTAGGGTTCATAACAAAGGCTTAGGAAATCCTAATATAAAAGTTAACGAAAAGAAAACATTACGAGAAACCTTTACTGAAAAGGTCAGAATATCTGTACCTTATTCCAAAGCAAATGATCGAAAAGAAGACACAGGGAAAGCAAAGAATTACTCCTTCTTCACAGAACCTATACGCATTAACGGTCGTATATATTATTAATGATTCCATAATCGTCGAAATGATCTTTTAATACTTTAGGGTTTTATAATTAAATGAGACTTAAATGTTTTATAATTAATATTGTAGATTAGGGTTCATATGTCATTCATTAAAGTTTAGGGTTAGATGTGAAAATAGTTTAAACGTCATAACTCACACATAAAATAATGAATTAGTATATTTAGCTTCAAAACCCTAATCGACTCTCATTTATATTCTAGGGTTTCTCATCTTTAATATCTCATTAATATGCTTTTACTTACATGTTACGTCTTTTAATGACTCGTCACTTAACCTAACACGTCATAAAAATAATCTTTCCTTTTGTGTTTCACCATATACGTTTATGATTTTATGTGACATACAAGTTACTTATCACTCGTATTAATTACACGTTACACTTTTAGAAATTCACTTGACTTATAATCACGCACACATATGAGACACGATTCACAAACCATTAGGGTTTGGCATATCTTATTCGATTAACATATCAAAACTAGGGTTTACGTTTACATGACCTTTACTTAATTAATATACTTTTAAAAACTCATATGTGACTCGGTTCAACTTAGGGTTTCAATTAATAAGTTATAACGCAAGTCTTAACTCATCTACATACTTAACTCATTCAAGTTATCATGTTTTATACCTTATTCGAATGTTATGCATGGTTCGGTCCTTATGTAACTCGACATATACTTAACCCGATTCAATAATACATATTACGTACATAACTCTTAAATACTTGTAAGGTTTAATCATTAGGGTTTTCCTTGTTTTTGTTCCATTCGGCTCGGTCACAAAACAAAACAACAAACTCGACTAAAACAAAACATATTACATAATATTAACGCAAGGTACATCAAACAAAGACGAGAATAGGTTATACCTTGACTTAGTTGAGCAAAAATCTCGACACCAAGGGTGTTAGTATTCGGCCGAGCAAGAGAGAAAAAGAAAAAGAGGCAACAATAAAACTAGGGTTTCACTTTTGTGATTTATGTATTGTATATATAGTAGTTGTATTTGATTTAGGCTTAGGAGGGAATTGGGTTTCGGTTTGGCCCAACCGAACACAACCCAAACGCACACCTATGGGCTTCGGCCTAAGGTCCATCGAACAAAATAAACACAACCCAAATCATTTACGAAACGTTAAATCTTCGTCGTACCAAAATCGATCACGTAATATATTTTAGTTAGGTTTTAATTATTCACAAGTTAAGTTTTAAATTTCGTTAAATGTTATAAATATATTTTACGTATTTTATAAATTTCGATTCCAAGGGTATTTTAGTCTTTAATCAGATTTTAGATTTTCAGGTTTTACAATTCTTCCCCTCTAAAGAAAAATTTTCGTCCTCGAAAATTGAAATGAAACGAAATGAAAACGAAACGAAAACGAAAACGAAATGAGAACATACCAAACTATTCAAAGAAATGAGGATAACTAGCTCGCATCGACTCCTCGGTTTCCCAAGTAGCCTCACGTTCAGGATGATTTTTCCAAAAAATCTTAACGAATGGAATGACTTTATTCCTCATAACTCTTTCTTGTCTTTCCAGAATAGCTTCTGGTTCTTCAGATAAAGACATATCGGATTGAATTTGATCAAACGGATAAGAAGCAACGTGTAACGGATGATAGTTGTATCCCCTTAGGAGTGATACATGGAAAACGTCATGAACATGCGATAATTGAGGCGGAAGTGCTAAACGATACGAAACTTCTCCTATACGTTCTAGAATCTCAAACGGTCCGATAAATCGAGGACTGAGCTTGCCCTTGATTCCAAAACGTTTCACACCTCTAAACGGCGAAACTTTCAAAAATACACGATCTCCAACCCGAAATTCTAAATCACGACGATGCTTGTCGGCATAACTTTTCTGACGAGACCTAGCTTCCTTCAACTTTTCTCTAGCAATAGCTACTTTCTCATTAGTGATCTCGATCATTTCCGGACCTTCAATCAAGCGCTCACCTACTTCATCCCAGCAAATAGGTGCTCTACATTTCCTTCCATAAAGAAGTTCAAACGGTGCCGCCTTAATGCTAGCATGCCAACTGTTGTTATAAGCAAACTCTACTAAACATAAATATTCATCCCAACTGCCAGTCCATTCTAAAGCACAAGCCCTTAGCATATCCTCTAAGGTCTGTATAGTCCTCTCTGACTGACCATCTGTTTGAGGATGAAATGCCGTACTAAAGTTAAGTCGAGTACCCCAAGCTTTTTGCAAACCTTTCCAGAAATGAGAAGTAAAACGCGGATCTCTGTCGGACACAATAGATGCCGGAGTACCATGAAGTCTAACGATCTCTTGCTGAAAAATCTCCGCTAATTTACCAATACCATAATCCTTCCTGATTGGCAAGAAATGAGCAGATTTGGTTAATCGATCAACAACTACCCAAATCGCATCATGCTTCTTCCGAGTAAGAGGTAGTCCAGTCACAAAATCCATAGATATCTTATCCCACTTCCATGTTGGAATATCCAAAGGCTGTAACAATCCACTAGCCCTTTGATGTTCAATCTTAACCTGCTGACAAATCATACACTTCGACACAAACGTCGCCACATCTTGCTTCATGCCGTTCCACCAAAAGTACTGCTTCAACTCTTCAAAACTCTTCTCTCGTTCATCCGTCCATACAAACTTTTCACCTTTCCTCATCAGTTGGGTTAGGGGTAGAGCTAAGCGAGAGAAACCTTCAACAAAACGTCTGTAGTAACCAGCAAGTCCAAGAAAACTCCTGACCTCAGTCACTGTCGTAGGTCTTGGCCATTTAGTGATAGCCTCAACTTTAGACGGATCCATGGTAATACCATCAGCTGATACAATATGACCAAGGAAAGCAACTTGTCTTAACCAAAATTCGCACTTCGAAAATTTGGCGTACAACTTCTTCTTCCTCAAAATCTCCAAAACTATACGGAGATGTTCTTCATGCTCTTCTTCAGACTTGGAGTAAACCAAAATGTCGTCGATGAAAACAATAACGAACTTGTCGAGAAACTCATGGAAAACACGATTCATCAGGTCCATAAACACAGCAGGCGCATTGGTCAAACCAAAAGGCATAACGAGGAATTCGTAATGACCATATCTGGTACGAAACGCGGTCTTAGGAACATCTTGCTCCTTCACACGTAACTGATGGTAGCCAGACCTCAAGTCAATCTTCGAAAAGAACTTAGCTCCTTGCAGTTGATCAAACAAATCATCTATACGCGGCAGAGGATAACGGTTATGAATAGTAATACGATTGAGTTCACGGTAGTCGATACATAGGCGCATGCTTCCATCCTTCTTCTTCACAAACAAGACAGGTGCACCCCATGGAGAAACACTGGGGCGAATAAATCCACTTTCTATCATCTCTTGCAGCTGTTCCTTCAACTCCTTCAGTTCTACAGGTGCCATGCGATACAGAGCCTTCGAAATCGGTTCAGCACCAGGAATTAACTCAATGCTAAACTCAACTTCTCGAGCTGGGGGAAGTCCAGGGAGTTCATCGGAAAAAACGTCAGTAAATTCGCAAACAACCGAAAGATTTTCAATGTTAGGACTCTCCAAAGATGTGTCCTTAACAGAGGCTAGAAAACCTTGGCACCCATGAGCAATCATGATCCGTGCCTTCATAGCGGAAATGAGCTTAACAGATTTAAGAGGTTGAGAACCATGATAAACGAATTCGGGATGTTTTACGTCTCCAAAGATCACCGTTCTAGCATGGCTGTCAATTGAAGCTCTATGATAAGCCAACCAATCCATGCCTAGAATGATATCAAAGTCGACCATATCGAGAGGATACAGATTTGCAAAGCGAATACGATCATCAAAACGAAGAGGACACTTAACGTATTTATGATCAATGATCACGTGATTTTTCATAGGCGTAGAAGTCGATAAGTGATTTGTTAATGGTTTGGGCTTCATATTAAGTTTCTTAGCAATTGTGATAGATATAATGGAGTGTGTGGCACCGGTATCAAATAAAACGAAGGCAACATAATCATCAACGAAAAGAGTGCCCGTAATGGTACCTGAAGTGCGCTCCTCCTGGTTACGAGTAGTAGCATAGACACGTCCAGTAGTAGTCGGCGGCTTGATGTAGTTTCCAGGAACTGCCGGATTCTTCTTAGGGCAATCTTTAATCTTGTGAGCAGTGGAACCACAAGCAAAACAACCACCAGTGGCCTTGAAACACTGCCCCGGATGAGCCTTTCCACAAGTAGTACAAATAGGTGGGGGAGGCAAAACCTCAGCTGTCCTCTGTTGACTAGAAGATCCTGAAGCACGACCCTGATTTGATCCTCGAGCTGGCTGATCCTTGTTGTAACGCTGGTTATTGTTACCTTGATTCTGACGATCACTTCCATTCTTACCAGCATTTCTATTATCTTGACCCCTCGCCTCAGGGCGCCCAGTGTCAACATTCCTTCCTGACTGACCCCGCTGATCATAACTCCTATCCACTTGATTCCTCGAATCATAACTCCTACCAGAGTTTCCCTTATAGTCATTGCCTTGAGTCCTACCTTGAATCCGATCACCATCGCGATTACGCTTGTTGGAACCCGAAACCTCATGAAAGATCTCAATATTACGAGCTGCGTCATTGCAGGCCGACACATTCTCATACTCAATATTAAGCAGTCGGTCCAACACCCACTTCTTCAGTCCCCACTTGAAGTGCTTAGCTTGACGCCTACCATCTCCAGCAATCGCTCCCACAAAACTCACCAACCTCATAAACCTACTCATGTACTCATTAGAATTCTCATAATCAAACTGGTAGATTGCCTGATAATCCCTCTCATACCTTTGCTGCTCAGCATCAGGGAAGTAACGGTTATAGAAGATAGTCCGAAACTCAGTCCAGGTACAAGTCACAGCAAAAGCATCTCCTCCTCTTGCTTGTTTGAGCGCCTTCCACCAATTTAAAGCATCACCTTCCAATTTGAACGCAGCCAAACGAGTCTTAAAATCGTCTCCACAACCCAGTACTTCAAACAGCTTCTCAATATGAGTGATCCAGTCCTCGGCCTCAGTAGGAGTAGCAGCAGTGCTAAACGAAAGAGGCTTGAGCTTACCGAAACGCTCGAGCCAAGTATGAATACCGACGGGTTGATTTCCTCCACCACTACCCGAAGCACCATTCTGATTACGAATGTTGTTGATCACCTGTTCCATCATCTCAGGTGTAGTCAGACCAGGGAAAAGAGAGTTGAGAGCATTCGCAATCGCAGTATCCATGTTAGTAGCATCATCGTCTCCATCCACGCTACCGGTAGTACGAGTTCGAACCATCTGAACGATTAGCAAAATGAACAAAGGTGAGATACGAAATGGAAGTACGTAGAAGGAATCCTAAAGTCTACCCAAATCCTCACAGGTCAAATCCTAAGCTCTAAAGGTCTCAAAACCTAGGCTCCATATGTCACAGGTCCTGACTACAAGTCGTAAACCTGGGCTCTGATACCATAAATTGTAACGCCCCAACCCGACAAGGGTAAAGGAATCACAAGTAATGGTGTCATATCAAAGCAAACATAAAATCCAAAAGAAATCTCAACATAAATATTGAAATAATCCAAGTCAAAAGACTTCAATACATAGGTCCCAGCGGAAAAAATAAACTCCAAATGAAATGTCTAAAATATAAAGTCTAAATGGCATCATAAGATCAAAGCTAAAATCTCTAAGGTAAGTCCACACAGCACTCATCCCAAAGCAATACCCAGCTCCAATGCTTAGATACCTGCCGCGGAAGAAAAGAAATGCGGCTGAGCTTCAAAAGCCCAGTGAACAGATATACAAGCAAAACGAAAACGATTACGAAATAAAGTGAAAGAAAGATAGCGAAATCATAATCATTTCAAAAGAATAAATCAGGATATAAGAATAAGTTTTATAGCTAACTACCTCGAGCCCAAACACATATGCCATATCATAAACATAATCATATCACATAAGGCAACATTTTGTAGGGGAGACCTACCAGAGTTATGAAGGACGTGCATGCACGCAGCATCAATCATCAGATAACATATAGCATATAACATATAATATATAACATATAACAGATCTAGGATGCACCCATACGCCCCACAAACATACATTGATAATATAATATAAATTGAGCTCATAACAAATATCAGATAAGGGACGTGGCAGAACTTCACTCTACTGCCCTAGAGTCATGTCAGAAGTGCATTACTGACACGGACATGGAACCCCCATGACTAGTTAATAATTGGCTCGGGTGTCAAACTATCTTAGGTCAAATAAGAATGTCATAACTGACATAGATCATATTTAATCAAATGTTTAATCATGTTTTCAAAATCAAAAGTTTCATATCATATAGTTCAAAATCAAATGTCTTATGATTCAAAAATCAAAGTTCAGATAAGCAACAGCTCAAATAGACACATTAGGGTTCATAGCAAAGGCTTAGGAAATCCTAATATAAAAGTTAACGAAAAGAAAACATTACGAGAAACCTTTACTGAAAAGGTCAGAATATCTGTACCTTATTCCAAAGCAAATGATCAAAAAGAAGACACAGGGAAAGCAAAAAATTACTCCTTCTTCACAGAACCTATACGCATTAACGGTCGTATATATTATTAATGATTCCATAATCGTCGAAATGATCTTTTAATACTTTAGGGTTTTATAATTAAATGAGACTTAAATGTTTTATAATTAATATTGTAGATTAGGGTTCATATGTCATTCATTAAAGTTTAGGGTTAGATGTGAAAATAGTTTAAACGTCATAACTCACACATAAAATAATGAATTAGTATATTTAGCTTCAAAACCCTAATCGACTCTCATTTATATTCTAGGGTTTCTCATCTTTAATATCTCATTAATATGATTTTACTTACATGTTACGTCTTTTAATGACTCGTCACTTAACCTAACACGTCATAAAAATAATCTTTCCTTTTGTGTTTCACCATATACGTTTATGATTTTATGTGACATACAAGTTACTTATCACTCGTATTAATTACACGTTACACTTTTAGAAATTCACTTGACTTATAATCACGCACACATATGAGACACGATTCACAAACCATTAGGGTTTGGCATATCTTATTCGATTAACATATCAAAACTAGGGTTTACGTTTACATGACCTTTACTTAATTAATATACTTTTAAAAACTCATATGTGACTCGGTTCAACTTAGGGTTTCAATTAATAAGTTATAACGCAAGTCTTAACTCATCTACATACTTAACTCATTCAAGTTATCATGTTTTATACCTTATTCGAATGTTATGCATGGTTCGGTCCTTATGTAACTCGACATATACTTAACCCGATTCAATAATACATATTACGTACATAACTCTTAAATACTTGTAAGGTTTAATCATTAGGGTTTTCCTTGTTTTTGTTCCATTCGGCTCGGTCACAAAACAAAACAACAAACTCGACTAAAACAAAACATATTACATAATATTAACGCAAGGTACATCAAACAAAGACGAGAATAGGTTATACCTTGACTTAGTTGAGCAAAAATCTCGACACCAAGGGTGTTAGTATTCGGCCGAGCAAGAGAGAAAAAGAAAAAGAGGCAACAATAAAACTAGGGTTTCACTTTTGTGATTTATGTATTGTATATATAGTAGTTGTATTTGATTTAGGCTTAGGAGGGAATTGGGTTTCGGTTTGGCCCAACCGAACACAACCCAAACGCACACCTATGGGCTTCGGCCTAAGGTCCATCGAACAAAATAAACACAACCCAAATCATTTACGAAACGTTAAATCTTCGTCGTACCAAAATCGATCACGTAATATATTTTAGTTAGGTTTTAATTATTCACAAGTTAAGTTTTAAATTTCGTTAAATGTTATAAATATATTTTACGTATTTTATAAATTTCGATTCCAAGGGTATTTTAGTCTTTAATCAGATTTTAGATTTTCAGGTTTTACAATTATAGGGACCAATTATGACAAGTTTAATTTTCCCAAGGACCAAAAATAATAATTTTCAAATTAAAAATGTCTAGGGGTAAATTCTGTCAATCTTTGAAATTTCAGGGACTAAAGTTGCCATTTTGCAAAATTGAATTTTGTAAGGCTAATTTTGACAACTTGAAAATCCCTGAGGGCATTTTATGAAAATTTACATGTTTTGAATAACCAGGGACTAGATTTTTACAATTATTGAATAAAACACAGTCTAAATATTTTTTCTGTCTTTTTGAGACTTTTCAAAGTGTTTTTGACTGTTTTTGCAGTGCAGAAGGAACAAAAATGATGAGTATTTAGACACTCATCAATCCCCCACACTAAACTATTGCTAGTCCCTAGCAATCTTTTGAGAAAACTTAATGGATTTGAATCTCTTTACCAAAAGCCATTACTTCTGGAGTAGCCAATTGTTTCAGTTCAAGTAAGAACCTTGGTACAATGATAACCAAATGATTTTGAGCAAATCACCAACTTTCAACGGTTTTGATTTGTCTTTACCAGAAGTCGTTTGCTTCTGGACTAGCCAACTCTTAGATAAAATATCTTTGGTGAGCTGATTACCAATTATGGTTTTCCAACTGCCTTTACCACAAGCCATAAACTTGCGGGCTAGCCAACTCTTCACTAATTAAAGATATGGTGAGCTGAACACCATACAATTTTGGGCAAATTGCAAGCCGTCAACGGATTTGAGATATCTTTACCAAGAGCCGTTTGCTCCTAGATTAGCCAATCCTTTTGTTTATTAGACATGGCGGACTGATAACCGTAAGCTGAGTAAGTGCAAAACACTTACTCAAAAAAAAAAAAAAAATTGGCAAAAAATAGGGGAATTGGGTGGTATAATTACATGATAAAATTCGTGAGAATTCCCCCCCACACTAGAAAGAAATATTGCCCTCAATATTCAAAGTACCGGCGGTTATGCCGAAACATAGAACGTAAAAGGGAAATACTACGGCCATTATTTTTGTAATTTTTTTTTATATATATGAAAACTTATATACAACAGCGGGGGGCAACTCCCCCACACTAGGGTGGTACACACGGGTGAAAACCCATGTTTAACTACTGTTTTTGATTACCGAGTCGCTAGCTTGACTCGACTCCGAATTAATTTGTTCATGGGGAAGTAAGTGGAAGAGACAATCTTCATCGGACTTTCATTCAAGATGTTTGTAAAAACATTGAAGTACGTGAAAGTTCCACACCGATGAGATATACATAGATCCGGCTCACAAATAATAAATGAAAATGCCGGGGTCAAAAATAATGTCTTCATTCCCGAAGGAGTGAAGAACAGGAGAAGCCACGGGATAGGTGAAGAAGAGAAAGAAAGTCATGATAAAGATCTTGACTAACTCATCATCACCCACAGGAGAATTCATAATAGCATGAATCTCATCATTTAAGCTCAATTGGTCTAGACATATCCCGGGTGTGTCTAGATCAAAGTAGAAGTTATCGTACTCCGGTGGAGATATGATATGAGTGAGTTCACTGGGGAACTCCTCAAAAGTGAATGATTCATAATCGGGGAGAGAAGTATGAGAATGAGAAGTGGTAATACCACTAATCTTCTCTCCCATATGATCAAAATTGAACGTTTGCAATTCCGGAATAGAATCATCGAACAAAAGTTCACTATCCTCAAAGGGGATAGGATATGAAGTAGGCTTTTCATTAAAAGTCTCGATTCTAGAAATGAGAAGATTAACATTCAATAATGTAAGACGAAGAGCTTCGTCTTGGATTATTTTTTCATCATTCTCTTCTCCTAAGCTGACAAGCTCAGAAGGTAATTCCCCCACATAACTTATGTCTCCACAAGATAAAGAATAGTCCTCATCAGAATCAGAGAACATCTCAATATGATCATTTTGGAAGACAAGAGGAGGACGGATATCACACTCATGATCAAGAATTCCCTGTGACTCTCTTGGAATTGGGACAAGGTTCTCAACACTAGACATTATGAATTCGTCCGATTCCTTTTCAGGAACAGTGTCAAGATGCTCGTCCCCCATGCTCAGAGAGTGAGTGTGAACCTCGGGTGTGATAACAGCAGACTGAGGGAGTTGAGAAGGACTAGCAGTTATGGATTCTACAAGTTCCATTATTTCTACTGCTAGTGATTCAGTCATATTCTTTTCTCCCTGTATTTCGACGGACGGAATCTCAACTGATGAACTTGATGAATCTTTATAAAATTGTAGAATATCAAGGGTATCTTCATCATCACTGTCATCAGGAATGAAACGGAATCGAGAGCTAGATTTGGCTACTTTTTGTATTTTAATTAATTCCCTAATAGAGTTTTCACTGGCAATCTGGGAATCTAATTTAGCAGCCTGCTCTTCAGCTAACAATTCTTCCATGGATTTTTTATTTGGATTATCTTGGGAATGTTTACATTCCTTCAAATCTTTCACTAAATCCAAAAGATCAAGGAGAAGATTTTGAGGAAGTGGCTTAGGCTGAGGTGGTGCCTGATTCATTTGGTACTGTAGAGGTTGGTCATGATACGAAGAGTTGTAATTGTTACAAGGAAATGGATTCCTTGTTTGACAATCAGAGCTAAAGTGTGGACCTCCACAGTACTCACAACAAAATGATTGTTGTGGCTGGTCATGTGAATAATATGGAATTTGGTCATTTCCAAAGTCCTGAGTGTTACCAGAAAACTGTTCATAGACAAACGTGTTCCCGGTTTGATACTCAAATTCTTGATGAGGACCTCCACAAAATTCACATGAATATGTCTGAATCTCATGATGTGGTAGCTGATGGAATAAACCAGTCGTGTCATGGTAAGAATAGGGATCTTGGTTATAGACAGACCCATTTCGTGACTCTACCATGCTAAAACTGAGACAATTATCATCATTATGAGGGCCACCACACCATTGACAACCAAGAAGGTGAGGATAAGACATAGAAAGAATCAAAGGGTTACAGAGGGGTTGGGATGAAGAATCAAAGATGTGAGAGGGTAAAGATGGATATTTTTGGATTTTTGGATAAACATTTTGTAAAAATAAGAAAGAAAATCTTTTTGGGTTTTTGTGTTTGTTGAAAACTGATTTTAAAATGTTTTCGGGAACCGTTTTGTTTTTATATGATAATAATAAGAAAATATGAACAAGGATGGCAAATATACAATGGATGTATATTCAACAACACTGATGCTTCAAATTCGTAATACGCAGCACACCTCCCCGGCAGCGGCGCCAAAATTTGATTCGCTCCGAACGGTCTATCTTTTATTAGTCAACCACTTGTGAATGGTCAACGATAAAAGTCAAACAGCTCAGAACAGAATGCAATAAAGTCCAGAGGAGTATAGTGTATCCCCGGGTCGTTAAGTCCCAATGAGGTGTGAACACTGTAATAGAACGAATTCGTGATCGGGTGATATTGAACAGGAAAGGTTATGATTGATTACACTAAGGAAATTAAATCTAATAAAAGACTTTGAAGTCATTTTAATTCTATATTTAAAATCGTTTAACGATTAAAACCTAAAACGTACGTTTAAATAAAATTACGTGAACGTACGAAATAAAACGTGAAAATAAAGAAGTAAAATACCTACGGACATGGAAAATACATTTTTACAATCCTAATGATGCAAGAAAATTATTGGAAATTTAAAACTAATTTTTTTTTTATTTTTCTTGATTTAATTTGAATTAAAAACTAATTTTAAATATTTAAAATAGACTTAAAATACTAAAAATCAGGAAAATAAACTAGAAAATTACAAAACTATTTTTAAAAAATCTTAAATGACTAAAAAGAATTTTATAAACTGGAATCACATTTTTTTGACTTTTTCTCTATTTATTACGAATTTAATACTATTTAAAACTAATTAAAATGCTAGAAAATATTATTTAAACTAAGAAAATTATGGAAAAATATTTTTTTTGGCTTTTTATATTTTTATAAAACTAATAAAATTGAAATTGCATTTTTCTGATATTTTTCTGAATTATTTGGATTAAATGCTAATTAAAAAGGCTAGAAAATGACATAAAGTGCAGAAAAATAGCAAATGAACAGTGAAAAATATGAAAACTTCTAGTTAACGATAAATAAAAAGTGAGAACTAGGGAAAATTAACATAAACAACTTTGGAGTAGTGGAGATATGATTTGGGCGCACAACTAATGAAATAAGCACGTGTAAATAAGCTAAAATCTAACCATAAGCTACTATAAGCTACCCTAGCCTTAATCTAACCTAACTTATGCTAATGCAACTGAATGGGACCCTAAAAGCACAGGCTAGAAGCATTTGAGCACAAAAGCAAGATCAAACCATAATAAGCCAAACAGCCCCTAAGGCACTACTTTAAGTCTACATTAAGCTAGCAAGAAAAAATCACAAAAATTAACTAAAATGACCAGGCAGTAGACAACCAACCAAAGAGCTATAATCCAAAATTTCAGCTAATAAGGACTAAAATTGAGTGAATTAAAAATGCAGAAATGGAAGCTGTTTGGCCATTTAAGGACTGTGTAACAGTTGCTCTATGCAAAGTGGGTAAAAACTGATTTTTGACCCAAAATGGGTTGGACCAGATTTGAGACAGTTGCAATAGACCAATTGGAACTTGTTTGAACCACTTTTAACGACTAAAAAGACTAAATACTACAAATTTAATAAAATGACTCAAAAATACGCTATAAGACTTGAAATTTGGAAAACTATCAAAAACTCAAGTAAACTCTATAAAACTGAAAACTTTTGCTTCAAAACTAACTTTAACACTAAATTAATGCTGATTGAATTAAGAACTTTAAAAAAAATTGATTTTTGAGCTCAAAATGAGCTTATCCCAAACACACCCTTAAGTTTTCTACAAAGCAGATAAGCTATCTAATCTATATCTAATCATGCAGAGATTAAAACAACTATAATTCTAAGATTCTAGGACTGAAATAACATCAAATCAAGCACAAACAACAGGCAAACATGATCAAATCCATGACAGTTAAGTGCAGATTTGAAGATAAATACTCACTTGAGGTCCAGCTTATTTTTGGGCATTATAACAGAAACAAATCAATCAAATCCAACACCAAAACACTGAATCAAACCCAAGTTAACATCAAATCACCCCATTTCCATTTCTCAACCAAAGAATTATCACAGTTGACTTTAGTTGACTTTTTTTAGAAAATCACAATTAAGACCAGGCAACCCTTCTAATTTGCCTAAAACACTTAAAATCAGTTAAAAGAAACTTATTTAAGCTACTTTGACACTTTGAAACTTAAAAACAGGCATGATTACTTTTTGGCGGGAAACATGAAGAAGACAGAAAACTGGAAATTAATTGATAACACTTTTAAATTAAACTAGAATTAACTTAAGCAATACAATAAACTTGAAACCCAGAAATCTTAAACATCAAAACATTAAAAACGATTACATTAAAAATAATAAAAGGTCTAAAAACAGTGACAACTATTTCTTGGTGTCTTCTGGTCTTTATATAGCTATCCAAAAAGCATCCTTGATCAATTCTGATTAAATCCCACCATTGGATAGGCTTTGATATCATCGTAATCGTTGAAACTCATTTTGGCGGGAAAACAGGTAAAGTGGCTAAACCACTTGGTTCTGATTGAGTGCAAGGAGCATGATGTATTTAATGATTCTTGGCTGTTTTAGGTGAGGTGGAGGGATAAGGTTGTGGGTTTGTGAGCTGGAAGCGTGGGAGAGGAGTGGGTTGCAGAGAAGTGGGTGAAGGAGGCAGTGGTATTAGAGGGAAAAGGGTTTGACCGGGTTGACTTGGGTGTTTATTAATAGGGAGGGTTCACAAAAGGGGGGTCACGGGTTGTTTTGGCCTGGGGTTCAAGGTTGGGTTTGTTTATTAATAACACAAGGACCAAAATTGCAATTCCACCAAACTTGAGGGACCAAATCTGTAATTTTCCAAAGTTTATTATAGGGACCAATTATGACAAGTTTAATTTTCCCAAGGACCAAAAATAATAATTTTCAAATTAAAAATGTCCAGCGGTAAATTCTGTCAATCTTTGAAATTTCAGGGACTAAAGTTGCCATTTTGCAAAATTGAATTTTATAAGGCTAATTTTGACAACTTGAAAATCCCTGAGGGCATTTTATGAAAAATTACATGTTTTGAATAACCAGGGACTAGATTTTTACAATTATTGAATAAAACACAGTCTAAATATTTTTTCTGTCTTTTTGAGACATTTCAAAGTGTTTTTGACTGTTTTTGCAGTGCAGAAGGAACAAAAATGATGAGTATTTAGACACTCATCAATACTCAGCTTCTGCTGAGGACTTAGACCATGATATCAAGTTACCATTCACAAAAACACAATATCTGATACTAACCTTCTAATAATATGACACTTAGCCCAGTCAGAATCAGAAAATGTAATAACTTTAAAACCAATTTGACTTTTACCAAAACCAATACCACTCCAGGTGCTAACTTAAGATACTTAAGCACCCTCAAACCAATATCAAAGTGAGACTGCAAGGGAACATGCATATGCTAACTCAAACGAACATAAACAATGTTAGGCCTTGTCATAGTAAGATAAATCAACTTCGTTATAAGTTTTTGATAACTTATAACATTTTTTAAGAACTTATCATCATCAGACTATTTGTAAGCCAAAACAATATTTTCAGGCAAGGGTCTCATCACTAGTCTACAAGCTAGCAGACCAAACTCATGAAGCATCTTAAGACAAACTTCGTTTGATTCAAACACAAACCAATTTTAGTTTTGAAAACCTCTATTCCAAGAAAAAACTTTAACTCCCTAGATCCTTAATTTTAATCTTGTTTTCTTTAAAAACTTTTGAAATTCTCAATCTCTTTTTCACTATTACCAGTAATAACAAGATCATCAACATATACTAGTAAATACACTGTATTTTCTTCGTTATTTATAAACAAAGAATGATCATTCTTAGATTGTTCAAAATTAACTTCAAATAAGGCTTCATACAGCTTATGATTCCATTATTTAGGAGTCTGCTTCAAGCCATATAGAGATTTTTTTTAACTTAAAAACTTTTCTTCATTCTTTTAAAAACCTTGGAGGAGGTAGCATACAAATATATTCATTTAAATCTCCATAAAGAAACGCATTATTAATGTCCACTTGAAAAACAAATCAATCATTTTCAAATGCAAGACTAATAAGACATCTTACAGTTCTCATTTTCACAACAGGACTAAAGGTTTCGTCATAATCAACACCCTCTTTTTGACTATACCCTTAGCCACAAGTCTAGCTTTATACCTTTTAATTTCACATGTAGCCTTATATTTGATTTTAAAAACCTATTTAGACCCAATTGGTGTTCTTCCAAATGGAAGTTCAACTTCAACCCATGTGTCATTTTCATATAAAGCATGCATTTCATCATTCATATCATTAATCCAATCAATATCTTCTGAAGCTTCTTCATACAGAGAAGGTTCAAAAGACTTATTCAAATTAGACACAAAACAACAGTTTTCAACACTCAAAACAGAATGATTAGCATACTTATTAAGACCATATCTAAATTTACCATCTAGCACAAAGTCATTTAACCTAGCAGGCAATTTAGAAGACCTCTTAGACCTTCTATGACTAGCAGTCCCTTCTTCTGTTTGATTTTCAAAAATATTTTGCAACCTAGGAACATTAGAACTTGAACCAACATTGCCCTCAGAATTATTGTTTTCATCTAAAGGAGATGCATAGTCATCATCATTGCCAGATTGATGTAAACTATCAGTTTGTTGTATCTGCTCAATCTTTGCAGCCTGATCAGTGTTTACAACCATATTTGGTTGATGGAAACTACCATCTACCAACAGATGTCCCTTTCTCTTGAGTTTTGGTTTTTGACTCAGACTCAGACTCGACAAAATAAAAAATAAAAAATAAAAATGGAAACTTCAGGTTTAGACTCAGAAACACTGTTTTGACTCATTTTATAAGGAAAACTGGTTTCATAAAACTTCACATCTCTGGAATACAAAACAGACCAATTTTCAAGAGTTAAAAGTTTGTATGCTTTTTTACCATTTGCATACCCAACTAAAACACATTTTTCAGAATTTTCAGAAAACTTATCAGATCCTTTAACTATAGCAGCGAAACATAAACTTTGAAAACTCCTAAGGTGAGACAGATTCGGTTCCCTATTATACACCAAGGAAAAAAGTGACTTACCATTTAAAACAGAGGAATGAAGCTTGTTAATCAAATATGTAGCAGTTAAACACAATCAAACCAATAAATAAGAGGAATCTTCCCTGAAACATAAGACTTCTACCAACATTAAGCAAATGTCTGTGTTTCCTCTCAGCAATACCATTTTGATGTGGTGTATATGCACAAGTAGTTTGATGTAAAACACCCATGGTGTTTAGAAAATTAGACATCTTATGATTTACAAACTCAATACCATTATCAGACGTAACCACTCTAATCTTTTTATTAAAGTGTGTCAAAACCATATTATAAAAATTTACAAACATTCCAAAAACTTCATCTTTAGTTTTAAGCATATACAACCACACATATGGATGACAAAAAAAAACCCGAAACCCAAACTTTTTAGGGCGAGGCGAGGCATGCTTTTCGGGTTTCGGGGCATTAACGGGGATTTTTATTAGGATTGGAGAGGGGATGGGGCTCAACATCAACGCCTCACCCCGAAACTTATATATACATACAAATATATCTATATACAATTAAACATATAGTATTACGTTGGTATTTACTATTTACACAACGTTCAATATTTGTAAGATTGAAAATTTTGTGATTATAAAAGCTTATTTCATGTCATAATATTCTAAAAAAGTTGATTTAAGACGTGACTAGCTTATCATTTTTTATGTTTAATATTGTTGTTTAAAGGTTAATAAGCTATTTCTTAATTTATTAATAATGGCATCTCTATTTTTGAAGTTATTGCATAAAATTATATTGTTTATAGTGTAAAAACAATAATAAACAGGAAAAAACACGATTTTGGTGGAGCATCGCGTCCAAATAAGACAACACGATAAAATCCCCAACAAGGTACAGGGCGGGTTTAGAGGAGCATCTTGCCCCAATGGGGCGTCCCGATAAGATACCCAATGGAGATTGTAATCGGGGTTAGGGATGGAGATGGTCACCCCGCCTCAAACCCGCCCCATTGCCATTCTTACCCACACAGACCTACTGTAATCATCCACAATGGTAAAAAAATATCTAAAACTCTCCCTGCTAATAATTTTATAAGGTCCCCAAACATCAAGAAGAATGAGTTAACCAAAAACCACATATTTGTTTTTACTCAAAGGAAAATAATCCCTTGTTTTCTTTGCCTTATGACAAACCTCACAAAGACCTTCATGATTAACATTAGACAAATTAAGTGAACCTTTTAATAATTTCAAAACTTGATTAGCAGGATGTTCTAGCCTATTATGCCAAACTTCAATAGACACGTGACAAACAAAGAACTCACTTTGATTAACCACGATAGATTTATTATACTCTTTATCAAATAAGTACATGCCATCAAATTCACTACGAGTCCCCAAAACAGTATGCTTTCTCAAATCCTGAATATAACACTTAGTCTCAATAAAAACAACACCGAGTTTATTATCTTTAATCATCTTTTGCACAGAATACTGACACAATATTCAGGCACAAAAAGAACATCAAACAAAACCACATCTTTATTAAGTCTCAAATTTACCCTTGTTGTGCCTGAATACTGACACAATATTCAGGCACGACAAGAACATCAACCAAAACCACATCTTTATTAAGTCTCAAATTTACCCTTGTTGTGCCTGAATACTGACACAATATTCAGGCACGACAAGAACATCAACCAAAACCACATCATTGTTGAAAAGAGTTAATTTTCTGAAGTAAATTGAAAACAATTGAACCATCAACTCTATCATATGTATCCTTTAACTCTTTCCAAACAGTAGCAACATTATCAGAAAAAACATGACCCAGATAAACATCTTGAGACAAAGAACTCATAATCCAAGACAACACATCTACATTACACATATCGCATTATTCAAGAAAGATAGGACTAGCAACATAATCAGTTCTAAGGCAAGTTCTAGTTAAAAAAAAATATTTTATTCTTAATCTGTATAGCCAATTTCATAGCACTAGCCCATATCCTATAATTTTCAACACCAGACAACTTAATAGAAACAATAGGAGCACCATTACAATCATTAGCATGCAGATAGAGAGGATTAGTCTGATTTAAAGAAATAATCATAATATCCATAATGAAAGCAGAAAAAAAAGACAAACAAACGGGAAAATCAAACCAACAAACTGATAACCAAAACAAACAACAAACAAAACCAACAAAGAGATACTAAACCAACAATCCTCAATTTCCAAGACTGCCCAAATCCTAACCTATAACAATCTAGACTCAATAAACAAACCAAAAATAATAGTAAACAAACTCACACCCAAGATGAGCTTGGATCCAACCAAGTGGACTGAGGTTGGCCAGAGCAGGTATTCGTACCACTTAAGGCACTAGATCAAGATGTTAATCGAACTTGTTTGCACCCACTTAACCAGAACCAGTTATCTTAAAAGAAGAAATACAACTTACAGTGCTTTAACGAGTTGCAACGGAAGAACCAATCAATACTCTAGATTCACTTAGTCTAGAGTAACTGAACCAAGAACCAGCGCAGAGATCCCACAGAATCACCCGATCTAAAAAACCCCCAAAATTGTGAAATTAGGGTTTTCAAGAAATTAACCAAGAAACCAACAATTAACCGTTAATTCTTCAATTAACCACCTCCAAAACCTCTTAAGCGCACCCAAAAAAAAA
This sequence comes from Chrysanthemum seticuspe, assembly GCA_019973895.1. Taxonomy (NCBI): domain Eukaryota; kingdom Viridiplantae; phylum Streptophyta; class Magnoliopsida; order Asterales; family Asteraceae; genus Chrysanthemum; species Chrysanthemum seticuspe. The sequence continues at coordinate 315,228,133 of BPTQ01000005.1, forward strand.
AAAAAAAAAAAAAAAAAAAAAAAAAAAAAAAAAAAACCCAACAATCTAGGGTTTTAAGAATAACCCTAAATCTTCAATTAACCCAAGAATCAACCAGATCCAACTGCCTAAGCGTTGAACCAACAACTCCAAACCAAGATTGACCCGGAAACCAATAAACCCCCCAAACTAATCGCTCAGAACCTGGGTCTCTGATACCGTTTAAGATGGTACCAAAACAGAAAAATATATCCAATCACCCAATCAATCTCCCCTTGGTGAACTTTATTAATAACTGTTATGGCATATCAGTCCACAAAAAGTGTGCTGACCAACAATACAAAGTAAAGAACTGTCCCCAACACGTATGCAGTTCAAAAATACAAATACTCACACTTAGAAACCTAAAAACCTAAACAGACTAGAATCAAACTAAGATCAAGATGATCTCTTACAATGAACAATGAACAACTTGATCTTTGATATGAAATGAGAGAGAGAGACAGATGTGTGTGTGAAACTTTGGGAGAAACAACTTGATTGAAACCCTAGCTGTGATATGAGCTTATATAGATACATGTTCCACTTTAAACCCTGCACAAACACAACTTAGAAAACAAGCCCAAAGTTAAGAGTTAGTTATAATAAGCTAAAAAATATTTTCACTTTAAACCCCTAAGTTTCATAACTTTGCTAAATGATGTTATAAATTTAATAGTTCGTTTAAAGCCGGAAAAGTTTGTCGAAATCTGGATTTAAATATGAGGAAGATGAAGATTAAGAACATAACTAGTTAAAGAATACATGTAAAAAACACTATGTATTTTATGAATTAATTTGAATGTATATTATAAGCAATAAAATATTTGTAAGTCTATTACCCACACTGAATCATTGATACTCTTAAAAATACATTACATTTACTTACCTTTGCCTTCAACAAAATTAAACAAAAATATAAATTGGGATATGGAGTGGAGGAATGTGGTGACTCTTTTAGATGTTGGAAGGTGTAATAATACCATTCAAAGTGTCCTAGACAGAGGGTGCTTCCTACTATAGTCTATTTCATTTGGACTGAAAGAAACCAAAGACTGTTTCAAAAGAATCAAAGGGATAGTCAAAGTCTATTGAAGGTGATTTTGGAGAGTATCAAAATGCAGTTACTGAGCATGAGAGTGAAAAAAGACAGTGGTTGTAGCTCAAGTGAGTAAGGAATGGGGCATTCAGATGAATAATGTATAGTTTTTAGGGGATATAGGAGTGTTTGGATAAGGGGTTTACATCATATTCTTCATCTTTTTTACTCTATGTTACAAATTCAATGAGGTGCACTTTACAAACCATAACAATGGGATGTTTCTAGTACCATGGAGTCCCTTTGGTGTGACTTTACTCACTGGATCATCTTTACTTTAACAAGTTTGGCCTTGGGAGGGAACTGTGTTGGGTTTTGATGCTAAAGTGAGAGGTCTAATTCATTTGGATGTATCATAATGTAGAGCATCCAACTGTGAAGGGTATATAGTTGGGGCGGCCAATGTATGATAAGTGAAATAGCGAGAAGTGAAAGATGAACCTGCTTGGTCCACTTAATACATTGGCATAGGAGGTTTTGGTTGGTCATCATTGAGGGAGAGTGTTCCCAAACAACTGAAGCCTTTTTTAGGAGAAGGAAATGTAGGTTGTTTGGCATAGCCCCTAAATGGATGGGTTATGGGTTTCTAACGAAGCCACACTCTTTACTTGTCTTGATCATTGTGGGTGTTGTAGGAATGGGTCTGATGGGAAAGTGATATGAAAATATAGTTAGATGGTAGGTGCTTTATAGGTGAATTCAACAGAATCAAACTGGTATGGTTTATGTTATAGTGTAGTTTGGTTCTTTTTTATGCTTGTGTTTAGTGTTGTCTGATATAGTATCTAGTGCTATCTTATATCAGTAGTTTTTAGTTTTGATGTAGTAATGAGATTGAGAGTGTTCACTCAGTTTTATGTTTATGTTGTAATCTTTTGAGATGTTAATATAATTCATTTTTTTGCAACAAAAAAAAAAGTAAACAAGTGATGAAAATTCTAGAAGTGGAAGAAGCATTGAATTTTTAAAAAATGTAACCTTTTTTTGCAGGAGATCGATGAATTGACTAAATGCACCATCTTGATGAATATGTAACCTTTTTTTCCACTATTATGTGCTTCTTTGCACGTTCATTCCTTTGCCCTTTTGGCTTTAAAGTAAACGTGTCGAGTTTGATTTTAGCTTTGGAGTTTGAATGGCGCCTTCTTGTAATAAAAGGTACAATATATGACTAGCTTGCATATTTGTATTACCACAAGATCACGTGTTAAATGTATAATTGTTGGCCACGTCAATTTTCCATAGAAAAGAGTTTTATATAACTTAAATAAAAGTACTCCGTATATTTTACGAGAGACTAAGTTGCATGCAAGATGTCTATTTGGTCAAAAGTCCATTAAGATTTAAGAATGTATGACCTAATCTTTTGCTGTTTTTATCTAGAACATGATCTTATTTGAAAAAAATGCACATTGAAATGTATTGTTATCTAATGTATTTGATAAAGTTTTCAAAGTTGACTTGGCAACATCCAAAACATTCTTCACGTTTATCTTTGGACTATTTGCATTGTAATACTTAAATTTTCCTCATCAATCTTATTATAAGTTAGCCCAATTCCAAACTTACTATATGTGTTCTCAACAACAAATTTGTAGCCGTTTATACTTTTTGTTGCTAAAAAACACATATAGTGACCAATATATTTGTTCACAATCTTAAACTATATATTTGTTCACAATGACAGACGAGTTGGTGGCAATTGCTAACTCGGGTGCTAATATTACTCGTATATCGTAGTTAGTAATTTTTTTTGAAGATTAAGAAACGGCAAGCACCATAGTGTCGCCTTCCTAACTTCATGTTGCCTTAGACAATGTTTTTACTTTTACGTTCACATTTGATATAGTTAAGTTATGGACTTGATTTCAGTTGGAATTCGATTTCGTACTATTGAAATATCGACCAAATTATCAGAAATGTATCATTTAGATAGCGAAAGGGTCCATAAAGTGGATACTAGGAGTGGTCACTATTATACACACTCACATTTCATGGGTGAAGCAACCAAATTAGCACTACTTAGTGGTGTTGGACCGTTGGTGCATATCACAACAATAGAAAATTGCGTATGTACGTGTATTATGAAATATGTTTGCATTTAAGTGAGATACTTTTGGGGCAAAAGTGTTGAAAAAGTAGTGGAAATTGATACAAATATTGCGTTGACGTAAAGGTGATCAGTTGTAACCCGTTTTAAAAAAGGTTCAAATTTGAATTTCTCATATGATCTTTTTTGTTTCTGAATGACTCTAGCGAACACTAGAAACAAGGAAATTGCATAGAGGTGTTACAATTTACAAGACATGATTGGATTTGAAATTTAGTCGGTTCGATATGATGTAAAAGTCTATTCTTATTACTTATCCGAGACTAGGATAACAATTTTATCTCGTCAAGTAAAGTATGTGGAAAACTTCTTTTCAAAATTTCATCATGTTACCTATTTACATTTGTCCAAACCAAGTAATACTTTTTATTTTTTTTAAGAGAGCTGAGTAACGTGGCTCAAACTAGTATAATTAACCTAATTTTTTAGAATTAACATTGCTACTGAATAAGATTGTGATGCTTTATATCTATGAAGATAACCACTTTAGAATCAAAACTTTTTTGTTATCGTTACATATGTCTTTACAGCATATAGAGAATAGAATAAATGGACACGTTAAAAAGCATATGAATAAAGTGGAAATTTATTTATACGAATCATGAAAAAGAACATAAATTAAGAATCCTTACAAACATAATAAACAAAAATCCATAAAAATAATCACACACAAACCGTGTAATAAATGTCTCAACTAATAATCATGAACAAAAATAAAAATTTAATAAAATAAAGCTAATGCGACCGCCAAAAAAGTGGCGGGAACTCCCACGCTGATGGCGCTTGCGGCGCTAGGTGCTGGTGGTGTCGGGGTGTTGTCGCCGGTGGGTGCTGGGCCGGTGCTGGGTACGCCGGCAGATGGACCAGTGGCGGGCGGTGATGGTGGGCTGGCGGTGTCGGGTGACGGTGCCGGGGTGGCGGCGGGTGGGGTGGTGGTGGATGGTCCTGGGGCGGGTGATGGGGTGGTGGTTGGTGGTGACACTGGGGCGGGTGTTGGGGCGGTGGTGGGGGTGGGGGTGGCGGTTGGTGGTGGGGTGGTGGGGGCGGCTGCCGGTGGGGTGGTGGGTGCCGAGGCGGCAGCCACTACGTTGACGGACACCTTTTGTCCTAACGAGCAATGTGAACCGACGCCGCAAACGTAGTAATGGGTCCCGGCGGTGGTCAACTGGATGGTGGCGGGGCCGGTGTTGGCGAGCGAGATGGGGTTGGTGGTCGTGCATGGACCGTACGCTGCCTGTGCTACCTCGGCCACATTGTGCATTCCGGTGGTAAAGTTAAAAACTGTAAAAAAGTAAAAAAGTAAAAAATGGTTAGATAAATAATTACCATAAAATCAATAATTAGTTAGTCAAATTCATACCACTATAGTCAATTCAATAATTTAAATAAGACACAAAATATTAAATAAAGCAAGACCATAATGGAGCTTTTACTGTTTCCCTAATTAATTAATGGGGTAGGTTTGTTTCCATGTGACATGATTTTTTTTTCATCCATAATTTTATTTTACACATATAAAAAACTGTACTTTATATTCCAAAGTTGAACAACTTTAATAGTGGTATTTCCTGGAAGTCATAAAGTTATGATCGAAAAAATAAATTTTGATAATTTTTAAAAACTACATTATAAACTGGTTGTTAAAAAACAAATTACAAAAATAATCATTTTTTTTTCTGCCCACCTAGCCCCTCATGTCTCCGCCTCTGTTCTTAACATGTGTTTGGTTTAATAATCTAGACTTAATAATGTAAAACAAAAGAAGAAAGATTGTAAATTTATTAAAGAATTTCCTATGATCATAAACTGAATACATACCATACTTGATTATATCAAAACTTTAATATTTTTTTTCAGCAAAAGTATATGCTGCACCCTAGTCCCTAGATGATACAAACTCATATCCATGGTTATGTAAAAGTATATGCAATAATGATCTATGGCTATTATTTAAAGTTTAAAGAAAGTTTGATCTTTATGCATGACTACAAAAAAGTTTTAAAAAAAAGTTTTTGTGATCATGAAATCCATTATGATTCCAATAAGTAGCTATTACTTTTAAGGCAAAGATGTATGCACCATAGATATTATCATTCATGTTATATACAATAAGGGCGTTTTGAAAATTGATAATCAGATAATCAGTTGTTACAAAACGTGATACTAAAACGACTTACCAAGACTATCACCAACTCTGAAGGTCTGTCCATTAGCCCAAGTAGTATAAGCACTAGCACCACCATTCGTAGGAATGTTCCAACCCAATGAACCTCCAACTACATGACTTGTTTGAGCCATTGTACTAGATGCAACCATCATCATAACAAATACTACCAACATACTTGACTTTAATCCTGCCATTTTTTTTTGTGTTCTTAGAATATAAATCTCAGGTCGCCCCTTTTGATATTCTCTTTCGAAAAGTCGAAAAAACCTTTGTGTGTGTGTGATTCTCTTTTGCTTTGAGAATGAGAATATGATTGTGTGATATGTGTTATGAGAAGTTGTGTATGTATTTATAGGGAGGGTTTAGGAAAGTGGGGTGATGGTCATAACCGCGTCATTGTTAAAAGGTGCAAAATTTTATTTTGGTATGGTAATTATCTATTAAGATTATTATTAGAATATGTCAAATATTTGGAAAGACTTTCTAATGTCATGTATTGGGACGGTGAGTTTTTTTAAACATCTTGCTCAAAATATCTTAGGGTGCGTTTGGTATCCCATTATAGGAATGAAACTATTACTAAGAAAGTGATTAAATGTGTTTGTTTAAGATGAGGGGGCCCATCACTATAGTAATGAATGATGGATATAATCCATACTCCATATACATCAAGAGTGCTAGGTATGGATCTTTCATAGGTGAGGGACCCACTACTACTATCAAACTCATACCCATTGTCATTCATGGCAGTATACCAAACGCACCCTTAATTTTCTTTATCATGGAATGAGACAAACCATAACATATAATAAACTCAAATTTGCAATGTTTAATAGGTGATTTTGTTAAACTATGTATGTTAGATTAACACTTACGGTATGTTCAGCAAAAATAGTATTAGCCGTAAGTACGGTAGTAGTCAGCAGTAGTTATTTGATTTATAAAAAATCGTCCATGATAGCTATATTTGATATAGGGTTTTAGTCAAAATATTCAAATCGCGATGCATACTGTATAAGCCTGTAATGCACAAGGCCTCACGAAACTCCTTATAGGAGGGTCCACTTGTCCCTTATAATATACCGTATAAAACAGGTTAAATGCTCTGAAATGTTTCACGCAAACACACAACGGAATAACATCTATACTTACTAAAACTTAAATATTTGCATATATTCTCAAAATACAAATTTTTAATACATGATTTATAATGTAAGTTATGCATTTTGGATATACATACAAGTTTTCAATGCATCATTTGATATTATGCTTTATCAAATATTCGACCGTTTGAATGTTTGATAACCTAGAATGTTCAATGATATCATTATGAGAAAAAATAATCATTCATTCTCTCAAACCAATCATATAATAATACTATATATTAAATAATCCATGTGATTATTTCATAAAAGAAATTAAAGCAAGTGTTGAGGTGGAAGAGGTATGGTGGTGGAAGGTGACCGGAAAGTTGGAAAAGAAAAGAGAGGTGTTAAATGACGTTGACCCATGATGAAGTGTGAAGTCAAGGAGCCATGGTTCGTGGGTTGTGGGCCCCACATACACCTCTTTGGTCTTAGGTTAGGTGATTTAGTTTGGTTTTGGTTTCTCACTTTTGAATTTTTCTAGATTTGTTTGATGTTACAATTTTAACCTTATATGTGTTACAAGTATACATTTGTGACTTGATCATTTTAAAGATAAGGCATTAACTTTCTTGACTTGAACTTATCTCTTGTTAGCTTAAAATACAAGTTGAACTTTGTAACTTTTTAAGTTTGGATAATGGAGATTAAGGGTGTGTTTGGTAGCGGGAATTGAGGCAAGAGAATTGGAAATGGTTTCATTTCTCTTGTTTGGTACACAGAGAATTGAAAAAGCGGAGAATTTGGAAGAGAAATTGAGAGACTTGGGTAGTGTAATTTGGCTAGCTCCATTTCCCTTATTTTTTGGATAAATTGGAGAAATTGATTATTATTATTATTTATTTATTTTTTTAACAACTATAATTTTGTTAAATAATGGATTTTGTTTTAAAAAAATATATATATGTAAACAAATTATTTTTTAAAAATAATTTTTTTTAAAAATATTTTTTTTAAAAAAATAATTTTTTTTTAAATAAATACATTTTTAAAAAACATTTTTTTAAAAAAACAAGTTTTTTTTTTTTTAAATAAAAACATTTTTAAAAAATATTTTTTTAAAATAATTTTTTAAAGAAAGTACATAAAAGAAATCAGTAGAGAATATGAGAAATTCAAAGAAAAGAAATGAAGTAGAAAATAATTTCTTAAAACAAGCATTTGAATGCCATGAGTTGTTCTATGTAAAGTGTTATGAGTGTAAGTGATACATATACTTAAATGTGTACAATTTTGATTTTTCACAGAGGTAACATGTTCATTTCAGAGTTGTTTGAAATACTTTAATTGAGTATGATACTTTCACATCTTGGAGCACCCAACGAGGGTGTGTTATATGCAATAACGTCTGCCTATGGCGTGAACCACCATACCGGTGGTCGCGTTATAGGCTTGGCGCGAGCCCCACTAGCCAAGCCATAAGCATTTCTTTTTCTTTCTTTTTTTTTGGTAGCGGACGGGATATTTGTGCTTGTGGTTGATTTGTTTACGTATGTGCTTTTTGTTTTGGTTTGTGTTTTTGGCTTTTTGTTTTGTTTTATGTTGTTGCAGTAGCGACCCAAGTAGCCGACGAAAAAGACAACCAAAAAGTTTTTTTCTTCTTCTCTTTTTTCACTTTTAACATTGCAGTTTTTATTTTAGTTTATAGTTAGTCCTTAATAATACTTTTCTCACCATTAGTCCTTGTTTGGTATGCAATGTTAGTCCTTCATAAAATTCAAGATTTTGTTTGCTTACTTTATTTTATCTAGTATGTAATGTTTTTTATTTTTATTTTTTTATTTTAGTGTATTGTTTATTTGAATAAATGAAAGAAAAAAAAACACATTGTAAGGCTCGCGGGGGTGTTCTATATCTTGAGTGATGAAGGAGGATGTTTTTTGGTGGAATTATAGATTATATGAGTTATAGGGTGAAAAGCCGACGAGACAACATCTTTTATATAACACAATCCTATGGCTCTTGATCGAACCAATTACTCTTAGTGATGATACTTGATACACTCCATAAATATGTGAGATTGTTGTTATTCACGACTCAAGAGATACTAATCATTTTCACATGGTTTCGACGGAATTGTGTTACTTCACCGCTTTGCTCCATATGTCGAACAACACCAGAGACTACAAAGCATTTGTTGTTTAAATGTGAGTGGACAAAACCCATCTGGTTTAGTTCTCTTGGGCCTTCGTCTTGACGGGATATTTAGGTAATTTATCCGATCATATTAACTCCTTATTATCCCATATAAAAACAGGATCCTCTCATACTAACTTCATATCCACATTTGCCTCTGTGGCGTGGTCTATAATATGGAAGGCTCATAATTGTTTTATTTTTGAGCAATCCTGCTCAATTTATCGTGGAAGCCCAAGTTAATGATTGTGATTTCGAGAGTGCGTATTCTTTTGCCATAGATCTGTCCATCATGAGTAGCAGTGTTTGGCAAGAAATTTTACCTAATTGGATCCACCTCGCTTCAAATATAGTGAAGCTAAATTGCGACGCCTCTTTTAATGCGTTGAATGCTGCTTCAGGTATCATCGCCCGTAACTTAGTTGGGTCATTGCTTACTTGTTTTGGCAAGAAATGGCGATGTGAATCTGCTCTTGCTGCTGAACTTCAAGCCATTCGATCAACGTGCGTTTTTGCTCAAACAAAGGCTGGTTTAATGCGATAATTGAATCTGACTCACAATCAGCAATAACACTTGCTACAATGGAAAATGTCCCGCCTTAGGCGCTTTTGGCTCTTATTATGGACATTTGTCATTAGATATCTCATATGAACTATGGACTTCACGTAGGTGTAACCTTGTGACACATCATGTTACAAAGGTCGCATGTACTTCTCCTGTTAGTTTCATGTGGGATACAAATTTTCATGTCGAAATTACTTCTATTGCGAGAAGTGATATTGCTTAATATTTTTTAACTTCGTCTAAGTTCAAAAAAGAAAAAAAAAATGCATGTAAAAACTATTGGTTAGTTTGACACATATAGCGTGTTTGATGTTCTATTTAAATAAGGATTTTTCTAACATGTGCCCTGAGGGCACATGTTAAAAAAACCCTTTAAATAAATCCTTATTTGAAATACATAGACAAATCGTGTTTATTCAAATTAACAAACCGGGGCATACGTTACTTTTGAAACTTCAAGTTACCTTTGTATCTTATTTATGGAAAAACTCACTTATAGACAAAAATAAAATAAAGTCACATGCAAATACAAAAAGGATAAAGTGATAAACACGCAAAAGGGTTAAAACATGACATCGACGTTTATCATCTATTTTTTCACCTGAATTAACGGGAATTTTGATTGATATATAGACATGAACTAAGGTGGTGTTTGGTAACAACTTAATATGTCTTAATTGAAAAATAGGTAAGTTAATTAAGTCACAAAATGAATGTTTGTTTAGTGCTTAAAACTAACATGTGACCTTCTAGAAAAAGCCATGGAGATGAGGGTCTACAAATTAAGTCATCCATTTTATCCTAATTTTACGTATTTACCCTCCAACTTCTTAACTTTATTTCAAATAAAAGGGTATAACAGTATTTTTTTTTAATTCAGACACTTTATTCAGCACACAAAACAAACAACTATTTATTCATCTACAAACAGACAGCATATTTCTAGACAGACACTTTAATTTAACAGAACTTAATAAAAAAACTAAACAAACAGGCCCTTAAATGTTTCATGTTAGAGCAAAACCGTGTACAATATTTAAGGGATTACTCAAAAAGATTGTTGAAAAAAAAGCCATATGATTACAATAGTTGGAGCTTACAGTTGTAACTGAAGCTGAAACTGAAATCGTAGCTTTTATGAGCCGATGATTGTAAGAGCGAATATTTTTATTTTCAGACATGTTATACAAACAAAAAAGAGCGTTCAGATCACATAAGCTTTTACAAAATTTGTTGCTAAACAAAATTTATCGAAAAGATCAAACGTTTATGTCAAGCGTAACCCTAGATTGATCATGTTGGTGAACGACTTTTGTTAAATTCATTATGATACGGAGTACGTGATATGTAGAAGTAAAACTTATTATGTAGTGACTTATAAATTTCTATTGTATTGAACAATGTTTTAAAAACCGGTTTTTTTATTAGTCTGATTGAGCCACTGGGTTACGGCTCAACCGATTTAATCGACAATTCAATCAGGTTTTTTCGCTTAAAACCGGCTTTTAATCACTAGACCGGTTTCTGGTTTATGAATACAAGATTTTAAATGTTGGAAGATGTCAATGTCTTTGTATGGGCCCTACTATGGTTGCACCCCTTAGGGATGGGGCCCTCCATGCGCAGTATTGTTTCTCTCTCCACATAGGGCTGCTGCTACTTTTTTTTTTTTTTTTTTTTTTGTCCCTTTTAGTTTTTTGTTTTATTAGGCTATGTTTTATCCGGCGGCTATTTTTTTTTTTTTTTTTTTTTTTAATTTTTTTAATTGTGTAGTATTTATTTGTGTGGTATATTTAATTTGTGTAGTGTTTTTATATGTATAGTGTATTTATTTGTGTAGTGTTTTTATATGGTATTTATTTTACGTTACTTTTTATAAACTTTTTATAAACTTTTTTTATAAAGTTTTTTTATAAAAAATTTTATAAAAAATTTATAAAAAAAGTCTATAAAAAGTTTATAAAAAATTTATAAAAAAAGTTTATAAAAAAAAGTTTATTTAAAAGTTTATAAAAAATTTATAAAAAAAGTTTATAAAAAAAAGTTTATAAAAAGGTTTTTTTTTTAAATCGGAAAAAACTTTTTCAAAAATCAGATTAAAAAAAACGCAATATAAATTTATAAAAAAAGTTTATAAAAAATTTATAAAACACTATATATATATACATTACACAAATAAAATTATACACAAACACAAAACATAACCAAAAAAAAAAAAAAGAAAAAAAACAAAAAACAAAAAAAATAAAAAAGACAAACCAATCATTGGGCCAATGATTGGCCTACTATGAGGTGCAAAAAAAGGAAAAATGAGGGTGCAATATTAGATCACTCCCTTTGTATTCCATGTTTGCCGCGTGAAAAGTTGCTGGTGCTAACTTAACGTAAACCGATTAGTTTGTGTACTTATTTTGACTTTTGTAAACATTGACTAGTTTAGTCTCTAGGATTTTAACTTTTTCTATTTCACTTCTTTTAACTTTTTAAAGAGGTTATTTGTCATCTTTTATCTCGAGTCCTTCAAAATATAAATGACTTTGTTACGATTAAAGCCATATATGTTTTAACTAAAAGTGTCTAATTTATTGGTTCGGATATCGTACATCGGTTACGAGTGGTATAATTTTCTTAGTTTGGACTCCGGGCCTCGGCTTTGGCAGCTACCAATTTTCCTTAGACCTCAACCTCAGTAATGGCCGAGTTTCTTTGGCTGGCTCCTCAACCTCGGCTTTGGCAACGAACAAGCTTCCTCGGCCCTCGTCTCTAACCGTAGCTCGATGTGACCTTAATTTCCTCACCCCTAAAAGGCTCTAACATTGCCTTTTTTTTTTTTTTTTTTTTTTTTTTTTTTTTTTTTTTTAATGAAAAAAAGTTGTTTATCAGTAATCATTATAAAAGTTAATTGGCTAAAACTTACTTGGTGTTAATAATATTCGTTATAAGAGTTCTTTATTATTGGGTACCTTATTTTCTTTTAAGTTTATATATCTCGTTATTTTTAGTAGTTTTATAATTAAATTTTAAATTACAATAAGTGCACTTTAAATTATAGTACTCCGTATAAAAAGAAAATATAACTACTATCATACTCTAAAGTATTCAAAATTTTCATAGTTAAAAATCATAACATTTTGACTCGTGATAATATGACGTATGAACATCTTCACTCTCTCTTACACCACAAGCGCAAAAATATTAGTAGCTATCGTCTACCGTCGAAAAACGTTGTCTAAAAAAAAAAAAAAAAAAAAAAAAAATGCGATAGAACTATTCGCCCTTAGTTCGCTGTTTTGCACGAATACCATTCTATTATCTATCGACATTTGTCTTCGTAAAAGGAGATTCGGTCTCCAAACTTAGTTAACAAGTAACAACCATTGTTTTTGTTTACTATTTGAACAACAATTTTTATACTCGTGTCGTTGCTTGTCATGAATCATAACGAGTCAAACGTAAACTCGTTTTGGCTGCTGGAAACTTCTTTTGGATTCTTTCTCTTTTACTTCGTCAATTTCAAACTCTCTAACGGTAATGACCTACCACAACAACGTCTATATCTTTTTGAACAAAGCAACCCATATGTTCATTAAAATTATTTTATTCTTAGTAAGGATAAAATTAATATAATACTATATTATTTGAAGTAAGGATCTTGGGTTTATACCCAAAGTAGCATAATTGTTTTGCTTTTAAAATAAAAAAGGTGAAAGTAATCAATAATTAAAGGTGGGTTAAAAACTTAATATCTTTATTTGAAAAGTTATCTTCTTAAAGTAAGTTTTTTACTTAAACTTGATGTAGGTTTGAGATTAGCTTAAGTATAGTATAAATCTTGTTATTAGTGATACATGTCAAGTTAAGACACTAAATGAATGTATTCGAAGATCTTTGATGAATGATCAATAATTAAGAACAACTTTCAATTTCAACAATAACTTTACATTTTTGTTTGTATAAATCATGTCAAGAAATTGATCAATTCGGCCAGTTTGCCCATTTCTATTTTAGTTATCTTACGGAGTATGAAACTTAATTGTGTAAACCCTTGAAAAATAAACTACAAATTCACGATCTATTAACCTTTTTATATTATTACATACTCTAAGTAAATTTGATGAAAGTAAATTTTGAAATTTTCTATTCAAATTAATAGACATACTTTAAAAAGTAGATTTGGGTCCTTGCCTTAGCAATCATTAAGGTAGAGTTGAAGTTGTTGGGGGCTAAACCTCTCCATTGAGTTAGCCTACCTGCTTAACCAATTTCATCTGCCCAAAAAAATTTATAGTGACTTTGGTAATGTCATTTTCATATCATATATCATATTCATATACATGCACACATATAAAAACAGACGTAGATATTTAGTATAGTTTGATACGAAGCCGTCAATTTCTTTCTATTTAAATACAAAATAAAATAAGTATAAAATTTGATCGATATATAAAAAGATACAAGAAAAATAGGGACCGAGTTGATGTGGATGCATGGAATTAGTTGACCACCTCCACATCAAAGTATCCAACTTATTGTTGTATTCGACACCTAACAAAATCTCATGATAGAAACTTAACGTGTTTCGTTGTCGTAATACATCATGCATGCAAGTTACTTACGCAATCTCATGCATGGGGCTTAAGAGTTAAGAACTAATCAATATATAGTTGCAACAACTTGTGTTAGAATTAATATTTACCTTTATATTAAGAGCATAGATAAATATGTGTCAAAAGGTTACATATTGAAAGCTCCGGACGAAATTATATAATGAAATATTTTGAGAATGAATGTTAAATATAACTGTCACAGTTTATATGATATAATACAATTAATTATTTAAACGTTTAACATAGTACTCATTTGATATATTTTCTCATTTACATATTTTTTCTTCGTGAAAATATGGGTAAAAGAGAAATTCCCCGATAAAATATATTACCAAAAAAAAAAATATAAGTACAACAGATGAGAGTGAAATCTCTCATCTTGACTTATTACATAGGCAAAACGAAGCACCTAAAGTGCTACAAACCTACACACCACATAAGAAAGACATGTTAATCTTATGAAAAACCAAAGGCATAACATCTACTTCCTAACATGATTCTTAAGCCGTATATCAAACTAATCACAAAACGCATCCAATTGCCTAGTTAAGTCATAGACCTGAGCCTCGTATCCGTCAGAGAAATCAAAATTATCAGCTTAAAGCTATTGACCTCCTCTAGACGATGACATATACCTAGACATATCATCATCAGGTTCAAATACTTCATCCTCACCAGACTCGCCTAACTCACCCAACTCAAAACCCCCAAGAGACAAATCAAGCTTGCTAGACCAAATACCAGTTTTCCTGGGTAACTTCTTGGAAGGTGCTCGTTTCCCAGATTTGCTAGTAGATGCCACATTGGCCTCTATAACATTAGGCTCATTAGGAACATCGATGTCATCCTCATTTTTGAACTCATTCAAAATATTAGACGAATTAGTCAAATGAGTACTCTTCATACCAAAATTGACATGGAGGGGGGGGGGGGGGGGGGGAGGACTTCCCATGATTTTTAGCCTTCATAGGAGGACCCTTAGCATTATCAGGTTTGTTAGTAGACGTTACATGTTTAACACGATAAAAGTTAGGTTTAGGTTTATTAAGACGAACACCATTAATAGAACTCGATTTATCAACCATTTTTCATTTGTTTTCCGGTTCTTGACATCAATAAAACCCTCTTCATGACCCTCCATAGTATTTGATTTAGCAGCAGCCATAGGAAGATCCTTAGAAACGGCCTCTGGAACCCGTATAGGACATTGATGAAGAGCATGTCCAAAACTTTTACAATCAATACAATGCGGTGGCTTCCACTCATATTCCGCTCTTATAACTTCCCTTATATACCCATGTCCATCTTCCTTCGGAATTGCCATAACTTATTCATTTTTTTAAAACAGAATCTGAATTTACTTAAACAAGGGCACCGGCAAAACTAATTCTACCTTATGACTCAACACACATTGAACTAGTAAACGCATCCAATAAAAAAGACTTACCAATTTGTGTAGCTATTAAACTCAAATCATCCTCCGAATAAGCAAGAATCGACACATCATATTCATGAAGCTTAACCCATATAGGAACACTTTTAACTTCTCCTTTTTTCAATGATAAATTAGGAGACCGTTTAGTAAGGATAATAGGAGGTTTGCGGATCATCCACGACCCCTTTTCTAATACTTGTTTCATGCCCGTTTTAGACTCAAATTTGAATAAGAAATTACCCTCCTCATTCCTCATTAGTTTTTTAAAACCGAATTTGCCCCATGTGTTTTGGACAATCAGGAATGCTAGGCTCTTACCGATAAAGTACCCAATAAGAGAATTCTCGTACTTTCTCTTAACACCATCACTTGCATATTTAGGAAGCACACAGTCATAGTTTTCTAGTTTTTTGCGCAAGTTTACCTTCTTGATCACACTTCCAAAAGTAATAACACTAGCAAAAGAGATCGGTTTCATTATCCCTTCATCATGAGTATTAGGGCTACTAATATTAGTATCAACACTAGCAACCTCATCGTGAACAGTCCCACCATTACTACCTCCGTTGACAGCCACATTACCAACCCCAAAATTACTACCTCCGTTGACAACAGATGGTACACCAGCAACCTTGGCTTTATCATTAGCCGAGACTTGATCCTTTTCCTTTACACCTCTCTCACCCCTTCTTCCTTTTTGACTCAAAAATCCGCATTCCATACCCAACACATACAAACCACCTCAGTTACCATTATAGAACCTTACAATCAATCCAAGACCACATGTTGTTGAATAAAAACGAATAAGACAATCAACACATTAGTCGACTCACAAGAAACCCTAAAAAACGAAATTACGATAGACCTTAAACACGAACAAGACTTACAGCCGCCAAACCAAAGAATAACGAACAAGAAAGGATATTCGATTTAAGGCTGAAGATGTTATGAATCAATTCGTTTTTAGATCAAGGAGCTAAGACATAAAAATAACGAAACCCTAAGAAAAAAAACCCTAACCAACAATCGATAAAAAAGCGTAGTAAAAGAATTGTTATAGTGATGAATAATCAAATATTAGACACAACTAATAACATAATCATTACACGTTTATGAGATCAATGAAGGACGGTGGATTAATTTTAGGTTACAAGGATGTCCCCATTTTATTTTATTTTTTTTATTATTTTTTTTAAATGTGTAAGATCGTCTTTTTCGTGAAAAATATGTGTACACAAGCATATATAATTTTTAATGAGACAAATTTTGAGGCTTCTAAAACTTTTGAAGTTCTAACGGTCGCTAAACTTGCACACCCTAAAAGACGGCTCTGTTAACTTTAATACTTAGATATAACTTTTATACGAGAGCAATAAGCTTTGTTAGGCTAGGCGCAATAACACCCTCAACCGATTGAGTTGTCAAGGTTGGATGGAGTTGCGTTGTTTTGGGGTTGGGAGTTGGAGTCGGTCGAGAAGAATGTGGGTCGAAGAGCCAACCGATTGGGACAATCAGTTAAATTGAGAGACAAATAAATATGTGTGTGTGTATTTAATTAATTATAATGTATTTTTGTGGCATATGTATTTTTAGTGTAGGTCTAAAAGATCGTCTTTAGATTGCAGGAAGGAAAAGCTGATTTGAAAAAAAAAATATGAGATGATGAAAGTTGTTATCTTAAAAAAAAATTCTTTATGAAATTACGTAATTTGTTTTGGCACATACTTTGAAAACGTTTGGAATATTAACATTAAAAAATATAAAATACTGTATACCAGAAAGAAAAAGGTCTAGATTTACCTAGTCAACTCTTTTCATTTACTACGTATTTATTTAATCTACTACAAACACGTTAATACCCGTGTTAACTCGAAACTACGACTTTTTCTTTACCAATGCAACTCGATATTCCACGTGTCCATGCACCCATTACTATAAATACAAACACAAACACAACTTCAAAAATCATACCACATACTTTAAAACAATCATCTTTTTAAGAACTTGAAGACTGTTAGTATACAAAAGTATAAAAGATGGCAGTTTTTAAGTTGAGTTCATTGGTAACTATGGCCGTTATGCTTGCATGCATGCAGTTAAGTGGCTCCATGGCTCAGAGAACCCATATCGTTGGAGGTAGTTTAGGCTGGATAGTTCCACCAAACGGACCATCAACTTACACCACGTGGGCATCTCGTGAGACCTTCACCGTTGGTGATACACTCCTTTTTAACTTCACCACTGGAGCACACACAGTTGCTGAGGTTGCACAAGCCGCGTACGGCCCATGCAACGTGGCGAACCCTATATCAGTGTCTGCCACAGGTCCCACAAGACTTACCTTAAACGCCCCCGGGACACATTACTATGTTTGTAGCGTTGGGAGTCATTGTCAAGCTGGTCAAAAATTGAGCATCAATGTTCTGGGTGGTGCGAGTTCACCTGTGTCACCACCAACTGCTGCCACTTCACCGCCACCAACGTCGTCCCCAGGACCTTCTCAATGGGAAGCTAGCCCACCATCGTCAGAAACTTTTACACCATCTCCCACTGGTAGCACCACCGGCCTCTCTCCCACCGTGCAACCACCATCACCTAATGGTGCAGGAAGGTCTTATGCCGCCTTAGGACCGGTCACTTTGTTGGCTGTTGTCTTAGCTATCTTTCACTAGATTGATTATTAGTGATGAGTTATATCTGTGTACTTAATTATATTTGTTAAATTTTGTATTAGTATACTTATGTACTTATAATCACATATTGAGATTATTTATAGACCATTTAATGTATGTTTTAAAAAAAAAACCCGAAATATTAACATGTGTTCATCAACTAGCACATTCTACACCAGTTGATTACAACTATGATACATGAACAAATAATGAGTAATGAGGTTAATGTATATATTGAAACAGTCTCCATTAATCAACGACGCATTCAAAAGTAAACGAATAGATCAACGAAAGTTTTAATTAAGTTGAATACATGAATCCTATGGTGGTTATGGCTTGCTGATCAGCACATGATGCCAGCAAGGGCTGGTGTCTCAAGCCCGTTAGAGGCTAAAGCGAAGTTCTATAATACCTTCAAATTATTGGTTTGATACATACCGGCTGTTGGAATTTAATACTCATAACAATTATGTATAAATCAAATAACATCATCAAAGCATGCAGCGGAAGACAATAGGAATAATATATGTAAATAATTAACCAAACAAGAAAGTGCGTACCTTTTAGCAATTCAAGAATCAAACGTTGATTAATCAAGAACCAAAACCCAAAACCCTAAATTAGGGTTTATATAAATCGACCCAACAAAGAAATCGACCACCAAGAATCACAAGCTCAAGCGTGCTTGTCCTTCGTTCTTGTACACACGTACTAATAGCGATTTGATGTGGAAAAGCTAGTTCCTTGAATCACAAATAAAACCAACACTTGTATCTTTGAGTTAAGCAAAAATCGAAAACCCTTGGGGTGAGGATGTTTCGACCGGCCACACAAAGAGGGAGAGAGGAGAGGAGAAATTAAGTTATTGGCGATCCAAGATTAAGTTATGAATGAATACAAGGGTTTGTATTTATAGGTAACTTAACTTGATGACCAAGTTTGTGTGGTATTGGGTTTGGAAACCCAAACCGATCGGCCAAAGTATCCCCAAAGAGATTCTAGAACTTTCCCGACTTCTAATTTCATTCTTAGTCCTTCTAGTTAATATTTAACGACCGTTAACCAAACCTCGTTAATTATTTAACTATCGTTATGTTTTATTTAGCAACTAATAATTAATAATAATAACGTTTTATTTATATTAATTATGTACATCAATTCTCATACGTAATGTGTGCAATCCCGAAGTCTCGAGTTCGAATCCGGACATACTATTATTTAAATATCCATAAAACCTTTCAGCTCCCACTTGGATATTACTAAATATAGTAATGACATTGGTTAGTCTAGCTTTCACACGCCAATGCCCCCAGATCAAATCGAGTATGGTCTCCAAGAAAAAACCATTTAATGATTCATCATTTTTACTTATCCTTTTGTGACTAATACTACATTAACTATGAATATGGATCAAGTCATTTCGTAAGTTAATATTCTGTTTCTCGTTGTATATGATTGAACAAGATTACCAAATCATCTGAACGTATTCCAGATAGATCTTGGGTATGGCCATACAAACATCTTGTCAACCCTACGAGGGGCCCAAATATAGTATTATGCTTTGAAACAAATTCAAAGGAACAAATTCTCTTGACTACAAACATAACTCATGAACTTTGCAACACTTCCGAAAATAGCCCTTATAACTACCAGTTACGGATAGCGTTAGACTATCTTACACAAATGCACTACATTCATATCAGTTATCTGATATCTCAAGTCTGAGGATAAACACTTCATGATATACTTAATGACAAAGATCCATAAAGTATCATCATGTAAAGTTGGGATGAGTCCTATATTCAATTCATTGAATATCATGTGAATCTGGTATGTCCCACGCATCAATATACTTAAAAGTATATTCTACCAAAACTCAGATTTGTCTTAATTCAATAACATTCCCACATCATTGATCGACAACGGACTATTTAGAATAACATAAGTTATTCACAGATTAAACATGCAAATATAGGATATAATATTAAGAAAATGAAAATAAACATAACCAATATTTTATTTTATTTAAACAATATTTGTTCAAAACATCCCTTATCCAAATACTAAATAGATCAATGCATGATAATACTTGTTAATGAATTATGCCTCAAGTAATGACACTCATACTTGTTGACAAGGCATAATTTCAACTAACTTTGATCTATTAGAATTTTGAGAATACTTATTTCAAGAATCCACTAGTGAAGTTCTTGTATGTGTGCATTCAAAATATTTTGATATTGCCACATAATATTTCATAAAGTGTGTGACATCCTCAAGCACCAATTTATGACAATCAAACTTTCAAACATTTTTAAAGTTTAAAGTATTCTTATTCTTTATTGTATAATGCAACTATGCTTTTAGTTGAGCACAACTAATTCACATGGCCATTTACAAGGATGAAATCCTCCCATGACTAGTATTGAGTGTCATCTCAATTAAACCAGCATCATTGTATACAAACAACAATATGCTCTTTAAAATCTCCGTAAACTTCAATATCTATAGTGTAATGTTTGATGCCTTCCAAACTTTCAAGTTTGTTGGCTATGACAATTACGCAACAATTGATGTATTGCTCATCCATAGAATTTTGAGAGCAACTCCAGGCTGAGGAATGTAATTCTAGATTCAAACATATTCTATTAGAATATTCATTACACCAGTTATCTAATAACTTCATTAGATATCAATGTTGTCAAATCATCTTGCAATCAAGCATGATACAACAATAATATGATGTACATGAAAAATCCTTATGTCAAACAAAGATTTAATTCATGTTCTACATATCCATTTTCCAAATGATATATCATGTTCTATTAGACTCATTAATTTAATACCGCCATGTTTACTAACAATAAACATATACTCCAAGGTTATATGTCTTATTTTCTAAATCTTTCATGTGAAGTTCCATTCCAAACTAAAACTTAACATTTAGCTTAGATGGAATGTTACTACCCACATCATATAAGATTTTAAAGAAAATAAACATAATACTCCCACTAGCTTTCAGGAATACTTAGAAATTATCTTATTTTAATTTTTAAACCAAAAATTGGATTTAATAGTTAAACATAAGAATCATCTCATAGATGCATGCATATATCCATTCATGGATTCTTGCCTTTTGTACATTTCCAAAGATTATGTGAATTCATAAAACTCCTTTGTATTACTTATCGTCCTCGCAAAAGTAATCACACAACAAAGAGTTTTTGATATTCATTGTCAGATTTCATATAAATGAAATTAATTATGACAATCATAATCATTATATATTTAATGTGCCAAGAAATAATATTCAATCACAGTTAATCGCTTAAGTGTGATTAATAATCTTGTCATAAGCCATGCATTAAACACATGTACAATTTTGTCCATATGATTTCTACACAAAGAATTTAAACCGCTAGGGTTTTCCTTCCTTTGAAGAAACTCATCTTTATTAAAATAAACCAAGTTCACAAAGTTGATTATCTCTTTGAACAACATCTTAACATTCATAGTATGAATAATTTACCACAATTCAATATTAGGTAAATATATATCATTATGATTAACAGGTTTACCATGATCCTGTAAATCATATCTCAGCACATCAATCAATTATCTGAGAATCCTTGCGGATCTATGAATGAGAATTCCATCATCTTGAGGTCTATCATATTTGACCTTATCATGATATTTACTAGTGTATTTTAGAAGATTATGTGTTTTGTAATTGTAATTTAATCTCTTCAAGATCTAAACAAAACTCCCACTTGCTTTTGTAATTTAAAGATTATCTACAAATACTTCAGCAAGTAGAACAACACCAAATTGTTTTCTTTTGGGATATTACAAAACACATTGACAGTTCGTAAATCTTGTTCGTTAATAACCTACTCCATAAGTAGTTTTAACAAGACTCAATGTGATTCATCACATTCCATACTAAAATGGTGTCTTATTAATCTTCTAGGTTTTGAGTTTTATTAAGCATATCCAATCAATACTCAATTTTCTAACCTTGATAACTTTTGGAAGAAAAGAAGATATTGTTATCTTGAATCAAACAATATAACAAATGTTTGATTCTTCTAACTGAACATTCCTTATACATACAGTGTTTCATTAGAATTAATATTGTAAGACAATCTAACAATATTTAAGATAAACATATTCCTTTTGGCCTACCTATTTACCAACTAAGTCAACTTAATGGTATAATAGAATATCCAAGCCAATTGCATGTTTTATAACATAAGTATTCTTTGACCAAGTCAAAAGACATAACAGTTATAGTATCTTACTTTATATTATAAGTCTTTAAAAGACTTCATGTTTGTGAGTTTATACAGAAACACATAACCATATATAATTTAAAGTTATTATGAACACCACACCATGGTTTCAATTAATTAATTTTCAAGTTAATATACTACTCTATCTATTTATGTCATTCTAAAAAATACATAAATATTTAAGATAGTATTACTTTATTTATTTATGTCATTCCAAGAAGTGTCCAACTTAAGAAACTGTAAAGCATCCACGCCCGATCTCACAACAAGTGGAGATTTACCTTGAGATTACAATCTAGCCAAGATCTCACTTAACCTAAAATGTAACTTCAAGTGTTTCTATAATTTGAATGACATAAGACATAAAAGCAGTCTATGTTATATTCTTGACACATGTTCTAAACAAGTCAATATTATTAGAACGTTAATCTCTTATCTTACGATCAAGAGAATCCATTAACCATATTTGTATGTGTTGTTCCTTTGCACACAATAAATACTTCTCCCACTTGTGCATAGAACAACATCATATAGTAGATAAACACCATGACATTCGTTTGTTTATGTGAGCAATATGATAGTGTCATAGATCTATAAGCATTACAAGTAGATGTAGGAACACTTAATTATCAAGGAAACGTTCATGACTATCCTTGAGAATATGAATGTCTACATTTGTGAACGTAATGTATTATTTCAAGAAAATTTAGAAATAATCTGAGTTACTACAAAGATAATAAATCTTGTAACTCCCACTGAATTAGACAACGTTACAATAATGTCTTATTCAGTAATACACCATACTCCCACTGGATTTGACAACATTGTTAGTGTTTCATTAACCAGTGAAAATAGCGTGCTATTACGTTGTTACTCCTTTGTAAGACCATTCGTAACAATTACTTAGGTACTAAAAGAGTGTATTCTACTCTGTAGATGATGGATGATCCATCAATGGTATTAACTTGAAAAATTGAGCATGCAATTTCTTCCTTCATGGGTCTACCATCGCCATAATGATGTATAGCACCTTTTAATTGGTCAAAGCAAAACAACTAGATAAACTATACTAGTTTGTCTTTTACCAACTTTGCGGTAATTAGTCTAGCTTCTAATTTAATAACTCATAAAATGTCAAACATGTTTTCTGGTAGACCAAAATGTCATATAAGAATTCAATCACCAACAGAGGGTAATGAAATCTCTTAAGGAAAACATGGTGTGCAATTTTCTTAACTCTTAAAGTTGCTATGAGTTATATTAGAATTTAGACAATTCTAATGTTCCTAACATACCTTTCTCAATCATGAAAAGGAATAGGATTGAGTCACACTCTTCTTCCATGGAAAAGAGTTTATGTTTGTCTTTTAGTAAATTTTTCTTGATCAAACATTCGTTTGATCAATTTACCAAAGCCCAAACTACGTTTACGGTTTAATGTTGCATTAATACAATCAAAAGAATTAACAAAATTCAATTTTTAGTATTTTCGATAATTAAATCTTTCAAGAAAATAAAATACCCTTGGTCAATATTCATATTAACCATAGAATTTTCCTTGAATCTACGACCCTCATTATCATAGTTTCACCACATCAGTTGATCTGCTAGTGATGAAAGTATAGAATAGGTAATTGTCGAAGAACAATAATTGACAAACAAGTTTGCAATTCCTAGATAATATGGGATTTACAATTTTGCCAAACAATTATGCAAAATGTAAGCATGTTCCATCCCATCTTATGCCTTAAGTCATAGGTCTCACTAACTAACTTAATTAAGTTGTCTAACTTAGAAACTGCAAATCATAAAGCTGAGGTCTCACACAACAAAATAATTCACCTTGTCATTGTAATCTAGATCAAGGTCTCACATAACTAAATTACAACTTCAAGTGTTTCATATCATTAGATGGCGTAAACTTAAATTTAAAGGGTACAATTTTTGACGTGTAATCAAAACTTATGTATAAAGAAGCATGCATACAACTTTATAACACAAAATTTTCGAAAACCTTACATAAGATTTTAATTGCTAAGATTAAATTCTACAAAGTTTTAATCGATGCGTTGAGAAACTTACAACTTTGCACTAAGATGCTTCGTACATAGAATGGTTATACTAGGTAGCTCCAATCGAACTTACAGGGGGCAGAGGACCAGGTAAGCGCTGAAGCATAACCTTAGACATCCATTCAGTGAGACTATGCTCACTTCTTAAATACCCCTTTATAGTTTGTTCTAGTGGGTGAGCCGTTCTAACCATTTAGTACAGTCGCATCAATCGATTAAAAGTTCAAGAATAATTCTTAGATAACAAATCAATTTCGCCATTATTTAGTCCATTTAATTTTCTATTCATAAAAAACCCTTTTTTGCTTACTAACATGTCAAACAATATATAAACAAAAAAGCATTTTAATAAAAATTAAACACACTCAAATAATATAAACATATAACTAAACAATTTTAACATATGTAAAATCAATTAGCCACATGTATAATTATTTCAATAAACTCTAATAACAATTCTAGGCGTAAATAAATGCATACATTAACTAGTGCTTTCATCTCGCGAAAAAATGAGCCACATACATCGACAAGTCGATTGCATAAGCAAAGTTAATAGTATACCAATTAGCACGTAACGAATTTTATTAGTTATAATTGAGGTCTTCCCCAATTCAATAATTATTAAATAAATAAAACATGTGTGTATCACTTAACAATTAATCAATAAACAATAAACAATACTCCATGGCAAAACATGCATGTTCCACCATGGATTCCGCATAACAATTATCACCCAAGATACGCATATTACATGGCACATAACAATTATTCATTAATTAACCACATAAAATAAGCATGCAATCCTAGGGTTTCTACAAGTTTTACAAAATTAAAACCTAATTAAATAAATATAGGGTAATCGACCCATACATTAAAAAATTAGGGTTTCGAATTCAAAACCCTAGAAACCATAAAAAAAACATGCATATAATCATAAAGATCCAATTTTTATGTGTTTTGGTAATTAATTACATCATATTAACGGCTCGTGATGCCACTGTTGGAATTTAATACTCATAACAATTATGTATAAATCAAATAACATCATCAAAGCATGCAGCGGAAGACAATAGGAATAATATATGTAAATAATTAACCAAACAAGAAAGTGCGTACCTTTTAGCAATTCAAGAATCAAACGTTGATTAATCAAGAACC
Organism: Chrysanthemum seticuspe; assembly: GCA_019973895.1. Taxonomy (NCBI): domain Eukaryota; kingdom Viridiplantae; phylum Streptophyta; class Magnoliopsida; order Asterales; family Asteraceae; genus Chrysanthemum; species Chrysanthemum seticuspe. The sequence continues at coordinate 315,253,609 of BPTQ01000005.1, forward strand.
AAAACCCAAAACCCTAAATTAGGGTTTATATAAATCGACCCAACAAAGAAATCGACCACCAAGAATCACAAGCTCAAGCGTGCTTGTCCTTCGTTCTTGTACACACGTACTAATAGCGATTTGATGTGGAAAAGCTAGTTCCTTGAATCACAAATAAAACCAACACTTGTATCTTTGAGTTAAGCAAAAATCGAAAACCCTTGGGGTGAGGGTGTTTCGACCGGCCATACAAAGAGGGAGAGAGGAGAGGAGAAATTAGGTTATTGGTGATCCAAGATTAAGTTATGAATGAATACAAGGGTTTGTATTTATAGGTAACTTAACTTGATGACCAAGTTTGTGTGGTATTGGGTTTGGAAACCCAAACCGATCGGCCAAAGTATCCCCAAAGAGATTCTAGAACTTTCCCGACTTCTAATTTCATTCTTAGTCCTTCTAGTTAATATTTAACGACCGTTAACCAAACCTCGTTAATTATTTAACTATCGTTATGTTTTATTTAGCAACTAATAATTAATAATAATAACGTTTTATTTATATTAATTATGTACATCAATTCTCATACGTAATGTGTGCAATCCCGAAGTCTCGAGTTCGAATCCGGACATACTATTATTTAGATATCCATAAAACCTTTCACCGGCAACGGATTATTTTCGATGACGGAATAGTGGGTGTTTTTAGTTTTCCAGTGTAAATAACTTTTTCCAGTAATCGGAAAAAGAAAAAGATCACGGCTATTAGTAATGTATAGCACAGATAGCGTCATGTTTACGTAAGCTACGTATTGAGGTTTGAGGTTAATCTATCATTCAGCTTACCACGTTCGTTATGTACCCAATAGTGTGACCTGAGTCCGTTACACTATTAATTAAAACTTTCGTTGATCTAGTTGACGCTTTTTAGTTGACCTTTTTTTGTTTTTTTTTTTTTTTTTTTTTTTTTTTTTTTTTTTTTTTTTTTTTTTTTCTTTTTCGTAGGAGAATAATAAAATGGCTAAGTATTTATGAGGATGCCTTTAGAGTTGCATGTAACCCGTACAGGCGAATAGCCCAAAATGATCAACGTGATGGTCGTCGAGGGGAGAAATTTATGCATGGTTATAACACTATCTTTCTGCGAATAATACAATGACACGTGGTGTATGTTGCAACGACCCTTTCTTGGCTCCCAGACGTGTCCTTGCCTGGATGTGTTCACCAGGCAAGGTTTACCCAAGCGTAAAGCGTTTTCCAGGTCTGTCATCGAATCTTAGCCTCAGCGGGCTCGTATTAGGCTATTATATAGTGTTTTGGTTTTAGCCAGTTGGGCTGAAGCTCCCATAAGCTATCAGAGTGCAAATAAAGTGAATGATTTCAGTATCAATAAAAATAAAACTACATGTCAATCACCTTTTAAATAGGAAGATAAGTGTTCGTAACCTTTTTTTTAGCAATAAGCAACCAAAAACCTGACGAAATGCATTAAAACGCATTCTACAAACTGCCATATAAATAAACGCACCAATCTGCAACCCAACCACCACCTTTAAACATATATATATATATATATAACTCATGTTTTAAACATTTTTTGCAGCTACCTTTTTTTTCCCAAAAATTATAAAAATTAACGAAAAAAAAAACCCAACCCACAAATTTATCAAAATAAAAATTTCACTTCAAACTACTATCTCAGAAACCTCCAAATATATTTTTTTTATAAAAAAAGTAATAACAAATATGGCGAATAACATACCATCAATTTGGAGGCTAGGGTTTGCAAACCCTAAGACAGAGTCACAATAAAATCACTTACACCTAAACTTATTTTTAACATAAATCCAATATAAAGAAAGATAATCTTCAGGCACCAAATACCGCATAAATATCCGGCAAAATCAAAATATCAAACAAAAGCGACACCACCAACAAAAATTTAAATGCAACAACGAATTCATAACCTACTTGGTTTTGAAGAGCCAATTTAAGCATTTGTATGTGTGTTAGAAGAGTTCTGGAAGATAAAGAGAAAAATCAATGCATGTGTTATGTTCAGGAAAATGAAGTATGTGGTAGAATCTTGTCTTGTTTATGGATAAAAGAGAGAAGGAAAACGACGTTATTTGTAGCAAAACTACATCCAAACATCTAGCGGCGTCGTTTGGTGGCAACCGAAGAGGGAAAAAACCTCTAAAACGACGCCATTTTGAAACCGTATAAAATGGAGTCGTTTCACATGATAAATGTGTAATATAGTAATTAAGAACAACTTTCAACAATAACTTACATTTTTGTTTAAATAAATCACGTCAAGAAATTGATCGGTTCTACCCGTTTGACCATTTATGTTTTAGTTAACTTATGAGTTTTGTAAACCATTGAAGATAAACCGAAAACATGATATCTTAACTTCTATATCTATTGAGAAACGTTATATCTTCTTAAACATCCATCTAGTTATATTCCCACCATCACATGTCAATCATTTATCATTGAGTGAGAAATTGAGTCATCATCTAAACAAGCCAATGCATAATTGACACACTAGCAAGGTACTCACGCGCTGCAGCGACGCGTACCCTGTAATCAAAACTTAGCAACAATATTACTTGATTATATGTTTTCCTTAATAATAACTATACGTATGACGAGAATTTTAAGTAACAAATTTTCCACACACTGTTTCATATAAATATGGCAGAGTACCTGTGCATCCCGATTCAACACTTATAAGAGAACGATAATTAGTAATATTACGAAGTTGTGACGATTGACAATGAAAGATATTCGCTGGTTAATAAATATTGTGTAATATTCGTCACAATATTATATAACGTGTAAGCATAAAGTATAATTAATGTTGTCCCTTGCTCCAATGATGTAAATTCTGCTTAGAGAAACATTTTCGAGAACAAAAATGTAAGGTAAAGAATATAATATGCATGTGGGAGAATATATGTTGTAACTTTAGCTTTATTATTTGTATTTTTAAAATTTTTGTTTTTATGTTTGCATGGTTTGTACAATATGCAATATTATTAATATAACTATTGAGCGGGCAACAGTACCCCCACAAACACTGTAGCATAATAAATGCCAACTTTCGCAAGTTGGCAAAAATAGCCCCTGAGGTTTAGGTGTCGTTGCAAAGTAAGTCCAAGTTGGCAAAAAATGTCCCTAAGGTTTAAGTGTCGCTGCAAAGCAAGTCCTTTATAGCAATTTGGCAAACAAAAGCAATCCCGCTGCATCGCGCGGGTTTCCACACTCGTATATACTAATAGGCGGGTAAGAAAACAGTACCCAAACAAGCATTAATTGCCAACTTTGGCAAGTTGGCGAAAACAGCCCCTGAGGTTCAAGTGGCGTTGCAAACCAAGTCCTTTAGCAATGCAATCTTTCGCAACTTGGCAAAAACAACCCCTGAGGTTCAAGTGTCGCTACAAAGTAAGTCCTTTAAAGCCAATCCCGCTGCATAGCGCGGGTTCCAACACTCGTTATTTCTATTGGTTAACTTAAGAGATGGTTTAATGACATTTAATGGAGGTTGACTATAGCTTGGAAGAAAATTATTTATTCTTAAATGGAATGTATTAATATTGGAGGTTGTTACAAGCAAGGTTGTGAAGACCGGGATCCTACCCAGGATCGTTTTCGTCTTTGCAAGATCGTGATCGTAAGATCGGATCGGGATCTTAAGATCCTACTCTAATGTTATTTCTTAATAGTTTATGTAATTTTATACAAATCTACAAATTCTAATACATTATAACCACAAAATAATATGAATGTTTCATATAAATGTTGTCCTAAATTATGATTATAAAATGTTTATAAAGATTAACATGTTGTTTTTTGAATTCTACAAACAAACAACCCATAAATTTGTAGTTTTTTAATTTGTAATCCGAGAAAAGTAAGATCGGATCGGATTAGATCGTAAGATCGTATGGTCAAGATCGGGATCCTATAAGATCTTAAGCTTGTAAAGATCCTATGTAGGATCCAGATCGTTTTTGCTTTGCAGTATCGTAAAATCGTAAGATCATAAGATCATGATCGGGATCCTGACAACTATGGTTACAAGTATGAAAATTTAAGATTTTTAATTTTTTTAGATATAACTTTTATTTATGTGCAAGCTATTGAATTTCTATAATAAGCAAGTTGAATTTTGAAGTATTTCTATTTAAATAAGACCTAAATGCTTTATAAAGAAGTAAGATAAGATAAGATATAAGAAGATAAGTAAGAAAAAGTTTTCATATTTATTACTACCTCCGTCCTATGTTAAGTGTTCATTTTTGATTTTTAGAGTCTTTTCTGCTCAACTTTAACCTTAAATGTTATTATTTGTGTTATATAATATTTGATGCAAAATATATGAATGAATTGAGTTTTAAATGTATTTTCATTGATATAATTTTCATAAAATGTTATATCAAAAATGAAAATATTTACTATCAAAGTTAAGCAAAAAAACTAAAATAACTCAAAATAAAAATTTAATACGAGAAGGAGGGAGTATCAACTAAATTTTCTATTCAAATTACTAGAATCCATCAAAAAGTAGATTTTAGTCCTTTAGCAATCACAAAAGGTAGAGTTGAAGTTCTTGAGAGCCAAACCTCTTCATTGAATTAGCCTTCCAATTTCATTTGCCTATAAATTTATAATGTCTATGGTAGTGTCATTTTCATATCATATAGTTCATTCGTCTTAAAATAATTATTCATCGATAAAAATTACGTAGTTTTAAAAAAATATAATTATTATTATTAACTTTTCTTTTTTATTTTTTTTGCAGAATGACAGTTTTATTTTTAATTAATTAATTAATTTTTTTTATTTAAAGTTTGTAACATTAATTTCAACCAAGAGTAATATGGTAAACTCGATCAAACTTCTCTATCTATCTTTAGTAGTGAACAATTAAATTAAAAAATACAAAAGAAAAACCGTGGACTATAAAATTGGGACGGTGGGAGTATCATATAACGTATACATGCACGTACACATACAAAAACAACATATTGTATAGTTTTGATACGACCTTAATTTCTTCCTATTTAAATAAAAATAAAATGATCGAGTATGAACCATAGTTGTTAAGATCCCGATCATGATCTTAAGATTTTACGATTTTACGATTCTACAAATAAATAACGATCCGGATCCTACGTATGATCTTAAAAAGCTTAAGATCTTATAGGATACCGATCTTGACCACAAGATCTTAAGATCTATTTTGATCCGATATTACGTTTCTCGAATCGAAAACTAAAAAATTACAAAGTTATGAATTATCTTTTAATAAAATTTAAAAAACAACATGTGATTCTTATTAAACATTCCATATTCTTGATTTAAGACAACATTTTTATGAAACATTCATATAATATTTTGCTTATGATATATAATAATTTGTATATTGGAATAATATTACAAAGAAAATTAAAAAATGACATTGTAATAAGATCTTATGATCTCGATTCAATCTTACGATCACGATCTTGCAAAAACGAAAATGATCATATGTAAGATCCTGATTTTAAAAACCTTCATATGAACAAATATTTGATCTAGTCATATTTGTAGCTAAACATAGAAAATTTGAAACAGTCTGCATTAATCAACGACGCATTCAAAAGTAAACGAATAGATCAACGAAAGTTTTAATTAAGTTGAATACATGAATCCTATGGTGGTTATGGCTTGCAGATCATCACATGATGCCAGCAAGGGCTGGTGTCTCAAGCCCGTTAGAGGCTAAAGCGAAGTTCTATAATACCTTCAAATTATTGGTTTGATACATACCGGCAACAGATTATTTTCGGTGACGGAATAGTGGGTGTTTTTAGTTTTCGGGTGTAAATAACTTTTTCCAGTAATCGGAAAAAGAAAAAGATCTCGGCTATTAGTATTGTATAACACAGATAGCGTCATGTTTACGTAAGGTACGTATTGAGGTTTGGGGTTAGTCGATCATTCAGCTTACCACGTTCGTTAAAGGGGTGTTTGGGATTGCTTATTGAAAATAGATTATTCGTTTTGAAAATGGATAATCAGTCACAATGTTGTCAAGATCGGGATCCTACCTAGGATCGTTTTCGTCTTTGTAAGATCGTGATCGTAAGATCGGATCGGGATCTTAAGATCCTACTCTAATATTATTTCTTAATAAATTATGTAATTTTATACAAATCTACAAATTCTAATACATTATAACCACAAAATACTATGAATGTTTCATATAAATGTTGTACTAAATTATGATTATAAATATTTAAAAAGATTAACATTTTGTATTTTTGACTTCTACAAAAAAAAAAAAAACAACCCATAAATTTGTAGTTTTTTAGTTTGTAATCCGAAAAAAGTAAGATCGGATCGGATTAGATCTTAAGATCGTATGGTCAAGATCGGGATCCTATAAGATCTTAAGTTTGCAAAGATCCTAGATTATTTAAAATTTTTATTAATAAAATAACTAAAAAGATAAGAAAAGACAAAATTTAGGATACGCGGCAACAAAAGGCCACACATACAAACAATTATTGAGGGTAAATGTCTAATATTGTGAACATGCAAAAACCACGTTATGTAGCAGCATGTCTCCTCCTACTTTTGCATAACCACGTTTTGAAGCTCCTATCACGCAGAAAAGCACTTTTCATCATTGCTTTGCCAAACACTACAAAATAAATTATAGCGTTTTGAAAACACAATAAGCAAATAATTTGTCTCATAACGCAATCCCAAACACCCCCTAAGTACCCAAAAGTGTGACCTGAGTCATCCGTTGATTTTTTTTTTTTTTTTTTTTTTTTTTTTTTTTTTTTTTTTTTTTTTTTTTTTCGTTTCGTTCGTTTTTGTAGGAGAATAATAGTGCCTTTTTCCAAAGGAAATGGCTAAGTATTTATGGGGATGCCTTTAGGGTTGCATGTAACCCGTAAAGGCGAATGGCCCAAAATGATCAACGTGATGGTCGTCGAGGGGAGAAATTTATGCATGGTTATAACACTGCCTCTCCGCGAATGATACAATGACACGTGGTGTATGTTGCAACGACCCTTTCTTGGCTCCTAGGCGTGTCCTTGCCTGGATGTGTTCACTAGGCAAGGTTTACCCAAGCGTAAAGCGTTTTCCAGGCCTGTCACCGAATCTTAGCCTCAGCGGGCTCGTATTAGGCTATTATATAGAGTTTTGGTCTTAGCCAGTTGGGCTGAAGCTCCCATACGCTATCAGAGTGAAAATAAAGTGAATGATTTCGATATCAATAAAAATAAAACTACATGCCAATCACCCTTTAAATAGGAAGATAAGTGTTCGTAACCTGTTTTTTTAGCAATAAGCAACCAAAAAACCTGACGAGATGCATTAAAACACATTCTACGAAGTGCCATATAAATAATCGCACCAATCCCCAACCCAACCACCACCTTTAAACATATATATATATATATATAACTCATGTTTTAAACATTTTTTCCAGCTACATTTTTTTTCCCAAAATAAAAAAAAAAAAAAAAAAAAAAAAAAAAAAAAAAAAAAACCCAACCCACAAATTAATCAAAATAAAATTTTCACTTCACACTACTATCTCAGAAACCCCCAAATATATTTTTTTTATAAAAAAAGTAATAACAAATCTGGCGAATAACATACCATCAATTTGGAGGCTAGGGTTTGCAAACCATAAGACAGAGTCACAATAAAATCACTTACACCTAAACTTATTTTTAACATAAATCCAACATAAAGAAAGATAATCTTCCGGCACCAAATACCGTATAAATATCCGGCAAAATCAAAATATCAAACAAAATCAACACCACCCACAAAAAATTAAATGCAACAACGAATTCGTAACCTACTTGGTTTTGAAGAGCTAGTTTAAGCATTTGTATGTGTGTTAGAAGAGTTCTAAAAGATAAAGAGAAAATTCAATGCATGTGCTATGTTCAGGAACATGAAGTAAGTGGTAGAATCTTGTCTTGTTCATGGATAAAAGAGAGAAGGCAAACGACGTTATTTGTAGCAAAACTACATCCAAACATCTAGCGGCGTCGTTTGGTGGCAACTGAAGAGGGAAAAAACCCCTATAACGACGCCATTTTGTAACCGTATAAAATGGAGTCGTTTCACACTATAAATGTATAATATAGTAATTAAGAACAACTTTCAACAATAACTTACGTTTTTGTTTAAATAAATCACGTCAAGAAATTGATCGGTTCTACCCGTTTGAGCATTTCTGTTTTAGTTAACTTATGAGTTTTGTAAACCATTGAAGATAAACCGAAAACATGATATCTTAACTTCTATATCTATTGAGAAACGTTATATCTTCTTAAACATCCATCTACTTATATTTCTGCCATCACATGTCAATCATTTATCATTGAGTGAGAAATTGAGTCATCATCTAAACAAGCCAATGCATAATTGACACACTAGCAGGGTACATACGCGCTACAGTGACGCGTACCCTGTAATCAAAACTTAGCAACAATATTATTTGATTATATGTTTTCCTTGATAATAACTTTACGTATGGCGAGAATTTTAAGTAGCAACTTTTTCATACAATGTTTCATATAAATATGGTAGAGTACACGTGCATCCCGATGCAACACTTATAAGAGAACGGTAATTAGTAATATTACGAAGTTGTGACGATTGACACTGAAAGATATTCGTTGGTTAATAAATGTTGTGTAATATTCGTCACAATATTATATAACGTGTAAGCATAGTATATAATTAATGTTGTGTCGTCTTCCCTTGCTCCAATGATGAAAATTCTGCTTAGAGAAACATTTTAGAGAACAAAAAATATAGGGTAAAGAATATAGTATGCATGTGGGAGAATATATGTTGTAACTTTAGCTTTATTATTTGTATTTTTAAAATTTTTGTTTTTGTGTTTGCATGGTTTGTACGATATGCAATATTATTTGTATTGGTTACTTAAGAGATGTTTTAATGACATTTAATGGAGGTTGACTATAGCTTGGAAGAAAATTATTTATTCTTAAATGGAATGTGTGGAAAACTAGAAGAAGGGGGGGGGGGGGGTGGGGGTTTGAATAGTTTTACCGATTAAAATTTCATTTTAATCTATTTAGATCAACTTATGTCAATCTATTTAAATATGTGTGTTGGATGTTGATAGATAAGTATATAAATAAGTAAAGAAAAGATAAATAGTAAGAAGCACAAAACCACAACGCGAGTATTTATAGTGGTTCGGCTACAAGGACACCTTCTTTGCCCAACTCCACTCCCTGAGTCACCTACTCGAGAGTTCGTAACACTACACAACACAAACTCCTTGTGGCGGAGAAGCCTTCACAACGTCGCCTACTCTTTATCTGGTACAAGGCTAGACACCGGGTTCTTTCACGAGGTAGAACCAAACCTATCACAACGTCGCCTACACTTTATCCGGTACAAGGCTAGATACCGAGTTCCATTCCAAAGGAGGAACTACTACCCAACACTACACAACACCAATCCCAAAGAAGACCCACTCCTTATTACAATATCAACAAGGATATCAATATCCTTGGACATAACCTATCTATGTTTGTATATCGATGCACCATATCGATTGTACACCCTTGGCATCTTTCACTAATGCCCTTGACACGATCTTTTGACACCTTTCACTAATGCCTTCATCATGGACCTTTGGCATCCTTCACTAATGCCTTAGACACGGACCTTCGGCACCTTTCACTAATGCCTTTGACTTAACCCTTTTGGCATCTTTCACTAATGCCTTCAACACAACACTTCTAGAGAGGAGGAAAGAACTATCAACAAGAGAACTTCAGTAGTCTTGATGATGACGAAGGTTGGCAACTCATGGACTTGAGCTTGCTCGACTTCAAGAGGTGGTGATCTTGCCTTTAAGAGGAACCTAGAAGATCACACAAACACAAAACTACATAGAAAGATCCTTTGGATCTGAGGTTAAAGAGTTTACAATACTAGGAGAAAGTATATATGGAAGTCGCAACTTACAATGAAGAAATGACTCACAATTTATAGGCAAAAACCACTATTGTCCCCCGAATCCCTTGCTTGAGGGATCCGTCCAGTGTATTCCTGGGGATCCGTAGGACGCTTATCCTAAATGGATCATGGGTCATGGGTTATGGACTTTAGATCATGGGTATCCAAATAGATACAATGTATTTAGAAGACGCAATGCATTTAGTCAATGGGTCATGGGTTAGCTCCATGGGTTATGGATAATGCCCAATATGACTTCATGCATGATGTCATGCAATGTGTCATGGGTTATGGATCATGCTCCATGGGTATGGGTCATGAACTTTGAGTTTTACCCAACTACATTCAATGTATCTAGTTAATGGTTCAAGTAATTAGATTCTTACTCATTACATTACCCATTACAATATATACTAAGTATGCATATATACCCATTATGTAAACACTAGTTATTATACATATGCATTTTTATAAAATGTAAACACTATTACTTGTTTAGTGTTTTGTATGAAAACGTAAGTGGGTTAGTAAACTATTGGCTCAAACCATTTACGTATTTTATTTGTTTCGTTAAAATGATTTTACGTTTGTTATCAACAAAATATTAGAAGATCGTAAAATATAAATAAACGTCTTTACTTTTTATTTGTATTAACAGAATGTATTAATATTGAAGGTTGTTACAAGTATGAGAATTTAAGACACTTAATTTTTTTAGATATAACTTTTATTTATGTGCAAGCTATTGCATTTCTATAATAAGCAAGTTGAATTTTTAAGTATTTCTATTTAAAGAAGACCTAAATGCTTTATAAAGGAGTAAGATAAGATATAAGAAGATAAGTAAGAAAATGTTTTCATATTCATTACTACCAAGTGTTCATTTTGATTTTTAGAGTTTTTTTTGCTCAACTTTGACCTTAAATGTTATTACGTATTTGTGTTATATAATACTTGACGCAAAATATATAAATGAATTGAGTTTTAAATGTATTTTCATTGATATAATTTTTATAAACTATTCTATCAAAAATGAAAATATTTATAGTCAAAGTTAAACAAAAATAAACTCAAAAAACTCAAAACAAAAATTTAATATGAAAAGGAGAGAGTATCAACTCAATTTTCTTTTCAAATTACTAAACATCCATCAAAAAGTAGATTTTAGTCCTTTAGCAATCACAAAAGGTAGATTTGAAGTTCTTGAGAGCTAAACCTCTTCATTGAATTAGCCTTCGAATTTCATTTGCCCAATAATTTCTAATGTCTTTGGTGGTGTCATTTTCATATCATATACTTCATTTGTTTTAAAATAATTGTCCATTGATAAAAATTACACAGTTTAAAAAAATATAATTATTATTATTAACTTTTCTTTTTTATTTTTTTTTACAGAATCACAGTTTTATCTTTAACTAATTAATTAATTTTTTATTTAAAGTTTGTAACATTAACTTCAACCAAGAGTAATATTATAAACTCGATCAAACTTCTCTATCTATTTTTAGTAGTGAACAATTAAAAAAAAAAAAAAAAAAAAAAAAAAAAACGTGGACTATAAAATTGAGACGGTGGGAGTATCATATAACGTATACATGCACGTACACATACAAAAAAAAAAAAACATATTGTATAGTTTTGATACGACGTTAATTTCTTCCTATTTAAATAAAAAATAAAATGATAGAGTATGAACCATATTTATTAAGATCCCGATCCTGATCTTAAGATCTTACGATTTTACGATTTTACAAATAAATAACGATCCGGATCTTACGTACGATCTTAGAAAGCTTAAGATCTTATAGGATACCGATCTTGACCACAAGATCTTAAGATATATTTCGATCCGATCTTACGTTTCTCGAATCGAAAACTAAAAAACTACAAAGTTATGGATTATCTTTTAATAAAATTTAAAAAACAACATGTGATTCATATTAAACATTCCATATTCATGATTTAAGACAACATTTTTATGAAACATTCATATAATATTTTGTTTATGATATATAATAATTTGTATATTAGAATAATATTACAAAGAAAATTAAAAAATGACATTGTAATAAAATTTTATGATATCGATTTGATCTTACGATCATAATTTTGCAAAGACAAAAATGATCCTAAGTAAAATCCCGATATCAAAAACCTTGTTATGAACAAATATTTGAGTTAGTCATATTTGTAGGCTAAACATTGAAAATTTGAAAGATATTAAGACAAATATGCCATTAAAAAATGATATACCGCGTGTTAACAAGAAAAATAAGGACCGAGTTGATGTACATGTGATGCTGGAATTAGTTGACCACCTCCACATCAAAGTATCCAACTTACTGTTGTATCGACACCTAACAAAATCTGATGATAGAAAAATAACGTGTTTCGCTTTCGTGATACAGCATGCATGCAAATTAAATCACTTACGCAATCTCATGCATAGGGCTTATGAAATAATCATAGATGCAAATTTTTGTGTTATAAATATTTCCCTTTATATTAAGAACATAGATAAATATGTGTCAAAATATTACAGTACATAGTTATGCCTAACTTTAATACTTGATGCAACTTTAATATGCGAGTAATAAGCGTTGTTAAAAAACTTTTTCCTTATGAAATTACTTTGAAAACCTTTGAAGAGAATGATATATACAATTTTGTACTAAAAAGAAAATAGAGTTCTAGAGTTACCTAGTCAACTCTTCTATTTATTTATTTTATCTACAACAAACACGTTAACACCCGTGTTAACTCAAAACTACGACTTTTTCTTTACTAATGCAACTCGATATTCCACGTGTCCATGCACCCATTACTATAAATACAAACACAAACACAACTTCAAAGTCATCCCGTACTTTAAAACAATCATCTTTTTAAGAACTTGAAGACTTGAAGCATACAAAAACATAAAAGATGGCAGTCTTCAAGTTGAGTTCATTGGTGACTATGGCCGTTATGCTTGCATGCATACAGTTACATGGCTCCATGGCTCAGAGAACCCATATCGTTGGAGGTAGTTTAGGCTGGATAGTTCCACCAAACGGACCATCAACTTACACCACGTGGGCATCTCGTGAGACCTTCACCGTTGGTGATACACTCCTTTTTAACTTCACCACTGGAGCACACACAGTTGCTGAGGTTGCACAAGCCGCGTACGGCCCATGCAACGTGGCGAACCCTATATCAGTGTCTGCCACAGGTCCCACAAGACTTACCTTAAACGCCCCCGGGACACATTACTATGTTTGTAGCGTTGGAAGTCATTGTCAAGCTGGTCAAAAATTGAGTATCAATGTTTTGGGTGGCGCGAGTTCACCTGTGTCGCCACCAACGTCATCTCCTGGACCTTCTCAATGGGAAGCTAGCCCACCATCGTCAGAAACTTTTACGCCATCTCCCACTGGTAGCACCACCGGCCTCTCTCCCACCGTGCAACCACCATCACCTAATGGTGCAGGGAGGTCTTATGCCGCCTTAGGACCGGTCACTTTGTTGGCTATTGTCTTAGCTATCTTTCACTAGATTGATTATTAGTGATGAGTTATATCTCTGTGTACTTAATTATATTTGTTAAATTTTGTATTAGTATACTTATGTACTTATAATCACATATTGAGATTATTTATAGACCTTTTAATGTATGTTTTCAAAAAAAAACCCGAAATATTAACATGTGTTCATCAACTAGCACATTCTACACCAGTTGATTACAACGATGATACATGGACAAATAATGAGTAATGAGGTTAATGTATATATTGAAACAGTCTCCATTAATCAACGACGCATTCAAAAGTAAACGAATAGATCAACGAAAGTTTTAATTAAGTTGAATACATGAATCCTATGGTGGTTATGGCTTGCGGATCAGCACATGATGCCAGCAAGGGCTGGTGTCACTGTTAAATTTTGGGGTATCAATATGTGGCAAACATATCATTCTATCAATTGCTAACGGCTTTCAAGTTATGTTCATTACAGAGATTCTACAGGGGTTAATCATGGACAAAGAATAAAAGGTTTAGAGTTTCAAGATGCTCGTTTCTGCTGAAGCTATTCTCATTCCTTCTGATGAGACACTTATAGCCGTTAGAGGGGTATTAGTGTAACTTAATCTCCTATTTAATAAGTCCCTTAATCTAGGGTTACAAACACTTGTGTGTGCAGTCATTGTATCACACTCTTCTCTTCTTTTTGATCATTTCATTGATCTTGTCTTGTCTTTGTACTTACATGATTATTGTCTCATTGACATTAATCTAATCTTGTAATATTTTGGATACTATTGTAAACTTAATCTAAGCTGACTATTGTGGCTTAGATTTGAATAAAGGTTCTATTGTTCATCTTGTGTTGCTTATACTTTCGTACATGGTATCAGAGACTCAGGCTCATTGATTCTCTTCGGCAACAAATTGGTGGTTTGGGGTTATTGCTACTGGCGTAATCACTGGTTATCTTCTACTTACAATTAACCCTAGACTAAGTGAATCTAGCGTAATTGTGATCTGTTCTTCCGCTGCATATTTCTCTGTAAGTCTAAGTCTTATCTCTTCTTCAAACATACTGTACTTAAGTCTTTGTGGGTGCAAATGGGTAGACTAACATCTTGATCTGCCACCTTTAAGTGGTACGAATACCTGCTCTGGTTTACCCTAGTCCACAGGCTTGGTGCTTGTTTTTTCTTAAATACAAGGTCTTATTTATTTGTCTATTTGCTCTTATTAATTATCTCTATCTGTGATTCTTTGTCTGTCTTATTATATCTGTCTGTCTTATTGTTTGCATTATGGCTATTGGTGATGATAATATTGGTGGCTCCTCCACTGAGAAAAGCTTATCCTTTGGTGATGCTTTGTATTTACACCCTAACAATACCAACGGTACTCCCATTATTTTTATTAAACTCACTGGAACTGAAAATTATAAAATATGGAATATGGCCATGACCTTTGCTTTAAGGAACCATAATAAGTTAGGGTTTATTGATGGTACTTGCATAAGAAATGATTCGAACCCTAGTCTTGCTAATCAATGGGATACTTGTAACTCTGTTGTAGTTACTTGGATTCTTAACTCTCTCAGCCCTGAACTATTTGCTGGTGCTATCTATGCAAAAACTGCTTATGAAATGTGGAATGATCTTAAAGATACTTATGATAAGATTGATAGTTCAGCTATTTTTAATTTACATAAAAATATAAACTCTCTTAGTCAAAGTGGGTCCTCTCTTGCTAATATTTATAACAACCTTAAATCTTTATGGAAACAATTTGATTGTATGATTAGCTTGCCTCCCTGCACTTGTGAGGCTGCAAAACAATTTGAAAAACACAATCAGCTAATCAAGTTAATGCAATTTCTTATAGGTCTTGATGACTCCTATGTTCCCATCAGAAGCAATATTTTAACCAGAGATCCTTTACCTAATGTCAAAACTGCTTTCTTTGTTGTCTCTGGAGAAGAATCTCACAGAAATGTTTCATCTGGGAATAGCTCTGCTAAACCTAATGCTACAGCCTTTGCTGCAAAAACTTCAGATGGTGGAAAATTTTTTGATAACAAAAAAGGTTTTAACAACAAAGGTTCTGGTTTTAATACTAGTAACAGCTCAAATAGCAGAGGACCAAACATGAATCTCAAATGTACTAATTGCAAAAAACCTGGTCACACTGTTGATAGATGTTATGATCTTGTTGGTTATCCTGCTGGATATGTTAAAAGGAATTTTAATGGTAAACCTTTCAGCAGTAACAATGTTTCTGCTGAAACTAATCATATCACTGATAATAGTGCTAGCAACTCTCCAGTTTCCTTGTCTAATGAACAGCTCTCCAGACTTATGAGTCTTCTCAATGACAACAATGTGTCATCTGCTATTGCCAACTTGGCAGGTAAATTTTTTTCAATAACCTTCTTTAATGGCAGTGTCAAGTTTAATGTAAACTTCAACAAATTTTTTAACAACAACACAAAATCCTTATCTGGAAACATCAGTCTTGGTCGGATTGTTGACTCTGGTGCAAATCAGCACATGACTGTGTTTGAAATTTTTTTAATCAATGTTGTTAACATTTCAAATCTTAGCTTAACTGTTGGACATCCCAACGGTACTCAGGCCTTAATTACTAAAATTGGTGATTTAAAGGTCAATAATGACCTAACTCTTTTTGATGTTCTAGTTGTTCCTGAGTACAATGTTAGTCTGCTGTCTGTTCATAAAATTGCTAGAGACAATAAGATGTTTGTTGGGTTTAATGAATCTAATTGCTATATACAGGATTTACATCAAAAAAAGATTGTGGGGATTGGTAAACAATACAATGGGTTATATATGTTTGATATTGATTCTACATGTAAGATTATTTCTAATAACTGCATATCTGTTTGTCATGTTTCTAGAAATCTCTGGCATCAAAGACTTGGTCATCCCTCTGACCAAGTCCTACACATACTTAAACCCACTCTTAAATTTGATAGTACATCTGAAACTGATCATCTCTGTGATACTTGTAATAAAGCTAAACAAACCAGGGAACCATTCCCTCTAAGTGAACATAAATCAACTAAAATTGGTCAACTTGTTCATCTTGATGTATGGGGACCATATAAAGTCACTAGCAGAGATGGTTACAAATATTTTTTAACCATAGTTGATGACTACTCCAGGGCAGTGTGGGTTTATATGCTTAAGGGGAAGGATGATGTTTATGTTTCCATTGTTAACTTTACTCATATGCTATCAAATCAATTTGAACACAATGTTAAGATTTTTAGAAGTGATAATGGGACAGAATTTGTCAATAATAAACTTCAACACTTTTTCCATGAAAAAGGAATTTTACATCAAACCTCTTGTGTTTATACACCACAACAAAATGGTATTGCAGAAAGGAAACATAGGCATCTCCTTAATGTAGCTAGATCCCTTATGTTTCAGGGGGAATTACCTCTATATCTTTGGCCTGAATGTGTTCTAACTGCTGCCTATGTCATAAACAGGTTACCCTCTTCAGTTCTGTCTGGCAAGTCCCCCTTCTTCCTTGTGTATGGGCATGACCCTTCACTCTCTCTCCTTAGAGTCTTTGGCTGCTTATGCTATGCCACCATTCTCAACATCTCTGATAAATTTGGTAGTAGGTCTGAAAAAAGTGTCCTTATTGGCTACTCAAATGAGAAAAAAGGCTATAAACTCTTGAGCCTAGAAACAAAAAATATCTTTTACTCCAGATATATCAAATTTTATGAAACTGTTTTTCCCTTCAAAATGAAAAATACCTTGTGAAAACCTTTTGTTGAAACTTTTGTACCAAAAGATTTAAATCATAAAAATTTCTTTGACTCACAAATAAGTCCCAATGATGAAGGGAGAGTGACATCCTATGATGATGGCACAGTGGTAAGTCATCCTACTAGGATTGACGAACCGGTTGCAACATCTATAGATGATAATACATGCCCTGAGGGCACCATATCACATGAATCACATCCTGCTAATGCATCTTCTGATTCTACTGATACAACACCTGATTATGCTGAACAAGAAATAGGCTTGCCAACCACTACTGCTAGAAGGTCAACCAGAGTCTCTAAGTTTTCCAGTAATCTTAACGACTTTATTGTAGTAGGAAAAGTCAAATATGGTGTTGAAAAGGTTGTTAATTACTCTAATCTTAACAAAGATAATTACTGTTTTGCATCTAGTCTTAATAAAAGTATTGAACCTACCTGTTATGAAGAAGCTATCATTGATAGTAATTGGGTTGATGCTATGAACTCTGAAATTGAGGCCTTAAATGAAAACCATGCTTGGGATATAACTGATCTACCTCCTAACAGAACTCCTATTGGCTACAAATGGATCTTTAAAATCAAATATAAAGCCAATGGTGAAGTTGATAGATACAAGGCTAGATTAGTTGTTAAAGGCTATAACTGTTAGGAATTAGAAATTCCAGGTATTAAAGAGTCGGTCACCTCAAGTATATGTAATCGTTAGAAAGCTCGTAGTCGTAGTTACTTTAAGTTAAGTAGTATTTAGTTTTGTAACACCGTGGAGGACGGACGGGTCTTTACCCACTGTATGCCTGATCCACAGCCCAATGTGTGGCGATTTATGTAAGACTATAAATACTCTCTACCTTCCAAGGTAGAGAGTTGGAGCTCATAATAATATCTTTCACTTTCTCTTACTAAGTTCCCTAAACCTCTAACTTTCTCTCTCTAGAATTCCATTTATACGCCATCTTGTGTTATGGTTTGATGTGTATGTGAAAACTTATATCTAACAATTGGTATCAGAGCCATGGTTAGATCATATCTTGCACATCTTTGGATTTCTAGTGGTTTTTAGGTGGTTTTTGAGTTTGAAAAAGTTTAGTGGTTTTTGCATCATTTGGTTGATTTCTTGTGTTAAAGTTTGAATTTTGTTAGTACTTTTATGTTTAGAATCATCACAAGTGTTTAGGTTTTCATTTGGTAAGCTTGAATCATCTTGGTTGGGTTGTTTTTGGATTGAAAAGTGATGTTTATATGGTTTTTTCTTGCTAGCGACTTAGCTCACGGATTACTTTCTTCGTAGCGAATTGCTTTACAAATTTGTAGCGAGTTACAGTTTTAGACCTAGCGAGTTAGATCTAGCGATTTACAGTACAAGTAGTGGACTCTCCACTACGGGTAGCGACTTGGTGGTAGCGACTTGGTCTGTAGCGAGTTGCTCTTTAGCGACTTGTATCTTTAGCGACTTGAGTAGCGAATTGCTGCCAAAATTTTTGCTAGCGACTTGAGTCTTAGCGAGTTACTACTTAGCGACTTGCATTTGTCTAGCGACTTGGGACTCTAGCGACTTAGTGGTGTAGCGAATTAAGTGTTAGCGACTTGGTGCATTATCTTCTAGCGACTTGGGTGATTGTTTACGGTTTTCTCTTGATTTAGTAAAATCCCGTGAAAGAATCTATTTCTCGGTTTAATCATAGAGTTATAAAATCCCGTATTATCTGTTAACATGTCTACCAACGTTCCTACTATCATCTCCACTGTTGCCGAGGATGTTCAAGAAGCTGGGTCAGATACTCGTCCACCCATGCTTGACAGAACTGACTACGATTCTTGGGCTCAACGAATCAGATTGTACTGCCTTGGAAAGGAAAATGGTGTCAACATTCTCAAATCCATTGATGAAGGACCATATCGAGTTGAGACTACTAGAGACATACTTGATACTAATGAAGATGGTACTCCTATTTACGGAATGGACAGACCTAAAATGTATGATGAGCTGGAGGATAAGGAGAAAAAGAGATTCGATGCAGATATCAGGGCTTCAAACATTGTTCTTCAAGGTCTTCCTAAAGACATCTACAAGCTGATCAATCATAACACCGATGCAAAGGCAGTGTGGGATAATGTTAAGATGCTTCTCTCAGGTTCAGAATTAACTATGGAAGACAGAGAATCCCAACTCTATGACGAATTTGAACACTTCAAGATGAAGCCGGATGAGAATGTCTATGAGTACTATGTGAGATTTCATAAGTTGGTGAATGACATGAGGAACATCAGAATGACTATGCCTAACATTCAGCTGAACTTAAAATTTGTGAACAACATGAATCCCGAATGGCACAAGTTTGTCACCGCTGTGAAGCTCACTAAAGGATTGAAGAATACAAACTATGAGCAACTCTATGCCATCCTCCTTCAGAATGAGAGACATGCTATGTTTGAAAAATTGATTCTCAATCAGTTCAAAACAAACCAGGGAGAGACAAGCTCGTCTAATGATTCAACTGCCTTCTACTCAAACATCGGAATCACAACCAAAGCTTCACAAGTCATACCCTTGGGTAATGGTAATCACAAACTCATTCCTGATCCTATGTTCAAACAAGCTGATGCTGATGCACACGTGGGAAACTTCATTAATCAACTAGCTCTTCTGATTAGCCAAAACATGAATTCTCTCCCACAAACCAACAACAACCTCAGAACAGCATCTAACCCACACAATCAAGCTACTGTTAAAGATGGAAGGATAGTGGTGCAACCAGTTCAGGAAAGACAATATGATCAGGGAAGGGGTGGAGCTGGTAGATGTTATGTTGGCAATCAGAATCGAGGAAGGAATGGTAACCAAGGTCAAGTTAAGCCGATCAAATGTTATAACTGTGGTGGTGAGGGACACATTTCAAGAAACTGCACATCTCCAAAGCGTCCACAGAATGCTGATTACTTCAGAGATAAGATGCTGCTTGCACAAGCTCAGGACAATGGTGTTGCTTTAGATGAAGAGGAATTGCTGTTTTTAGCTGAGGGTAATGCCAAGACCTATGATGCAGATGTGGATGAGCAGCCTATTCAGGAGATAGGTCACAATCATCAGAATGCCTTTCAAGTCGCTGATTGTGATGCATACGACTCTGATGTGGATGATGGACCTACGACACACACAATTTTCATGGCTAGCATCTCTCCAATGGTTTCTCCCAAGGTCTCTTCGTCTCCTCTAGCTGGCCCATCCCAAGACAAACTCATCTCAGAGGTATTAAAACTATACGATAATGCTGATGTGCAACAGATGCATGACAAAGTACAATCAACTGAAACTATTGAATCAAATGTTGAAAATATGGGTAATATCGATATTATCCCATATGATCAATACGTGAAACAAAGTGAAAGTGATGGTGTACCAAGTGATGCATCTTCTGCAGTCAACAATGACTATGTTTTTGATGAATACACTGCATGTGCCCCTGATGATTCTGTAATCTCTGAACTAAATGCTTATAAAGAACGTGTTGCTATTTATGAACAACGTGCTAAATTTGAGTTGACCACTCGTGAGCAGGAAATGGATGACCAAGTGCGTACAGTCATTAGAAAAAGTAAGTTCAGAGAAGAAGTATTGAAACAAGAAGTAAAATCCTTGCAAGAAAAATTTTCTAAAACAGCTAAGCAAAAACAAGAACTTCAAGAAAATGTGAAAATGCTTAAGCAAGAATTTAATGCAAAGGAATCAAAACTCTTGAGAGATTTTTCTAATCTGAAAACTTTGAAAAACAAACTTGAAAACAAGTTGTACATACAAGGAAATACCATTCAGACTGCTCACATGGTCACTAAACATAGAGTTCTAAGTGATAAGCATAGTGTTCCCATTATAGATAAACCCAACCCTGAGTACGGAAAGATAGCAAAAGCAGCTCAAAGTGTGATCTATGATGGCAATGAGATTCTTAAACCTAGACAGAAACCTAGTTGCATTGAGTGCACTGAGGAAGATAAGAAATCAGATGAAGTCACTAGGGATAGGATGAACAAAAAATTAGATGATCCTAAATGCAAAGAGAAAAAAATAATTATCACTCCCCATGACTACAAAAAGGAAAACTGGATTTCCTTGAACATGTTCAAGCCTCAGACATTGTTGACTCCCGAACAAGTTTTCTGGAAAAAGGATTTAGATAAGCAGAAAGCTAAAAATATTGTTGAAACAAACCCTCCCCTATGGAAAATGCCTAGAGCGACAGTGTATCCTCCTAATACACCAATGCATCTTGTTCCTAGAACTATTGCCACTAAAAGCAAGACCTTAATTAGCCAATATGTTATATTTCAACTATTTGTTGATTTTGAGAAAACTTGCAAGAAAAGGATCACACCCACAGGTATAACGGAAGGAGAAAGGGGTTTTGAGCAAATGAAAGAATGTTATCTAACTGAGGTCATGCCTTTCTTTAAACTTCTGAAAGATCACTTTGAGAGTCTTAAAAAGGGAATAGAAACTAATATCAAGGGAATGGAAAAGGAATTTGATGCAATGGTAGTTGAAGTTAGTGATTATGAGCGTGCACTAAAATATAATGAGATTGAGAGGAAGAACTTGCATACCTTAAATGAGACTCTTATTACTGAATGTGTTGCTCAAGATTTTTTTTTCACTGCTTCAAATTGCTCTATTAATGCTTCAAAATTTCATGAACTATCTGTTGCCCTGAAAGTCTCCCATGATCGTATCATTGAGCTTGAAAAAACTAATTCTAAACTAAACAAGAAAATTGAACTGGATGATCACGACAATTTGGTTAAACATTTTTCTAAACTAGAAGTTGAGCATTTTAATTTACAACTAAAATATCAACATCTCAAAGAAAATGTCAAAACTTCAAATATCAAGACATCTTCAGATGCTCCAGAGTTTGATGCAGTTTTTCAAATTAACAAACGTGATGAACAGATTCAAGCTCAGTGCAACACGATCAGAAAGTTGAAAGCCCAAATCTCTCAATTAAAGGGTCAAACGAACAATATGACAGGCTCCCAAATGCCTCCTCCTTTAGATTCTCAGAATTCTCAAACGTTTCATCTTCAAAACCTAGTAAATGCTTTACAAAAGGAAAATGAAAGTTTTCTAGAAGAAAATGAAAAGGTTAAACGTCATTTCAATGAGTTATTTGAATCAATTAAAGTCACTCGTAACAAAAATAACGAACAAATAGCTTCATTGCAAAAGGAAATTGAGAATCTGAAGAGTCAGGTAAAAGGGAAAATGCCAATGACCAATGGGGAGAATGTTGTATCAAAGGTTCACTCTTGTAATTAATATGCTTTATCTGTGACATATGTCCCTCCTCATCTAAGGAACAACAAACTTGCCATTCAAACATACTTCTCATCCCTTAAGGATTGCCTAGAATGTCTGCGTGAGATTGTTGAAGAGGATAAGCTAGAGAAACCTCATGATAATGCAATTGGACATGCATGCTTATATGCCAAACGATCTCAAGAAATCTTAGAATGCTTGATCACAATATGCCCAAAGTCATTAGGTGAGAGAGTTAATCCTTTGATTCCATGCTCGATGCCTAATGCTAAGTATGATATGCATTCGATTCCCAATGTTTTGAATGTGAACCGTAGTGTGCCTTTAAGTAGTTCAGATTCCAGATCTGTCAATGCTAAGAAAGAGAACTCAAGTGTGCCTTCTAGGAGTACAAATCTCAGTACCTCTAGTTTTAAGAAAGTGAACCTTAGTGCACCTGCATGTAGTTCAGACCCTAGTACATCTAAACAGGTGATGCAAAGAGTAGTTAAACCAACTAATGTTCCCATTCCCTCTACAGGAGTAATCAGTGACAGTAAACGGAGCAGGTCAAAGTCTCAAGACAATACAAGGAATAATAGGACCTCTCAAGCTAAGAATGTGCACTGGAAGAGAGTAGAAGAACAATCTAGGAACTTTAAGCTTGAATTAAATAAAACGAATCGTGTTGATTCTAGTATTAGCCATAGGCGTACTGTAATTAATTCGAATTCCGATACTACTTGCAAACCTTGTACTGATGTCTGCTTGAATTCTGTTTCTAATCATGAATGTGGTGTTAATGTTCTGCCTAATGATGTTACTTGTTCAGTTAATATTGTTAATGAAAAAATTCATGCTAAGAAGGCTAAAAGGCAAAAACGAAAGAAAGTTAGAAAACAGTGGAAACCCACAGGAAGAACATTTAGTAAAATAGGCTTTTATTGGATACCTGTTGGTCATAAGACTAATCAGATAATGCCCACTAGAAAATGGATGCCTACTGGTAGAACTATTCCCTTAAGAAGTAATCACACTGTGAACAGGGCTAATACAGACACTAGTACTGCATCTATTCACAATGATTCCACTGCCTCACATTCTGATATGAATGCTTCTATTTCTGATGTGGGTGTTCCAAACTTTGCTACTAACCAAATGGAACCCATTCTTGCATGGGGATCCCAATTATCCAGTTATCCATTCTTGTCTGTGTTCAACTGCAGATCGTTCAAATCGTTCTGTGGTACCTGGACTCAGGCTGTTCCAAGCATATGACTGGAGACCGGTCGCGGCTCATGAACTTCGTGAGCAAATTCATTGGGACTGTTAGATTTGGTAATGATCATTTCGGTGCTATTATGGGTTATGGAGATTATGTTGTTGGTGATAGTGTCATCTCTAGAGTTTACTATGTGGAAGGTTTGGGTCATAATCTGTTCTCCGTTGGTCAATTATGTGATTCTGATCTAGAAGTAGCCTTCAGAAAACATACCTGCTTTGTTAGAGATCTTAATGGTAAGGAACTGTTAAAAGGAACTCGTGGCTCAAATCTATACACCATCTCTATCGATGACATGATGAGGGCTTCTCCAATCTGCTTATTATCAAAGGCTTCAAAAACAAAGTCATGGTTATGGCATCGTCGTCTCAATCACTTGAACTTCGGCACCGTCAACGATCTTTCCAGAAAGGACTTAGTTGTAGGTTTACCTAGACTAAAATATGAAAAGGATCATCTTTGTTCAGCATGCCAATTGGGTAAAAACAAAAAATTTGCCCACAAACCCAAACCTACTAACTCTGTCACAGAAGTTCTTCATATGATTCATATGGATTTATGTGGACCAATGAGGGTGCAGAATATCTTTGGGAAGAAATATGTGTTAGTTGTGGTTGATGATTACTCTAGATTCACCTGGGTCAAGTTCTTAAGGACAAAGGATGAAACTCCTGACATCATCATCAAACTCATCAAACAGCTGCAGGTTCGACTTAACAAAACCGTCAGAATTATCAGAACAGACAATGGAACTGAGTTTGTCAACAAACAACTTAGTGAATTCTATGAAAGCGTTGGAATCAGCCATCAAAGAAGTGTTCTTCGAACTCCTCAACAGAACGGTGTAGTTGAAAGACGAAATCGAACTCTTGTTGAAGCCGCTAGAACAATGCTGATTTACTCAAAGGTTCCAATGTTTCTCTGGGCTGAAGCAATTGCCACTGCATGCTACACACAAAATCGTTCCCTGATTCACACTATACATGGAAAAACTCCATATAAACTTGTCCACAACAGAAAACCTAATCTCTCTTTCCTTCGTGTGTTTGGTGCATTGTGTTATCAAACCAATGAGGGTCAAGACTTGGGCAAACTTAGAGCTAAAGCTGACATTGGAGTATTTGTAGGATATGCATCAAACAAAAAGGGATACCGAATCTACAACAAAAGAACCCGAAATATCATGGAAACAATTCACGTTACGTTTGATGAGCTGACCGGTCAGATGGCTCCTGGACACTCAAGCTCAGGACCCGCACTTCAAAACAGTCCCATTGGTTCATCCCTTGTTCCAAACTCTTCTCAAGAAACTCCATATGTACCTCCATCTGAAGATGATTTAAAGAAATTGTTTGATCCTATGTTTGATGAACTGTATGATTCAATTACTAATGAGGTGCTGATCCCTACAACAGAGGTTGCTCATATTCCTGTGAATGAAGTCAATCCTTCAGTCTCAATATCTTTAAGTCAAGAAGCACCTGCTGCTGATCCTTCAGTCTCATCAACAAATCATCATCCTTCAAATGTACATCATGGAAATGTTTCTGGCATCAATGATGAAGTTAATCCGTTTGCTACTCCTGAAGATGCTCCATTTGAAAACATATTTGCTCCTGAATCATCATCAGAACCATCTTCTTCAGGAGACATCGACTCAGCTACTTCAGTCCCTCAACAACTGCCACATGAACACCTCAGAAAATGGACTCACGATCATCCATTGGACA
The DNA here is from genome assembly GCA_019973895.1 of Chrysanthemum seticuspe. Lineage (NCBI taxonomy): Eukaryota > Viridiplantae > Streptophyta > Magnoliopsida > Asterales > Asteraceae > Chrysanthemum > Chrysanthemum seticuspe. Next base: position 315,279,220 of record BPTQ01000005.1, read on the forward strand.
ACATCATTGGAAATCCCTCTCGTCCTGTATCAACCCGGAAACAACTTGCAACCGATGCCTTATGGTGCTTCTTCAACTCCGTACTATCTAAGATCGAACCAAAAGATGTTAAAACAGCCATGAATGAAGATAGCTGGTTCAATGCCATGCAAGATGAAATTCATGAGTTTGATCGACTTGATGTATGGGAGTTAGTACCTGCTCCACACTGTGCTATGATTATAGCTCTTAAATGGATCTTCAAAGTGAAACTTGATGAGCATGGTGATGTGTTGAAGAACAAGGCTCGATTAGTTGCTAAAGGATACCGTCAAGATGAGGGTATTGATTTTGAAGAATCCTTTGCTCCTGTTGCTCGAATCGAGGCAATCAGAATCTTTCTGGCCAATGCTGCTAGTAAGAACATGGTAGTCTATCAGATGGATGTGAAGACGGCATTTCTGAACGGAGGTCTTAAAGAGGTCGTCTACGTCAGCCAACCTGAAGGATTTGTGAATCAAGAGCATCCTACTCACGTTTATCGTCTGAAGAAGGCTCTTTACGGTTTAAAGCAAGCTCCAAGGGCATGGTATGATACACTGTCAAAGTTTCTTCTATCAACCGGATTCAACAAAGGAGCAGTTGATCCTACATTATTCACCAGGAAGTCAGGCAAACATTTAACTCATGTTCAAATTTATGTTGATGATATTATTTTTGCCTCGACAGACCCAATGGAATGTGATCGTTTTTCAAATGAAATGAGTTCAAAGTTTCAAATGTCAATGATGGGACAAATGTCATTTTTCTTGGGATTACAAATTTCACAAAGTCCCGGAGGCATTTTCATAAATCAATCTAAATATGCAACAGAGATTTTAAAGAAATTTGGATTTGATTCAAGTGACCCTGTTGACACCCCCATGATTGACCGAACCAAACTAGATGAGGACCACTCAGGGATCATGATTGACCAAACGAAATATCGTAGTATGATTGGGTCCCTGATGTACCTCACTGCTAGTAGACCAGACATCTTGTTCGCTGTATGCATGTGTGCTAGATACCAGGCTAAGCCTACTAAAAAGCACCTTGAAGCAGTTAAACGGGTCTTTCGGTATCTCCAAGGAACCATCAATATGGGTCTTTGGTACCCGAAGGACACCGGTATGTCACTAACGGCCTATGCAGATGCTGATCATGCAGGTTGTCAAGATACACGTCGAAGTACGTCTGGAGGTGCTCAGTTTTTGGGTGATAAGCTTGTGAGCTGGTCTTCAAAGAAGCAAATGAGTACTTCTATTTCCTCTACAGAGGCTGAATACATAGCCATGTCATCCTGTTGTGCTCAAATCTTATGGATGAGATCTCAATTATCTGACTATGGCTTTGTATTCAACAAAATCCCTCTGTACTGTGATAATAAAAGTGCTATTGCTCTCTCATGCAACAATGTTCAACACTAAAGAGCAAAGCATATCGACATTCGACATCACTTCATCAGGGAACAAGTAGAAAAAGGTGTGGTGGAACTCTATTTTGTGAGGTCTGAATATCAGTTAGCTGACATCTTCACCAAAGCTCTTCCAAGAGAACGTTTTGAGTTTATTCTTCCACGTCTTGGCTTGAAAAGCCTTCAACCAGAAACACTCAAACGTCTTCAGGAGGAAGTCGAAGAGTAAAGGTCTATCTTCATCTATCTCTTGTAAATATTTATTCGAAAAACAAAATACAAAATTAGAAAACTCTCAAAAATCAAATAGAAAATTATAAAAATTTCAAAATCCATAAAAATCTGAAAAATTCGAAAAATCTTCAAAAAATATTGTCAATTTGTCATGATTTTCTCGGTTCGATAATATCTACGGTCTTTGTGATGTCATTCAAAGAATGACACGGGACTTTAGATGTTGTTCGAATTCTTAAAAAAAAAAAAAAAAAAATCAAAAAAATCAAAAAAAAAAAAAAAAAGAGAGAAAGTGAAACAATGGTTTATTGTCATTTTCAGGCAATAACCCGGTTTTTTAAAAGAAAGAACAGAGCCATGTTTTACCATGTTTTCAAATTCCATGCTCTGATTCTATAAACATTTATCTGCTGAAAACTAAATGCTTTGAAAAATAACTCGGTCTCTATTTTTGATAATCATCAGGATTTATTTGTCAAAATCTCCATCTCTCAATCAACAACCTATGTCATTGATTGAGGGGGAGAATGATTTCAATTAAATTAAAAAGTTATTTGGCATTAAATTGTTTTTCAAAAGATGTACATGCATGTCTTATCAATGGAGTTTAAAGTCTTAAAATCCGATCCGTATCAGTTAAAACGCTTTCATAATCAAGTCACAATTCTCCTTAAAAGCTTTCAAAATCAATTTAAATCTATAAGAGATCACAAATCTCAAATGATTTGATAATTGTGATCGGGGGAGAATGTGTGATTTAAATTGGATTTAAACTGATTATTCGGTAAATGATTTTATAAGGACGTACATGCTGTCCCTCCCACATGTGACAAACGATTTCAAATTTTCAATGCACATGTTGAGGGGGAGCATCTATCTTAAACCTATGATTTGAAACGTGATCATTTATCTCAATGTGCAGGTTCCCTCTAGTATGTGCAAAACTCTTTTCAAACCTTGAGGCACATATTGAGGGGGAGCAAATTTATGGAAACCTCATCCTTCCTGGAAATGCTTTATCTACTTGATTTGATCAAGGAAGTGATGGTGATATCTTTTAGAAAAATGGTAATCAAAGAAGTAATTTCTTCCTCTTGCCTCCATGTGCAAAACGATTTCAAACATTTGATGCACATGTTGAGGGGGAGCACTTATTCTAAAAATATCAAAAACAATTCAGGTACAAAATGCTTTGATAATATATCACAAGTGTCTGGATTGATTTTCAAATGGTTTTCAATTGGTTCCAATGGCAGATGAACAATACCAAATAGACCGACCAACTTTACTTTATGTACGGTGATATAAGGATGATAAGGTTAGGTATGTGTTCCCATGATCCGCCAGAACCGGAGGGATCTACCCAGGGACTATCCACTAGTTAGTGTAGAGTTCTTAGGTATGATGATAAAAGGAGAAAAATGAGGAATGGGAAGAGTGCAGACTGAGACTGAGCTAGTACTGGAATAAACCCAACAAGGTTCTAGTTATGAAATCTCGGTAAGCACTGAAGGGGTTGAAGAATTAAAAAGAATTGAATGAGAAAAGGGTGAAAACAAATAGCCCTCCATTTATTCAACCTTAGGGCAGAAACCGGGTTCAATTCATATGCTACTGATGGTAACATCGGTATTGAAGACAAGACGTCATGGACCCAGTGACGCACTGCACTTCAACTTTCCAAACCACTCAAGTTCCTCTTAAAAGGACTTGTTTCATTCTCACGGGGAACCGACATTATCTATCGACTTTCTCTTAGAGATTGTTGATATTGAAGAAGGAGACCCTCTCCCTAGTCTCCGGCACAGGATCCAAATATGCACAAATTGAGTCTAGAGCCACGAGATCATCAATAAATCTCATTAGGACACTTTCAATGAAGACTCTCTGTTTCACACAATGTGGAAAGAGAGATTATATCTTGAGTCCTACGCATTATTCTTGTGGTATTGCCAGAACATCTGAGTGATGTGTATTCATATTCACAATGAAGATGGAAAGCCTTCTGGAGCCAACATCAAACAAGCTCCTGGTAGGTGGCATGTGAGATCTATTATATGGATCAACCATGTGACAACTGAACAGAAACAATGGGGCGATTCAATCTCTTGAATCAATCCTGGTTCAGGTTATGGATTGACGGATACCTTTGAAAAACCGGTCTTTGTGCTTAACAACTCTTTTATTCAGCACATCGACCGTGTACTCATTTTTCAAACCAAAAGGTGTTTTTATGATTGATAATTGATTTTCAATAAAACCTTCGTTGTATTGCAAAAACAATTTCTATTGAGCAATACACGGTTGTTATCTTCTTTGAGATGTTCCGGTTTGAGAACAGCTAGAGCAGCTGCGAAACCCTGTCAAGGAAATTCTTCGGAATTATACCTGATCACAGGCAGTACTTGTACTGATCAACGGGGAACCGTGGGCCGTGTACCTCAATTCAACGAAAGTGATCAAAGACACTTTCGTGCGATTTATTGCTAACTGTTGTATGCAGGTACGCCCGACGTTTGCAGCTGATCAGAATGAAACGGTCAATCCATAGCCGCATGCTCACTTAACACATTCAACTCAAAAGAAATCATGATTAGTGCATCAATGACTCTGATATTTTCACTCCATGCTTCTGCTACGCTGCTGCCAATATCATGATTCAACAAAAGCTTCCGCTACTCTGATGAGAAGATATCATGATCCAGAATATGAGCATGTCGGTCCGAATGTCACAACATCACATAATACCAACACCACAATGGATGTCACAGAGATCTTTGATTGCTGATGATCTCTATAGCTGGCTCAAATTTACTATCACGTGGATCAGTAAAAGACCTCCACTTGAAGTAACCAAACATGCAATGTGAAGAATCAATGACTACGAGCTTAGGAACAAAGGACTACATCAAGAATGCAAGAACAATGTTTTTAATGTAATATCTATTTGTATTCAATGTAATTTTGGTACATGATTGAGGTGACCTCCCTTAGGGGGAGATTGTTAGGAATTAGAAATTCCAGGTATTAAAGAGTCGGTCACCTCAAGTATATGTAATCGTTAGAAAGCTCGTAGTCGTAGTTACTTTAAGTTAAGTAGTATTTAGTTTTGTAACACCGTGGAGGACGGACGGGTCTTTACCCACTGTATGCCTGATCCACAGCCCGATGTGTGGCGATTTATGTAAGACTATAAATACTCTCTACCTTCCAAGGTAGAGAGTTGGAGCTCATAATAATATCTTTCACTTTCTCTTACTAAGTTCCCTAAACCTCTAACTTTCTCTCTCTAGAATTCCATTTATACGCCAATCTTGTGTTATGGTTTGATGTGTATGTGAAAACTTATATCTAACAATAACCAAAGGGAAGGAATAGACTATGATGAAACTTTTTCTCCTGTTGCGAAAATATCTACTGTTAGATGTCTTATTGCCTTAGCTGTAAAAAACAAATGGCCTATTTTTCAACTTGATGTTAACAATGCTTTCCTGTATGGAGACCTTGATGAGGATATCTATATGACCATCCCCAAGGGGTTCTGTAATGAGAATAATAAGAATAAAGTTTGTAAACTTGTCAAGTCTCTATATGGCCTAAAACAAGCTCCCAGGAAATGGAATGAAAAACTTGTCAGTGTTTTAAAAGAAAATAACTTTGTTTAATCTGTTAATGATCACTCTTTGTTCACCAAAACAGAGAATAACAAGTTTATTGCTCTGCTTGTTTATGTGGATGATATTGTCCTTACTGGAAACTGCATTGATGAGATAAACCTATTCAAAGAATTTCTAAAATCAAAATTTCATATTAAAGACTTGGGAAATTTAAAATATTTTCTTGGCATTAAGGTTCTAAAAACTGGGAATGACATTTGTCTCTCCCAAAGAAAATATTGTCTTGAACTCCTCAAAGAATTTGGCCTTCTTGGGTGTAAACCTGTGTCCACTCCTATGGAACCCAACTCTGTCCTTCCATACATTCCCACTGCTGATGATCCCTTACTTGTCAACATCACTGGTTATCAGAAGTTACTTGGGAAACTTATCTATCTCACCCATACAAGACCTGACATCTCATACTCAGTTCATTGTCTGGCACAATATATGCATTCCCCATTGAAATCTCATCTGGAATGTGCCCTCAATGTTCTGAGATATCTAAAAGAAGCTCCAGGAAAAGGTCTAAGGTACAATTTCAGCAACTCTGAAAATCATCTTGAAGGATATAGTGATGTTGATTGGGCCAAATGCAAGAAAACCAGAAAATCTGTCACAGGGTATTGTATTTTCTTTAATGATTGTCTGATCTCATGGAAAAGTAAAAAACAAAACACTCTTTCAAAATCTTCCACAGAAGAAGAGTATAGATCTATGTCTACTGCTTCCTGTGAAATCATTTGGATTCAAAAAATCTTAAAGGATCTACAAGTTGATATTAATCTCCCTGTTAATCTTTTTTGTGATAACAAATCTGCTTTACAACTTGCTGTCAACCCTGTTTTCCATGAAAGATCAAAACACTTTGAAATTGATGTTCACTTCATCAGGGAAAAAATTGCTAGAGGTGTTATAAGTGCAAAAAAGATTGGGTCTTCAAACCAAACTGCTGACATACTCACTAAAAACCTTCCTGTCTATCAGCATAAATTTTTGTGTGAAAAATTGATATTGTTTGATATGTTTGCTCATCAGATTAAGGGGGAATGTTAAATTTTCGGGTATCAATCTGTGGCAAACATATCATTCTATCAATTGCTAACGGCTTTCAAGTTATGTTCATTGCAGAGATTCTACAGGGGTTAATCATGGACAAAGAATAAAAGGTTTAGAGTTCCAAGATGCTCGTTTCTGCTGAAGCTATTCTCATTCCTGCTGATGAGACACTTATAGCCGTTAGAGGGGTCTTAGTGTAACTTAATCTCCTATTTAATAAGTCCCTTAATCTAGGGTTACAAACACTTGTGTGTGCAGTCATTGTATCACACTCTTCTCTTCTTTCTGATCATTTCATTGATCTTTTCTTGTCTTTGTACTTACATGATTATTGTCTCATTGACATTAATCTAATCTTGTAATATTTTGGATACTATTGTAAACTTAATCTAAGCTGACTATTGTGGCTTAGATTTGAATAAAGGTTCTATTGTTCATCTTGTGTTGCTTATACTTTCGTACAGTCTCAAGCCCGTTAGAGGCTAAAGTGAAGTTCTATAATACCTTCAAATTATTGGTTTGATACATACATGCAACGGATTTTTTTCGGTGACGGAATAGTGGGTGTTTTTAGTTTTCGGGTGTAAATAACTTTTTCCAGTAATCGGAAAAAGAAAAAGATCACGACTATTAGTATTTTATAACACATATAGCGTCATGTTTATGTAAGGTACATATTGGGGTTTGGGGTTAGTCGATCATTCAACTTACCACGTTCGTTAAAGGGGTGTTTGGGATTGCTTATTGAAAATAGATTATTCGTTTTGAAAATGGATAATCAGATAATCAGCTGTTGCAAAACGTGATTTTGAAATATAATGTTTGGATTAAATTATGCTATTTCATATAGCAATAATCAGATAATCAGTTTTTGTTAGTATTTGGCAAAATAGATTATTTAAAAATTTTTGTAATAAAATAACTTAGAAGATATGAAAAGACAAAATTTAGGATACATGGCAACAAAAGGCCACAGATACAAACAATTAATGAGGGTAAATGTCTAATATTGTGAACATGCAAAAACCACGTTATGTAGCAGCATGTCTGCTCCTACTTTTGCATAACCACGTTTTGAAGCTCCTATAACGCATAAAAGCACTTTTCATTATTGCTTTGCCAAACACTACAAAATAAATTATAGCGTTTTCAAAACGCAATAAGCAAATAATTTGTCTCATAACGCAATCCCAAACACCCCCTAAGTACCCAAAAGTGTGACCTGAGTCACCAGTTGACTTTTTTTTTCGTAGGAGAATAATAGTGCCTCTTTCCAAAGAAAATGGCTAAGTATTTATGGGGATGCCTTTAGGGCTGCATGTAACCCGTAAAGGCGAATGGCCCAAAATGATCAACGTGATGGTCGTCGAGGGGAGAAATTTATGCATGGTTATAACACTACCTCTCCGCGAATGATACATTGACACGTGGTGTTTGTTGCAACTACACTTTCTTGGCTTCCAGGCGTTTCCTTGCCTGGATGTGTTCACCAGGCAAGGTTTACCCAAGCGTAAAGCGTTTTCCAGGCCTGTCACCGAATCTTAGCCTCAGCGGGCTCGTATTAGTCTATTATATAGTGTTTTGGTCTTAGCCAGTTGGGCTAAAGCTCCCATACGCTATCAGAGTGCAAATAAAGTGAATGATTTCGGTATCAATAAAAATAAAACTACATGCCAATCACCCTTTAAATAGGATGATAAGTGTTCGTAACCTGTTTTTTTGCAAATAAGCAACCAAAAAACCTGACGAAATGCATTAAAACGCATTCCACGAAGTGCCATATAAATAAACGCACCAATCCCCAACCCAACCATGACCTTTAAACATATATATATAACTCATGTTTTAAACATTTTTTCCAGCTACCTTTTTCTCCCAAAAAAAAAAAAAAAAAAAAAAAAAAAAAAAAAAAAAACCCAACCCACAAATTAATCAAAATAAAATTTTCACTTCACACTACTATCTCAGAAACCTCAAAATATATTTTTTTTTATAAAAAAAGTAATAACAAATCTGGCGAATAACATACCATCAATTTGGAGGCTAGGGTTTGCAAACCCTAAGACAGAGTCACAATACAATCACTTACACCTAAACTTATTTTTAACACAACATAAAGAAAGATAATCTTCAGGCACCAAATACCGCATAAATATCCGGAAAAATCAAAATATCAAACAAAATCAACACCACCAACAAGAATTGAAATGCAACAATGAATTCGTAACCTACTTGGTTTTGAAGAGCTAATTTAAGCATTTGTATGTGTGTTAGAAGAGTTCTGGATGATAAAGAGAAAAATCAATTCATGTGTTATGTTCAGAGACATGAAGTATGTGTTAGAATCTTGTCTTGTTCATGGATAAAAGAGAAGGCAAACGACGTTATTTGTAGCAAAACTACATCCAAACATCTAGCGGCGTCGTTTGGTGGCAACTGAAGAGGGAAAAAACGCCTGAAACGACGCCATTTTGAAACCGTATAAAATGGAGTCGTTTCACACGATAAATGTATAATATAGTAATTAAGAACAACTTTCAACAATAACTTACATTTTTGTTTAAATAAATCACGTCAAGAAATTGATCGGTTCTACCCGTTTGACCATTTCTGTTTTAGTTAACTTATGAGTTTTGTAAACCATTGAAGATAAACCGAAAACATGATATCTTAACTTCTATATATATTGAGAAACGTTATATCTTCTTAAACATCCATCTACTTATATTCCTACCATCACATGTCAATCATTTATCATTGAGTGAGACATTGAGTCATCATCTAAACAAGCCAATGCATAATTGACACACTAGCAGGGTACACACGCGCTACAGTGACGCGTACCCTGTAATCAAAACTTAGCAACAATATTATTTGATTATATGTTTTCCTTGATAATAACTTTACGTATGGCGAGAATTTTAAGTAACAACTTTTTCACACACTGTTTCATATAAATATGGTAGAGTACCCGTGCATCTCGATGCAACACTTATAAGAGAACGGTAATTAGTGACAGTGAAAGATATTTGCTGGTTAATAAATGTTGTGTAATATTCGTCACAATATTATATAACGTGTAAGCATAGAATATAATTAATGTTGTGTCGTCTTCCCTTGCTCCAATGATGAAAATTATGCATAGAGAAACATTTTAGAGAACAAAAATATAGGGTAAATAATATAATATGCATGTGGGAGAATATACGTTGTAACTTTAGCTTTATTATTTGTATTTTAAAATTTTTTGTTTTTGTGTTTGCATGGTTTGTACGATATGCAATATTAGTTGTATTGGTTACTTAAGAGATGTTTTAATGACATGTAATGGAGGTTGACTATAGCTTGGAAGAAAATTATTTATTCTTAAATGGAATGTGTGAAAAATTAGAAGGAGGGGTTGAATAGTTTTACCGATTAAAACTTCATTTTAAACTATTTAGATCAACTTATGTCAATCTATTTAAATGTGCGTGTTGGATGTTGATAGATAAGCATATAAATAAGTAAAGAAAAGATAAATAGTAAGAAGCACAAAACCACAACGCGAGTATTTATAGTGGTTCGGCTACAATGACACATTTCTTGCCCTACTCCACTTCCCGAGTCACCTACTCGAGAGTTCGTAATCACTACACAACACAAACTTCTTGTGGCGGAGAAGCCTTCACAACGTCGCCTACTCTTTATCCGGTACAAGGCTAGACACCGGGTTCTTCCACGAGGTAGAACCAAACCTATCACAACGTCGCCTACACTTTATCCGGTACAAGGCTAGATACCGAGTTCCATTGCAAAGGAGGAACTACTACCCAACACTACACAACACCTATCATAAAGGAGACACACTCCTTATTACAATATCAACAAGGATATCAATATCCTTGGACATAACCTATCTATGTTTGTACATCGATGCACCATATCGATTGTACACCCTTGGCATCTTTCACTAATGCCCTTGACACGATCTTTTGACACCTTTTACTAATGCCTTCATCATGGACCTTTGGCATCCGTCACTTATGCTTTAGACACGGACCTTTGACACCTTTCACTAATGCCTTCGACTTGACCCTTTTGGCATCTTTCACTAATGCCTTCAACACAACACTTCTAGAGAGGAGGAAAGAACTATCAACAAGAGAACTTCAGTAGTCTTGATGATGACGAAGGTTGGCAACTCATGGACTTGAGCTTGCTCGACTTCAAGAGGTGGTGATCTTGCCTTTAAGAGGAACCTAGAAGATCACACAAACACAAAACTACATAGAAAGATCCTTTGGATCTGAGGTTAGAGAGTTTATAATACTAGGAGAAAGTATATATGGAAGTCGCAACTTACAATGAAGAAATGACTCACTATTTAAAGGCAAAAACCACTACTGTCCCCCGGATCTCACGGATCCCTTGCTTGAGGGATCCGTCCAGTGTATTCCTGGAGATCCGTAGGACGTTTATCCTAAATGGGTTATGGGTCATGGATCATGTGTCATGGGTTATGGATTTTGGATCATGGGTATCCAAATGGATACAATGTATCTAGAAGATGCAATGCATCTAGTCAATGGGTCATGGGTTAGCTCAATGGGTTATGGATAATGCCCAATATTACTTCATGCATGATGTCATGCAATGGGTCATGGGTTATGGATCATGCTCCATGGGTATGGGTCATGGACTTTGGGTTTTACCCAACTACATTCAATATATCTAGTTAATGGTTCAAGTAATTTGATTCTTACTCATTACATTACCCATTACTATATATACTAAGTATGTATATATACCTATTATGTAAAAACTAGTTGTTATACATATGCATTTCTATAAAATGTAAACACTATTACTTGTTTATTGTTTTGTATGAAAACGTAAGTGGGTTAGTAAACTATTGGCTCAAACCATTTACGTATTTTATTTGTTTCGTTAAAATGATTTTACGTTTGTTATCAACAAAACATTAGAAGATCGTTAAATATAAATAAACTTCTTTACAGTTTATTTGTATTAACAAAATGTATTAATATTGGAGGTTGTTACAAGTATGAGAATTTAAGACACTTAATTTTTTTTAGATATAACTTTTATTTATGTGCAAGCTATTGCATTTCTATAATTAGCAAGTTGAATTTTTAAGTATTTCTATTTAAAGAAGACCTAAATGTTTTATAAAGGAGTAAGATAAGATATAAGAAGATAAGTAGGAAAATGTTTTCATATTTATTACTACCAAGTGTTCATTTTGATTTGTAGAGTCTTTTTTGCTCAACTTTGACCTTAAATGTCATTACGTAATATTTGTGTTATATAATTCTTGACGCAAAATATATGAATGAATTAAGTTTTAAATATATTTTCATTGATATAATTTTTATGAACTATTATATCAAAATGAAAATATTTACAATCAAAGTTAAACAAAAAAAACTAAAAAAACTCAAAATAAAAATTTAATATGAAAAGGAAGGAGTATCAACTAAATTTTCTATTCAAATTACTACACATCCATCAAAAAGTAGATTTTAGTCCTTTAGCAATCACAAAAGGTAGATTTGAAGTTCTTGAGAGCTAAACCTCTTCATTGAATTAGCCTTCCAATTTCATTTGCCCAATAGTTTATAATGTCTTTGGTGGTGTCATTTTCATATCATATACTTCATTCGTCTCAAAATAATTATCTATTGATAAAAATTACACAGATTAAAAAAAATATAATTATTGTTATTAACTTTTATTTTTTACTTTTTGCATAATGACAGTTTTATCTTTAATTAATTAATTAATTTCTTATTTAAAGTTTGTAACATTAACTTCAACCAAAAGTAAAATGATAAAATCGATCAAACTTCTCTATCTATCTTTAGTAGTGAACAATTAAATTAAAAAACCACAAAAAAACCCGTGGACTATAAAATTGGGACGGTGGGAGTATCATATAACGTATACATGCACGTACACATACAAAAATAACATATTGTCTAGTTTTGATACGACGTTAATTTCTTCCTATTTAAATAAAAAATAAAATGATAGAGTATGAACCATAATTATTAAGATCCCGATCCTGATATTAAGATCTTACGATTTTACAATTCTACAAATAAATAACGATCCGGATCCTACGTATGATCTTGAAAAGCTTAAGATCTTATAGGATACCGATCTTGACCACAAGATCTTAAGATCTATTTCGATCCGATCTTACGTTTCTCGAATCGAAAACTAAAAAACTACAAAGTTATGGATTATCTTTTAATAGAATTTAAAAAACAACATATAATATTTTGAAAACATTCATATAATATTTTGTTTATGATATATAATAATTTGTATATTGGAATAATATTATAAAGAAAATTAAAAAATGACATTGTAATAAGATCGTATGATTTTGATTTGATCTTACGATCACGATTTTGCCAAGACGAAAATGATCCTAAATAAAATCTCGATCTCAAAAACCTTGGTATGAACAAATATTTGCATTGAGTTAGTCATATTTGTAGGCTAAACATTGAAAATTTGAAAGATATTAAGACAAATATGCCATTTAAAAAAGATATACCGCGTGTTAACAAGAAAAATAAGGACCGAGTTGATGACATGTGATGCATGGAATTAGTTGACCACTTCCACATCAAAGTATCCAACTTACTGTTGTATCGACACCTAACAAAATCTGATGATAGAAAAATAACGTGTTTCGCTTTCGTGATACAGCATGCATGCAAATTAAATCACTTACGCAATCTCATGCATAGGGATTATGAAATAATCGTACTTGCAAATTTTTGGTTATAATATTTACCTTTATATTAAGAACATAGATAGATATGTGTCAAAATATTACAGTACATAGTTATGCCTAACTTTAAAAAACTTTTTCCATATGAAATTACTTTGAAAACCTTTGAAGAGAATGATATATAAAATTTTGTACTAAAAAGAAAATAGAGTTCTAGAGTTACCTAGTCAACTCTTCTATTTATTTATTTTATCTACAACAAACACGTTAACACCCGTGTTAACTCAAAACTACGACTTTTTCTTTACTAATGCAACTCGATATCCACGTGTCCATGCACCCATTACTATAAATACAAACACAAACACAACTTCAAAGTCATCCCGTACTTTAAAACAAACGTCTTTTTAAGAACTTGAAGACTTGAAGCATACAAAAATATAAAAGATGGCAGTCTTTAAGTTGAGTTCATTGGTAACTATGGCCGTTATGCTTGCATGCATGCAGTTAAGTGGCTCCATGGCTCAGAGAACCCATATCGTTGGTGGTAGTTTAGGCTGGATAGTTCCACCAAACGGACCATCAACTTACACCACGTGGGCATCTCGTGAGACCTTCACCGTTGGTGATACACTCCTTTTTAACTTCACCACTGGAGCACACACAGTTGCTGAGGTTGCACAAGCCGCGTACGGCCCATGTAACGTGGCGAACCCTATATCAGTGTCTGCCACAGGTCCCACAAGACTTACCTTAAACGCCCCCGGGACACATTACTATGTTTGTAGCGTTGGAAGTCATTGTCAAGCTGGTCAAAAATTGAGTATCAATGTTTTGGGTGGCGCGAGTTCACCTGTGTCGCCACCAACGTCATCTCCTGGACCTTCTCAATGGGAAGCTAGCCCACCATCGTCTGAAACTTTTACGCCATCTCCCACTGGTAGCACCACCGGCCTCTCTCCCACCGTGCAACCACCATCACCTAATGGTGCAGGGAGGTCTTATGCCGCCTTAGGACCGGTCACTTTGTTGGCTATTGTCTTAGCTATCTTTCACTAGGTTGATTATTAGTGATGGGTTATATGTGTTTACTTGATTATATTTGTTAAATTTTGTATTAATATACTTATCTACTTATAATCACATATTGATATAATATTTTTAGACCTTTTTAATCTATATTTTAAAAAAGCCAGAAAAATAATCATGTATTCATCAACTAGCATATTCTACACCAGTTGATCGCAACGATGATCCATACAAATTCAAAAAGTTATACAATTTGTTAATAATGAGTCGGTGTGGGTCATTTGGTCGCATAACGCCTACTACAATTGCATTAAGAACACTTATGCAATATTAACTAAATATTGATTTCTATGCATTGGAGTGATACATGAAAAACTAGTCAAATTGATTAGTAAGATCAACTTATCACATGAGATTATTATGGTGTGACAACAGTTCTTCTCAAGTGTAAAAGATCCATGGGTATGATTTAGAATACTATTTTGGTGTAACATGGAAAAATCATGATTAACGGAGGATAAGAATATAAGGCAAACAAGTGTTAATCAGGGCGGTGCGCGCCTGATTGATGTTACCTCTTATCTACAAGGGAGATTTTTCAGGATTAGACTGTTCGAGCGCTAGCAAGTGTTGATGTACTGCTTTTATAAGCTGTTGAAGCATTATAAAATGTTTGTGTTTGTTTTATTTCTTACGATTCCGTTTGGTGTTCGCAAAAGTTTTATCAGGATAGATAGGCCTGGTCGTCTGTATTTTTGGCCTCTTATATGCACGAATGGCGTGTTTTCCTGGAGAATAATGTTTCTCGGATGTTTATGAGGTTTGTAGGTCGATTATGCCTGCCTAGCCGTGTTTCCTTTATGATGGAAAAAGGTTTTCTCAAGGCTTCTATGCTTGACTAATGTGATTTCTCATATTTCATGAAGTAGTACGCGTGTGTGAGCCTTGTAGAAGGCGTGTTGCGTAAGTTTGTGTTGTGAAGTGTATGTCTATCTCCCATAAACCTTGTTGGTGTTAGGGAGTAAATGTCATTTTCAGGGCGAGTTTAATTGATGAACGTTGTTTATTCTATAAGCTTTTGTAAGTGTTATATAATACTTTAGTATGTTTCTTGCTAGTCCCCCCTAGCGTTTGCCAGATATTATCAGGATAGATTAGCCCGATTGTTAATTTTACAAGTTTTTAGTGTTTTGGAAAATGCTTTCCATATCTCAGGGCGTTTATGATTGCTTGAATGTTTATGTTATTCGACAGAGTGTTTGTTTAGGTCCCATACGCATTTATGACGTTATGGACTCTTTGTTTCCTTCCTTGCGAGCCTCTCGAGTGTTTACAGAGATTGTTCTCGTTAAGATGTCTTTGCATGTCCATTTCCATGCCTCGAATGCTTGTGAGGTATAACCGTATAAGTGTTACTCATCGAGAGTGTTTATTCAAATCTCATGAGCCTTTCAAGCATTATGGAGTTTTTGTTTTCTGTATTGTGAGCCTTTCAGGCGTTACAATATTTGCTTTGTCAGGATGCTTTTTCTAGATCATTGCCACACCTCAAATGTTTGTGAGGTCTAGGTGTTACTCCTCAGGAGTGTTTTGTTCGGGGTCCATAAACATCTCCTGTGTTGTGGACTTTTTATTATTTGCCTTGTAACACTACAACAATCGTCGCTTTCGCAGGCGAAATATCAGGACTTTCACCGGGGACATGTCCCCTGCGAAACCTTTCCCCGAGGAAAGATCCCTGGCAATACCTTCTCGGGAATACTCTTCCCGGGGACTTTTTACCCATTTTACCGGGGACATGTGGGTCCCGCAGCCAATTGTCGCCGGTCAAACATGTCCGACGTGGCATCTATTTTTGCCGGGGACACGTCCCTGGGGAAACTATTTTTGGACTATAATTTAAGTACCGTAATTACGTTATTAGTCCGACGTGGCACAAGTTTTGCCGGGGACATGTCTCCTGCAAAAGCGTGAGGCTACTGTTGTGTTTTCATTTTTGCCGCGGACTTGTCCCCGGGGATAGTTGTAAATTGAAATATGCTTTTGAACCTTCGCCGGGGACATGTCCCCGGCAAAACTAACTGACCCATTATGCAGAATATTGCTGCAAAATGAGTAATTTTCAGATTTTTTCCGGAAATTTTCCGGAAAAAATCTACAACCTGTTTTACCAATGTCACAACCTGTTTTAATATGCCAATCATAACACAAATTCGCTAAACATAATATCATATATACCCATCAATCGCTAACATAGTTATCCTTTTTCAAAATCGCCAAAACGGTTTCTAAACCATTAACGCATGATCATCTACAAAACTATCCAAAACTACCTATCCGTAAATGGTCCAAAACTATACGTATAATCCATTTACGGGAATCCTAGCACATAATGCACATAAACGACATAATAATCCATGTTATTCTCTACAAACATATCCAAAACGTGTTAAAGTAACATAAATCAGCATCTCAAACCCCACTACCCCCATTACCATCCCCGGTATCTCTAGACTCACCGGATGGAGTAGCACCAGATCCCGACCCACCCTCTCCAGATCCCGACCCACCTGGTGGAGTAGCACTTGATCCCGGGGTGGACTGTATTCGCTCCTGCCAACCCGGCAATGACCTCACAAACTCCATGACCTGGTTCATCTGACTCCTCTGTGTAGCGAGCTCCTCGGTCTGTTTCTGCACTGTTTCACGCAGTGAGGATACATCCGCTGCATCACGAGGTCGGGAGGCGCTAAAGGTCTTCTTCACTCCACCGCCGGGTAAGACCTGACCTACAACAGGAATATGACCGCGCTGCTTACCACCAATCACGGTACGCAGAATCTCACGGTCAGTCATGCGGGTCCCATCGGAGGTTCTCTCTTCCC
Organism: Chrysanthemum seticuspe; assembly: GCA_019973895.1. NCBI lineage: Eukaryota > Viridiplantae > Streptophyta > Magnoliopsida > Asterales > Asteraceae > Chrysanthemum > Chrysanthemum seticuspe. The sequence goes on from BPTQ01000005.1 coordinate 315,296,263, forward strand.
GCATCCGCATCATCTCGTTCTGTTTAGTTACAAAAAAACTAGAAAAGAAATATATAAGTCGTGATGCATTATATTTCATCAAAAATGGGTAACTTTGAAAATAAATTATACTTACATATCTAGCCTCAGATACCGGGGACTCAAAGACATCGCCCCTCATTGGTTCCGACGGTAAAGCTCTATCAAGTCTTCTCCAATCGCTGCCTCAGTCTCGCTGGTCAACTGTTTAGAAATAAAATCAATAACGACACACCCAACACCATGTATATATATATAAATAAAATGATTAAATAGTTTCTTACAAAGTTTTGGCGAATAGCAGCATACGACTGAGATCCGTGAAGGCTAGAGCTCATGTTCGCCATTCGGTTTTGTCGGTTCACCTCTGAGATCTTCTGCTTCTTGGGGTTTGTCCAAAGCTTAACCTGTGTATTTTAAATTATAAAAACTATTATATAAATGAATTATTATTATTATTATAAAGTGTCGATCCAGAAATTTAACAACGCATCCCAATCCTCTTGCGTCTTGTTCTCTGGACGCTTTCTTTTAATCTCCTCAATTTTCTCCACCCCACCTGCTGCCGTAAAGTTATCTTTTTTGTATCTATATTTGTTGTCGTCGTATCTTTTTTGGAGATAATACTCGATACTGTCAACAATCTGCTCTCCATTCTGGCCAGCAAGGTGTCTGTCGAGATCAAAGTAGTGCTGCAATAAAATATAAATAAAAAATATACAAAGTTAAATAAACAAACAAGTTTGAATAAATAAACACAATAATTAAAAAAATAAAGGTTAAAAAAACTTACGTGTAGATGCTCATGGATGTGGGCCTTGGCCGTTTCGGGAACCTTAGCCGATGAATCACAAAACATGGGAATCGAGTCCTGTAACACCTCCCCAACATAGTTGGAGAACCAAGAAGAGTGAGGGCCCACGTGTGTCCAAAACCCCTCCTGGTTGACTCGAAAATCGATCGACACAGGACGACCATCCAGTTCCCTCTTCGCCTTGAGTGCCGTGTTCTTAGTGGGACCACGCACCACCTTTTCGCCTTTCCCAATTTTGGAGTTTGGGTTGGTAGCTTTGGATTTAAAGCATACAAGTAATCAAATTCAAGTGATGATGACATAAAATAACATTTTATCAATTTAAAATAACATATAATCAAATACAATTTAGTGAAAAATAATTCAGAAATTCTTACGCTGGCAATTGGTGCCTATCCTCCTCGAGGGACCACGAGGTGGCGAATTACCTCTATCGCCACCGTGAGACCTGGCTACAACATCTGCCATCTGTTAAACAAACATAGAAATTAGTGAAGAAACATATATATAATTAAATAAATAAATAAATAAATAATTAAATAAATAAATAAACAAACAAATAACACATTTAATAGTATATATCAACAAGATAATTATAATAAATAAATAAATAAATCAATAAATAAATAAACAAACAAATAAACACATTTAACCACTCGATAACAATTTCATTCAAATAATTAAGTGTTGTTCTACAAATTACAATTCGAGATTAATCTCCCACATCATCAACATAAAATTCAACATTATTAGTACTATCATCTTCATCATCTTCATTCTCGTGGTCATCATCATCATCAGATGCTAAATCATGAGGAACGTGATCATCATAATCAATATCATCTTCGTCTTCTACAATAGTGATAATTGGTGGTGGTGCCTCAACTTCCGCTGGTTGAACATCTATATTTATAATGTTATAATCCAAATTATCCAACTCAGCAGAGAGTGTGATATGTGATGAGTTGTTGTCATGTACAACATCCTAGTTGTCTTCTACCACAATGATATCCGGGTTCCAAATCTTTCGATGATAAGAATCTTGGACGGCCTTCCAATTACCACGTTTACCCGGAAAATCAAGGTAAAAGACTTGTGTTGCTTGCGTTGCAAGAATGAATGGTTCATTTTGAAATGATACACGATCGGTCATAATTTGCGTAATGTTGTTTCTATAGGTACAACGTTTTAGGCGATTACTGTTATTAGTGTCGAACCATTTGACTTTGAACAACACAACATTGAATGAAATATATGAAAACTCGAGAATTTCTTCAAGCTGGCCATAATGCATTCCTCCATCAGGGTTAGGAGTTGAAATTCCGCTTTGAGTTGAACGACGTAAATCACGGTCGTGTACAGTAAACTTCACACCGTTGACTACGCAAGAGTTGACTAAGACTGTAGTACATGATGGTCCACAAGCCAAAGCGAATAACTCGGCGGTACAACTTAGGTCCTTCTGTACTTTTAATTCACGAATCTATGAAAAAGTTAAGAATAGATAGATATGAGTAATAGTCGTTATTTATACAGGGTAATACATACAATAAGTCTACCTTCATCTCAAACCAGCGAGGAAACCCTTCTTCCAAGTCTCTGCCAGGAAATGCCCTGTAAATGTTCATGATATTAGAATAAGTCGTCGAATAACAACTTACGTGAAACAAATTTTGAAATAAAATGCGTACCTCTTGTACGCGTTCATGTACGGGTCGATTTCATGACTGTTGTGTAGTACGTACCATACTACTTGCTTCATTGTGTCTGCTTTAAACCGTCCTAATTATTGTTTACCATTCTTTTTGCAGACTGATCGAAACACCTCAAATCGACTTGTTGGCCTTGGACCGTCCTCATTCCGGTCAGGACGATTAAATCTCGTCTCAACACCTCGAAAATAATGCGAACATAAAGTTAATGCTTCATCAGCAATATAACCCTCCGCTATTGAACCTTCACTCTTGGCTTTATTTCTGACATAATTTTTGAGCTTTTTCATGTATCTTTCAAATGGATACATCCACCTCATGTAAACAGGACCGCCTTCAATAGCCTCTTCCGGTAGATGAATAACCAAGTGAGTTATAATGTCAAAAAAAGCTGGAGGATATATTTGCTCGAAACTGCACAAAATATTGATCAGTTGTTCTCTAGCTTTCAACATGTCATCCACCATCAAAGTTCGAGAGCATATTTGTTTGAAGAATGAACAAAGCTCGATTATTGGTGTTGCGGTGGTTTGGTCCTTCAAGTAATTTTGAAGTCTAGCAGGAAGCAACCGTTGAATCATTATGCGACAGTCATGAGCCTTCAAGCATGTTATGTTGCTATCGTTGTCGGTCACTTTATGCTTGAAGTTAGACCCAAACCCATCAGGTAGGTTAACACCTTTGATGAATTAAGAAAAAAAATCAGGATATTAGAATAAGTTGTCGAAATGAATACGCGAATTAATTTGAACAAAGAAATTTTCAAATAAAACGCGTACCTTTAATAAATTGACAAAAAAGTTTTCTTTCTTCGGTTGTGAAAGAGTACGTAGGATGAGGCTTAGAGCACTTCCCGTTTCCTTTGTTGACGAGGCACAAGTTAGTACGAATATTCAAATTTTGTAAGTCTTGTCTTGCCTTGTTGGTGTCTTTTGATTTGTCATTCATTAACAAAGTACCCAACACAATCTCACACACATTTTTTTTATATGCATGACATCTAAATTGTTTTTTAGTGTAAGAAAAGACCAATACTCTAGCTCGTAGAAAACATATTTTTTTGTCCAATTGTCTTCGCGATCAGGTTCACGTTTTTTTTCGCACCCCCATATCTTGGATGTTTCCCCGGGACACGTTTAGGCAATCTTCTTAGTTGATCCAAGATGTCATCACTGGTAAATTTTCTAGGAGGGTCTGTATCATCTACCTTTGTATAGAATGCCCTTCTGTTCTTCCGCCATTTATTGGTCGTGCTTAAGAATCTTCTATGACCAACATAAGCAGTTTTGTTTAACACGCGCATAGCTGGAGTATCTACATTACATGTCGGACATGCCTTGTAACCTTGCCCACTCCACCCAGACAAACTACTTCGAGTGGGAAAGTCATTGATAGTCCATAAAAGCGCTGCTTTCATACAGAATTCGGTGCCTGTAACGGCATCCTTAGTCATGATTCCATCTTTCCATAAAGTCTTTAGTTCATCAATCAAAGGCCTCAGGTAAATATCAATATCCTTCCCTGGTGATTTGGGGCCCGAAATTAACAATGTCAACATAAGAGAAGTCTCTCTCATACATATCCAGGGAGGCGTATTGTATGTCGTTAATATGACCGGCCACATGCTGTATGACTGACTAAGGTTGCCGTACGGATTGAAACCATCAGCAGCCAATTCTAACCGGGCGTTTCTTTTTTCTTCAGCAAATTCCTTCGAATACTTGATGTCAAATTTCTTCCATGCTTGACCATCAACCGGGTGTTGCATCTTACTGTTCTCCCTAGACTGCCCAGACGCATGCCAAGTCATATGTTTTGCAGTGTGTTTAGACTTGTACAAACGTTGTAGTCTAGGAATGATAGGAAAGTAACGCAACACCTTGTTAGGAACTTTCTTCCCCAGTGTGCTCTTTTCTTTCCATCTACTAGCGCCGCAGATCGGACAAGTCTGCAAATCTTCGTTACCCGCCCCCCGATATAAAAAGCAATCATTTACACAAGCATGTATCGATTCATATCCTAACCCGATAGTTTTAAATGTCTTCTTTATTTCATAGTATGACGATGGCATGTTGTATCCTAGAACGGGCGGGAAAACTTCCTTGAATAAAGTTAGGAACTCATTAAATGTGGTGTCACTCACTTTACCTTTGACCTTGATGTGCGTAATCTTTGCCATAAAGTCTAATGAAGACATCCACTCACAGGCTGGGTATAGTTTTTCGTTGGCAGTGGCAAGTAACTCCTCATACTCATTACGTTGAGGAATTGCGTCGTTACTTGTCTCGCCAATATTTCCTTGAGTTGGATCATCTGGTTCGTTATTCGAACCAATATCATGAAGGAACTCAACCATGTCACTCATCCGAGGGTGTCTTGTGTTGTGTACGGTTTTTCGGCCATCCGGCTCACCATGATTATACCATTTCGTATAACTATGGTCCCAGCCATTTGTGTGTATGTGGTCAAACAAAAATTCGTGCTTTATCCAGTTTACGTTTAAACAAAGAGCACAAGGACATTTTATATTCCCATCAATATTCACCAAGGGCTTGCAATGCTTGTAGAAAGCTTTAAGATCAACTAAGAATTCTCTACTGGTACGTGCGAGTGAGACCCAACTTTTATCAATTGGCATAACTACGTTTTAATGAAGCAACAAATAATTATATAGACTTAAAATGTTCACCTAATCCAACTATGGAAGGCAATCCTAACCCACTCTTTGAATGTTTCATCTCATATATGAATGCGTATAATTGAATTTACTATTTGAGAAAATTTCGGCAATATTTCCCCTCAACTCCCCAAATATGTGCATTAAAGACATATTCGTAGGAGTAAAGGGGAAACACTGTCGAAATTTTCACAAATAGTAAATCAATTATACGCATTCATATCCTAAATGAGACAAAACATTCAAAAAGCAGTCCCAAACAGGGGAATTTCCGAAATTAATTTCTAATAAATTAATTTCGGACGGGTTTTCTATAGGATGATTAACTTCGGACGGGGACTTTCCGAAATTAATCACTAAAGTGCTAAAATCATTTACAGCAGTTCAACACAATCAAATACCCTACAATACTAACATATTCGCATTGTCAATTTCGGCTTATATATCACAAGACTCAATTTTCCTGCTTATTTGGAGACTTGTGAGCTTATATAGGTTTATTATATCATAATATACTTATATCAGCCCACAAGTCTCCAAATAAGCCGGAAAATTGAAGCTTATGAAATATTAGCAGGTGTGATATCGATATTGACAAACAAATGTATCTCAAATAGTTGCAAATACAAAACAAGATTATAAACGACATTTCACGTGTATTAAGTGAACAACTTAGCAAAACTAAAAAGTTTTTTTTTTCTTTTTTTTTTTTTTTTTTTTTTTTTTTTTTTTTTATACCTTTACCCTATGTATCTTTTAATTACTATAACTGGATTAATGCAAAATGTCTTTATTGAGATGAACTATAAGATATAAATTACTATAACTACCTTAACCCTATTTATCTCGGCCACTTAACCAGTTTCAAATTGATTTATAAGCAAAACAAATGCAAAAAAGTTTATGTTTAACAAGAATAGCAGGTTTTGAAGGAAAAACATAGCGATTGTGGTCTTGGCTCTCGGCTAGCTGGTCTTGACAGAAGGCTGGTCTCGGCTATTGGCTGGTCTCGACTGTAAAAAAATCAAAATTGTTAATAAAAATCAAAATTATTAATAAAAAATCAAAATTACAACATAAACCAAACACCCCTTGTGGGATGCTGTTTGGACAGCATAAACCAAACCCCTTGTGGGCTGATAAGCCGATTATAAGCCGAAACAAACACCCCTTGTGGGCTGATAAGCCGGTTATAAACCGAAACAAACACCCCTTGTGGGCTGATAAGTCGGTTATTAGCCGAAACAAACACCCCTTGTGGGCTGATAAGCCGGTTATAAGCCGAAACAAACACCCCTTGTGGGCTGATAAGCCGGTTATAAGCCGAAACAAACACCCCTTGTGGGCTGATAAGTCGGTTATTAGCCAAAAACCAAATAAGCCATAAGCCGAAACTGTAGGCTAGCTTCAAAACCTTAGCATAGAAATCTGCTGACTTATGGGACAACTATAAAAGCGTTTTTATGTTAAATCTGAAAATTTGTAATGGTTATAGGCGAAACAAGTTCTATGGCGTTGATAGTGTGAAACTGTGAATGAGCTTGTGTATAGCATATATGAATACTATTTGCCAAGCTTATTAGCCTTATTTCTAATGATATGTTTATCTTAAGGCGAAACAAGCTTTACGAGCTCTGAAAAGAATTGGTGAGGCTCCAAGCCATAGTACGAGATCGACTAGGTAGAAAACAAGCAGATGTGACACTTAGGTGTATGCAGGCTCTTGTTAGAGCTCAAGCTAACTGCCTCTAATAATGGTAGACCATTTCATGTGATTGTCGTACGTACACCTTCAGGATTGAAACATATGAAAACTCTCCTAAAGTCGGGAGCTAACTATATACGACTGCCTACCTAAAGAGTCAATTAAACTCCTAATCCTACTGGAACAAAGTAAGTTATCACCAATACTCGATTGCCTACCTAAAGACGAACCCGACACAGGTAACCAAATACTTCTAACTTATGTTGCATCTCATAAACTTTTGCCGGGGACATGTCCCCGCTAACACATAAACAAGTAACAAAAAAAAAAAGAAAACAAGTAACAAAAAAACAACAAAACTTACCTGGGTCTGAGTGTAGGCTTCGATTCTCAGCTTCACTTCTCAGCTTGGTCTCGATACTGTACAAAAATAATTAAAATAAAAAATAAAAAATTAACAAAAATCAGTCTACAATAAAATAAAACATTGCAAAAATTAACAAACTCAAAAATTAACAAATAACAAAAAATTAACAAATTAACAAAAAATAACAAAAATAAAAAGATAAAAATTAACCTGGGTTTGTAAACAAGGGGGACAAGGAAGAAAGAAGATGGGAAAAGATAGAATTACATGAGGAGAGGTTTAAGGAAAGAATTATATGAGGAGAGGGTTTAAGGAAAAAATTATACTCGTGCACAGTGGTGCGTGTGTAGTGGTGGTGGAGCAGTGGTGGGCTGTGGTGGTGGAGGTGGTGAGCTGTGGTGCAGTGGTGGTGGCTGTGGTGGAGAAGACGAGGTGTGGTTTTCGTTTTTTTTTTCACGAGTGAGACAAGATCTGTCAATAATTGAGGTTAATATTTCCTTTCAACTTTTGCCGGGGACAAATCCCCGGTGAAAGTTTTCTTTGTCTTCTAGCGACACTTTTGCCGGGGACAAGTCCCCGGGGAAAATATTGGCGGGATAAAGTAAAAGTGTGGAGGGAAAATGAAAATTTACGCCAAAACTTTCCCAGAGGACATGTTCTCGGGAAAAAGGTTTATTTATAAAATTAAAATTATCATTTTATATAATTAGAATTAATAATAAATTATAAAATTATATAATTAAATTTAACCTAAAAATTATAAAACTAATCTAATTACTTTTAACTTAGGTTGCACGGACACGGTATAGGTGTTATTGGTATATGTATCATGTTAAACGACCAAGTATAGGTGCTATTGGTATACGTATCATGTTAAAGGACCAAGTATAGGTGCTATGGTATACGTATCATGTTAAACAACCAAGTATAGGTGCATTGGTATACGTATCATGTTAAACGACCAAGTATAGGTGCTATTGGTATACGTATCATATTAAAGGACCAAGTATAGGTGCTATTGGTATACGTATCATGTTAAAGGACCAAGTATAGGTGCTATGGTATACGTATCATGTTAAACGACCAAGTATAGGTGTATTGGTATACGTATCATGTTAAACGACCAAGTATAGGTGCTATGGTATACATATCTTGTTAAAGGACCAAGTATAGGTGCTATGGTATATGTATCATGTTAAAGGACCAAGTATAGGTGCTATTGGTATACATATCATGTTAAAGGACCAAGTATAGGTGCTATGGTATACGTATCATGTTAAACGACCAAGTATAGGTGCTATGGTATACGTATCATGTTAAAGGACCAAGTATAGGTGCTATGGTATACATATCATGTTAAACGACCAAGTATAGGTGCATTGGTATACGTATCATGTTAAACGACCAAGTATAGGTGCTATTGGTATACGTATCATGTTAAAGGACCAAGTATAGGTGCTATTGGTATACGTATCATGTTAAAGGACCAAGTATATGTGCTATGGTATACGTATCATGTTAAACGACCAAGTATAGGTGATATTGGTATACGTATCATGTTAAACGACCAAGTATAGGTGCATTGGTATACGTATCATGTTAAACGACCAAGTATAGGTGCATTGGTATACGTATCATGTTAAACGACCAAGTATAGGTGCATTGTTTCAGTTGTCTATTGGTCTCAACTTTCCACCAAAATAATGGCGCCAAAACTTCCCTCCAAAAATACTGGCGCCAAAACTTCCCACCAAAAGCTACCAAATCTGCTTTATATATCCCACCAAAAGCTACCAGATCTTATCCTCAAAACCACTCAACCTCACAACCTCTTATCTTCACACAAATTTCAAAACCTGAGATGGAGCCATTTAATCCTTTTATGTGTTCTTGTGGAGAAGGAAATATAAAATTAAGAACATCACATAGAGATTATTCAGCTGGACGGCAATATTATGCATGTCCTCTGTCAAAGGTGAATAATCATTCATTTCTTATTTATGTAAATATACAAATAATTGGGTTGTAATCTCTTATAATTTTCTTATTATGTAACAGCCCAGAAAAGATAATGGGTGCGGATATTTTATGTGGAAGGATGCATTTGACGAGTACTTAAGAACAATCTCTTCTCAAGGTTCTGGATCTGCACCAACAGAGTGCTCGAGCTGCCATGAAAAAGATCTTAGGATAAGCTTGCTAGAATCACAAAAACATGTGCTAGAGACAAGAGTAAGGTTGCTGGAGGCCAGACTTGAAGTGGCAAGGATTCCTGACGACCACACATGTTAGTCGGATGCATTACTTCGTGAGTTGTTAGGTGACATGGAAAATCTTTGTATGTAGTAGTAGTAGTAGTTGTTGATGATGTTGTTTTTGTTGTTGTTGTTGTTCTTGATCAAAGTAGTACGTAGTTGTTCTTGTAGTTGTTGTTGTTGATGTTGTTGTTCTTGTAGTATGTATCTGTCATGTATTTTTATAAATCAAAGCACATGCTGGATTTGTAAAGCTGACCATGTTCTTAGTTAACCAGATTATAGTGTCCAAACACCATTTTTCCAATACTAACAAACACGAATTAAGAACCATATTAATTCATCATAAATTTAATATTTTTGTTTTTCCCATAGCTATATATCTACTCTGTTTCGTCAAGTCTCATCAATAAATCCCAAGCGTTGGATAACCTGCAGATACAACCCAGCTGCTCAAAATTCAAGTCTTCGTTTATTTGGACCAAATATTTAGTTATGTATTAATAGTTGCAACAAAATGTACCTTTTATAATCCAAGGTTTTGCAGGGGACATGTCCTCGGGGAAAGGTTTGGCGGAAATTTTCCCGCGAACAATAAACATGCTTTTGACTTGGTCAAAATTTTGGTAAAAGTTAAATACACTTTCGGCGGGGACATATCCCCGGAGAAAGTCCGCGTTGAATTTTGACTATCCGGTCAAAATTTGTTGAATATTCAATATACTTTCGCCGGGGACATGTCCCCGCCGAAAGTTTATGTTGAATTTTCCCAAACAGGTCAGCGCATTTATGCACCACGTCAGACGAAATTTTGTGGTTTAGTGACTTTCGCCGGGGACTTTGTGTCCCCGGCGAAAGCCTCCTCGCCCGTATATCCGATTGTTGTAGTGTAAGCCTCTCAGGTGTTACTGAGTTTAGTTTGTGAGGAAGCGCGTTCCTGGTAATCGTCGTGTATCAATTGCTTGAGGCTTAAATGGAACTCCTCAGGAGTGTTTGCTCAGGATCTATAAATCTCTTAACCGTTATAGATTTTTTTATATAAGGGTGTGTTCGCTTGATAATTTTCATACCTTAGCTGTTTGTGAGGTTAAATTTAAATCCTAGGAGTGTATATTGCAAATTCCTTTTTCCTTTCGAGAGCATTCTGTAAGCACAAAGGTTGATGACAAATTTAGAGCTAATTAAGTCTTTGCAATAGCTAGCACATTTAGTGATTAAATAAATGTAGCCAACTACCGCTCAGGTTAATGACATGTTCTCATTAGACGTACATGAACCAATATGCGAAATTGTAGTCTGTTTGACTGTTCAGGTATCTCTAACATACTTGAGACTAGCATATATTCGAATTCATTGGCATTGGGACCATCTTGTGACAAACTTTCATATGTTTAGCTATGTGTCACGTAAGCTAAGTATGTAGATACGAAAGACATGATTGACCTGGTCAGTCGCCGATGGGTGACACATTGTAAATGTACACATAATATGTTTCAAACATATTGATTTTACATTGTAATAGTGTGCGAACATGTCGTAATGGCGTATGAGCCTGAGGGCGTATGAGCCTGACGACGTTTGAGCCTCATGACATGTGAGTCTGATGGCCGTATGTGAGCCTGATGTAGTGGCTTATTGTCACACCCCGCCGAAGGCGGAAACGCGAAGTATAACTGGAAAGGAACACAAGCAAAAGATAATAGAACATACCAACGTTTAAGATTTAAAGGAAAGGATACATTATTACAATACTAGTTTAGCCTACATCGGCAAATATAATACAAAGTTTAGCTCCCAAAAGATTGCGTTTTAATACATAATGATTAGTAGTGACATGTGAAAACTTCATTAAACAAAGACCTTGAAGAAAAGCTTATTGACGATCACCTGAAATGCATGAAAGAAAACGGGTCAACTATGAAAATAGTTGGTGAGTGTACACGTTTTACATAATATGAAAACTCTTAAAAGAGAGTCAAAGGTTTCGGTCATTGAGAATAGTCCACAAAGCAAAGGCATTGTAAATCCACTCAGTTCCAAATTCCGCCCATACAAAACTTGCAACCTGTGTGTTCACAACCCATTGCACAGAAATGGTATGTCTAGTAGTCAAGTATACGTTGTCATAATAGTTCACAATATAGCACCACGTATATAATAATGTATGCCAGGCAAAGCCCCTAGAATAAATAATATGCGTCCCGTAACATAGTGAACGAGAGGTTGGCCGACCTCTAATAGCGCTATCCATACTACCTACTAATAGGAGACTAATAATGCGAATGTATGAACGGTACATCATACAACTATTAATATACAATTAAGAACACTCCGAACATGGGAGAATTTGCACTGCTCCGAACAGGGGAGACTTTAAGTCGATAACGCTCCGTAACATGGGGAGACATAATATAAAGTGAGTACGGTTCATTAAGTTCAAAACAAGTCATAAGTTCATAATTAAGTCCAAGTGTTCCATTCAAAAGTTCGTAATTAAGTTCAAGAGTTTAAGTCGAGTTCAAAAGTTCAAAACAGTCAAAGAGCTCGAAACATATCAAAAGGTTCAAAATAGTCAAAGGGTTCAATATAATGTCAAACAAGTTCAAAATAGTCAAAGGGTTCAATATAAAGTCAAACAAGTTCAAAATAGTCATAAGGTTCAATATTAAGTTAAAAGAGATTAACTATATGTCAAGTTAAAAGAGATTAATTATATGTCAAAATGTTTTAAACCAAGTAAAAAGAGATTAATTATATGTCAAAAGAATTAAATCAAGTTAAAGGAGATTAATTATATGTCAAAGGAATTAAATCAAGTTAAAGTGTTTCATTCTATGCCAAAAGGTTCCTATCAAGTTAAAAGATTTCAAATATATATGTGAAAGGGCTCAAAATCAAGGAAAGTGGTTCAATTAATAGTGTTCATAACATAGTATCAATTTAGTTTGGGCATAATCTACTTACTAGCATAAGTAGTGAAACAACAGTTATTTAAGTTCATATAAGTCAAAGAGCTCGAAACATATCAAAAGGTTCAAAATAGTCAAAGGGTTCAATATTATGTCAAACAAGTTCAAAATAGTCAAAGGGTTCAATATAATGTCAAACAAGTTCAAAATAGTCAAAGGGTTCAATATAAAGTCAAACAAGTTCAAAATAGTCATAAGGTTCAATATTAAGTTAAAAGAGATTAATTATATGTCAAGTTAAAAGAGATTAATTATATGTCAAAATGTTTTAAATCAAGTTAAAAAAGATTAATTATATGTCAAAAGAATTAAATCAAGTTAAAGGAGATTAATTATATGTCAAAAGAATTAAATCAAGTTAAAGTGTTCAAATCTATGCCAAAAGGTTCCTATCAAGTTAAAAGAGTTCAAATATATATGTCGAAGGGCTCAAAATCAAGGAAAGTGGTTCAATTAATAGTGTTCATAACATAGTATCAATTTAGTTCGGGCATAATCTACTTACTAGCATAAGTAGTGAAACAACAGTTATTTAAGTTCATATAAGTGTAAAGTAAAAGCAAGTAGTTGAGCATGTATCTCCCCCGAAGAGTTTATAAAACAATTAAACGAGTAAAAGTGGAGTTACGAACTCACCTGTTGCAATGATTATGATGACAAAAGTAGATACACTGAATCTCTATCTGCAACCTAATATGAATGATATGTTCTAATGTAAGCCATGAAATAATGTCGTGCATGCTAACTCATATGATATCCATACCACTTGTACATTTTGAAAATAAAGTTTATCGTCGAAAAATAATATACTTTAACAACTCATGAAAATGACTATGTAGCCTCACAAAGCTAGTCGTAAAATAGTGTATATCAAGTGTTAAGAAACAAACTCAATCGTTTTAGAAAGCTTGTAACATTATCTAAAAGTCATAACACTGAACTTTTATCCATACGAGTTCTGATCATAAAGAAAAATAATGGTGAAGTGAGGTAGTCGAGCTAAAAATGTAGCTTATGGGTAGTTTTCGGGAAAGTTTGAGTGATCGTATATTACTCGTTACAACTTCGTTTGACGAACGGTTGAACATTTTGGAAAATAGGCCAGGTGAACTCACTTTTACATAAAGATATTATTTTCTCAAAAGTACTCAATCGATAAGAAAAATGGCTCCAAACATGGTCACTTGCGATAACCATTTTGGTCTAGTAGAAAATATGTAAGTGTTAATACTTGTGAAAATAATTACGATAGCCATAATTAAAACGCGTGTAACTTAGTCGTTATAAGTCCGTTTTCTACGTTTTATATATCCTTAGTTTCGTGTCAATGTATACTAATATATTTTTGATAAATCGACTCATTTAAATAATGCTTAAAACTCGTTTTTGCCCCTTAAATAATCCTTGGCAGCAAGTATAATTTCAGAAAATTAGTTTTCGTCGTTAAACTTGAAAATAGCGTAACTTCTTCGTTATAAATCCGTTTTAACCCGTTCAAGAGACCACGGTTTCGTTTTAAAGTCTATTTTCTGAATATATAGCCCAAAATAATCCATGACCTGTCGAAATTTCCAGATTTTACAAAAACGATCAGACCTCAATCTTGTGTTGTCGAAAATGGTTTTTCTTGCGTAACTCTTGTTCCAATCACTTCAAATCAACACCAAATCTATTCTAAACCTACCATACACCTTCTTAGGGTGTCATGGGTTCCTAAACTTCATCAACAATGATATGTTTCAAGGGATTAATTATAGGATGATTAAAACTTATAATAAGTAGTAAAAACAATTAAAAGTGGTATGAATCACATAATACTTGTATGTTTTTCTACTAGGGGCAAAATTTAATCTAGTCCGAACAGTCAAGTCTAAACAGACTCAAAACAGTTCACACGCAAATTCAATTAAGATCAGAGGAATATAGGGAATTCCTGGGTCGTTAAGTCCCACGGAGGATGAATTGGTGTTAAAACACTTAATCAGATGGTAGAATGATCACTAAGGATAGCAATCAGTAGGGTTTTCGATGGAAAATTATACTAAAAGAAAAGATTAACAAATAACAGCGACTTAAATGCAAATTAAAAAGATTAAAAGATAAAATCTATTAAATAAACGCTATCACTATTTTTAAAGTCGATGAACGTTTAAAAACTACAACTTAAAACTTACGTTTAAAATAAAATTACGTCTACGTACAAAATAAAAAGTGAGTTTTAAAGAAATAAAAGGCCTACAAATATGAAAATGATATTTTAACAATCCTAATAATAAAAGAAAATTATTAGAAAAAGAAAATTATTTTTACAACTATTTATTTAATTATTATTAACTAAAAACTATTTATTAAGTATTTAAAATGCACTAAAATACAAGAAAATACAAAATTAACCTAGAAAAATAAAATTATAACTTGGAAAAATCTAAAATATGATAAAACTTATTTTAAAACTAAAAATATATTTTTAAGACTTATTATGTATTTATTATTAATTTAATACTATTTAAAATTAATTAAAATGCTAAAAAATACTTTTTAAACTAAGAAAATTATGGAAAAATACTTTTTATGACTTTTATATTTATCTTAACCTAAGAAAATTGAAAAATCATTTTTTTGGACTTTTTATAATTTTTTAGTATTAAAAGCTATTTAAAAATACCTAAAAACTGTTTTTAATTAAGAAAAATAGCAAACAGTTATGAAAAATAATGAAAATTTCAAGAAAAGTCTATTTTAATCTACTGAATCTAGGAAAAATAGAAAAACATGGTCTTGTGTAGAGAAATAAGCTACTGCTATGTAAACTGCTTATTAATAAGCACTTGAAACAGCCAAATGATAACCAAAAGCTACCAAACTGATAAGGAAGCTAAAATATGCTATAATGACTCAATTTCAACCAAAAACAACAAGCTAGAACCTCTGGATTACTAGTTAACACAGAATTGAGGTTTGAGCTTGAATAAGCAAAACAGAAATTTGTATACTACTTTAAGCTATTGCACAGTACACTCTATAAGCTAAAACTTAAAAACAATTATTAGAACTTGTTTAAGACCTGGGTGAGAGTGTATGAACCAAAACTCAAACAATGAAAAGCTCTTAAGAGCTTGTGAGAAGCTTTTTCAAAACCTGTCAACTCACTGAGTAAAAACTCAGTGAATGCTGAGTAATATGGGACAAGCTAAAAGCCATGAGCAGGCTTATCAAACAAGCTCCAAATGGAAATTTAAAACTTGAAACTTGAAAAGGACCAGGTTGACTACCTATAGAAACAAAAATCACAGGTAAAGGTCAACTAATAAGCTCTGTAGGAGCTTTTGATTTGGCTATCAAAACTGATGCACAGGGCAAGTTTTGACTTTTTTATTGAAATGAAAGATTGACCAAACTGAACTTTAACTTGAATCTATGAACTGATTATGTAATATTAAGCTAGAAGGAGATGATATTAAGCTAGGTTAACAGGTTATGAACTACTGTGGTGATTATTACACTTAAACAACTAACAGATATCTAGTTAAGTAGGATTAAAAAGGAAGTTTGACTTTTTAACAAATGAGGACAGGTTTTTACTGCTAATATGAGTTATTTAGAACTAATGAAACATGAGACAAACACAGACACAGGACTGCACAATCTCTACTGCAGTGAAATAAGTAAAACCAAACACTCCTTTAGAGACTGTTTTGGTACTTTTTCAAAGAGAATCATAGATTAAAACCATGGAATTGATTACAGAACTTGTAATATTGATTAATAGGACTATTGAAACATTAAACAACAGAATCAATACCATGAAACTCAAGTTTAATAAAAATGTTATATTGACTGTTAAAATAGAATTTTCACTAACTACTGATTTAAAAGAACAAACCACTGTTTTTAAAACTTAAATACACTAAATTATGACTAATGAGTACTAAGAAACAGATTTTACACTTTCTAGACAACTAAAACATATAAATGCAAAAATTGATCAAAAGGCTTACAAGTGAGTTTCAACTGAAAATGGAGAACCAAGGACTGAGAACACATCCTAAAGCTTCCCATGAAGCACTAATCCCAAGGCAATCCAAAATATACCCTGCTCCAATGTCTTGATCATTTTCTTCATTGATTTTTGATTTTTATCTAATTTATATGAATTTTTTGGTATTTTTGGTTTTTGATTCTAAACTGAGTTTTATAGTATCTAAAAGCTTCAATAAGCTTTCTGAGGAGCTTATGTGTGCTTATGAGTCCAAAAGAACCACTGCTAACAATATTTCAACATAATGAAATTTTTGAAAATAAGGAAATTTTGCATAAACTGGAAACTGAGATTAAGACTGAAATAGATTATTGAGAAAGATTCACATATGCTGAATTAACTTGAACAAAGTGCTTAGAAGCTTAAAATTACACTGGTATTAAAAAGTTAACTAAAACGACATTAACAATTAAAAATTACACTAGATATTTTTCTCTGTTGCTTCTTTCTTGATATTTATTGACCTCAATTCATCCTTGTCGACCTCTGAGACTATCCCATCACAATCCAACCATTGATTTAGTCAAATTCATCTTAATCGTCCACATGGCTCTTTTGGCGCCAAAAGTCTATTTGACTGAAATGGGTAGTTTGAATCTAATTAAAGATTCTTGGGGTGTTGTGGAGGTGTAGGGGACACAAAAGAAGCAATTTGGTGGGCAAGTTGGAGGATTAGCTGCAAAAACAGGGCCTGTGAGGTAAGAGGTTGAGTGTTGAATGGTGGGGAAGCATTAATGGCTTGTGGGCTGTGATGATAGGAGGGGGGTGAGCTGGAAATGGTGGATGAGGTGGAAATGGTGAGGTGGAGGTGGTAAAACCACCTCTGGTTTTGAGTTACAGGGGTGGGGGTGGAAGGTGAACAGTAAGCGCGGTTTATCCGTTTTTAAATTTTGGGCCGGGTTAAGTGTATTGGGTTGGATTGGGCTTATATTAAATAAAGGGTCCGGTTTGGTGTGGTTTAACAATAAGGACCATCCATGTAATTTGGCTAAAGTTGAAGGGCTGGACTTGAGCATTTTCCAAACTTTATCACAAGGGTAAAACCTGCCAAGTAAGATTAGTTCAAGGACCATTGTTAAAAATTTCCATTTTTACAAATCCAGGGATCAAAACTGTCAAGTTTGAAACTTGAGGGACCAAATATGTAATTTTCTCAAAAGTTTCATCATAAGGACCATTTTTGTCATTTATTAATAGAACAAGGTTAAAACTTGATAATTTTCACTTTTTAAATTAACCAAGGACTATTTTTGACAATTTTCAAAGTTCAGGGACTAAAGTTGTCAATTTGTGATTTTTAAACTTTAAAGGGTTTATTTTGACAACTTTTGAATCTCAAGGACCTAAAATGATATTTTACAAGTTTTTGAATTACCAGGGACTAATTTTGACAACTTTTGTAACTTGGGGGACTAAAACTGCCAATTATGCAAACTTAACACGTTTTTCACCAGATTTTGATGTTTTTGCATTTAAAACATATAAAACACTTGTTTGTGATATTTTTATCATTTTGAAGCATTTCTGAGTGTTTTCAGATGTTTTTGGCATTCTAACAGTATAAAAATGATGAGTATTTAGACACTCATCAATAATAAAAATAACTCAAGTAAGATTATGAAAGAGTAATAAAGATTATGAAAAGCTTACTAGTATTATGATGAGGTTTAAGGTAACTAGGTACTAAATACTTCTTGGTTTTTATTGCAAAACCTTATATAGAAGTATGCTAGGGTTATATAAGCACTTGATCTTTGAAAGACTTATGATTTCTTGCTTGATCTTGCCTTGGCCGAATATCAAAGAAAAATGAGAGAGTTTGAGTTTATTTTTCACCTTTGAATGTGTGTAATGTATGTGTATTAGTTAGGATAATATCTAGAATTTAACAAATATCTAAAAGGAAATGTGTATGTGTACATTTTAGAGTTAAGATATTTTCAATATATGATGACTAGGGGGGTCGGCTAGGATATATTAAGGATAAGGGTTTTGAGTTTTTGATGACTAATTGTAATTTAGTTTAAGTATAATGTGTAGTTTGTACATAAAATTAATTATTTAGTGTAGCGTTAGCTAGAAATCGATTTTAACGGAACAAAATAAAATATATCGAAGTCATAAAATTATAAAAATACATTTCTCGCAAGAATTGGGTGAATAAATAATTATCGAGTTGAATTTACGAAAACCGTCGTAAATATATATACATATCAATTTATACACAAAATAAATTCAAAACGTCGGGTAAACTAATAATACAATTTTTATAGTCTTAAAATGAGTATAAAAATATATCAGGACAATTTTTGGAAGTGTCAGATCAATTATTCAAAATAAATGACCATGCGATAGCGTTTATTTAATAGGAAAATATACGTTAATGAAATATGCAAACCCATGCATGAATTAATATGAAATGATGTTACTGATGATGTACAGACTAACTCTAGTCTATATGAAATATTTTCAATGATGTTCCATGAATACGCGGCTAAACCCTTACGGTTACGCGAATTTGATACCCGTAAACCTAGTTTACGAAAAATGATGAATAGTGAATTATGAATATAATTTTTTCTCCGGGAATGAATAGTATTTTGTGAATAGTAAAATTTGAAATAACCTCTCAAAATAACAAATCGACCTAAAAAACGATGAATAGTAAAATGATGAATAGTAACCGATGAATAGTAAATTCCTGAGATGAATAGTAATTTTTTTTTAAAGTTTGAAAAATAACCGGAAATTGAGAATTGTGACACTTATGAGCCTGATGGTGTATGTATAACTTGATTTGATACGATGTTCTTATCGAAATGGCATTTTCTTTATCAGGTTTGTCATGTATGACTTTTATTTTTAAACTTTATGATGTAACAAGTGTTTTCAAATTTTCTAAAGGAATAGCTCCTTAGACTTATATTTTGTTTTGAACGTATAATAAATAATCATAAGAGTAACTAGCAAGTTTTACATTAATTGTCTTTGACTTGTATATTTTTACATCATTTCCACGTTACAATTAAAGGGTTGAAATAATTGAAATAGCAAAGTCGTAATTCTTACCTAGAGGTAGGATTTCCTTAGTTCGTACACGTGCCAGGCAGTGACACGTCATTATCATGCATGTAGTGAGGTCGGTGCCCTTTTGTTTTCTTGACCAACTATGGGTATGCCCAGGTTGATTCCTTTTTCCCTTTGCCTGTCACTTTATCGACTTCAGATCTTCTGTTTGAACTATGGTGTATGATCCTGATCTAGGGACACGTGATCCTGGTGGGATGACGTTCAAGCTGGTGTAATGGTATTTGAGCCCGATGTAGGGAGTCTTTTTCCTGGGTTTTTGTTATTGTGCTTGTTGCGAAGGCTGATTAGTTTCGGCTGGTATGTTTAGTGGTAGGTGGTTTTTAACCCATACTTTGGTATTAGTGCAGGGTGTTGTAAGTTGGTGTTGGTGTTGGGTTGCTGAATTTGTGCCCTGGGTTAAGGACATTGGGATGAGTTTTGTAGGGTGTTTGAAGATGATGTCGAGTTATTTCGGGCTGAGGTTAAGCCTTTGAGGTTGGTGTTGGACCACTTGGGGTTGTTTCAGGTCGTGCTTCAGGCTTCATCAAGCCGTTTTTTAGGCTGCTTCGAGTAGGCAATGATAGCGCCATTGGTTTATTCAGTTGAGTGAGTGGGTACGGTTTTGCCTATGTCAGGTTCCTTATGTGTTTTTGTGGAGTTTCTCTATGAATTAATGTTAAAAAGGTGGTTGTTTATTGTTTTTTTACGTATGGTGAAGTTTTTAGTGTTTCGTAACGAAAAACAAGGTTTCGGCATGTTTGCCCGAAAACAAGGGTTTTACTGTGAAACCTTTGTTTATGGGTAAGGATGACTTTTTCGATGACGGAAAAGTAGGTTAGCGGGTTTTCCAACGCCAGGGATGCAAAAACAGTTTACGTTTTGCTTGGTTTACCGGTTACGGATTATTTGAAAACATAGTTTTCGCGTGTCGAAAAGTATAAAACGGTGGGCGTTTTGGTTTTCCAATGTAATTAACTTTTATCGGTTAATCAGAAAAAATGACGGCTATTAGTATCGTACGACCCTCATGGCGCCATGTTTACGTAAGGTACGTATTGGGGTTTGGGGTTGGTCAATCGTTTGGCTTCCCACGTTCAGTAAGGCTAAGTATTTTTTTTTTTTTTTTTTTTTTTTTTTTTTTTTTTTTTTTTTTGGTTATTATTCATAAGAGAATTATAGTCTCCCTCTTTCCAAAAGAAAATGGCTAAGTATTTATGGGATGCCTTTAGGGTTGCATATAACATGTAAAGGTAATCCAGTGGCCCATAATGATCCCACGTGATGGTCATCGAAGGGAGGAATTTATGCATAGTTGTAGCACTACTCCACGAATGAGGCATTGACACGTGGTGTCTGTTGCAACGACCCTAGCTTGGCTGCCAAGCGTGTCCCTTGCCCGAATGTGTTCACTAGGCAAGGTTTACCCCAACGTAGCCTGACAAAGTGTTATTCAGGCTTATCACCGAATCTTAGCCTCGGTGGGCTCGTATTAGGCTAACATACAGTGTTTAGGCCTTAGCCAGTTGGGCTGAAGCTCACATACGCTATGAGAGTGTAAATTAGATGAATAATTTCGGTATCAATAAAAGTATGCCAATCACCCTTCAAATAGGAAGATAAGCATTCGTAACCTTTTTTTAGCAGTAAGCGACCAAAAAACCCGACAAAATGCATTAAAACGCATTCTATGAATGCCTTACAAATAACCGAACCAATCCCCAATCCAGCCACCTCCTTTAAAAATACATGTAACTCATATTTTAGACATTCTTTTCTAGAAACCCCAATTTTTTCTAAAAATTAGAAAAAACGAAAATTATTAAAATTAACAACAAAAACACCAAACCCATAAATTAATCCATAGAAAATTTTCACTTCACACTACAATCACGGAAACCCCCAAATTTATTTTTTTTTTTATAAAAATTAATAACAAACCTAACCAATAACATACCATCAATTTGGAGGCTAGGGTTTGCAAACTCTACAACACAATCACGATAAAATCACTTACACCCAAACTTTTTGTAACATAAATCCGGCATAATGAAAGATAATCTTCAGGCACCAAATACCCCATAAATTCCAGCAAAATCAAAATATCCACAAAAAAAATGAGCACCACCCTCAAAAAATTAAAATCTTATACACCATGAAAAGTTCTAGAAGATATAAGAGAAAATGAATGCCGTATTATGTTCAGGAACATGAAATATGTGGTTGAATCTTGGCTTGTTTATGGATAAAGAAAGAAGGCAAACGACGTTGTTTTTTAGCAAAACTACATACAAACATCTAATGGCGTCGTTTGGTGGCCACTAAAGAGAAAAAAAACTAAAACGACGTCATTTTGGAGCCTTATAAAATGGAGTCGTTTCACACGATAAATGTCTAATGTAGTATAAGAAGAACTTTCAACAATAACTTACATGTTGTTTAAATAAATCACGTCAAGAAATTGATCGGTTCAGCCTGTTCGACCATTTCTATTTTAGTTAACTTATTAATTTTGTAAACCATAGAAGATAAACTGCAAACATGATCTCTTAACTTCTATATCTACCGAGAAACATTATATTTTCTTAAAGACCCGTCTACTTATCTTCCTACTATCACATGCAACGACGAAGTCATGACCAAATATGATCAGGTGCATAATTTTTTGGAACCATAATATAGAAACGTATTTCGATGAACCGGTTGTATTTAAAATGAATTTATGAAAAATTAATGTTTTTTTTTAAAGTTAACTACATGAAAAAAATTCATAGAGATCTCAGGCATCTGCGAAAACTCCCCTGATTTCGTCGCTGATCACATGTCAATCATTTATGAGTAAGTGAGAAATTGAGTCATCATCTAAACAGGCCGATGCATAATTAACATATACAATGTAGGAAAATAAGTAAGAAGACGTCTTTCATATTTACTATGATACTAAATTCTCTATTCAAATTAATAGAAATCCTTTAAAAAGTAGATTTGAGTCCTTTAGCAATCACAAAAGGTAGAGATGAAGTTGTTGAGGGCTAAACCTCTCCATTGAATTAGCCTACCTGCTTAACCAATTGCATCTGCCCAAAAAAAACAACATATTGTATAGCATATACATGCACCTACACATATAAAAGCAACATATTGTATAGTTTAATACGAATTGAACTCGTTAATTTATCGTGTGAAACGACTCCATTTTATATCATATATCAAATATCATATAGCATATACAATTTATCGTGTGACTTTGGTAGTGTCATTTTCATATCATATATCATATAGCATATACATGCACCTACACATATAAAACAACATATTGTATAGTTAATACGAAGCCGTTAATTTCGTCCTATTTAAATCCGAAATAAAATGAGCGTGAACAAATATTTGAGCTAGTCATATTTGTAGGCTAAACATAGAAAATTTGAAAGATATTAAGACAAATATGTGATGCATGGAATTTGTTGACCACCTCCACATCAAAGTATCCAACTTATTGTTGTATCGATACCTAAAAAAATCTGATGATAGAAAATTAACGTGTTTCGCTTTCGTGATACAGCATGCATGCAAATTAAATCACTTACGCAATCTCATCCATGGGGCTCTTATGAAATAATCATACTTGCAACAAGTACTTGTGTTAGAATTAATATTTACCTTTATATTAAGAACAGAAATAAATATATGCCAAAAGGTTACGTAGTTAAAAATCATTTCATAATGAAATTACGTACTTTGTTTTGGCACATACTTTGAAAACGTTTGAGTATATTAAGATTAATTTAAAAATTGAAGACATTGTATACCAGAAAGAACTAAGAGGTATAGATTTACTTAGTCAACTCTTTTCATTTATGTATTTTATCTACAGCTAGCAAACACGTTAACACCCGTGAAAACTCAAAAGTACGACTTTTTCTTTGCCAATGCAACTTGATATTCCACGTTTCCATGCACCCATTACTATAAATACAAACCCGAACACAACTTCAAAGTCATCCCGTACTTTAAAACACTCATCTTTTATTTATCTTTATAAGAACTTGAAGTATACCTAGTACCCAAAAAAAATGGCAGTTTTTAAGCTGAGTTCATTGGTAACTATGGCCGTTATGCTTGCATGCATACAGTTAAGTGGCTCCATGGCTCAGAGAACCCATATCGTTGGTGGTAGTTTAGGCTGGACAGTTCCACCAAACGGACAATCAGCTTACGATACATGGGCATCAGGTGAGACCTTCACCGTTGGTGATACACTCCTTTTTAACTTCACCGCTGGAGCACACACAGTTGCCGAGGTTGCACAGGACGCGTACGGCCCATGCAACGTGGCGACCCTTATGTCATTGTCTACCATAGATCCCACAAGACTTACCTTAAACACGCCCGGGACACATTACTATATTTGTACCGTTGGAAGTCATTGTCAAGCTGGTCAGAAATTGAGTATCAATGTTTTGGGTGGCGCTAGTTCACCCGTGTCGCCACCTACTGCTGCCACTTCACCGCCACCAACGTCGTCCCCTGGACCTTCTCAATCGGAAGCTAGCCCACCATCGTCTCCCACTGGTAGCACCACTGGTCTCTCTCCCACTGGTAGCACCACTGGTCTCTCTCCCACTAGTAGCACCACCGTACAACCACCATCACCTAATGGTGTAGCGAGATCTTATGCAGCCTTAGGACCGGTCACTTTGTTGGCTATAGTCTTAGCTATCTTTCACTAGGCTGATTATTAGTGATGAGTTATATGTACTTAATTTTATTTGTTAAATTTTGCATTATTATACTAATGTATTTATGATCACATATTGATATTATTTATAGACCTTTTTAATGTATGTTTTCAAAAAACCCGGAAAATTAACATGTATCAATTCACAACTAGCATATTCTACACCAGTTGATCACAATGATGATACATACAAATTCATAAAGGTTATACAATTTGTTAATAATGAAGTTCGGTGTGGGTCATTTGGTCGTATACTCGTATTACGCCTACTGCATATATATTGCATTAAGAACACTGCATTAACTTCTTAATATGCAATATTAACTAAAGATTGATTGTATGCATTTGAGTGATATATTTGAAAAACTTGTCAAATTGATTAGTAAGATGAACTGGTCACCTAAGATGATTATGGCGTGCCAACAATTCTTCTCAAGAGTAAAAGATCCATGGATATGATTTAGCATACTATATATTTCGGTGTAACATGGACAAATCATGATCAGTCATGAGGTTAATATATATATTGAAACAATCTCCATTATTCAACGACTCATTCAAAAGTAAACGAATAGATCAAAGAAAGTTTTAATTAAGTTGAATATATACTTGAATCCCTATGGTGGTTATGGCCAGCACATGATACCAGCAAGGGCTGGTGGCTCAAGCCCTTCAGAGGTTAAAGCGAAGTTCTAAAATACCCTCAAATTTTTGAAAATCACATTTATACATGTGATTATATGCTGCAATTAGTATACTAGAACAGATTGGTATGTAAGAGTTCCCAAAACGTTCTTCAACTTTCTTACAAAAACATTGGTTTATCACTTGATATTCATGTCCCGTGAATATGACAATTATCAGAATCATGCATAATGTAATTGTAAGTTTGATTTTTTCAGTATAAGTTGAAGTAATACAAAGCCTGATTCCAATATACAAAAGTTTCGGTAAGTTAAAGATAGGGTACAATATGGAAGCTTTCAAACTAATCATTTTTATGGTGGTCATGGTGACATGTATGCATATTCACGGAACCGTGGATGGGAATCAGCTAGAAGTGCAAAACATAACAATGGTGGTAGGGCAATCCTTTAAGACCATTGTTGTTGGAGGGACGGGCGGATCATGGACTATTCAGTCAGACCCTAGCTTTTACAATACATGGAAAAAAGATCAAGAGAAGTCGATTAAACCAAAGGTCGATTACCTTGTGTTTAATTTTCAAAATGAAAAACACACTGTGGCAGAAGTCTCGACTGCAGATTACGAGTCATGCACGATCACCAAACCAATAAAAGTCTACAAAATCAGCCCAGCCAATATCATTTTGCCAGATGCAAAGCCTCACAATTTCATCTGTACCATTGGAGATCATTGCAAAAAAGGCATGAAAATGAGCATCACGGCCCTTGGTCACTAGTTATTTAGACAAACATTTCAAATAGATGTAGTTTCATGTTTGCGAAACACAATACTGTATTTCTCGTATGAATCAGCCATATCAAAATATAAGAGAAAACTGGTCGATAGTTAGTTATAGAGCCCCCAAATCAGACTATAAAGGTTGATCTATTGGTTTGGGGGTGACGATAATAAAACGAGTGAATCATTGGCAATATATTATATATCTTTTGTGTTTACAAAATGAACTAATTTCATCTTCATGTTGATTAGTGAAAATAAGTCCATTATTACTTTACGTCATATATCAGCAACATCCTCCTTAAAAATACAAGATGATCATATATATGTTAGTAAAAACAGTTATGTGAATGTGCGTTGAAATGATGGTATCTCGACATCACCTAGTTGAAGTATTTCTTAGGTGTTATACTTACAGCGCCATATATAAAGCTGTCTGAAGTTCCAAAAACTAGATTGCGTACTAAATCTGTTTATTTATCTAGCTGCGCTATGACACAATACATATACTAAAAGTACGTCCTTTCAAGAACTCCAATTGCTTAGCCAAAACATAAGTTTGCTTAAAAAAAATTCTACAGAGAACGCCAGAACCAACAACTTTTTTTTTTTTTTTTTTTGGTAAGGAGAGTAATCCTGCACCCTGGTAAATATATTAACCAAATAAATGTTTAAGTACAATGTATATGAGTGAAATCCCATATATCAGCCCGTTACATAGGCATAGAGCTTACATAACAAGATACTTCCAATTATCTAAACAAGAAACAAAACACTACTCAAATGATAACATATGACACAACGAAATAAGATTATTTCCTAGGACCTTGAAACGTTGTGCCATACATGGCATTAAAGGCATCCAAATTTCCAGGAAGATCACGAACCTGTTTCGCATAGTCATCGAAGTCATATTCATCATACTCATCTTCATACCCTTGGCCACCACCAAATATATTAGCAGACTCATCAAATGGGTTAGCAACAACCTCATCTTCAGAATCAGACACCTCAATCTCTCCCACTTTAGAAAAAGGGTTAGCTCTCTTAGTAGAAGAGGTAGACGGAATAGGTTGACCATCATCATCCACAAGAGTAGCTTTCCCAGCAATAAGTAGTTTTTCAAGCTTACCAATTTTCTCAACTATGGGAGTAGAACCAACATCCATTGTTCTCATTGAATCACTCACAAGCGGTACATGTGATGTAGAACCAGTCTTATACAACTCATCCTCATTAACCTCCATTGTACGACCAGTATCCACATCTGCTTCCTTATAACAACCAGTAGAATCCCCAATGTTCGCCTCCTCAGTATTAGAATCAACCACAGGACTTTGAATGCCCGTGTCCTCATGCACCTCAAGTGTCCCAAAAGAGTTAGAAGTAGTAACAGGAGTACCTGTAGCATTAACACTAGCAACGTCCGGCGTCTTCTTCTTTGGGATATAAACCTGCTTCCTAGGAGCAAATTTAGGACCCTTACCCATATTAATACCGCTAGACAACTTCGGACCTTGGGGTTTGGCTTTCCGATTCTGCACCACCTTAAAACCATCATCATTCACATCCAGTATATAAAGCGAGTTGAATGTTAAGGGTATGTACATAGACAAATATAAATTACATGTGTCAAGAAAAATTATAGCATTTGGTACCAAATCTGATGTATGTGTAAGTGAAAAGTGAAAACAATAATGTACGCATATTTATGTTACTTAATTTCCTTAACTGTGATTCTGTTATTACTTCGTGTTCCTAGAGGACATTACATGTAAAGTATATCGATCTTGTGATTGTAATGTTATAATTAGATCAATGTTAGCTTAGCTCGAAAAGTCACACAGATAAGCAAACAAATTTGTCTTTTTAAACCATTAATCCTAAGTGCTTATTATTATACGAGTAAAGTTAAACTTGCTGCATACTTATTCAATAGCTAGTAAAATGAAACCAACTAATTTATATAGAAAAATCTTGTGTACATCAACTTTCTAATAAATTAATTATCATTCTCTTCATCACAATTTTGAATGGCCATTATAAAATACCTAGAGTTTTAGAAAAACATATATTTACTACATTTTTTCTCAAAAAAATCTCATCTTAATCTATCTTTTGTGTATTTTAGACATTTTTTAGTGTAACGGATTGTAATTCGAAGATGATGTTTTTATACAAATCAAAATAAAATGATCGATGCTTAAATTATGATGTAGAATGTAGATATTAATATTTTTATCCTAACATATGAATTGCACTCGTACATCTTATGGCTTATGTTAAAAAAGGGTAGTATATCGATCGAGTAGCCAAGATGTTTTTGAACTTGTTAAAATAAAATTGGTTGATAATTATCATTTGAATTCCATGTTCCGTGAATATGACAATTTAGGAATCATGCAAAACGTAATAGTGAACTGAAATGTAAAAGCTAACTATAACAATTTCCTCATGCTATAACTTAAATTCATATACAAACACTTATTCAAGTAAATAATTTCATCAAGTTAAAGATCAATCAGTAATGTGGAAGGTTTCAAGTTGATTATTATGATGGCCATAGTGGTAGCAAGTTTGCAGTTTCACGGCTTAATTGGTGGACAGGCAAAACGTAACCACTGAAATAGTAACGCAAGGGGACAATACTGTTGGGATTTTAAAACAAGTTAACCATTAACCTCTACGAGTATGCAGCGGATATTGGATCGAGTTATCACAATTATGTTAAGCACGTAATTAATAAACAAATAATCAATACAATAATTAATTAATAAAAGGATAAAAGAAAACTTAACCTTGCTTGACAATTGATCTTTGGTAACGAACAAGTAAACCAAACGAAACCCCAAGTATCTAAATTAGATACCTCAATGCACACACAAACCCGATAACGTATACGTTCGATTAGTAGCTAGTCGAGAACGTAAATAATAAAACCAATCAACACTTGACCCTTGAATATGTCACGTACAGAATGCCCAAGAAACAATTTAACTTTTGTCTGAGATCACCAAGAAACTCCCTAAACAACTTCACCACTTTACCCGATATCGGACACCACTTGTCCGATATATACAAGCTTCTGTCCGAGATATAACACCACGACCAGGAGCAGTTTCCACTTTCTTGTTGCTGTTGTTGGTGTCGAAAAGGAGACCAGGAACAAGAATAAACCAATAAACTAAACACTTGATTCAAATACAAGTTTAGAATTCACTCAAGAACTAAACCCTTAATCGACTTGATGATTCAGTCGACCAAGAGCAGGAGCAGGAACAAAAAGTGAATCGGTTTTAGGGATAGGGATATATTGTTATACGTGAGTTTGGCTAGGGGTTGTGTTTGCTTATATACTAATCAAACCAACTCCTAGTTGCAGTACAATACTTGCTCGACAAGTCATAATCCAACCCAAAACCCATGCTCCCTTATTGCCCAATCGGTGTGGATCAACAAGGCCCAAGGCACCACCCAATTCGACCCATATCAGAAGCTAATAAAAGCCCACGGGTCAAATATGTGATCGGGTCAAAATTCATGTAAAACGGGTACGTTTATTCAAGTATAATTACGTCCAACACGTATACTCGTGTTTATCGTGTGTGCCCCCATTGGCTCACAAACTCTTAGTCGTTTTGTCGTGTTTAAAAACTCCCACAAACCAACAGCTCCCACTTGGGAGTTGGTCTGTCGAATGGCACACAAAACTAACGACGGAAACGCCTAGCAAACGCTCTCACTCGCTTTTTAACTAAAAGCGTCTGAGAGAATAGTTTTGTAAAAGTTTCTCAGTAGTATGGTCATTCAATGTCTTGCTGTAATCATCCTTTGTTATAGATATCGTTAAACCATGGATTATGGATCTCAAATCATTCCATATAGTTTAACCATTTAGAATCTCGTTATAGATTTTAATTTAGATATACCAAATGTAATCAAGAATCATCTTGCATTACTCTTTGTGTCTGGCCAGACAGTTATCTGATTAAATCTGGAGAGTCGCCATGGTATCTTTCTGCACATATCAAGTGAAGTAACAAATCCTTTATTGACTACAAGTGTTGTGGATGCTGCTTCACATCACTCCGAAATATAGCCTTTATAACTACCTTGTTCAGATAGCGTTTTGCGTATACTTACAAAAAATGATATCCACACATAACAGAACTTACTTGCATTTCAAGTCTAAGGACGAAGATAACAAACCATTTTCAATATTTTACTTATGACAAGGATCCAAAAGTAAATGTTTGAAAGTTGGGGAATCCAATATGCATCTCTAGTGAATACATATGAGTTTGGCGGGAACAATCCGTATTCTCGTTAGAATTATAAACAACACTCACATTTGCCTTATCATAACAATATTCCCATATTGTTAACCGACAATGGACATATTTAGAATGATAAATCATTTCATGTATTAAACATGCAAATATGAAATAACAGATTATATGAATATAATAACAAATACCTCGTATCTTTATTAATCAGGAAATAATAACTGTCTTACAACTCCAAATTATCCAAATACTAATTAACACACAGTTTACATGAGACTACTAGCAAGTACCAAAGTTATATCTCTAGTCAATTTAGAATGCTTAGGGAATTCCAAAGCTTTCGTAAATGGATCAGCTAGATTGTCATCTGTGTGAACTTTTAATATCTTCACATCGCCCATTTCAATGGTCTCTCGAAGATAATGAACTTTAGCGCGATAATGTCTAGCACCTTTAGCGATTCCGCTTTCATTAGCTATAGTAATGGCTCAAGTATTATCACAATACGTATTTATGGGTTCTTCAATTGTGGGAACAATCTTCAACCCAGAAATGAATTTACGAATCCATACAGCCTCTTTTGATGCATCACAAGCAACAATATACTCAACTTCAGTAGATGAAATAGCAAAGATACTTTGCTTTGTGCTTTTCCAATCAACAACACCTCCATTAAGAACAAATACATATCAAGTCTGAGATTTTAAGTCGTCAGCATCTGTCAAATATCCAACATCAGTGTAGCAAGAAACCCTGAGCTCTTGTTCATCTTTCCCTTCATAAATCAGAAACATATCCTTAGTATTGCGTAAATACTTAAGAATATTTTTCACAGCAGTCCAGTGAAGTTCACCTGAATTCTGTTGAAATCGGTTTGTCACATTCTGTGCGAACGCAACATCAGGATGAGTACATCTCACAGGATACATAATAGAACCTATAGCCGAAGCATAAGGAACTCTTTGCATGCGCTCTTTCTGAGCAGGTGTTTCAGCACCTTGTGACTTACTCAATTTAGGCTTTTCTTGCATTGGGATCGCGCCACGTTTGGAGTTCTCCATACAAAATATTTTCAAGATTTTCTCAATGTAAGCACTTTGACTCATACCAATTAATCGTCTAGATCTGTCTCTATAGATCTTGATTCCAAGAATATATGCAGCTTCACCTAAATCTTTCATGGCGAAACATCTTCCAAGATATGATTTTACATCTTGTAACATTGGAATATTGTTTCCCATAAGCAATATGTCATCAACATATAGAATTAGGAAAGTGACATAACTCCCACTAGCTTTCTGATATACATATGGCTCTTCTTGATTTTGAGAAAATGCAAATTTCTTTATCTCATCATCAAAACGTTTATTCCATTGCCTCGATGCTTGCTTAAGTCCATAAATGGAACACTTGTGCTTGCATACACGGTTAGGATATTTTGGATCAACAAAACCCTCAGGTTGCTCCATATAGACCTCTTCGTAAAGATGTCCATTGAGGAAAGCGGTTTTGACGTCCATTTACCATATCTCAAAGTCATAGTATGCAGCTATGGCTGTGAGAATCCTTATAGCTCAAATGTCTGCTACAGGAGAAAAGGTTTCTTCATAATCAATCCTGTAGGTTTGAGTGAAGCTCTTTTGTTGGAATCGCTCCTAACACTTAAATGGAACGACATTTACGGGATTACATTATCTATCTTATTTAGCCAAACACAAGGACTAGTTATGTCATAGTTTAATAGTTATGTATGTGCTTGGCTATATATACCCCTCCATACTTCCATGGAGGGGTGAGAATCTTGTGTAAACTTTCACCTTTCATCAATAATAAACACACTAGTTTTCCCTTCTCTCTCTTGCTTCTCTCTCTAACTTGAAGATGGCTTTCTTCCATCTTCCAAGACCTCCCGATTCACCATATCAACCAAATATACGGTCCTAACATTGGTATCAAGAGTGAGGTCGGTTTGTTATCATTGGTTGATTTTGGTGATGTTATCTTGTCAAAATATTGTTTAAAAATCTGTTTTTCAATAAAAGTTTAAACCTTTCATATTCTTTTTGAGATACAGATTTTTTTTACAAGTTTTATGTATCTTATGGTCAATATATTCAAAAGTGTGCAATATCTGGCTTTGTGTCATCTTTTGTCCAAAAACAGTTTCGTACTATCATTTTTTATATGACTATCTGGTGAAATTTAAAATGGTCAATCTGGTCATTATCTCATGGTCAAAGTGGGTTACTTAAGGTTTTTTTGACATCATTTTTCTGGGTCATATTATTTTGGTCGTATAATTTGGTCGGAAAAACATCGCCGGAAAAAGTCAAGGGTCAAAACCCTCATTTTCTATGCATAAAGAGCATCTTCAGAGCATTTACGCAGTTATGCGTAAGAACAGTTACGCGTAAGGTTTTTACGCATAAGCATAAGCCTTACGCATAAGACCTAGCTTACGCCTAAACCGTTTCTTGCCTTACGCGTAAGAACAGAAATAAAGATGAAGAAGAAATGACTACCTCGACCACAAACAAACCAAAAATACCAGACCACAACCGAATACAACTCACTCACATGACTCAGTCCGTATACTTCATCAGTCTGTATACTTCATTTTTGTAACTGTTACAAAATTATTAAGAAGAAGAAGAATTCATGAAACACAAAACTCTTCAACACCACTTTAACTCTAAACCCATCACCAATCTTACCTATTTCAACAAACCCAAACAAACTCCACTATCCTAAACATATCTCAACCTATGGGGCGATTTTTGCCTCTTGATCTCTAGTTCGATCTTCATCATCTAGGGTTAAAATTCTTCCAATTTATTATCAAGATCCAATTATCTTCATTATTCGGTTAGAATTTTGAATAGAGAGAGTCCAATCCTATGTTTCATTTAAACCCGATTAGGTTTTTTTGTGATTGGAAAAGGCTGGTCTCATGGTGGTTCAAAACTGATTAGGGTTTTGATGGGGGATCGGCATAGGGTTTTAATTCTGGTCGATCCATGGCAATCTAAAGGGTGCGTTTGTATTGCTTTCATCTAGACATTAGTTTAGGTTATGCAATCTCCCTTTATGAGGTGTTGGGTTTTGCGGTTAGGGGTTCGGTTTTTCTAGCTCCTTTGCCGCCTGGGTAGTCATGGATGGGTGAAGCATGGATTCCGGTGGTCTGCTAGGGTTTAGCTGATCTTTATGGCGGCTAGGGTTTGGTGGTGCTATTAGGGTTTCATATTTTCATTCAGCCATGGTGGTGGTTTGGTACGGCTAGGGTGTCTATGGAATCCGGTTAGGGTTTCTGGCTCGCTTTGTCGTTTGGTTGTTCCTGCTCATGGTTGGAGATGGTGCGGCTAGGGTTGGGAAATTGGGTTTCTTTATTTTTACATTTAGATTGTAATTTAAATGTAATTGGTTGTTCTGCATTTAGCAGTAGATTTGCTCAGTTACATTTGTAGAGTCAAATCGCCTATGTAACAGGTCGAGGGCATGGGATTCACCCATGTCAATTGTACTTCATAGTTTTTGGCGTAATATATTTACCGGGTTTAAACCCTTTTACCCAAAAAAATACATGGAAAAAAGATCAAGAGAAGTCGCTTAAACCAAAGGTTGATTACCCTGTGTTTAATTTTCAAAATGAAAAACACACTGTGGCAGAAGTCTCGACTGCAGATTACGAGTCATGCACAATCACCAAACCAATAAAAGTATACAAGATCAGCCCAGCCAATATCATTTTACCAGATGCAAAGCCTCACAATTTCATTTGTACCATTGGAGATCATTGCAAAAAAGGTCTCAAAATGAGCATCACGGCCCTTGGTCACTAGTTATTTAGACAAACATTTCAAATACATGTAGTTTCATGTTTGCAAAACACAATACTATATTTCTCGGATGAATCAGCCATTTGGTTTGGGGGTGACGATATTGATATATCGTCTCTCACGTAATTCATTCTATTCTCGATAATAAAACGAGTGAATCACTGGCAATATATTATATATTAGGCAGATAATATAATTTGGTTTGGGAGTAATAAATTCATCTTGATGTTGATTAGGGAGATAAGTCCGTTATTACTTTACGTCATATATCAGCAACATCATATCCTCCTTAAAAGTACAAGATGATATATGAGTTAGTCAAAACTAAGAACAGTTATGTGAATGTGCGTTGAAATGATGGTATCTCGACATCACCTAGTTGTAGTATTACTTAGGCGTTATACATACAGCGCCATATATAAAGCTGTCTGAAGTTCCAAAAACTAGATTGGATACTAAATCTGTTTTATTATCTAGCTTTGCTATGATACAATACATATACTAAAAGTACGTCCTTTCAAGAACTCCAATTGCTCAACCAAAACACAAGTTTGCTTAAAAAAAATTCTACAGAGAATGCCAGAACCAACAACTTTTTTGTAAAGCAAACAAAATTTTTCCGCTTAGTCTCAGTATAGTAAGTGAGTTGAATGTTAAGGTTATGTACATAGACAAATACTATAAATTACATGTGTCAAGAAAAGTTGTATTTGGTACCAAATCTGATGTATGTGTTACTGAAAACTATAATGTACGCGTATTTATGTTACTTAATTTCATGAACTGTGATTCTGTTATTACTTCGTATTCGGATAGGATTTTTTTTTTTTTTTTTTTTTGGGTAAAGGGTTTTACATTGGTAAAAAATATATTAATCAAAACAATAGAGTTAAGGCAGTATGGCAGAATACCATATTGACTATTACACCGCAAACGCACCTGTGCTTCGAACCACTATACATATAGGATTGACATGCCAATCCTAAAGAAAACATCAATCTAGCCTAGCCGAATAAAATTAGTACAAAACATTAAACGAATTGACTAGGCTAAAGACTTGGGCTACATTGACCTGTTATTGATCAATATAATGATTTAGGCAACTTCCATTCAATGATCAGCCTCTCCACACTACTAGTCTGCTTAAATTAGAAAGTTAAAAGCTTAAGGCGGACAGTATAATTAATAATCTCGATCACTTGTTCTTTGATTCGCTTCTTATTATTTAACAACCTCAAATTTCTCTCTTGCCAAATGAAATAAGTAGTGGCCGCAAATACGAGCTTAGAAGTAACAGCATGGGCTGATCGTTTATTCGACAAGGGGATCAACCAGTCTACAATAAGATCCAAAGATGAAGTAACATCTGCCATACCCGCTTTCATCTTCACATAAGACCAAACCTGAGACGAAAAAGAGCATTCAAAAAATAAATGATTATGGGAGTCACGGGCTAGCTCACAAAGCGGACATCGAGGCAGGTTTAAGTCGGTCGAGGGACCGACATCCCATTGTCTCAATAAATCTTGTGTCTTTAGCTTCCTTTGCAAAACTATACTTCTTTCTTCATAATATAACATTTTTTTTTTTTTGGGTAAAGGGGAGTAATCCTACACCCTGGTAAATATATTAACCAATTAAACGTTTAAGTACAAAGGATATGAGCGAAATCCCATATCCCAGCCCGTTACATAGGCAAAAAGCTTACATAACAAGATACTTCCTATTTTCTAAACAAGAAAACAAACCATTACTCAAATGATAACATATGACACAACGAAATAAATTTACTTCCTAGGACCTTGAAACTTTGTGCCATACATGGCATTAAAGGCATCCAAATTCCCTGGAAGATCACGAACCTGTTTTGCATAGTCATCGAAGTCATAGTCGTCATAGTCATCATAGTCATCCTCAAACTCTTGGCCACCACCAAATATATTAGCAGACTCATCAAATGGGTTAGCAACAACCTCATCTTCAGAATCAGACACCTCAATCTCTCCCACTTTAGAAAAAGGGTTAACTCTCTTAGTAGAAGAGGTAGATGGAATAGGTTGACCATCATCATCCACAAGAGTAGCTTTCCTATCAATAAGTAGTTTTTCAAGCTTACCAATTTTCTCAACTATGGGAGTAGAACTAACATCCATTGCTCCCATTGAATCACTCACAAGAGGAACATGTGATGTAGAACCAGTCTTAATCAACTCATCCTCATTAACCTCCATTGTACGACTAGTATCCACATTTGTATCGTCCAAATTAAGAGCATCAAACTTATTAGACGTAGTGATCCTGGTTCCACTCGTACCAGCCACATCAGAAGCCATCACCTTACCGACATTTACTTTCTTGGGTTTAGGAGGAGGCTTTTTGGGCCGATATTCAAAATGCTTGCCCACCACAGATTTAGTAGAACCTCCTCGCCCCGGATTCGGCCCAACTTGCTTTCCCTTCTTCTTATTGTTAACAGTCTGAAAACCATCACTTACGTTCATATGAGGTTGAGCAATCGGAATCACAACCTTAGGACAATCCACCAAAATATGGCCAAATACCCGACATTTCTCACATCTAGGCGGTTTCCATTCATATTCAACACGGATCTTCTCAATAGTCGAACCCGTACCATAAAGTAAAGGAATCTCGACAGTGTGGCTATCCCTAAGAACCTCATCCGACTTCACTTCAATCATCCACCTAGCAAAACTACTACGGCCCCAAGATTCTTTGCACATTTGACTAGTAAAAGCATCTAACCTTTTGGGCGTACCAATCAATGTAGCAAGAAGACTGAGCCCGTCATCAGAAAACATAGCTAAGGGAACATCATGGAATTTAACCCACACAGGAATGTTAGTCAAATCCTCTTTAAGCAAGTTTGTGTTCAATGTCCATGGTTTAAGAATAATAGGAACATTACGAATCAACCAAGGACCATTATCAAGAACATCATCAACGCCTTTTTTCGAATTAAACTTGAAGAAGAAGAATCCCTTAGCGTTCATCATAACCTTTTGTAAACCATACTTAGCCCACGTATTGCGAACATAATAGTCAACAACAGGAAAAGCAAGGCATTGACCAAGGAAGTATCCGTAGAGAGTATTCTCAAACCTCATGTTCACCTCTTCCACCACTTTCATTGGGACTGAAAGGTCAACATCATCCTTCTTTTTGCTGCATTCTAACCTCCGAAAATTAGACACGTGTTTCTGGGATTCATTAGAAGCAACACCCGCGTAAGAAACCGACTTAACTCCATTACCACTAGTAGTAACAACCGTGGGTGCATTAGGATCAGAAGTAACACTATGATTAGTACCATACATCTGGGATTGCATAGCCACATCAAAACTCGACGGAGGAGTATTTGCTGAATAAACTTTAGTACCATTCGACTTAGATTGAAGCACAATACCACTCGAATTGTTCACATCAGAAGATGAAGCCATCTTAGCAATATCACTGTCAATTTTATTCATTGCTTCATCAAATTTCTGATGCGCATTAGCAATCAATTGCTCCACGTTAGGCTATTTTGAAACAGTAGAGGCCGAATCAGAAGCAGGGGTATCAATTACATCATGTGGAACCGGCTCCACATGAGGTTCACGCTGACTACAGTCCATTGAGGCATCCATATCAATGCTAGGCACACTATCCATGTTCTCACATGACGCACCCTTATTCTGATCTCCTTTCCCAGCCAACTCATCTCCTTTCCCCGCAAATATCCACCTTCTTTATCCCTCTCTCTCGTAACCCCCGTCATGAACTACACAAGTCAAACGACCCTCAAACCACCAACAATCATACAGTAAACGAACAAGAAAATCCTAACAAAAAGTCAAGGTTTTAATCGTGCGCACCACCAAATCCTAACCTCCAGCCATAATGATAGTCGATTGATTAATGAATATAAATAATAATGATCAATCGACCAAAATAAATAACAAACAGCAAACCAAGCCAATAATCCTTAGCGATCAAATAAAGATAAACCAATATCGCATATGTAATCGAAGGAATAAATCACCGACCCACGATTGAGCAAGTCCCAACAATTGATCAATATAATAAATATATTAGATTGACCAATAAGTGAAATCGTTTGGTTACAGTGATGAATTAATTACCACGTTGATGATTATTGAAGAAAAAGAATGATACAATCGTTTGTTTTTTCTTCAAAAAATGGCCAAAACTTGAGAGAGTTTTTTCTAGAGTCACTCTATTCATAATATAACAATTTCCTCAAGCTATAAATTAAATTCATATACAAACACTTATTCAAGTAAAGAATTTCATCAAGTTAAAGATCAATCATATATAATATGGAAGTTTTCAGGTTGATTATTATGATGGTCACAGTGGTAGCATGTTTGCAGTTTCATGGCTTGGTGGACGGGCAAAACGTAACCACCGAGATAGTAACGCAAGGGGACAATATTGTGGTTGGCGGGGTAAAAGGGACGTGGACTCTTCAGCAAAATCCTAGATTTTATCAAGACTGGTCAAGAGATCATTCGGGGTTAATCATGCGACCAAAACTAGACACCCTTATGTTTAACTTTGAAAACGGAAAACATAAAGTGGCGGAAGTTAGCTCGTTTGAGGAGTTCGACTCATGCAACACAACCAAACCCATACAAGTCTGGACCACCAGCCCCGCCAAATACACTTTCCCAAATGAATTTTCTCATAAAGTTTATCTACACCACTGGAGATCATTGCAAAAAACGTCTCAAAATGGAAATTGCGGCCATCCATGGCCATCTCGTCTAAATAAATTTGACAAGCTTTTCGAAAACATGTCATTTCGCTCAAGATTGTGAAGAAATCTGCATCTTTCTTGTATGGATATTGAACATGCATGGTTATACTAAATAAATAAAAATAACGTATACATTCATTTTCTTTTGAGCAGAAAATGAATAAAAAAACCTTTAATTTAAATAAACAAGCTAGTGATATAAGCTAGGGAATTATGCACAACACATGGTTAGAGGTTCTTTTTTTTCTTCTTATATAAGCGTAAAGATTTCATGCATGCAACACGATGTAAGAGTACATTGATCTGCGGTCACTCTTACATGCTTAGAGCATCCACAATGCAAAAAGTCATTAATGACTTTTTGCTTCTTACACACCATAAATTTTACTAAAATTCATAACTTAAAAAGTCATTGTTAAACTTTGATCCAATGCAAAAAGTCATTATCAAAAGCTTTTTATACATTTTACAAATCATGTTACAATCCGAAGTGTGCTTCAAAAGATGAAAAAGCTTTTGCCAAAAGACTTGTAGTTTGTCAAGTATTTGTGTAAAAAGCTTTTCATCAAGCTATTCATACAATGCAAAAAACTAGACAAATGGCTTTTTCAAATAGTGTCAAGTCTTTCTTCAAGCTTGCATTGCGGATGCTCTTAGAAGGTGTTTAATACATTATATTGATCATTTCATTTTTGTGCAACTACAATAGAAACCTAGTACCATAATGGATCCAAAGTCCACAAACGGGCTTGACTCTTGAGCCGACTAACATAATAGTGATAATACTGTCCAACTATTTATTTGGCTTATTTTGGAAGTTTAATTATTCATTACATTTCAATACACAATAAGCTAAAAACGTTGAAGCATATATATATATATATATATATATATATATATATATATATATATATATATATATATATATATATATATATATATATATATATCAAATTAAAGGAATTAAGTGCTTATTTAACAAGAATTTTATCTATACTTTTAAAAAAAAGTAGCTTAAACCTTTCCAAATAAATTATTTCGAAAACAAGTGATTATAGAACCCCAAATTGAATCCCTTTTTTTTCTACTCAAATGAGGAAAGGTTGAATCGCTCGCCCGGTATTTTTGTTTTGGCTTGGGTTGTTTGGCTCTTGGTTTGCTCATATTAAACATTACCTCATCTTATCCCCTCTTTAAAATTTGGATTCCGTATGCATTTAGCCTTCTAGAGAGGTTTTATAACTTGCCTACCAACTTCTGTCCTAATTATGAGCTTAGTTTGGTCTTTGGCACCATATATTTCTGGTTGACAAAGAATGATCCAAATCAGTGGCGGATCTAGGATTTTTATAGGGCGGGGGGCAAAAAAGATTTTTTTTTAAAAAATTTGCGATAAACTTTAATAAAAAGGTCATAAAAAAATTTTACACTAAAAACTGATATTTTTTTTAGATTAAGATAGATTCTAAGCTTTTTATATTATTTGATCTTAAGGTGGGGGCAATTTGATTTTGTAATAAGGTACACTTTATGTCCTAAAAAGAATTTACACTAAAAATTGATATTTTTTGACGAACCATGTAGGACACCCCCCTTAACTA
Organism: Chrysanthemum seticuspe; assembly: GCA_019973895.1. NCBI lineage: Eukaryota > Viridiplantae > Streptophyta > Magnoliopsida > Asterales > Asteraceae > Chrysanthemum > Chrysanthemum seticuspe. The sequence goes on from BPTQ01000005.1 coordinate 315,336,551, forward strand.
CTATGTAGTTCCGCCCTTGATCCAAATTACATCTGATGTTTGCATACGAGTTATGCTTCTTCACCTAAGGACAAATTAAGCGGTGCTACGCCAATTATTCAATCGGTTGGGGTTAATACATTACCTATGTCGTATGTTGGTACTACAAGTGGTACGAAATCTACTAATGTTAATGGTGCTACGTCAATTGATTCGACGAAGCACAAATCTAATTTTCGTAGGTTGGAGTGTAGTAAAAAGTCTAATAGGGTGGACCTCTCCATCCCTAAGAAAATCATTGAGGAGGTAAACTCTAAATTTGAGAATACCCTTTATGGTTATTTCATTGGTAAACGTATTGCTTTTCCGGCTGTTGATTATTACGTTCGTAATACATGGGCCAAGTATGGTATTCAAAAGGTTATGATTAATGCGAAGGGGTTCTTTTTCTTTAAGTTTTTCACTCGTAAAGGTGTTGATAATGTACTTGAAAATGGACCGTGGATGATTAGGAATGTGCCAATTATTCTTAAAACGTGGACTTTGAATACTAATCTGCTTAAAGAGGATTTGACTAATATAATCACATATTGATATTAACATTTTATGAGGAATGGTTTTTGGACTAACGAAACTTATTTGTTTTGACTCTTGTGATATGGGTACGTTTCGGTTGATTTTGCATTGTTACTTTGGGATTGATACTTGACAATGGACTACACTAATACGTAACGGACTTTATAATACGGTTTATCCTTCTTACGTTGTCATGCAATGAGCTTTTCCCTTTGACTGGTCTCTGTCATTTAGTGTCATAATGACACCTCTTCACTGAATGTTTTTCCTGGGTTTTTGTTATTGTGCTTGTTGCGAAGGCTGATTAGCTTTGGCTTGTATGTTTGGTGGTAGGTGATTTTCAACCCTAATTGTGGTATTAGTTTATGGTGTAAGTTGGTGATGGGTTTCTAAATTTGTGCCATGGGTTCACGACACTGGGATGAGTTTTCTAGGGTGTTTGAAGATGATGTCGGGTTGTTTTGGGTTAAGGTTAAGCCATTTGACGTTGGTGTTGGACCGCTTGGGGTTGTTCTAGGTCGTGTTTTAGGCTTCATCAAGCCGTTTTTCAGGCTGCTTCGAGTTGGCAGTGATAGTGCCATTGGTTTATTCACGTGAGTGAGTGGGTACGATTTTGCCTGTGTCCGCTTCCTTATGTGTTTTTATGGAGTTTCAAGAAGAATTATTGTTTTCTGGTGAGCCGCAAGATTAAGAGGGTGGTCATTTATTGTTTTTTACGTATGGTGAAGTTTTTCGTGTTTCGTAATGAAAAACAGGGTTTCGACATGTTTGCCTCGAAACAAAGGTTTCGCCATGAATCCTTTGTTTCAGCGTAAGAATAACTTTTTCGGTGAGGGAAAAGTAGGTTAACGGGTTTTCCAATGCTAGAAAAGCGAAAACGGTTTACGTTTTGCTTGGTTTACCGGCGACGGATTATTTGAAAACATAGTTTCCGTATGTCAAAAATTCTAAAACAGTGGGTGTTTTTGGTTTTTAAGTGTAAATAACTTTTTTCGGTTAATCAGAAAAGGAAAAAATCATGACTATTAGTATCGTATAACATGGGTGGCACCATGTTTATGTAAGGTACATATTGGGATTTGGGGTTTGTCGATCGTTTAGCTTCCCACGTTTGGTAAGGACCCCAGAGTGCGACCGAAGTCACGAGTTGAGTTTTATTTTTATTTTTTTACTCGTAGGATAATAATAGTCTCCCTCTTTCCAAGGGAAATAGCTAAGTATTTATGGGGATAAAAGAGAGAAGCCAAACGACGCTGTTTTTTTTAGCAAAACTACATCCAAACATCTAGCGACGTCGTTTAGTGGCCACTGCAAAAGAAAACAAAACACTAAAATAACGTCATTTTGGAACAGTATGAAACGGAGTCGTTTCACACGATAAATGTATAATATAGTAATTAAAAACAACTTTCAATAATAAATTACATTTTTTGTTAAATAAATCAGGTCAAGAAATTGATCAGTTCGGCCCGTTTGGCCATTTCTATTTTAGTTAACTTATGAGTTTTGTAAATCATTATGGATAAACCGCAAACATGATCTTTTAACTTCTATATCTATCGAGAAACATTTTATCTTCTTAAACATCCGTCTACTTATCTTCCTACTATCACATGTGTGTGTGACACGTATGGTATCAAGCTTCAAGGCCTTGGTAGGAAGCAATTTTATCTCAATAGGAGTATAATGTTATTTTTTGTGTAGTGGTTTATCTATACTACTTTATAATGCATTTAGGCCTTCTAAAATTAGAAGGCTTAAAAATTCAGACTTTTTTACTTGCTTATTATGGAAAGAGTTTTTCTAACCAAAAATTAAGATAAGGAGCTCCAATCATGAGATGACATGTGTCACTTCTTAACAAACTCTAAGCCTAACTTCTAACAAACTCCAAACCTAACTCCTAACCACTAAAAATTAAGATAAAGAGCTCCAATTTTAAAATGACATGTGTCATTTCTCAACTAAAAATTCATCTTTATTTTTAAATTAAAATATCTTTTTATCTACTTATTTTTTTAATAATCTAATTTCACCATATTTTCTAAAATTTTATGCTCTTTAATTCAACATCCATTTTGATATATTTTTATGAGTTTTTAGTTTTTATATTTTTAATGGGTTTATTTTATTTTAATTCAAATTTTTACAACTTTAACCTTTATTTCATTTATTTCAATCAATATAATCTTGATTCGTCAAAATCATATAATTTTGGGGTAATGTTTGACGCGTAAGAGATTGCAAGGGTATTTCTATATGCGAGAATAATGATGTCGCAGGAAAGCTACGGGAAAGTTACGGGTAACCCAAACAAACACTTACAACTAACACATATACATTCGAAGTGTTGTGAAACGAATTCACTAAACGGGTAAGCAAACACATATAACTATACTTATCGCCGCCGCTGTGCGCGGGTACCCGGCTAGTTTTCTTATATAGAGAATATGAATTATCTTGTTATGTAAGCTTTTCGCCTATGTAACGGGTTGAGATATAAGATTTACCCATCTCCTTTGTATTTAAATATTTTTTGAAGTAATATATTTACCGAGTTTTTGACCTTTTACCCAAAAATTACTATCACATGTGAATCATTTATCACTAAGCGAGAAATTGTGTCATCATCTAAACAAGTCAATGTACAATTGACACATAAAAATATAGGAAGATAAGTAAGAAGACGTTTTTCATTTTTATTATGAAACTAGATTTTCTATTCAAATTAATAGACATCCTTTAAAAAGTAGATTTGAGTCTTTTAGCAATCACAAATGGTAGAGTTGAAGTTGATGAGGGCTAAACCTCTCCATTGAATTAGCCTACCTGCTTAACCAATTTCATCTGCCCAAAAAACTTTATAGTGACTTTGGTAGTGTCATTTTCGTATCATATAGCATATACATGCACGTACATAAAAACAACCTATTGTATAGTTTAATACGAAGCCGTTAATTTCGTCCTATTTAAATAGAAAATAAAACGAGTGTGAACAAATATTTGAGCTAGTCATATTTGTAGGCTAAACATAGAAAACTTCACTACAACAATCGGATTGACGGGCGAGGAAACTTTCGCCAGGGACACAAAGTCCCCGGCGAAAGTCACTAAACGACAAAATTGAATCTGACGTGGCACATGAATTCGCTGACTTGTTGTGGAAAATTCAACGCATACTTTCCGCGGGGACATGTCCCCGGCAAAAGTTAACTGGATTTTGACCGGATAGTCAAAATTCAACGCAATCTTTCTCCGGGGACGAGTCCCCGCTGAAAGTGTATTTTACGTTCACCAAACTTTGACCAAAAGTCCAAATCATGCTAATTGTACGCGGGAAAATTCCCGCCAAACCTTTCCCCGGAGACATGTCCCCGGCAAAAATTATATTTTAAAAAAAAATACACTATATTGCAACTATTAATACATAACTAAAACCCCGATGCTTGGAATAACATAACTAACCCAATCGTCAATTCTCACGAAACACACGTAACAATACAATGGTTGATTATACGCCGGAAAAAGAGTGGTCACTGGTTTTATCGTCGATATATCTCTTTACTCGAGTTCTTGATACGTTTGGGCCAGAAATTTACGATGAATATGGTTCTTATAAGAACATAGACCCGTTGATGAATATGGTTCTTATAGTTGGTCCTTTAACATGATACGTATACCATAGCACCTATAGTTGGTCGTTTAACATGATACGTATACCATAGCACTTATACTCGGTCGTTTAACATGATACGTATACCATAGCACCTATAGTTGGTCATTTAACATGATACGTATACCATAGCACCTATACTCGGTCGTTTAACATGATACGTATACCATAGCACCTATAGTTGGTCGTTTAACATGATACGTATACCATAGCACCTATAGTTGGTCGTTTAACATGATACGTATACCATAACACCTATAGTTGGTCGTTTAACATGATACGTATACCATAGCACCTATACTCGGTCGTTTAACATGATACGTATACCATAGCACCTATAGTTGGTCGTTTAACATGATACGTATACCATAGCACCTATAGTTGGTCGTTTAACATGATACGTATACCATTGCACCTATACTCGGTCGTTTAACATGATACGTATACCATAGCAACTATAGTTGGTCGTTTAACATGATACGCATACCATAACACCTATAGTTGGTCGTTTAACATGATACGTATACCATAGCACCTATACTCGGTTGTTTAAAATGATACGTATACCATAGCACCTATACTCGGTCGTTTAACATGATACGTATACCATAGCACCTATAGTTGGTCATTTAACATGATACGTATACCATAGCACCTATACTCGGTCGTTTAACATGATACGTATACCATAGCACCTATAGTTGGTCGTTTAACATGATACGTATACCATAGCACCTATAGTTGGTCGTTTAACATGATACGTATACCATAACACCTATAGTTGGTCGTTTAACATGATACGTATACCATAGCACCTATACTCGGTCGTTTAACATGATACGTATACCATAGCACCTATAGTTGGTCGTTTAACATGATACGTATACCATAGCACCTATACTCGGTCGTTTAACATGATACGTATACCATAGCACCTATAGTTGGTCGTTTAACATGATACGTATACCATAACACCTATAGTTGGTCGTTTAACATGATACGTATACCATAGCACGTATACTCGGTCGTTTAACATGATACGTATACCATAGCACCTATACTCGGTCGTTTAACATGATACGTATACCATAGCACCAATAGTTGGTCGTTTAACATGATACGTATACCATAGCACCTATACTTGGTCGTTTAATATGATACGTATACCATAGCACCTATAGTTGGTCGTTTAACATGATACGTATACCATAACACCTATAGTTGGTCGTTTAACATGATACGTATACCATAGCACCTATAGTTGGTCGTTTAACATGATACGTATACCATAGCACCTATACTCGGCCGTTGAAACAGATAGTTAAACAAAAAAAAAATGGTTAAAAGTTACAGCGTACCAAACGTTTTGTGGTTTTACTAAGTACAACATTTGATCGTATAACAGAGGGCATTCATGGCGTCCAAGGTAACAACAATGGTAGTTCACCAAGAAGCTAAAAAGAATGAACAATGGTAGTTCACAATTGATGTGTTATTAATTTTAGTTATTGACAATGATAATAAAGAATTTTTTCAATAAATATATTGATTAAAACACCCTTTGCCGGGGACATGTCCCCGGGAAAACTTTTTACGATTTTTTTATTTTCCCTCCCACCTTTTTACTTTATCCCGCCATAACCTTCCCCGGGGACGTGTCCCCGGTAACAGTCTTGCTAGAAGACAAACAACGTTTTCCCTAGGGACATGTCCCCGGCGAAAACTAATCGTGAAAATCACCTTAATTATTAACCTGATCTGCTTTTCACAAGTGAGATAAAAATATACCCGCCAAACACGCAGCTGCTCACCTGCACTTCATCTTCATCACCAAACACGTACCATAGCTGCTCCACTTGATTTCTATCTTGCACATTCAAGTTAAGTTCTTTATCTTCTTGATCTCTATCATGTATTCATAGTTTTTGGTTGTGATTTTGATTCATAAGACTAAGGTTAGACATAATGTTTTCTTTCTTTGGTCTCCTCTTGTTTTAATCTTTAGCTTTGACAGTACATTTGGGAGAATACTTGTATGTGGTCGTGACTTTTTTTTTTTTTTTTTTTTTTTTTTTTTTTTTTTTTTTTTTTTTTCCGGTGGTATTGTACCAGGATGATTCACAAAGTGGCCTGTAAAATGATGTTTCGTTTTTGTTTCATACCATATGAGAATATTAGTATGACAAGGTTAATATAATTAAAAATAAATAAATGTATAATAATTATTATCACAAGTGTAAATTGATGTTTCGTTTTTGTTTCATACCAAAAGGATATATAACCATTTACATTTAATATATCCTTTTGGTTTATTGGTTTACAGGTAGCTACACAAATACGTGTACATAGAGTAATAAACGATAACAGTTATTGGTTTATTGGTTCACAGTATTGTACGTAGTCGTGATACTTGTGTTATTTGATGTTAATAATCCAAGTTATGGTTGTTTATTGTTAGAAGATGTATAGCATTAACTATACTACTTTGTAATAACTTTTCGAGAAATTAGAAATAGATAACCCTCGTTGAAGATTAACCCTCGTTGTATAACTATATATATCCTAAAATGATTAAAAAAAGTGAAGCATCAATGAAACATAAAACGTTCAAGAATATAGTTTTAATATGTGCTTTACTTTTATACTTGTAGGAATATAGTGTCTACTGTCAGTCTGGAGTACAAACCGCGACCACAGCCGAGACCAAAAGGTAAGATATGTCGTTGCGTATTTTAAATAGTTTAGGGTTTTAGGTAATGAGAACTATCCAAGCATCGGGTATCAAAAAGACCCTTTAAACCATTAGGGTTGAATTAGTCATTTTAACAATTATGGTAGGAGAGTAGGATGGTGGATTTTGGGACCTAAACCAAGATCTTGGCAAGGTGTTGGGGTCCACCCCCTTTCATGTGCAATAGCACTTTAACTATGTTAATGAGATCATGTTGTTTCATCTGCTTTTGATACAAAAGATTTGATCATGTTTGCATAAGACTTTTTGAACAATGTGTCTAGGGTTGAGGGTTGGTGAAAATATGAGAATGGTGTTAGTGTGTCTAGTTAAAGTGCTATTACACCATTTCCCGACAACATTTCATTCTGTTTCTTACAATGATCTTCCAAAAAACTCACCAAATTCTCTCTTATATTATCAAACAACAAAAATGAAGTTAGCGGCGGTGACATGTGGCTTCTCCGATGGTTTACGGCGAGGAGGTACACGGTTTCTTGGTCCACAAGATACAGGAAAGTGTACAACCCATTTCTTGTTACGGTTTGTTATGGTTACCTGATGATGAGGGTTGAATCTTGAAGGGTAGAAAGGTGGTGCAAAAGGGTTAAGCTTGGTTTGAGAGTGTTTTTATTGTGTGTTTTTAGTGTGTGTTTTTTGGTGAGAAACTCCATGAGTTTGTGTGAGAGAGAGAGGTCAGAGATGATAAGAAGAGGTATGAAAGGGTGTGTAATGATAGAGATATAATGATGGCGAGAGATATGAAAGGGTTTGTGAGGGTGCCTCATTAACTCCACTTCACTCGCCATCACTATCATTACAAACCCTTTCATCTATCTTCTTATAATCTCCGACCCCTCTCTCTCTCACACACACATGGAGTTTCTAACCAAAAAACACACACACAGTTATGAACTCTCAAACCAAGCTAAACCATTTTGCACCACCTTTCTACCCTTCAAGATTCAACTATCATCATCAGGTAACCATAACAAACCGTAACAAGAAATGGGTTGTACACTTTCATGTATCTACTGGACCAAGAAACCGTGTACCTCCTCGCCGTAAACCATCGGAGAAGCCACATGTCACCGCCGCTAACTTCATTTTTGTTGTTTGATAATATAAGAGAGAATTTGGTGAGTTTTTTGGAAGATCATTGTAAGAAACATAATGAAATGTTGTCGGAAAATGGTGTAATAGCACTTTAACTAGACACACTAACACCGTTCTCATGTTTTCACCAACCCTTAATACCCTAGACACACTGTTCAAAAAGTCGTAAGCAAACATGATCAAATCTTTTGTATCACAAGCAAAATAAACAACATGATCTCATTAACCTAGTTAAAGTGCTATTACACATGAAAGGGGGTGGACCCCCAACACCCTGCCAAGATCTTGGTTTAGGTCCCAAAATCCACCATCCTACCCTCCTATCCTAATTGTTAAAATGACCAATTCAAACATAATGGTTTAAAGGGTCTTTTTGATACTCGATGCTTGGAAAGTTCTCATTACCCTAAACCCTAAACTATTTAAAATACGCAGGTTAAGCTTTGGACAAAGCCGAAGAAGCAGAAAATATCGGAAGTCAACTGACAAAAACCGCCTGGCGAACACGAGTTCGAGCCTTATGTGTTAGGATATGTTTGTAGAGAATAACATGGTTAGGATTCCCGCTAAATGGATTATACGTATAGTTTTGGACCATTTGCGTATAGGTAGCTTATGTATAGTTTTGGACCATTGGCGATTTTGGAAACAAATTTTATGTTATCGATTGTGTTGTAGCGAATTTGGACCATTTGGTTATATATGATATTATGTTTAGCGATTTTGTGTTGTTGTAGCATAAAATAGGTTGAAAACAGGTTGTTAAATTGTAGATTTTTTTTGGAAAAAAATCTGAAAATTACCTATTTTGCAGCAATTTTCTGCAAAATGGGTCAAAGTCTTTCACCGGGGACATGTCCCCGACGAAAGTTTCATAGGTAATATTAATTTTTCATTTTCCCCGAGGACATGTCCCCGGAGAAGGAGTTAAAGACAAACTTTAGTTACCCTTTTCCCCGGGGACAGTCCACGGCAAAACAGAGTGCCAGGTCGGACATGTTTGACCGGTGACAATTTGCTGCGGGACCCACATGTCCCGGGTAAAGGTTGTACATAGTTTCCAGGAAAAGTATCCCCGAGAAGGTATTGCCGGGGGACTTTCGGCGAGGACATGTTCCCGGGAAAGATTATTACAGGGGACATGTCCCCGGTGAAAGCCTTGAAATTTCGCCTGCGAAAGCGACGATTGTTGTAGTGTTTGAAAGATATCGATCAAGACAAATCTGCCATTAAAAAAAAAAGATATACCGCGTATTAACAAGAAAAATAAGGACCGAGTTGATGTACATGTGATGCATGGAATTTGTTGACCACCTCCACATCAAAGTATCCAACTTATTGTTGTATCGATACCTAAAAAAATCTGATGATAGAAAATTAACGTGTTTCGCTTTCGTGATACAGCATGCATGCAAATTAAATCACTTACGCAATCTCATCCATGGGGCTCTTATGAAATAATCATACTTGCAACAAGTACTTGTGTTAGAATTAATATTTACCTTTATATTAAGAACAGAAATAAATATATGCCAAAAGGTTACGTAGTTAAAAATCATTTCATAATGAAATTACGTACTTTGTTTTGGCACATACTTTGAAAACGTTTGAGTATATTAAGATTAATTTAAAAATTGAAGACATTGTATACCAGAAAGAACTAAGAGGTATAGATTTACTTAGTCAACTCTTTTCATTTATGTATTTTATCTACAGCTAGCAAACACGTTAACACCCGTGAAAACTCAAAAGTACGACTTTTTCTTTGCCAATGCAACTTGATATTCCACGTTTCCATGCACCCATTACTATAAATACAAACCCGAACACAACTTCAAAGTCATCCCGTACTTTAAAACACTCATCTTTTATTTATCTTTATAAGAACTTGAAGTATACCTAGTACCCAAAAAAAATGGCAGTTTTTAAGCTGAGTTCATTGGTAACTATGGCCGTTATGCTTGCATGCATACAGTTAAGTGGCTCCATGGCTCAGAGAACCCATATCGTTGGTGGTAGTTTAGGCTGGACAGTTCCACCAAACGGACAATCAGCTTACGATACATGGGCATCAGGTGAGACCTTCACCGTTGGTGATACACTCCTTTTTAACTTCACCGCTGGAGCACACACAGTTGCCGAGGTTGCACAGGACGCGTACGGCCCATGCAACGTGGCGACCCTTATGTCATTGTCTACCATAGATCCCACAAGACTTACCTTAAACACGCCCGGGACACATTACTATATTTGTACCGTTGGAAGTCATTGTCAAGCTGGTCAGAAATTGAGTATCAATGTTTTGGGTGGCGCTAGTTCACCCGTGTCGCCACCTACTGCTGCCACTTCACCGCCACCAACGTCGTCCCCTGGACCTTCTCAATCGGAAGCTAGCCCACCATCGTCTCCCACTGGTAGCACCACCGTACAACCACCATCACCTAATGGTGTGGCGAGGTCTTATGCCTCCTTAGGACCGGTCACTTTGTTGGCTATTGTCTTAGCTATCTTTCACTAGGTTGATTATTAGTGATATTATTTATAGTATACTTATGTATTTATGATCACATATTGATATTATTTATAGACCTTTTTAATGTATGTTTTCAAAAAACCCGAAAAATTAACATGTATCGATTCACAACTAGCATATTCTACACCAGTTGATCACAATGATGATACATAAAAATTCATAAAGGCTATACAATTTGTTAATAATGAAGTTCGGTGTGGGTCATTTGGTCGTATACTCGTATTACGCCTACTACATATATATTGCATTAAGAACACTGCATTAACTTCTTAATATGCAATATTAACTAAAGATTGATTGTATGCATTTGAGTGATATATATCAAAAACTTGTCAAATTGATTAGTAAGATGAACTGGTCACCTAAGATGATTATGGCGTGCCAACAATTCTTCTCAAGAGTAAAAGATCCATGGATATGATTTAGCATACTATATATTTCGGTGTAACATGGACAAATCATGATCATTGATGAGGTTAATATATATATTGAAACAATCTCCATTATTCAACGACTCATTCAAAAGTAAACAAATAGATCAAAGAAAGTTTTAATCAAGTTGAATACTTGAATCCGATGGTGGTTATGGCCTGCACATGATGCCAACAAGGGCAGGTAGGCTAAAGCGAAATTCTAAACCCTCAAATCTTTGAAAATCACATTTGTACGTGTATTTATATGCTGCAATGAGTATGTAGAACAGATTGGTATCTAAGAGTTGCCAAAACGTTCTTCAACTTTCTTACAAAAACATTGGTTTATCACTTGATATTCATGTCCCGTGAATATGACAATTATCAGAATCATGCATAATGTAATTGTAGTTTGATTTTTTCTAACTATAAATTAAAGTAATGCAAAGCCTGATTCCAATAGAAAATTTTTCAGTAAGTAAAAGATAGGTTATAATATGGAAGCTTTCAAGCTAATTATTTTGATGGTGGTCATGGTGACATGTATGCATATTCACGGAACCGTGGATGGGAATCAGCTAGAAGTGCAAAACATAACAATGGTGGTAGGGCAATCCTTTAAGACCATTGTTGTTGGAGGGACGGGCGGATCATGGACTATTCAGTCAGACCCTAGCTTTTACAATACATGGAAAAAAGATCAAGAGAAGTCGATTAAACCAAAGGTCGATTACCTTGTGTTTAATTTTCAAAATGAAAAACACACTGTGGCAGAAGTCTCGACTGCAGATTACGAGTCATGCACGATCACCAAACCAATAAAAGTCTACAAAATCAGCCCAGCCAATATCATTTTGCCAGATGCAAAGCCTCACAATTTCATCTGTACCATTGGAGATCATTGCAAAAAAGGTCTCAAAATGAGCATCACGGCCCTTGGTCACTAGTTATTTAGACAAACATTTCAAATACATGTAGTTTCATGTTTGCGAAACACAATACTATATTTCTCGTATGAATCAGCCATATCAAAATATAAGAGAAATTGGTCGTTAGTTAGTTATAGAAGCCCCAAATCAGACTATAAAGGTTGATCTATTGGTTTGGGGGTGACGATAATAAAACGAGTGAATCATTGGCAATATTATATATATTTTGTGTTTACAAAATGAACTAATTTCATCTTCATGTTGATTAGTGAAAATAAGCTAGAGTCGGTTATTACTTTATATGTACGTATATATCAGCAACATCCTCCTTTAAAGTACAAGTGATGATACTCCTACATGAGTTAGTAAAAACAGTTATGTGAATGTGCGTTGAAATGATGGTACCTCGACATCTCCTAGTTGTAGTATTTCTTAGGCGTTATACTTACAGCGCCATATATAAAGCTAGCTGTCTGAAGTTCCAAAAACTAGATTGCGTACTAAATCTGTTTATTATCTAGCTGCGCTATGATACAATACATAAACTTAAAGTATTTCCTTTCAAGAACTCCAATTGCTCAGCCAAAACACAAGTTTGCTTTAAAAAAAATTCTACAGAGAATGCCAGAACCAACAACTTTTTAGTAAAGCAAACAAAATTTTTCCGCCAGTATATAAAGTGAGTTGAATGTTAAGGGTATGTACCTAATATATTAAGTATCACTCTCTTCATCACAATTTTGAATGGCCATTATAAAATACCTAGAGTTTTAGAAGAAAAAGAAGATATTGAGTTAATTTTTTATCAAAAAAATGTCATACATTGGTTGTTCTTAACCGCTTCGTCCACGGCATTCTTACAGCACATTATTACTGCTCTTCATGGTGAATTGGCAATGACTAATCTTGGCTCCCTTGACTATTTTCTTGGTATTTCTGCTACCCGTATAGCTTGGTATGTTTTTATCGCAATCCAAGTTTGCTAAAGAAATTTTTGAGAAATCCATGTCGCACTCCCGTCGATTCAGAGTCTTTTTGAGAGAGCTCATATGCAGAACTGTAATCCATGTCGCACTCCCGTCGATACGGAGTCCAAGCTTGGACTCGATGGCAGGCCTTTTGATGATCCCAACTTATATCGAAGCTTATTTGGTGCCCCTTAGTATCTTACCTTTACGCGCCCGGATATTTCACATGTTGTTCAGCAGGTTTGTCTTTATATACATGACTCTCGTGACCCACATTTTCATGCTTTGAAGCGTATATTACGCTATATTCGTGGTACTCTTTATCATGGCCTTCAGCTTCATGTTTCTTCTACTGCTCAGCTTATTGCTTACACTGATGCTGATTAGGCGGGTTGTCCAGTCACTCGCCGGTCAACTTCCAGTGTTTTCTTTAGATAAAACCTTTTATCTTGGTCTGCTAAACGTCAGGTGACGTTGTCTCGGTCCAGTGCCGAGGCCGAATATCGTGGTGTTGCTAATGTTGTGGTTGGGACTGCTTGGATTCCCAATTTGCTGCGAGAGTTGCATGCCCCTTTGTCTACTGCTACTATTGTGTATTGTGATAATGTTAGTGTTGTGTATCTGTCCACTAATCATGTTCAAATATTAACGTATGAAACAAATTAGATAGACATTCATTTCGTTCGTGATTATGTTGCTTCAGGACAAGTCCGTGTGCTTCATGTTCTGTCTCGTTTTCACTATGATGCTATATTTACTAAGGGTCTCCATGCTACATTATTTATTGATTTCCGCTTCAGTTTGAACGTTCAAAGGCCACCCGCTCAAACTGCGAATGTGTATTAGCCGAGCATTGGTATAGTTTTATTAGTAGCTCATTGTAATCATGTTGGTTAATTAGCCCAGCCCATTAAGGGACTTGTATCATACGGTTTGTATCATGTATATATTTGAATGATGCTAATGAAATTAGCCAAGGGATTAACCTAATTCTAATATTAATAACCGGTAAATAAACTTGTGAGGGTTTTGGTTTTATTCAGAAACTTCATAAAGCTTATTGTACATTTGTACTTCAACACACAATAAGGATTCCGTTAAATTTTGGTTTACTATATGTTCATTCTTCTACTTGATGTTCTTTTTGTGTCGAATTTTGTTTGCTTACATGGGTTTGAAACATTAGGATTGGTTGGTGGGATAAATTGTAACATTGATGTAATTTGGTTTTTTGTAATATTTACTTCTTTCATCTCAAACTATAAGTCTATTTTGACTTTTTAAATTCAATTTTGACATTAAATATTTTTATTTGTATTATATAATACTTGTTGAAAATTATACAAATGAAAACTATATTTAAACACAATTCATTCATATATGTTGCATCAAGTATTAAATAATATAAACAAAAATAATTAAGGTCAAAGTTGAATTCAAAAAATCAAAATGTACTTAAATTTTAGGACGGATGTAGTAACATTTAGCAGGTACACAAAAATGACATTGGTTGTGGCATTAGGGAATTCTAGGTTACTGTTTTCATGTATGGTCTTCGTTGCTATAAGCTTTTTAATTCTTGCATTTCCTCAGTCTTCTCAATATGTTGATAATTGTTTTTGCAAAATTCATTGTCTTATTTGCATTTTACAACTATTACAAACGAAAGATCTAAAGCAAATTACGTTTAAAGATTATGTGGGATAAAAAATGGAACCCAAATTACTCTTGTTCAAAGCCCATTACACTGTCCAGCTCCAACCAAAGCTAAATATTTTAGACTTAACCGTTATAAATTCAAATAAATTTTATATTTTTTGAGTTTTAGGCAAATGTGAAAATTCTCAACAAGTTTTTAGAGTTGCATATTAGTGCTTAATCGATATATTGTCTAAACTTCTTGAATTAGTACAAAATCCTATCCACCTTAAAAAAAAGTTACTAAAAGATTAACCCATTTTTTTGATCAATTTGCCATAGTTAGAAGTTAATGTACAAAATAATAAAACCAACGTGCAACCAAAACTGAAAGACAAATTCAACTTGATATCATTACTTCTAGAAACATATTACTCGATACACAAAACAGAAATTATCTCATAGCATCTCAAAACTGTAAATTAACTTGGCAACAAAAAATTTAGTAAAGAAGGACTTAGTAGAGTTCTTGAAGCCAAGTGAATGATCAAAAGAAGAAAGACAAGAGCCACATTAGAAAAATCATGATCATTAGCTGGTACATTAAGATTAACATGATCAGAAGATGTGTCATGGTAATTTTTGTTTTCTTCTTTAACATGGGTTTCTTGATCCTTTTGAATGATTCCAATTACGTCGGTGATAGCGGAGGAAAAACCATGCGAAACCTCAACTGATTGCTCGCGATCAACGCCTGAGGCGGCTTTTTGATGATGCTGATAGGCTTCAACAACAACTCGGTTAAGCCCCACTACTATATCCGGATCACCAAAACCGCCACTCGTCACCACCAAACTTAAAAGCAAAAACAAGTGGCCGGTAAAAGCAAAACGGAGACAAAAAAAAAATAATAAAAAAAATAATAAAAAAACTTTCGGCAACCAAATTGCGGCGGCGTGTGGCGGCGCATCGGACATCCGCCGGTGGTGATCTTGGTAGGATTTTGTGCGAAATTGAAAAATGAAGAGAATTGCGCTAACAACGTCAGTTAACTCCAAGCAATCAATGAGTTATGGCCAAAGGTATTGTGACTTCATGGCCCTTCGAATGATAAGAAGATAGGAGCTAAGTCATGACCTTGATGATGAGTTTTTTAGGACGCGTGGTATTGACTGGCTGTGTTGGGTGGAGACAAGGATGTCCATGGGTGGGCCGTTATCTGAAAAAGATGGTAACCGTGGATGGTCGTTGTGCTTACTGGTTCATGACAAGCCATAGTTACATGGTCAAGTTAGATGTTCGCTCGAGATTCGTTGACAACCCGTATCAATCTCTGAGGATGACTCACGACACTGTCTCAGGATAGAACATATAATCTCCCTTAAATTTTTTCTCGTCCATCTAAAGTCGAAGCCACCACTAGTAAAGGGAAAACCATGGGAATTGTCTACTCACGAAAGAATGATCTCCCTAACGGTAAAGGTAGGTGGAGTGTGATTCGAAATCAAGTTACTATTAAAGAGGCTCAATCAGGTGAGACCTTCTTCTTTTCCTTTTCCTGCGGTTCCAAAAGTTATATTCGGACGGTTCGTACTCTTCAAGCGACCTGGTAATGAACTTGATTAGAACTAAATCTGCTTCTTTGACTTGGTGGGCGATCGTAGTTATGTTTTACATGGGCCAAGGCCAAATATCTTTCATCTAGTAATATCTTTCATCGGATGATGTCGTGAACATTGTAGTTCAAGCAATTTATGACTTATATATGATAAACTCACAAGTCCATATTAAATGTTTGGATTAGCTTATGTCTATTAAGCTAATAAGCACAAGTGTTTGGTTTAGCTTAGGTGAGTAAGTGAACAAAAGGGACAAAGGTTGAAAAATATAAATATTAGATTAGATATAATTAAAGGTAAATTATAACTTGTAATTGATCATGTTATATAAGCCCAACCCTTTTAAAAAAATCGAATTTTTTGGGCTTAACAAAAACACCTTATATAAGCTCATTCATATAAGCTTAGCAAAACACCTTATTTAGACTTATCGAAAACATATAAGCTAATAATCCCATCGTATATGATTAGACAAATTAAACACCCTCTCAACCTTCATTTTGAAGAACTATTATGTACATACAAGAATTATTTTGAAACAAATTAAAAGGATTACAGATGTACAATAATATTGTGTCTTAGTGAATTTGATTCTAACTCACAACTCTTAAGTTGCAAAGCAACCATATATATAGTTGTGATATCTGGAGTTAAATATTTTTGAATCTTGTGTAACCCTTCGAGAGTTAATATATCTTGAATTCATTATAACATTGTAGAATGACTTCTTTCTTATGATCATAAGATGCACATGCAACTTCCACCAGGAGATAAAACCCCGTGGTTATAATGTTATTGATCATCATCTATACAATTTTATAATACATTTAGGCCTTCTAAAATTAGAATGCTTAAAAATTCAGACTTCTTTACTTGCTTATTATGTAAAGAGTTTTTCTAACCAAAAATTAAGATAAGGAGCTACAATCATGAGATGACATATGTCACTTCTTAACAAACTCCAAGCCAACTTCTAACAAACTCCAAACCTAACTCATAACCACTAAAAATTAAGATAAAAATCTTCAATTATAAAATGACATGTGTCATTTCTCAACTAAAAATTCATCTTTATTTTTAAATTAAAATATCTTTTTATCTACTTATTTTTTTTATAATCTAATTTCCCCATATTTTCTAAAATTTTATGCTTTTTAATTCAACATCCATTTTGATATATTTTTATTAGTTTTTATTTTTTATATTTTTAATGGGTTTATTTTATTTTAATTCAAATTTTTACAACTTTAACCTTTATTTCATTTATTTCAATCAATATAATCTTGATTCGTCAAAATCATATACTTTTGGGGTAGTGTTTGACGCGTAAGAGATTGCAAGGGTATTTCTATATGCGGGAATAATGATGTCGCGGGAAAGCTACGGGAAAGTTACGGGTAACCCAAACAAACACTTACAACAAACACATATACATTCGAAGTGTTGTGAAACGAATTCACTAAATGGGTAAGCAAACACATATAACTATACTTATCGTCGCCGCTGTGCGGGGGTACCCGGCTAGTTATTTATAATGATAAAAATTTAATTTCCAAAACTCATAAATCGGGCTTGTGCCTAATTATCCACTAATACTCTCTCGCAGTTCAAGCGGCAAAATCGCGAAAGCTCGAACTGGAGTAGTAACTAAGAAAGCAAAATAAAACGGGATAATCTAAAGTATCCCCTATTCTAATTTTTTTTTACGGATAACCAAAGTATCCCAAACAGTCGTCTCGGGAATAAGAACCCTATATACGACACCAACAAAAGTCGTCTCATGAATAAGAACCCTAGATTCGACACCAACAAAAATCGTCTCGGGAATTAATACCCTGGATTCGACTTTTGTTAACAAAAAAAACAAGAGCCAAAACCATCATTTGACCATTATTTATAATGATAAAACTCTAATTCCCAAAACCTACAAACCGAATTTGGGCCTAATTATCCACTAACAGTCTGTGTTGTGCACTTGTGCAATAAACTTTCAAAATAAGCAAACAAAACACCCTTTGAGTGTGAGTATGTGCTGTGCATATTTCCATAGCTTAGTTGTATCATAAGTTTATGTAGAGGTTACTAATCCATCTTCGTTTTTCAAATAGTACGTTATTTTTTTCTTTAGCTAAATTTGGCAATAGCTTATAATACAAACATTGAATCGTAATGAGCATTACACTGTCAGAGGGTATCATATCGTATAAAGTAGGGCAAATTGCATAAAAAGGTACTCTACTTTAGGTCAATTTAAATCTAAGGTACTTAACTATTTTTTTCTCAATTTAAGGTATCCAACTTAATTTTAAGTGCAATGTTAGGTTTTTTGACTTTTCGAAATAGGTTATCGGTTATAATTTTAGTCGAAACGGCTTTTTAATGCTCAATAATAATGATACATCGCATTAATTAATTATTTCAGCAAAAACAATGACGGGAAACCTCTTTTGAAAAGTAGAAAAAACCTCAAAAAACCTTACATTGCACATAAAAATAACTTCGGTACTTTAAATTAAGAAAAAAAAAAGTTGGATACCTAAAATTCAAATTGACCTAAAGTAGAGTACCTTTTTATGCATTTGCCCCTATAAAGTATTAACTCTCGTTTGGAAACACTTAGTTTGTTTGTCTGTTGCATGAAAGACGAGCTAGAAAATTTTAACAGAATTAATAAGCAATCCCTAATTGTTGTTTGTACAATCACATTTATTTCTTATTAGCTTTGATTTTGTGGATGTTGCTGATAAAATGAACCAATTATCAGACTTATTTACACCAAAGGAGTAATTAACAGGTTTCCATTTTGGTTAATTGCGTACATACCCTCTTTTGGCTTACGTAAATTTTGTCTTTCCTAACGCGAGCTCAAAGCGATGGAAAAAGTTAGTAACAAGATTTGAACCAATTTGGTGATTTTCATATCTTCTCTGAGAATTCTATTTAGAGACTCGTAAAGTACGTGTCTTGTGTCTTATTAATTTCCTGCATCAATATTGAATATAGTTTTAAAATTATCATCTGGTATGGTTTTAGCTCGAAACATACATCAGATTTAATACCAAACGTAATTTGGATCATTCTTTGTCGACCAGAAATATATGGTGCCAAAGACCAAACTAAGCTCATAATCGAGAAAGAAGTTGTTTTACTGTTATATCTATAATCTATAATCTATATTACATATAATAGAAAAACGGTCAAAGTTGAAAAGTTGAATTATTGAAATTGGTCAAATGAGAGAGAAATACATAATGTAATTAATACTCTTATTAAAACACCTCATTACTTAAAAGTACAATAATTTATTCACATTGTACAACCAATTAAAAACACGTCTACTAAATTAAAAACATCCAATTAAAACACCCCTTACTAAAAAGTACAACAAAAAATTTCATAACGTACAATTTAAAGAAGCTACGACATAATCCAAAATAGAAAATAATTAAATACACTAATTAATGATATTTTTAAACCACCATAAAATGAAAAGTACATGTTATTATACACATTATACAAATTAATAAAACACACAAAACTTCATACAAGCTAACAAGTTGATGTTACATATAGTTTTGAAAACCGGACCGGACCGGACCAACGTGTTCAACCGGGAACCGGTGTCGCCACCGGTTCGGCTAACCAATTAAAGCCATCCGAAAACGAACCAGAGAGGACCCGTTGAAACCGATACAAACTGGTGAATCAGGTTTTATCGAGATTTATTTATGCGGTTAATCGTCACAGGGTACCCGCCGCCAAAACGCGCGAGTACCCTGCTATATCTATACTACATATAATAGAAAAACAATCAAAGGTAAAAAGTTAAAAAGTTGAATTGTTGAAATTGGTCAAATGAGAGAGAAATGCATAGTGTAATTAATACTCTTATTAAAACACCCCATTACTTAAAAGTATAATAATTTATTCACATTGTGCAACCAATAAAAAGCACATCTACCAAATTAAAAACAACCAGTTAATCTTATTTTTAAAACACCCTAAAATGAAAAGTACATGTTATTATACACATTATACAATTTAATAAAACACACAAAACTTCATACAAGCTAACAAGTTGATGTTACATATAGTTTTGAAAACCAAACTGGACCGGACCAACATGTTCAACCGGGAACCGGTGTCGCCGCCGGTTTGGTTAACCAATTAAAGTCATCCGAAAACAAACCGGAGAGGACCCGTTGAAAGCGATACAAACTGGTGAATCAGGTCACATCAAGATATATTTCTCCGGTTAATCATCACAGGGTACCCGCCGTCGAAACGTGCGGGTACCCTGCTATACACTATATATAAAGGAAAAACCAAAAAGTAAAAAGTGAAAAGTTGAAACTAAAAGTGGAAATGTTGAAGACATGTATTTCAAAAGGAAACTATTAATACACATCGAAAACCGGGTTGACCCGGGACGCTTCAAATCCGGGGGGTTGACCCAGTTTAATTTGACTTGTTTTCGACCCAACCTGTCGGGTTGACTCGGTTTAAATCGACCTGTTTTTTTACCGGAACGGTTCAACCGGTTGAACCACCCGGGTCGAATCAGGGTTCAAATTTGACAATATTATATGAGAAATGATGAAGTAGTTGTGGAACCCGTGACAAATTTGAAAAAATGAGAGACCAAGTAATTGTAGTTTTTTGTTGTTTGTTTTTCTTTAACACATGTACTTTGTCATTTGTGTAATGTTATTTTGAAAAATGTTGATCTTGCAATACTTAAGCGACTAGCATATATGAATCGTCTTTTAAAAATTAATATATATTGTATAGCTCTTTGTCCGGTATATCAATAATGTTATGTAAGTTATTAGAATCACAAAAATTAAATAGTATTGTTATCTTTAGCGATAATTATTTGTACTCAAAACAAATAGCTTTGAACAATACTTAAATGTCTATGCAAATTGATAGTACAAGATAATCTTATTATGGTGATATTATATTTGTAAGATTACAAGTTTAAAAGACACACACCAAATGATAAACGCTACACATGTAAAAAAAATAGTTGCCACTGCCTAAATTACTGATAAAACAAGAAAAGGCGGTCACATACGTTAGCTATAACTCTAAACTAGAATATAATATTGACAACTACATAATACCGTTACTTTTTGTAATGCTTGAATCTATTATTACTAAAATTTTAATAACTTAAAACAATCCTATTAGAAATATACTCCCACACTTAGATCGACTCCACATAATATTCTTGAAAAAATGTATATTTTTGCTGCTATGCAACCACGCATCAGAATTATAGTTATTCGAAAATGATTCTCTAACGTTACAAATACAGTTTGTTGAAAGAAACTTATGGGTCGTTGGAATTTTGCAGAAAACTAGACACCGCTGCTGCTAGGCGCGAGTACTCGTCTAGTCTTTCTAAAAGGCAACTCATAAAACCTCTCTAGAAGGCTAAATGCATACATAATCAATTATCAAGAGGCGATAAAGATGAGGTAATATGTCTAACATGAGTAAACCAAGAGCCAAACATCCCAAGCCAAAACAAAAATACAGGGCGAGCGATTCAACCTTTCCTCATTTGAGTAGAAAAAATAGGATTCGATTTGGGGTTATAATCACTTGTTCTCAATTCGAAATAATTTATTTGGAAAGGTTTAAGCTACTTTAGAAAGTATAGATAAAATTCTTGCTAAATAAGCACATAAGTCCTTTAATTTGATGTATATAAGCTTGAACGTTTTTAGCTTATTGTGTATTGAAATGTCATGAATAAACTTCCAAAAATAAGCCAAATAAATAGTTGGACAATATTATGTTAGCTTATTGTGTATTGTAATCTCATGAATAATTAAACTTCCAAAATAAGCCAAATAAATAGTTGGACAATATTATGTTAGTCGGCTCAAACCCGCTTGTGGACTTTGAGTCCGGCCGGTTCTAGCAGGTTTCTATCGTAGTTGCACAAAAATGAAATGATCAATATAAAGTATTATAAACACCTTCTAACCTTGTGCGAGTGACGGCAGATGTACTCCTATCGTGTTGCATGAAATCTTTAGGCTTATATAAGAAGAAAAAAAGAACTTGTAACATGTGTTGTGCATAATTTCCCAAGCTTATATCACTAGCTTGTTTATTTAAAGTTTTTGATTCATTTTCTGCTCAAAAGAAAATGAATATATATGGTATATATAGTTATACGTTATTTTACTAATTAAGTATAACCATGCATGTTCAATCCATACAAGAAAGATGCAGATTTCTTCACGATCTTGATTGAAATGACATGTTTTCGAAATGCTTGTTTATTTAGCGGAGATAGCCATTGGTGGCCGCGATCTCCATCTTGAGACCTTTTTTGCAATGATCTCCAATGGTGCAGATAAACTTATGAGAAAATTCATTTGGGAAAAGGTATCTGACGGGGCTGGTGGTCCAGACCTTTACGGGGTTTTGTTGTGTTGCATGAGTCGAACTCCTCCAACGAGCTAACTTCCGCCACTGTATGTTTTCCGTTTTCAAAGTTAAACACAAGGGTCGTGTCTTGCTTTCATTGCCCTTGAACGATTTAGCGACCACTCTTGATAAAATCTAGGTTTTTCCTGAAGAGTCCACGTCCCTTTTAACCCGCCAACCACAAAATCTTCGCCGTGCACCACGTGAAATTGCATACATGCTACCATTGTGACCATCATAACAAACAGCTTGAAACCTTCCATTATATGATTGATCTTTCACTTGATGAAATTCTTTACTTGAATAAGTGCTTGTATATGAATTTAATTTATAGCATGAGGAAAAAAATTTGGGTGAAGGGGTAACGTGCCACTGGTAAAATATATTACTCCAAAAAAACGTTTAAGTACATAGGATGAGGGTAAAATCCCTCACCTCAGCCCAATAAAAGGCAAAACAAACGCACCAAATGTGCTTCAAACCTAAACAATCATAAGAGAGACACACGTATCTTAAGAAACTAAACACAAAAGCTTGAGGAAATTATTATATTATGAAGAAAGAAGTTTAGTTAGTTCTTAAATTTCAGCTCACTATTACGTTTAATTTTGCATGATTCCTAAATTGGCATACTCACGGAATATGGAATTCAAATAATAATTAACAGCCAATGTTGTTTTAACATAAGCCGTAAGATGTACAACTGCAATTCATAAGTTAGGATAAAAATATTACTCTCTAAACATATTTGATATAAAATGTACTAAATTTTATTAGTCGATGTAACCTTCAATAAATTTTTCTTTTTTTTCTTTAAACTCTAGGTATTTTATAAGAGAAATATTAGAACCACAAACATCTTACGAAAACTTATCGACACAATGACATGAAATATTTATGTGTTGATGTATGTAAGAGAACGAGGTTTTGAGCCTGCGCGTTGCCGCGGGTGTTTTTGTTAAATATGTAGCAACCAAACTGTCGAAGATAGCAATGTTAAAAGCCATAAGATTGCAAGGATAGCGCACAAACCATGAGTATGTTGGCATGCAAATATGCGATACTTTTTGTCCAAGTTTGATACAAAAGAACACAATTTTTGATCTGTGGTAAGAAGCTGTAGCATACAAAACTTGGCAAATCTTTTAAAACACACATTAGATTCATATGTACCAAGTGCTGGAAATGATGCGCAAAATATGTTGCATCCAGCCTTTCCATAGTTCTACAGTAATAGTGCAAGATTGTCACATAAGAACAGCAGTTTTGTATGTTGTTGGACACTTTTGTTGCCAGGCTATAAGCGTGGCACAAAATAGCAGTATCCTGGCAAGCAAACATGGCTTGCGTTTTGTCTAACTTCGACACAAAAGAATCAAATGTTTGGGAACATATTTTGGCACCTAGACCAGGAATATGTTTCAAAACACATCAAGTTTTAAATCTGTCACTTTAAACATCCATATTCGTAAGCTAATGGTTAGATTTCCTTCTTTTTTTTCAGTGTTTCTTGTCTTCCTTTTGTCTGCAGCTGCATGTTCGACTGTCACTGCATAAACATAATAAAAATAACATCATTAGTGACAGACGTTAAAAGTAAATAGATGAAGGTAGCTATTATTTCCCACTAACACATGAAAATACAGTGCAAGCAGAAACCAAGTGCCATTGGGATAGTTAGGTATAAACTGCTAAAAGTAAATGCAATAAAACTGGAATTGTTTTAGTTTGGTTAGGTGGATTGTGCATAGTTAAATCGGTACATCTGCTGTGTATATAAGTAGTGGACATGTGTGTGTCATTGGGGGCTACAGCTTAGCAATCATTCGGTAACAATTGTGCTAGAAAAAATGGGAACGACTCCTAATTTTGATGAACTGAAAGAAGCTTGTGGTTCTGATAAGCTACACCGTGCTTTTCGTTTGCTGTTTTTGCATGAAGAGTGTGATATCGAAGGCCTGATTATGGTACTGAATGAAAAATGTGATGATGTGCGTGCAAGAATTGTGAAAAAAAGAGAGCTTCTGAGAGAGGGCGAAAGTTTCAGCAGAACAGATCCTGCAGCAGTTGATGGGCTCGCGTGTCTGCAAGCACAGAACAAAGACTATCAGCTCTTGGTTGCAATGGTTGTACTTGTTGATGTAGCACATGAAGCATGTAGGGAGAAGCGCCATCACGTGCTGACTATGGAGCAATATGATTAACGAGGCTTTCTGTGGTTTTAGGTGTTGGCTTATTTCTGAGTAGAAGCAATGTTATGGTGAGGTTATGTTTGTATTTCATGTTGTAAAATATTGTTTGTATCAATAAAGCTCACCAGTTTGTCTATGAGTTGAGTTACATGAATGTGTTTTTATTTTCTTTATTTTTTTGTACTATTTTATTTTTTAAATTAATTGTTTTATAGGCTGTTTGTTTTTGTTGGCTATATAAGGATGACTTGGCCTAGGCATTTTGCATTCACCTCACATCGAACCACCATGGGTGCAAGACCAAACATTAACCATTTAA
Source organism: Chrysanthemum seticuspe (assembly GCA_019973895.1). Lineage (NCBI taxonomy): Eukaryota > Viridiplantae > Streptophyta > Magnoliopsida > Asterales > Asteraceae > Chrysanthemum > Chrysanthemum seticuspe. Next base: position 315,361,684 of record BPTQ01000005.1, read on the forward strand.
AGGAGTGATGTGGTTCTGATAAGCTCCAGCATTGCTTTAAGTATCTGTTTGTGCAAGAATGGAGAGAGAATGAGAGTATCATTATGTACATTTTGCAGAAATGCGCTGATCTCGAGGCTAACATTGAGAGAAGAGATCAACTAATTGAAGAGGGCCAGTCTTTTAGTCCATTTGATGATGTTGCTCCTGATGCAGTTGAGTGCATGTTGGAGACGCAGCAGAGAGACCGAGATATCTTAGCTGCGTTGGTTGGGGTTCTGGATTTAGCTTGTGAAGGGAGGACTGAAAAGCAACGTCATGTAGGTTTGATGGATCTAAAGGGTTAGTGCTGGTTTGTTTGGTGATTGGTGTTAGTGACTATATTGGTGGCAAGGGTGCATGAATTTTAACTTTCATGTATTTTAACGTATTTTGTTCAGCCAAGTATTTGAATCCTGTTATCAATAAAACCTTGTTTTTGTGTATGAATGCTTATTTATGTTTTATATTAAAGGTTAATAAAGGTAAAGAATTTAAGAAGTGTGAAAGGGCATGTACAATAATTTTCATTTCTGCTGTTTTTAGTGTGTCATTGGTTGAAGGTAAACAACACTGTCTATGGTTGAGTACTGATTTGTGGTTCCAAGATTAAGTAACTGTATAAATAATTGCCATGTTACCCTTTGATAGTTGTGCAAAATGTGAGAAGAGGTGAGTGGTATGCAAAATCAGCAATTGTTTATTCTGTATTGAATGTGGTTGTTCAGAAATAGTAGATCTTGTGACCATGTGTAAGTGAAAAAAACAAATTCAATGTGAATGTGTGGCTGGACTTTAAAGTAGCTGCATAAATAGTAAACTAATTTACATTTTTGTGCTGCTGCTATTCAATTACAGTAGACTATGCATGTATCATTGCAAAGGCTGAATGATAAGGTCAAATCTTTTTAAATGTGCAATGCAGCTACAAATAATACCATGTGATTTTAAATGAATCTTGTAAATGTCGCAGAACAAACAGTGTAATGGTTGTCGCTTTTTTTTTTGGTGTTATTCAATAATACTGGAGCAGTTGTGCATCATGTGAGGGATTAAGTTATGAGGATAGGATTTACGAACTGGACAGACATGTTAGTTTTTTTTTTGCTAAGGCCCAATACAGGACATTCAACAATGGTAAATGCATTGGATCTAAGTGCTTGTGATAAGGATGTGTTTGCCATGAAGCCTAAGGGACTAATTGATTTCTAAATGTTAATGTGCGGTCTTATATAATATGTGTGTGTTTAATAAAGTCTGTGTTTATGTTTGCGAAACATGCATGTGTAAATTCGTGCGGTGAATAAAAGAAACAATAGAATTTGTAATTTAAGCATGGATAAATTAAATTAAAAAACAAATGCAATAAACAACAATGTATCTATGTGTGTTTTGTTTTTATTTGTTGCTTGCCTATTTAAGACAGCCAGCCCACCTTGTTACTAAACCACTTTATTTTTTAAGTTGTGATAAAGAAGTGAGATAAGGAAATTGTAGAAAACTAGAAGGGGGGTTGAATAGTTTACCGATTAAAAAACTTTGTTTTGAAACTTAATGAAAGATCAATTGATATTGATCTTAAATATGTTAATGAAATATGCAAGCAATATGTAATAAGTAAATAAGGAAAGAAATGATCAAACCACAACAAGTTGTTTATAGTGGTTCGGCCTACAAGGACTCTTTTTCCTTGCCCTACTCCACTCCCCGAGTCTCACACTCGAGAGTTTAACTTCACTAGTCAACAAGCTCCTTTCACCGGCGGAGAAAACCTTTACACTTCGCTTACACTATTTCCGACACTAAGCTAGATGTCGAGTTCTTTCCAAGGGTACAACTGCTCCCACACACAATGTATTTTGAGGACTAAAATACTAACCACTCACACTCACAAGATTATGATGGTTTGATACAACAATGAAGTATGGATCAACACTAGATCATACAACACTTAAACAAACAAGACTTCCAACTTCTCGTTGAAGCTTGAATATGACTTGATCTTCTTTGCTACAAAAGAGATCACTAGTATGATATGAAACTGAGTTAGAAATGTTAGAGAGAAGATATGTATGAGAGTATGTTAGAAAGGGATGAGAAACTACTTGGCTTGGCATTGCTATTTATAGCCAAATTGGACAGGAGCGTCCACGGACCGCGGACCCCTTAAAAGGGTTCCGCCCGTGTACCAATTTGGTACCGCCAGTCTGACAGTCAAGATATCAAATCTTGCCTAAAGTCAACTCTATCTAAGTAAGATTGTGCAAGATATGAAGAGTACAAATCTTCACAAAATATCTATTGGAATCTTCCAATGATTTCCATGATGTAATACATGATGTCAAATGTTGTATTACTATTTATGGAAATATGCAAATGCTTAAGTAGTGTTTGGTTTTAAGAACCTAACACATTCTACAAACTACTATCATACATAATGATTAGAGTCATATCAAGATGTTACTAATCATAAATGTAAATGCTTGAATGATGAATATATTGTTTGAGAAAGCTTGTTTTAATATCTAGTAAACTTGACAAGCTTTAAGCTTTTATAAATTAAATTTACTTTTGTCGTTAACAAAACTTAGGTAAAGATCAAAAATATAAATAACGTTTAATGACGATATTTGTATTAACAATCTCCCCCTTTTTGTTGAGGACAAAATATAAATTTTATTTTTATAAAAGAAACAAAGTTTGTACAAGAGTTATAAAAATATTAGTTTTAGAACTTGAAAAGGAAATGATAATGCAAGTGTATGAGATTTGACTTTTTATGAAAGTCAAAGAATCCACTAATTGATGCATGATGTTGACTTTTTCAGAAAGTCAAAGTATGCAGTTTGACTTTTTCAGAAAAGTCAAATATAAATAATTTCAAAGTTCTATATTTTCTCCCCCTTTTTGTCTCAACAAAAAGAGGCTATACGGAATGTAATGAGCCCGAGCTATTATCTCCCCCTTGTTCAAAGCTCCCCCTAAATTGGGTGCTTTAATGGGAAGATACATGGATTGTGAAAATAAAGCTACAAAAAAAAATTGTTAGTAAGTATGATCATTCACAAGCATTTCCAAACACTATGTAATGACACCAACAATATAATAAACAACATTCATTAGTTAAAATTTTTCATGAGTAAAGATCATGAAAAGAGAACACAATGATGTGTTTCTAGTACAAGAAAATAAAAATTATCCAAAAAAAATAAAAGGAAAAACCATCCTAAAGTGATGGTGGATGGGAAAGAGCGTTGAGACGCTCAAGAATGTGGTTGAGGATGAACCTCATTTCTTCGTGGAAGTCATGGACCATAATCCGGGTCCGTTCCACGGTTTGACCCGTTTGCTCACAAGTTGAGCAACCATGCCTTGGAGGGTAGAAAGTTTGCGGAGGTTGTGGTGGTGGAATGGTGGATGTGTTGGTGGTGTTGGGGATGTTTGGAGTGGTCATGATGGATGCAAGCAAAGCACTTTGCATTTGCATTGTCTCACTTAAGTGAGAATCCACCATGCCTTTGAATTGGTGGAGGTTGTGGAGTTCGGCTTGAATCTCCTCTCTAGTGGGATTGTCATCCCACATGCACTCCGGAATGTCCTCAATATGAGGGGACATTGATGATGGAAGTGGATGATCCCCGTATAAAGGACCATGAATGTCCTTGTGAATGGGGTGGAAAAGGAGAGGTTTTGGCCCTAATGGGGCGTTTGGGTCAATGGATGACCGAGGTGACTCATGAGCGATTCGCTCAATGGTGCCAAAGGATGGCAATGGTGGTGGATGACTTGGCCTAGGAGGCAAGTCTTCCAAGTCCTCTAGAAAAGGATTTGGTGATGTTGGTGGAGTTGAGAATAACTCCATGGGAGTGAGAGTGGGAGACCTTGGTGAAGGTGGTGAGGGTGTTTTGGATGTTTGGATGGGTGCCGGTGGAGGTGAGGTAGGTGTTTTTATTGGTGGTGGAGTGGTGATCACAATGTGTGATGAAGTGGGTGTAGCTAATGTAAGACTTGTATCATCTCTAATGGGAGATGAGATTGTGAGTGGTGAAGAGTCGGATGATGAGCTAAGATGAACAAAACAACAAGGCCTTACGCTCATTCTAGCGGTTTTCTTGCAAGGTTTTGGTGATGATTTAGTCATTTTTAACTTGGGTTTTGATTTGCTAGATAGTAGTGAGAATGAAGAAGGTGTGAGGATGATCATGGTAAAGCCTTTCAATTTATAGAGGTAAGAAATTGTTGAGAAATGGTTTGATTTGATGTTGAACCATTGAAGAGATGAGGTTCCTAATGATTTGGAAGTGGGTTGAATGCTAGTCATATCACCCAAGTCAATCCATACAAAGAAGATGGAGTGAAGAAGAAAAGATATGCAATAAATGTGTTCTAGTGAGTGGAATTTCCTAATATTCAGATTACCCACGGATTTGAAGGTACCAAAAATTTGGTTCCTTCCTTTATGCCAAAGGGCTCCTTGGGTGGATTTTTCAAATTTTTGAATTTTGGTGGGAAATGGATTTCTTATAGACTTTAGTAAAGGATACTAGTTCTAATAACAGTAATAACTAGTTAAGATTGATTTATAAGTGATGGAGGATAATTTTGAATCACGAAAGAGTCGAAATTCAGAAAATTACCTGGAGAATCCACGGCACCAAAATAATACACGGACGGTACCCTTAAAAGGGTGCCGTCTGGTCCGCCTGTACAGGTATGGCGGTACCAAACTATATAAAGGACGGTACCAAAATTTTGGTGCCGTCGGATCCGTTTAGTGCTGAAAATTGGACAGAGTTCGTTTTTAGGTGTCGGGCAAATTTCCGAAACCTGAAATTTTTCTCAAAAGCTGTTATACTAAACATTTCTAGTTAGGAAAAGTAAATAACACATATGTAAACATAGCGGAGCATAGATTTTGAGCAAGGCTTATTGATTTTCACAATATAGTGAAAATGGGTAAAATTTGATAGCATACTTGTGCTATCCCCCTGCATGAGAATGTTAGCATACACCATTGTTTCAAGTTATATTATCATCCTACATAATAAAAGCAACTAAATAATGTCAAACATGAACGATAATGCATTGTTCCAAACACTCCTTAAAGTACCCTTATTTGTCTAATTTCTTGTAAATCTTGTTCATCATCCTACCAAGGCACTTGAACATTCCCTTGGTTTGCTTGAATTCTGCAGATTCATTCTCAATCTCGGGAAGAGATGCGTAATACTCATGAGGTGAAAGATGAGAGTTTGGAAGACCATCCTCGGAGCTATTTGATGATGATGATGAAGGAGTTGGAGGTTTAGCTCTCTTGCCTTTAGTCTTAGCAACTCGAGCATCACTCAAAGGTACAAAGATGTGAGGGATGAGATCATAGTGAAGGTGCATCCCTTTTGGAGTTGGTGGAATTGGAGCAAAGTTTCTATAGAGACGGGTGAGAAGCATCCCGTATGGAAGAGCAACGGATCCTTGAGTTGGAATATCAATCATTCTCCTAGCTATGTAGTAGGCTAAGTTGAATGGTTGTCGGGTGGATAAGTTGTAGAGCATGTGGCAAAGACAAGCGTTTATGTGATCCCTATTCCCTATGGTGCTAATGACGTTTGCTCTAAGTAACTCCTCCCATTTCTTAAATTCATGCTTAAGTTCATTTAGCTCCATTCCATATGGATCTCGATCTACCTCTTTTCCCTTTCGGGTTACTCGGGTTGTATCCGTTTTTGGGTTAAAAAGGTGTTCATGGATGACATCCTTATCGGCCAAACGGGTTAGATAGGGAGAAGTGCGGTCGTTGATTGCATCAAGGGCGGTGAGTGACCACTTATCCGTGTAGACACAAGTTCCTCGGTTGGGAATTCCTAGTACTCTAGCAAAATCACTTAAGGTGATGGTGTAGTCATTTTGGTTGATTCTAAAGCTAAGACAAAATTCATCATCATCTTCATCACTAAAACCGGTCACACTAGCATAGAATTCTAACACGAACCTAGGACAAATTGGTTCATCAATGTCAAGAAGACAATCGAATTGAATGGCGGCTAGTTCTTCACGAAGATTGGTATGCTCAAGGAAGGATGGGTGAATGGTTCTACCCTCGTGGAAATACCTTGATTCTAGACCCCTAAATATTTCTACTTGTTCCTTGGTGAGTCCTTTGGTTTTGTGGTGTTTGGGAATGTAGTTAAGAGTGTCTTTGTGATCATAGAATCTTGCAGCTACCATGGTTATTCCTAAGGACAAGAATTAATATGTTAAAAAAAGATGAAAATAAATTTTAACGTTTTTGATTCTAGTGTGTGCCTATATGAAAACAATTTGGAGTTGCGGTTATCTCGACTCATTTTATGCACAAAATGGTTTTAGTGGAGTGTTTGGCAACTACCATGAGATAACCCAAATGCTCCTAATTCAATGTGGCTACATTTGAATATACCCGGGAGTGCATATTAGTTATGCAATACCTTTAGTATTCAAGAGCATGCAAGTGATGAAAATTCTAACATTTCTATTTGTATTAGCAATGAAAAATGTTTTCCTACAAGTGAGAAGCTTTTCAAAACTTTTGACATGGGGTGTTTGGTTGTTTGAATAAGGCCTTATATTTATTATCTATCAATTAGTGGGAAACATGATTTGTTTATGCAATATGATAATGTAGTACCTAATTTGAATGACTAGTTATGCAATTTGCCAATTGAATTCATATTTGGTATAAAAGCATACATAAAACCCCATGTAATGATTTGTGATAGTTTTGTGCATAAATAAGAATCCTAGACTCAGAATTAAGAGATGAAATGTAGTTAGGATACTTACAATGATGTTATCTTCAGTGATTAGTGAGTGGGAAGATGACAAAAATGAGCTTGGTTTAAGTTGTACACGTTTTGGTAAAGTGGGTTGTGAGGAAGAGGATGTTATGTATATAGCAGTTTTGCTTCTGTAGACACCACGGACCGGACGGCACCAAATTTTTGGTTCCGTCCGTGTTGTCGTTTGGTGCCGTGGCTACAGTAGCAGATACAAGGCAAAATTGTTTTGGTTTGACTATTCTAATGTTTTAGGTTATGTTTATCCTACATGTTTGGTTCCATTAACCCTAAACCAAGTCTAAGAAGATTAAAAGGTTCTCGTTTAAGAGGTTTAGTAAAGATGTCGGCAATGTTGTCTTCGGAGGATACTTTCTCGATTGAAATGTTTCCTTTTTGAACATTGTCGCGAAGAAAGTGATGACGGATTTCAATGTGTTTTGTACGAGCATATTGAACGGGATTCTTGCTTAGATCGATGGCTCCTTTGTTGTCGCAAAGTATCACAATGTCGTTGAGATGAATTCCGTAGTCTACGAGAGCTTGCTTCATCCAAAGAGCTTGTTGACATGCTTTTCCGGCTGAGACGTATTCGGCTTCGGTAGTAGAGATGGCTAAAGCCGTTTGCTTCTTTGCAAACCATGAGGTGAGACAATGTCCAACAAAAGTGCAAATACCACTTGTACTTTTTCTATCGACATAATCACCGGCATGATCCGAGTCGGCATACACTATGGTTTCTATACCCGTTCCTTTGGGATACCATAATCCTAAACACGTTGTTCCCTTAATATATCTAAAAATCCTTTTTAATGCTTCTAAGTGTGATGCCTTTGGGTTTTCTTGAAAGCGAGCACATAGAATAACACTAAACATAATGTCGGGTCTACTAGCCGTAAGATAGAGTAGGCTACCAATCATTCCTCTATATTTAGTGTTATCTACGGATTCACCTTCTTCGTCCTTGGTGAGTTTAGTGTCCGAGGACATGGGTGTTTTAGTTGGTTTGGAATCTTCAAGACCAAATTTCTTAAGCATGTCTTTTATATATTTAGATTGGTTAAAGAAAATACCATCATCTAGTTGTTTGATTTGAAGTCCTAGAAAGAAGTTTAACTCACCCATCATACTCATTTCAAACTCGTCATGCATGATTTTAGAGAAATCATCACATAGCTCTTGACAAGTTGATCCGAATATAATGTCATCAACGTATATTTGAACAATAATAATTTGCGATTCCTTTTTCTTAGTAAAAAGAGTATTATCTACTAATCCCATAGTATATTTGTTATCAATAAGAAAAGTCTTAAGACGGTCGTACCAAGCTTTAGGTGCTTGTTTAAGGCCGTATAATGCTTTCTTGAGTTTGAAGACATGATGTGGTTTCTCAAAGTCGGTAAAACCGGGAGGTTGAGCAACATACACTTCTTCGTTAATAAACCCATTAAGGAAAGCACTTTTAACATCCATTTGAAATAATTTAAAATCATAAGCACATGCATAAGCAAGTAATATTCTAATAGATTCAAGTCTAGCTACCGGTGCATAAGTTTCATCATAGTCAATTCCTTCTTGTTGATTATAACCTTGTGCAACAAGCCTAGCTTTGTTTCTAGATACTACACCATTTTCGTCCATTTTGTTTCGAAAGACCCATTTTGTTCCAATTATAGTTTGATCTTTGGGTTTTGGAACTAGTTTCCAAACATCATTTCTAACGAATTGGTTTAATTCTTCTTGCATGGCAATTACCCATGATTCATCTTTTATTGCTTCATTTATGGTTTTTGGTTCAATGGTGGATACAAAACAAAAATGATTACTTTGATTTTGAGCTTGTGATCTTAAGGTTCTTTGATTAAGTTTTCCTATGACCTTTTCTAATGGATGACATTTAGATTCTTTTATGTTGACAATTTCCTTATTTAATGGTTCATCTTCCTTGTTATTATTAATTTGACTTTCAACTAATTCATCATCTACCAAAGGTGATGTCTTAGAGGGAGGTGGACTTTCGTCAAATGTTATGTTCAACGATTCCTCGACTATCATTGTTTCTTTATTTAGGACAATGTAAGCTTTACTAGTTTGAGAGTAACCAAGAAATACACCTTCATAAGACTTTGGGTCAAACTTGGTGAGATAATCCTTAGTATTAAGAATAAAACATTTACAACCAAAGACTTTAAAATATCCTAATGTTGGCTTTTTACCTTTATAAAGTTCATATGGTGTTTTGTTTAGGAAAGGACGTATTAGGACTCTATTTAAAATATATGTAGAAGTGTCAACGGCGTTACACCAAAACTTTTGAGGAATGTTTTGTTCATTAAGCATTGTTCTACTCATTTCTTGAATTGTTCTATTTTTACGTTCTACTACTCCATTTGATTGAGGTGTTCGTGGAGCGGAAAAGTTATGTGTTATACCATTTGTATCACAAAAGTTTCCAAATTGAGTTTCGTTGTCAAATTCACGACCATGATCCGTTCGGATCGACACAATTTTGACACCTAGAAGATTTTGAATTTTCTTGCTAAGTATTTCAAATTTATCAAAAGCTTCATTTTTGGTTTTCAAAAATAACGTCCAAGTAAACCTTGAGTAATCATCTACTATGACCAAAGTGTATAAGTTGCCTCCATAGCTTCTTATAGCGGATGGTCCAAACAAGTCCATATGTAATAATTCTAGACACTTAGATGTGGACACCATATTTTTAGATTTGTGACTACTATGTGTTTGTTTACCAATTTTGCAAGCGTCGCAAAAGTGTTGGTCATATTTTAGTTTTGGTAAATTCCTAACCAACTCTTTTGAAGATAGGTTTTGTATAAGTCTCATATTAGCGTGACCTAAGCGTCTATGCCAGAGAGATGAGCTATCGTCTAATGTTGTTAGGCAAAGTTTGTCATTATATGTTTTATCTATTTTCATGACGTATATGTTATTTTTCCTAACTCCTTTAGCTATGGTGATACCATCTTTTAGTATTTTACTACCATTTTCATCGAATAGTACTTTATACTTTTTATCACATAGTTGGCTAATACTAAGTAGATTAAATTCTAACCTATCCACATGAGCAACATTTTCAATAGTTAGAGAGTTATGAGCAATCGTACCTTTGCCAATGATTTTGCTTTTGAGATTGCTACCGAAAGTGACATTACCTCCGTCATACTCTTGGTATGATGAGAAGAGACTTTTGTTGCCCGTCATGTGTCGTGAGCATCCACTATCTTTTATCCATTCATTAGGTTCCAATCCAACTTTCAAACATACCTAAGAAGCAAATAACTCAAACATTTGGTCCCCAATATCTCATGGGTCCGTTTGGGTTAAACATACCATTTATTTGATTCATGTATGGAAATGATGGGTAAGGGTTCCATGGCATGTAATCTGGAGTTTGATATGGTCTAGGAAAGTTTTGATTCCAACCGTTGTGTTGGTAGTTAGGTTGAACGTTGTGGTTGCTCTTAGGAAAGGGGCGTTTGGCAAAAGAAGTTTTATATCGTTGTTGAGTAGTTTTTGATCTAAATTCATTTTTAACAAGTCCTACTCCTGATATAATGGCTGGTTTTAGTTTAACATTATCATTGGTTTTCTTTGTTATTTTAACAAATTCAGTACGGTCCGTATTGCGAACATTCTGTTCTGCTGAAGCACCCGCGGTACCCTTTTGCACAACGGACGGAACCCTTATTTTGGTTCCGTCTGGTCCGTGCTGTACTGCAGCAATTTTGACAGAATGTTCGTCCTTTTCGGCCGTTTTGTTTTGACTCTTTGAGATTAATACTTCATTAAAACCTAGCCCATTCCTGTCTCCTGGTGTTTTATGGATTTTAACTATTTCATCGGCAAGAGCGATGTTTTTGTTAAACCTTTTAAACTTAGAATTATTTTCTATTAAAACTTCTTGTGTGAGCTTTAGTTTTTCTATTTCAAGATTAAGCTCTTGACATGATTTACAATCATCGTCATTTGCTTTTCCTTTTTCAAGACGTTTTGCTTTTTCTTTTAACTCATATACCTCATTTTCCAAAAACTCCTTTTTGGTTTTTAGAAATTTATTTTTAGTTATGATTTTTAGACTTAGCTCACACAATTGATTATATTGTTTTTGCAAGGTGTCATCATCTATAGAAGAATAAGAAGAGTCGGAAAGTACCTCATTTGACTCATGTGCCATTAGAGCGATCTCTTCCTTGCTTGATTCTTCATCGTCTTCACTATCACTCCAAGCACCACTTACAAAAGCTCGTTGAGTTTTGCTTTTAGGTGGCTTGGGACATTCTCCTATGAGATGACTTGCATCACCACATCTAAAACACTTTCTTTCACCTTTAATCTTCTTATCATCCCGATCTTTTCGGAATGACTTCTTTTCTTCTCGAGGTTGTCTTACAAACTTTCCTCTTCTTCTAAAGAACTTCTTGAAATCTCTAACGACCATGGCATACTCCTCATCTTCACTATCGGAACAAGATTCACCATCATCAATTGATTCCGCCTTTGCTTTAAGAGCAACGGATTTGATCTTCTCCTTTCTTCCTTTGATGATCTCCGAATCTTTCTCCATTACCATTTCGTGAACTTTGAGGTTGCCAATTAGCTCGTCTAGTGACATTATTGAGAGATCTTTTGATTCTTCAATAGCGGTTACTTTAGCTCTCCATTTGGGATGGAGTGCTCTAAGAAATTTCCTGACAAAGTTCTTACTACGAAAAGATTCATCAAGTGCTTTAAGTGATGTAATGATAGTGTTAAAACGAGCAAAGCCACAATCAATGGTTTCATCTTCAGGGATAACAAATTGTTCATATTGTTGAACAAGAAGATCAATTTTGTTATCCTTGACTTGTGAATTACCTTGATGTGTAACAATTAAAGATTCCCAAATATCTTTGGCGGTTTCACACATAAAAATTCTTTCATATTCTTTTCTAGGTAAAGCATTATAAAGCATCATTTTAGCTTCATTATTTTTAGCAACTAATTTCTTTTGTTCATCAACGGAAATATCCTTTGTTGTAGAACTAAAATCTCCTTTAACAATAATAAACCAAAGATCTATATCTTTTGATTTTACATATGTTTCAAAACGGTTTTTCCAATAGATAAATCCATTGGTTTCAAAGAGTGGTGGTCTTTGCATAGATTGCCCTTCTTTAAAGTTTTCAGAATCCATGGATCGTTTCAAGTTTATAAAATACAAGTTATTTTAGAAATTCTTGAGCAACGAGTCTCTGGTACCAATTGTAGAAAACTAGAAGGGGGGTTGAATAGTTTTCCGATTAAAAAACTTTGTTTTGAAACTTAATGAAAGATCAATTGATATTGATCTTAAGTATGTTAATGAAATATGCAAGCAATATGTAATAAGTAAATAAGGAAAGAAATGATCAAACCACAATAAGTTGTTTATAGTGGTTCGGCCTACAAGGACTCTTTTTCCTTGCCCTACTCCACTCCCCGAGTCTCACACTCGAGAGTTTAACTTCACTAGTCAACAAGCTCCTTTCACCGGCGGAGAAAACCTTTACACTTCGCTTACACTATTTCCGACACTAAGCTAGATGTCGAGTTCTTTCCAAGGGTACAACTACTCCCACACACAATGTATTTTGAGGACTAAAATACTAACCACTCACACTCACAAGATTATGATGGTTTGATACAACAATGAAGTATGGATCAACACTAGATCATACAACACTTAAACAAACAAGACTTCCAACTTCTCGTTGAAGCTTGAATATGACTTGATCTTCTTTGCTACAAAAGAGATCACTAGTATGATATGAAACTGAGTTAGAAAGGTTAGAGAGAAGATATGTATGAGAGTATGTTAGAAAGGGATGAGAAACTACTTGGCTTGGCATTGCTATTTATAGCCAAATTGGACAGGAGCGTCCACGGACCGCGGACCCCTTAAAAGGGTTCCGCCCGTGTACCAATTTGGTACCGCCAGTCTGACAGTCAAGATATCAAATCTTGCCTAAAGTCAACTCTATCTAAGTAAGATTGTGCAAGATATGAAGAGTACAAATCTTCACAAAATATCTATTGGAATCTTCCAATGATTTCCATGATGTAATACATGATGTCAAATGTTGTATTACTATTTATGAAAATATGCAAATGCTTAAGTAGTGTTTGGTTTTAAGAACCTAACACATTCTACAAACTACTATCATACATAATGATTAGAGTCATATCAAGATGTTACTAATCATAAATGTAAATGCTTGAATGATGAATATATTGTTTGAGAAAGCTTGTTTTAATATCTAGTAAACTTGACAAGCTTTAAGCTTTTATAAATTAAATTTACTTTTGTCGTTAACAAAACTTAGGTAAAGATCAAAAATATAAATAACATTTAATGACGATATTTGTATTAACAGAAATGTCTAGACATCCTAGGTGTGATAAGCTTAGAGCAGATGCTAACTCTAACAACTGGCCTGATATGCCAGTGTTCTATTGCTACCAAGCTTCAGGTGAAGATATTGGTATGGCACAACAAATGAATGCACTTGCGGGAAGATTGGTCGAAATCACTCAAGAAAGGCTCAGTTTCATTCAAGAATTGGAGAGTGTTGGGAATACGTATGCTCAAAAAACAACAGAATATTTGAGGGGGGGTTCAAGGTAAAGATGATCAAAAGATCATGCAGATGTGTATCTTGGCACGGGAACTGGAGTTGAATGCTCGTAACAATGACATTTTTATCCAGAAACTTAGGGGGTTGATGGATCTCTAAGTGTGTGCCTGCTAAGCGTGCTTTCTGTTGTTGGTTATGTTTGCAGTTGTGTGTGCTAGTGATCTTATTTTGAGTGCTGTTGTAGTGTTTGTGTGTGACCCATGAAAATTGATTGTAAGATATTGCATTGAATAAAATGGGTTGTTAAATTTGTAGGCCTAACCTTTTTGTTTCTTCTCATCTCCATGCTCATCCTGAAATAATGCTCTTCTCACACTTTTTGAGTTGGTTGGTTTATGTTTCTGCTCTTCCAAATCATCCATGGATGTCATCGTCACAGGTGTAGTCGGTGTTTCTAGTGAGTCATAAACCAATATTCATTATTGGCATTTGCAAATGAGACAGGCATGACATCTTTTATTTAAGAAAATTATGTATTAAATTTGTAGCAGTTACCTTCCTGTTCCTTTGCTTCTGCAATGGCACTTTGGTCAGCTTGTTCTCGGTCGAGATGTTGTTGGTTTGCGGGTGTTAGACCTGTTGTTGGTGTTCCTATGATTGCACAACCAAACATTAAATATTTGTAGGCAGGATTATTTGTTCTAACTAAGATAGTTTGTTAATTTAAATGGCGCTACCTGGGGATGCTTCTATCATCTTTAGGGTTCCCTCATGCCTTTTGTTTTTGTTAAAAACTTTGCCAACAATAAAATGTCCTGGCCTACCTGATGTGTTGAAATGGAGTTGGAAGAAATTTTTGTGGCCTTCAATGGCAAAAATCTCTTCAGGTATTTCCTGCGGGTCTTCCGCTTTATGCTTTGCCAGCAGCTCTGAGCATGAACACCCTGTAACATCTTCTGCCGCGGGACTGAAGAAAGTGACAGCTGTTGCGGATGGGTCTGTGATGAAGGCTTTGAAATTAAACCTGTGTGTTTCATCAAGTGAAACGATAAGGGTTTAATTTTTGTGGCATGTTATGTTTTTTAATATTATACGAAGCTGAGTTAGAAAATCATGTACTTATAGGATGGTTTTGCTTGTTTTCCATGGTTCAGACAGCGAAACATCCCCCCCCCCCCTCTTCTTTCACTTTCGAAGCACACTCGTTGCAAGACATGTAGAACCAATCTCGCTTGATATTGATGTAAATGTTTGTGCAAACAGTTAAGCAGGATATTTTGTTTCATTTAACTTTCTTTCGGCGGTGTAAGCGAATGTTGGTTTGTTAACTTTTGTGTTACAGAAAACTCACCGAATAGGTTTCAGGATCTTGGTTTAGCAGTGTCTTCAAGGGAAATCTATTACGCTACTTTTCTTTTTCAACAGCTTCATACGGAGTCTTTGTAATACGGAGCGGTGGTGTTTTCTGCTGCTTTGCTTTGTGGCTGTTTTGTGCCGTAAAATTAGAATCACCAAATTTTTATGTGACCATCGTGTGATCTTAAAATTTGCAAATCAAAGATTTTACCTTGCTCGTGCCTCATCAGCCTCAGGTATTTGTGGATTCAAGTAGTAACGTGTTGCAGACGTCGCTGTTAGCTGGTAATCTGTGATGGCATTGTTTGACAATTTGGTAAGAAACTTACGTTTAAGTTTTTTATAATCTGTTAATGCAATACCTCTGAATTTTCCAACTCGGCAAGAGCTGACAGCAATTATAACCGGGTGCTGTGTTGCTTGAAGCTGAGCCTCTTCAAAATTGACACCCATGTCGTCCCACATAGTGAACTCAACAACATTACGACTGAAAAGATCACCAAGTCATCGGAGATGTAATAAACCTTTGGAGTTTATTTTTTACAAAAAAAAAAAAAAAAAAAAAAAAAAAAAAAAAAAAAAAAAAAAAAAAAAAAAGCATAAATCAATGCACCTCAAATTTTTGATATCCACTTTTCTGTAAACGGTCTCTTGCTGTGTGGCACCTGTTTTGCGTACAACCTCTCCGACTAAGCGTAAACATCCTATGTAATCTATCACCAGTCAGGTGTTAGGATGTCATTCTTGTGTTTGTTGTCAAAAAAACGATTGTCGAAAGTTTACCTGTCAGAATCGGGTACTGCATTCTGCCCATCGCATCTTCTGTGGGAACCCTGTATTGAAGTTGGTTGTACGAAACAAACTCAAAGTAGTGTTGAGGGATGTTCGGCGCTTGTATAACATCAAACTTTGTGGCTTTTCCAAATTTCAGGTTTGTTTTGTTGCCAATTGTTTGTTGGTAAGGGTTGGTCGGTTCACACATGAACTCCGAAATTCTGTAAACCTCCCCAACCTTGATTTTCGCGTTGAAATAGTCGAATTCTTTGATATTCATGTTACCCTGTATAGCGTTTCCCTGTTCATAATTATGTGGCATTAGACAAATCTGAAATGGTAGCATGTTTTATGTGTGTTGGCTGAATCAATACATACCTCTCGATCTATGAGGATACAGCAAAACCCTATTTCTTTTTTTTTTCCAGGAACTCCAGTTGCATCCTTTTTGCCAAAATTCGCTGAAGTCCATTTTCTGTACACCCTGTCTTCGAGCACTTTGCTGTGAGATGTTGGTTTTAACTGCTGGATCGTTACAATCTCTGGTGAAGCACTTATTTCAAGGTTCTTGTCTTCAGAGGTATGTTGCACCATAGCATTTTGAGTTTCTTCCATTGTGCTGCTAAGTCATAAAAAAGAAAGTTAGATACAGATAAACAACTGAAAACGAACAATGCTATAGGGAATAAGAATCGTAGCATTAAAACGCTGAGACACAGTACATAAAATCGGCGGGTCGCAAATCTACCTGCGGGGCAGAGCCTTTGCCGGTAATTTTATAAAAGCAAAAGATAGTAATGCAATTATGATAGCATTGTGTATAGAATAACAATAGAAGAACTTGTTGTAAAAAAAGGGAAACACTAATTGCTATGTCTGTGGTGGCAAAACAAAAGCTGTCTCTTTTATTTTATTTTTAAATCTCTGTAAACGATATTTTTTGTGGCATTTGGTCTTTGGTTTTCCTGTTGTTTGATAAGGACTCTTAATCCATGAGCAGATGTAGCTCTAGAGAGAGCGACATACAATTTCCCATGACCAAATACTGGCTCGGGAAGGTAAACACCAATTTTGTTTAACGATTGGCCTTGGATTTTGTTGATTGTCGTAGCGTAACAGAGCTTTATTGGGAATTGAGTGCGTTTGAAAACAAAAGGTAGGTTTGGATCTTTATGAATCAGCGGTATCCTATGAACGAAAACTTTTTCGCCAACTCTTGTGCCTATGATAATCTGTACTTCAATAAGCTTTGACATCAATTGTGTCACTATCATGCGTGTGCCGTTGCATAAACCGCCTGCCAAGTTGACATTCCTTAAAAGCATCACTGGTGATCCAACTTTGAGCTGCAGTTCATGTGGCGGGAAACCTGGCAGCTTAAATGTGTTTATATACTCAGGAGGGTACAACATCTCTGTTTCAGCCCCACTATTCCCCATCGGCGTGGCTATGTCATACCTTGCATAAGTTGTTATTTCGCCATCAACCATCTCTAAAACTCTTGAATTAATAGTGTCCGCTGTTTCATTCTTTGGACACACGATTGCTTTCTCTTGAAGAGTGATTGCTGAAGGGGTTTGAAGTGTAGGCTGATCATAGATGAAATCTATGAGATTCGAGAGTCCTTGTTCATCATCTTGTATGCAAAATCTAGAAGGAATCTCGACCCATGGTGAATCTCTATGGTCTTCTTCATCAGGTTCACCAATTTTACCATCTTCAATATCCAGAAGCCATGATGCAAAGGAATGCGCTTTGCTCTGCTCTTCTAAAGTCAAATCTGAGCGGAACAGCCTCATGTTTTCTTTAAGCGTCATGACATGAAAATAAGGCCAGAGGTGTGATTCTGCAACCGACGATGCTACTATCTCCATTTTAGGTGCGCCTTTTTTGATTGGCAGTGTTTGCCGGAAATCACCGCCTAAAACCACTGTTTTCCCACCAAACAAAACATCTGGTGCATCCAATATCTCTGAGAGTCCTATCCAATGTTTCAAAGCACCGCCGGTCATTCATTGGCGCTTCGTCCTAGATAATGAGATCAGTTTCTTTCAAAAGGTTTCCTATCAGAGTGTTTTTTTTCACACAACAGAGGGACTCATCCGTCAGCTCGAGTGGAAGTTTAAACCTTGAATGCGTCGTTTGGCCTGCCGAAAGAAGGAGAGAAGCAATACCAGAAGAAGCAACCGCTAACACAATCTTACCTTCAGCACGCACAGTGCTAATTATTGTCTTCCAAAGAAAAGTTTTTCCAGTTCCTCCATGACCATACACGAATATTAATTCTTGCTTACCTGTTTTAAAAGAGTTTATAACAGCGTCATATATAATTTTTTGTTTAGCGTTTAGTCTTGGAATCGATTCATCTCTTTGTTGCGCTAGCATTTCCCTGTTGTAGTTCTTTTCTTCCATTAATAACCGGTTGTTTAGTTGATCCAGAAGCTACTTTGGAGGTAGTTCCAAACCATAATTCTGGACCGATTTTTCACAACTGCTTAGTATTATTTCGAGTTGGTATAATATGTACCATTACAATTCGGCATCATTCACATGGTAGTTAGGTATACGCACTTGTTACGAGACAATTGCTGGAATATCATGGCCCATTTCTCGCCAATATTTATCCCATAAGTGCAAAGGGTTTGCAACTTCACAATGAGTAAGTAGCCTTGCAAAAAGGAACCTTAGTTCTGCATATGTAGCTGATCTGCAGGCTTCTTCAAGAGTTGTGTCCCATTCTTTGTCGTCACCAAGCAAACCAAGCGCATCACATGCAACACGATATGTTGGATAAACAATTTCATTGACTGACATGAGTTCTACGAAGTCTTTACACCCTTTTTGATGACATAATAACATTCTTAAGTAGAAAAGCTCACCCGGAGTTGGGTGTATATATGCAAGGCGTCCAATAGAAGATTTATTAGTCTTTCTGCGTGACCAACATTTCCGATCTCCATACCACACAAACTCTGATGGAAACTGCAAGTAAGTCAAATGGCGCCCATCTTCATTTTCAATGTTTTAAGTAAACCATTCTGTAAGCGATGTCAGCTTACGATCACGACGATTGACCACTGCTTCTAAATTATCACCGTCTCTAAAAGGTATGTGTTGCATGTTCTCCAGATGGACTGAAAGGATCTGAACCGCTGGCTCTCTGATATGTATTTCGAATTTGAGGATTCTCCAACATGCTTCGTGAGGACATATGAACCGGCCATCAAGGTAATTCTGTATTTCATCAATCGATGCCTGCGGTTTCACTGAAGAAGAGGATGCTTCACCAATAGATCTTGTTACTTTGGCAAAGATTCTATCAGTTCCTTTTGATATATACTTAAAGAGATATTTTATCAGCATACACCACCCACTGTATTCCACATTGATATGAGCTTCAAATGCCAGGCACAAATCATGGTTATACGGCACGACATACCCATTGTCAAGCTTTATCTGTCCTTTTGTTGCAAAAGTATTTCCTTGTCTCCTTTGATAATGTGGATAACCTTTGTCATCAAAGAAAGTTTCATTATTGTATTGTTTAGGGAATTTTTTGCTGCACAGATCGCCTTTCATACATGGTGCGTTCGGGCTGGCCTTGCCACACGGCCCATGCATCATCATTTCTGAAACAATTTTATAGGTGCGTGGATCAGCGTCAGGATCCGGTAACTCTTCAGAAATGTACTGGTCAATGTCTTGAGCATTTTCTATTTTGGTTGATGAAAAAATCCAAAGCAGTGTGTGACAATGCGGGAGGTCACGCTTCTGAAACTCGATAGTGTACAACACTGCAGGCAAAAAAAATATGAACAAATAAAATTAGAACAACACATTGGCAAACCACATTATGCAAGCATCTATAGGAAAACTAAGACTGAAAAATCAAATATAAAGCTTTACTTCTAAAAGAAAATAGCCATACCTCCTGTGACATAACCAAATGTCTGCCTTTCCTTCATAAACTTGACAAATGATTTGAATTTTTGCTCAAAAACTCTGCATACTATATCCGCCCTATCCGCTATTGTCAAATGAGGAAAGTGTGCCATGCATCTTTGTATCTCAGGCCACTTTACATTGCACGTGAACGTTATAAAAAATCGTGGATTACCAAGCACCCTGCAAATCGCCAATGCATCCAAATAATGGTTGTACATATACCTCGGACCTCTAGTAAAAGACGAAGGAAATATAATGCGAGAACCCGCCTGCGACCCATCATGCTCTCTCCTTGAAATCGCATCATAAAGGCCTGACAAAAAATCCCCTCGAAAGTCGCTCTGGTGCGTTCTATAAAAATCCATCCGATTATGTTCTATGCAACAGTATACGCCAACAACGTACTGTTGAAAAAGCCTTCCAGTGCGAAAGAGCAGGTTATAACTGTCATGCCCGGGTGCAGCTGGTATGCATAGAACGCATTCATCGACACCCGTTTTGGCTCGATGTTTGGATCTGCTGTTCTTAACTTCAGCTTTGTATAATACCCTGGCTGACCATAGATGAATATCAATGGAAACTGCAACGACATGTACGACTTATGGATCTTGCTAATCCTTTTTAGCGGTCCATTTATGTACTCTAGTATAACATCATAATGTGATTCGCTTTCAGGCCCACAGTCAAAGACAATAGCCCCAAGGGTATTTGATAATGGAGCTTTAAAACCGCGTGGAGCTTCACCGCTGTAAAGCTTCACCTTAAATTCTGGGACATCATGCTCGCCACATTTGTCACGTGCAGTTCTGAATATCTGGACCAGCTCATTGTGAGCATCTAAGAAGTGAATGAGTCCTTGCACTATATCTGGATTCAAATCAGGCCCATCTGAGGTCGGAAAGTGGCTCAACCTATGCTGAACTTCATCATGTGTGTCATAGATGTAGAGCTGTAAAAACTTTGGATCATCATTAACTAGACAAAGTGAGCCTATCCGATGGTATATTTGCCCAGAGACTTTAAAAACATATGGCCCCCCACCATTGTTGATCGCGTTGTCGAATGTAGCACCGAACGACGTCATAGCAAACATCTGATTGTATGTTCGGATATTTTCCATAAAGGGACGTTGTCCAAGCAAGTCTTTGATATACTGCGGCGGGTCTGCGTCAGGTTGCATAAAAACTTTACCACCTCCGCAACATGTATGGTACTTAGATGAAACATCTGCAACACGATTGCCTGCAAGCTGCTCCGCACGCCAAAAACCAGCATTACAATAACAACATCGCTCAGTACAGTCTCCTAGATCATCATACTCAGGGGCTGCGCCTACATTGATTAAGAAACCACCATCAACCTAAAGAGCTGACAATATATGTTTAGGAAAAAGATGACGCACAGAAAAAAAAAAAAAAAAAAAAAAAAAAAAAAAAAAAAAAAAAAGGCACCTACGCTGCGCTGTAGAAGAAGATGGCTCTTCATCAATGCCACATGCACCATTATCTGAGCCAGAACGGAGGTTGCTGGTGAGAGTACGACGCAGCAGACTCCTTCTATGAGGCTGCCCCGCACGCCTATCTCTTTTCTGGCGCTGTGATTGATGGCCAACATTTTCCATAGCAGCTGGTTGACCATCAGCATGTACCCTGGCTCCTGGTAACAAAACAAAGCACCACAAAAATTAAAGTTAATGTTAGATATAGGGCATGTGTTTAAAAAAAAAAAAAAAAAAAAAAAAAAAAAAAAAAAACCTTACTCTCAATTGCATTAGGAGTAGATGGTTCACCAGTGCTGTGACCATCGTTCTTTGAATTCGGCTGATGCATAGATGGTGTGGAGGGCTGACACGCTTGTTTTTTTCTTCGATCATTGTTCCGCAAATAAAAATCATCAGCCAGAACATCAGCGGCAACATCAGCATCAACAGTTGTTCCTGGTGTTGGAAAACAAATTTATGAAATTTAAAATAAATATTGCATGCCAACATTCTTGCTTAAAAAAAATCGGTACCAAAGAAGATAACAGCACCGACCTTGAGGTACATGCAAAGCTGGCCTGCCTGCGAACGGGCCCTAACAACATTACCTGACATTCCTTTTCTTTTTCTGGTTTCTTTTGAAACTGCGGCGCTGCCTGCACGAAATCCTATTGATAATAAAGAATTGTGCAAAAGACCAACTCAAGATTCTATAACACACAATAAAAGGTAACACGCTGCATCCGAAGAGAGAATAGGTAACCCACCTTCCATTGTATTAGGAGTCATTGGCTGACCACCAGCATGCATATAGCCAGATGACCGATACAGGTTAGCTGGGCTCCGGGGCTCCCGTTTAGACGGTGCAGGTATTTTTATAGGGTTTTGCGAAGATGAGATATCATCCACGCGTGATCCTATTCCAATAAAAAAACATACCATGTCAATATGATTTGCCAATCAGGAATTGGAGGATCAAAACAAACCCAAGAAATTTAACAAAGCGCATTTGAAAAGAGAAGAGCGACACTCACTTTCCATAACATTAGGAACTATCGGTTGATGGACGATGCGCACATAATCATATAGGTTAGACGGGTTGTTGGCTGGATGTTGTTTTGGCCTCCCGCTTTTTCTAGGCTGCAAAGGAAGTGGGGTACGATCCAAATGTATTCCTGTTCCAATAAAAAAAAGTATGGTAAGAATGTGATTTACCAATGAGAAAGTGGCATACAAAAAAGAAAACAACAAAGTTTAACAAACCACAGGTGAAAATAGAACAGCGCAGCTGACCTTCCATCATATCAGGAGCCGTTGGCTGAGCTCCAAGCTGCTGCGAACATGCAGCATCATACATAGGAAAGTCTAATCCAATTTTATTAAAAAAAAAAAAAAAACCATGAATACGTTATCCAGCGACCCGAAAGTCCTTTTCAAAAACAAAAGGCGTAAAAGCACCTTTCGGTGTGCAGGCACCAGATTGCTGATGAAGACCACGCACAGAATAGTCTGGATCAGTTTGGTGGCCTTCAGCCTGGACACTCTCCTTTGCAACAACATCTAACCCAAAAAAATAACCTCAGCACGAACATGTTTCAACAGAAAAAACGACAATAAGTGTGGCCATGGGAAAAATGAGCAACAAAAAAAAACCGACTAACCTGTAACATCATGAGTTTCTGATGCAGCAAACACTGATGACACATACGGTTGACAGACACATACGGTTGACAGGCACACACGCATGCCGTAACGTTGTTACACATTTGGCACCCAGGACCACCATGTATATTCGGAACATTGTTTTGTATCAGGTTTTGAAATGAGTGGTTGTGAATACTTTTCGAGCCAGTTATCGGTTTTGAAGTCATAATCATAAACAATAATAGACAGCTCAATTATCAAAGCAATAAACAACAGACAAAGTAAAACGACTAACATATTCAAAACAGTTAATGAGAGCAACAAAAGCATTATCAATTGAGAGTTTGCAAAGAGAGAAGACGGGGAAAAAAACCAGCAAAAAAAAAAAGTCAGTGACCATCGTGTAAAAAAAATTTGGAAAATAGAAACCAATAAAAACCCAAAAAAAACAACCAAGACAAAAACTGCACACCATTTAATAAGATACACATTCAATTGCACCTGCCTCTAAGAGTAAACCCCAAATCAAAGTATGAAACTCATTTACTCACCCCAACACCTAACCATAACTAACATTTCAACAGGCATAAGCAACATCTCACCACTCTAATTACATCTGACTTTAACAGTAAACCCCAAACGAAACTCTGAAACTCGCTTACTCAATCCAACATCTAACCATAAATAGCATTTCAGCTGCCATAAGCAAAGTGCAACTACTCTAAGCCCTAAATATAAGAAAGGCACAATAAAGAAAACTAAAATAACCCACAACCAAACCTAAACACAGCATACCATAACCACCATAAAGATCAACTAAAAAAAAAATTAAAAAAAAATAAAAAAAAAAAAACCTTTAATCGTCTGTCCAAAACCAAAGAATATGCAGTTAGGGTTTTTTGATAATCAATAATTGAAATTGCTAACGTTACCTTCAGATTCACCAAACACACAAAATATATGGACCAAAAGAAAGTTACCGCTGTAGAGAAAACCATGTGGCCAACGGAGATCCACAAAACGCATAAAAATATTATTTCCATAGTACAGATCACTGTACTCCCTTACCAACCGGCGTACGAACACGTGAAGGTGTCTCGCTAGATCAAGTAAGTCCGGGTTTTTTCCCCGGAGATATACCCAGGCGGATCTAAGAAGGAAAAGACCAATGTGAGTAGAGATGAATAGAACGGGCGGGTTAACAGAATGGGGCTCCGCAAAAAAGTAACGTGCAAAACGTGGCACGTGAGTGTACTGTAGATTTAGTAATGTAGCTAAGAAATCCCAACAAATGTAAAGTATACTAATGTGGTAAGTTTTACTATTTGGTTTAATGAAAACATGATTGCATTACTATCAATGTAAAAATATAAACACACTAATAAAGAATATTGTTTTTATAAAAGGGTTTTTCTAACTTGTGCCTTAGAGGGGAGGGAGTGGGCTCGGGTAGGGAAGCGGTGCCGATCGGTTTGATCGGTAACACCGCCCCGCCTTAGTCGGGTAGCGAAAATCGGGTATGCCAGTGGGTTGGGAAGCCGAGCGGCTTGAGGAGAAAAAACTTGAAAAATTTGACCGTTAGGAACCACTTAAAAACAAAGCTCTCAATATTGCTTTAATGAAGTTTTTTGGGTGGCCGTGTTTTTTGTGAAGAAGACGACCCAACATTCAAAGTATTTTACTTATTTTAATCCTCAGTTCTATATTTTTGTAAGGAAGTATTTTTTGGCCCCTTCACTTTATTTTCTAATCTATTCAGTTATACAATAAAATGGTATGTTTTTATGTAATGTTTTTTTTTTAAAGTATTATGTAATGTTTTTATTTTTAATGAAATGGTATGTTTTTATTTTAATATTGTATGTGATTTTATGTATTAAAAATATATATAAAAAAAAAAAGAAATTGGGTAGGAATAGGTGACCACTCCCTCCACTTTAGGTAGTGTTAGGGTAGAATTGGGTAGTTTTGAGTTGGAGGGTTTTTTTTTATAGAGGTGATGTGGCAATTTGGGTAGGATTGAGTACTAGGTGACCACTCCCTCCCCCCTTAGAGGCACAAGTTAAGCACATCATAAGTACATAAGGTCCCATGAAGAAGTACACAGGAATTTACATAAAAATACAGACAAGTGTACTTTTATATGGGTCCCTGTGTACTTTTGTTGTGCTTAGATTGTGCCCTTATGAAACAAGTTAGAAAAACCCTTAATGAAATGGCAAACAATTGCACCATTGTTTATGAATTTACAAAAAAAAAACAAAAAAACAAAAAAACAAAAAAAACGTTGTTTGCGTGAATATTCGTTTAAGGTCACACGGTTGCAACCATAGCAAATATTATTATTTTCCGTTATACACCGTCATTTTGTGCAAATATTTATATAATATCGAATGAGTCACATAAATTAACTCATACATAACTTTAAAAAGAATTGCAGCCCTTAGATTTAAACTTGAGTCAACGTGCAGCCCTTAGATTTAGATTTGAACTGCGTTAACTCCATAGGTTTTTATGAGAAAGAAATGTCCTGGTCTCATATGCGCGATCCTTCATTTTTCTCCCATGCAATAAATTTATACTATTAATTGGTGTTTTCAGCCCACAAAAACTTAGGCCGGGTGCAGTGAGTGTGAAACGTCACCATTTACACCATTGTAAGTGTGTGTGTCACGCGTAAGTATGGGGGATACGAGGAGTGAGTGCTGAGGGTGCTCACCATTCGGTACCCGTGCAAGTTTTTCTTATTCATTTGATTTGTTAGTGTGTGTGTGGAGTATTTTGTGAGGTATGTGTGAAAGGTGAGGTGAGTGATGACCATTGTGAGAGAAAAGTGAAGGAAATAGCGATATGTTGAATGGTGATGTGACGCAGAGTTGAAAGGTGAGTAAAATGACCGTTACACGTTGTCTTATGTGGGTGGTCAAATCTTTTTTTCTACAGGTCTATGATAATGAGAAAAGGGGTGGGTTATTGGAACGGTACTTAGTTTTTTATTGGGACCCCCTCTAGTTTTTTTTTATTTTATTTTTATAATTTTGTTTATATCAAAAAGCTATAAACCTGAAAATGCGGAACTGTAAATATAAAGTTTAATAAGCCAAACGCTTAAAACTGTCAGAACTATGGAACAGAAACTGACAAAAAACTGCGTTGTACTGAAAAAATGGGAGGACAAAGGGAATATTCCCTATGGATGTGACTCCATAGGGAGGGTTCCAATAGTGTATCCCTGAGAAAAAGATAAAAATATTAAGAAAAAACTTGCAGTTAGAATAAAAGGAAGGACAATATCAAGAAATCCAATATCTTATCCTTTATATACTTCTCTTGGTTCTCTTTCAACCCCACTTAAAAACACAACACAAAAACATAAAAACAAAACAAAAACTAACAATTTTTTTCTTTTTTTTCTAAAAAAAGTGTCAAAATGGCAACCAGTTTTCTTTCCAATCCAACCACATTTCTCCAATCCTCATCATCTTTAACATCTCAAAAACAAGTTAAGGGAACTAGTGTTTGCAAAGTAGTATGCAAGTTACCAAATTGTCAACCACTTATCTCCAAGAGAAGCCTATCCATAAGCCTTACTTCACTTTTTTTGGTTTCCTTAAGTGGAAATGCCAATGCAGCCATTTTGGAACCTGATGATGATTTGGAGCTTATGGAAAAAGTGAAGCAAGATAGAAAGAAGAGGATTGAGAAGCAAACTGTTCTTAATTCATCTAACAAAGATAAAGGTTAGTTAGTTGTGTCATTTATCATTGTAGGTTTTATTGCTTGTTCATGCACATCCCATGTTACTTATTAGGAAGTATGGAGGTTGTCCTGTAAATTTCGGTGGCCCTGTGCGAAAACTATATAGTAGGCCTTATAAACCATACATATAGTTGAACCTTACTCTAGCTATATCTTCCATTGTAGTATGTGTGACCGTTATAGTCGGGGCGTCTTTAGGGGAGTGCAGGCGTGCCGTTGCTAGGGGCCACCGCTTGACGAGGCCCACAAAATTTCATGCACTTCTATCATATATACACGATATGAGGCTCGGGTCTGATTAGTTCATGCAACACTGATACATATGTATTTTGAGTGTGCGTTTAAGGGCCTCTTTCTGGTAATGGCACTGGGCCACCGAAATCCACGAGAAGGCCTAGTTGGATTTAGCTTTGAAAAGTAGCATACTTTAGGAGCTTTAGGATTTTTATTCAGATATTTGTAACCGATATATTTGCAATGATTCAATCAAATTTATTAATGTCTGCCTAAATATTGATAAAAAAAGCTCTATAGTTGATCTTGAATAAATGGTCAATGGTGCAGAATATTTGCAAGAGGTTATATATAAGCTTAGCAAAGTAGGCCAAGCCATTGAGAACAATGATCTACCATCAGCTGGTTCAGTCCTTGGTAAAACCACTGACGCAGACTGGCTCAAGAAGGCTAATGCAGCCCTCTCGCAGGTTCTATTACTTTTCCTTCTAAGGATTTCTTGTTGCGTTGTGCTTTGTGCTTACATTTACCTCTTGACCCAAAATTCACATAGTACATCTCGCAAAACCAGATGTTCACCTGATAATCATATTGGTGATTGGTTTTTTTTTTTTTTCGTTACAGTTGAGCTCAAGCCCTGAGGAGGTGTCTCAAGTGGAAACATTCAACTCGTCATTGACTTCTTTGTACTCATCAGGTACATTGGACTTCTTGTACAATAATGCTAAGGTTGATTAAACGGGATCATGTTTTATTAACATGTTTTGTAATTTTTAATTTGACGCAGTGACAAAGAATGACATAGAAGCCTCAAAATTAGCTTTTGTGGACTCTGCAACTGCATTTGAGAAGTGGACTACACTAACTGGTTTGGTTGGACAACTTAAAGGCCTTTGAGCAAAAGAGCGATTTAGGATTCTTCCGATTTTTTCCCCAAATTATTGATTTAATATTTTGCTTATATGTCTGTGACAAGATTCATCTGTATCACTGTAATAATATATAACGAGCCACATCCATTCGTGTAAATTTTACGAGTTTGCAAGATACCCTTTTTTCTTATAGTTTGTTCTAAATGACCCGCATTATTGGAAATTGCATAAAGCCATGAAGGATAATGCATTTGAGACAATTATCTAACAACAGGACACATAGTCATATTGAGACACAAAAGATTAAAAAGTTCATTAGAGTTAAAGACCTATTACAAATGATACAGAGATGAACATGACAATTGTAACCTAGAATTTCCCTATAGACACAACAAAGGCCACAACAAGGCACTCAAGAGGGCCAACTACACGACAGACAAATGTTATTTGTGTCCCTTTGGTGGTGCTAAAGCTAAAAGTTTTCAAGACTCCTAATTTCCATCACCGATTACAGACCGGGATCATAGAAATGTTCCATTTAGCATAAAAGATACTCATCAGCAAAAGATCAAGAATACGCGACACCATCTCTTATTCTATCTTTATCTCCTCCCATGAAGGCTTGGCTTCGTTGGCTTCCACTGACGAACAGCCATTCTCAGATGCAGTTGGTTCTCCTACTTCCACTTTTGTCACAGGGGCAGCTTCTTCAGCAACAGGTTTGGTTACTACCTCTGGTGGAGGCGTTATGGGGTTTTCAAGCACTTCTTCATTCACTCCTTTTGTAGGCTCGCCTTCTTCTGATGACGGCACTTTTGCTTCTTCATTGACCTCTTTTGCACTTTCTTCTTCCTGCTTATTTTGCTCGCCCAGATCTTCGGTGACAACATTAACCTGCTTAGGTACTTCTTCAGAGGGTACTTCTGGGATTTCACGCACTTCTTCTTCAATCTCTTTCTTTGACTCATCATTGACCTCATTTGCTGGCTTGACTACTTCCTCAGAGGGTACGTCTGAACTGTCTAACTTCTCACCAGCCTCTTCTTTTGGCTTCTCATCATCTTTCTCGGTCTTTTCTGCTTCCTGCATTTCTTCATCTTTTTGTTCAGGGACGTCTTCTTTCTCTTTCTTATCTTTCTTTCCAGATGTTGACTTTCTGGACCGTTTCTTGACCGGCTCGGGTTCTGCTGATGGAGGAGCTGACTTTACCTTCTCGCTGATCCTTGAAGATCTCCTTGGAGTCTCACCACTGGTCCAGTCAAACTCTGAGATCTTGGGTCCCCCAGGGTTTGATTTCAGGTACTGCTCCAGCTGTTTCTTGTTTGTGATCTCTTCCCCTGTTGGTGCAGTGAACACAGTTTCGTTCTTCCCAGGTGTCCCTCCTTTCTTTAGCAAGCACTACATGTCAAGAGCAATGGAAGGGTACGTCAAGTATTTCACCAAATAGTCAAACACAAACTCTACCGTTCAATTATGTCACAAGTCAATCATTGCAATACAATCTAACGAAATAACATGAGTTATAAGAAAGTAAGAAACCTAGTTGTCAATGGCATAATTGCACGTACTCTAGATTCAATTAGTTTCTTGCCTAATAATATGATCATTTAAAGAAAAAATAATACAAAGAACCAAGGCCAAGTATGATCTTCTTATCCAGGCTTACTACTCTTACTACTTCATGAACATTCAATAGCATGTACTCTTCCTATGAAGCAAAGCGATAAAGATACAACGGAAACGCACATAATAAATCTTTTTTTTTTTTTTTTTTTTTTTAATAAATATCAATACATAATAGGAATGCGGATTAAAATACGGAATATCAGTTCTATCAGCAATAATGCTGATGATAAGTACAATGATTAAAGTACAGCGCAAAATGGAATTTAAAGTTCATAACATAAAGAAATTAAAACATTACAGCTTGAGCCCACTGGATCATGTCGTCTTCAGACAGGCGGGATCCTAGGATAGTCGAGCTGTAAACGGTAGTTCCTCTTCCGAGAATGTAAACGGCAGCAGGAACAGCGGCAACTTGATCTTGGGCTGGCACAGCTGGGAGAATACCAAAGTGATTGCATGGGAAATTGAGACCGATAGGGTCAGCAGCAGCCGTAGCAGCATCATATCCAGCAGCGACATTGGCCGGACAAGCAGCGGTGACAGCGGTGGTGATGGCAGCGGTAGTATTCTTCTCAATGACGAGCCCACAGTAGGCCACACATCGAAAATTGATATCATCGTGGAGGATAAACCAGGCACGGAGGAGATCAAGATCTTCGTAATGTGAGGGGTGTTGGGTGGAGCTGAAGGTCCAGAGGTTGTGGTTGAGGTCGGGGATGATGGTGGTGCAGAAGGAGCCTTGGAGGGTGGAGCGGATGTCTATCTTAGACATTTCCATTCCAGCACGGGCCATGACTTCAGTAAACATGTCAGTGCGCCCGATGTTGATAACCGGGGTGGCAGCGCGGCCATAGTGGTTAGCATTGGCGGCTTCAGTTGAATAGATCACCAATGTATCCTCTAAACCGTCGGTGATACGGAGTGGACCAAGAGAGCTGAGCAGAGAAGCTATGAATGTAGGAAACTCATGGTCACTACCATATGGCGCGCGGTGGTTCATGCGGGCTGTGCGAGTGGCTGGAGAGTAACGCTTAGCAACGTAGCGGAGTCGGTTGTAGGCTAAGAGGAGGGCAAGATCGACCATATGGTCAATGCAGTGACCAATCTCAGTCTCGGCCATGGCATAAGTCAGGCTCGGCATCTGACTCACAACAGCATAGCTGGTGGGCAGTATGATTCTCAAGCGATCCTTGAGTCTGACTGCAAGGTGGTCAAAGTTGATCGTCAGTACGGTTGCTGACTCATAAGTGCGGGCGGGGTAGCGGAGAAGCTTCCCTTCACCAGTGAGCTTATCTTGGAACTTGGAATCAAAAGTTGGAGCTTCCATGAGTGAGTAGTTGGGGGGTGTAACGAGGGAGAGTGTGTTGTCGGGTTGGATTGCACCTGGACAGGGCAGATTGCCTTGTTTTCGGTCGAGAACGCTTCGAGGCTGTGGGGTTAACCTAACCTGTGTGAAGGGTTGAAGATGACCGTCACGTTGTTAATAATCAACTTTTATAGAGATCTGCAAAATATGGATGGAAATGTGAACTGGTGCAAAATATTATGGTTTTCTAAGAATATTCCAAAACATACTTTTGTGTTATAATGATATGGATAAAGTAAGACAGTGGGGCTCTTATGATTTGATGATATGTCCCTTGTGTTATAATGATATGGATTCACACTCTCACCTATTCTTCAAATGCAAGTATGCAGGGCAGTTTTGGGGGAAAGTGTTGGTAAAAGTAGAAATGAATTGTGGGAATATGGAGTGGAATGAAACTGTGAACGAGTTTGCTAGAAAATTCAATGGAAATTCTATTGCAAGTGTTATAAGGAGGTTAAGTCTTGCTGCAAGTGTGCACTTAATCTGGCAGGAAAGAAACAACAGATTGTTTAGAGGGAAACAAAGAGGTTGGGAGGATAAAGATGTTTCATGAAACAATAAGAATGAGACTAATGAGTTTAAAAGTAAAGCCTTCTAAAGCAATCTGCAAAGTTCAACAGGCATGGGATGCAAAAATGAATGTGGTGACCAATGGACCAGTAGCTGATTCAAATGTTAAATAAAAGCTGAGATGAAAAAGGCTGTTTGGATGGACAGACGGAATGCAGGAGTATGGGAATGTTGAGAGAATATGGAGGTATAGAGATGGTTGGGCCTCTGATGATGCTAGATCTTATGGTATAACTGTGAGGATGTAGCTACAGTATACTCATAAGTCTAACTTTATGAGGGAAATGTAGTCTTCTA
Organism: Chrysanthemum seticuspe; assembly: GCA_019973895.1. Taxonomy (NCBI): domain Eukaryota; kingdom Viridiplantae; phylum Streptophyta; class Magnoliopsida; order Asterales; family Asteraceae; genus Chrysanthemum; species Chrysanthemum seticuspe. Next base: position 315,393,057 of record BPTQ01000005.1, read on the forward strand.
TAGTTCTATCAGAGGTAACAAACTTTCTACATTGATGATTCCCTTTCATGGATGATAGACCTTTGATGCACTGTGAGGATGGTGCTGCAGTGTTCTCAAAGGGACTGCCTTCATGAGGGAAATGTAATCAATGTGTGGAAGTTTAACATAACAATGAGGCCTGTTAATAGAGTTGTTCATTGCTGTTTCTAACTGAAATGACTTTAAACAGCTCTATATGGGTGAATTGTGTGCAAGGTTGTAAAAATTGGTTGGCCGTATGTCGGCGGTCGACCACCTTCAAGCGATAAATCGGTCTTGGCAGTGATTTATCGGTTTCTAGGCAGGGACCCTAAATTATAAAGGAATTTATTTAAAAAATATATATATATATTAGCAATATCCTAACAAAATAAATCAATAACCACAAAAAACTAAATATTAAAGACCCGTTAAAAAAATAAAAAATTAAAAAAGACCCATTCCTAAATATTAAAACCCTAAAAATACCCTTTTTTAAGTCAAACAAATCGTTTGACCGATTTTGACCGCCAAGGACTGACTTTGACCAATTTTGGGGGCTGTAAAAAAAAAAAGACCCGTTCCTAAATATTAAAACCTTAAAAATACCCTTTATTAAAACCTTAAAAATACCCTTTTTTAAGTCAAACAAATTTTTTGACCGAGTTTGGCCGCCAAGGACCGACTTGGACCAACTTTGACCGCCTTTGACCGAAACCGATAAATGTGACCGATTAGTGGATTTATCAATCGGTGGACTGCCGCCAACCGATATATCAGCCGCATGACCGATATTTACAAGATATGTGTGAAGAATATGTACTAAAAATGGTATTCAGTTTGTATGTTTGCATAGCTTGATGTAGAGGAACATGGGCCTGTCCATGGTTCCTAGAATGAATCATTGTACTTGTCTATAAGTTTGTGTGCTAATATATTCTTCACAATTTTCACTAAATAAATCACAAAAGGTTTTCCGTTTTGAAACAGTAGACATGTCATCGTGGATAGCATAAAACATGTGTCAAATAACTAAGTACGAGATTATAACAAACTAGTAACTGACTGTCAATTTTTTTAGCGGATAAGAACCTAGTGTTACCACATTTTCCAGCAATCAATTAATTTTGAATGATAACTACTGAAGTATCGAACAACAGATAAAAGCCATACACAAAAGACAACCTTATTCTAGTATATAGTTTTACTTTGTTCACAATTGTTTCGTTTCAGATATACAGGCCATAGGAAAAATTACAAAACAAAGTTTCAGATTTAAAAGCCAATATCTGAAACGAAACAAATTTAAACAAAATTGAAGTCCGCTAGTTAAATGTATAAAACGTAAATCTTACCAACCTACTATTTATACTCAACCAACCCAAAGTATTTAATTATTAAGTATCTAAGCAAACAAAATATTAACAACAACAGAAGCCGCCTAACTATATTAGAAAACACCTGAATTCGTAACCTAATTAGTAATACACTCAAGCAAATAAAGTTTTCTACTTTTTTCCAAGAAAATCAAAGTTTACCAAATCGGAAATGTACCCGATACCCAAATCACAAAATCAAAAAAAGTTGACAACTCACAAATTAAATTTAAAAAAACCCCGAATTCCAATTTCTTAAAGCAACCTATATTTTCGCCTAATTAACAAGACTACATTTTTTTTTACCACATCTAAAATCCCAAAAACCCAATTCACAAAATTAAACAGCAATGAAAAATGTAATCAAATAACTCGAATTAGCATAAAGTGACCAGTTTTAATCGTATTCAAATAATCGACTTATTTTTAAAGATACATATCAGGATATCAAAGAGTATAACAAACTAGTAAAATGACTCGCAATTTCTTTGGGAGGTAAAAAAACTAATGACTAGTGTTAACACGTATATTCAAATAATCGATTTATTTTGAAAGATACAGGTCAAAGTATCAAACAACAAATAAAAGCCATTCGCAATAAACGTTCTCAACCTTAATTCCATATATACTCAAACATTAGTTTACTATGCTTAACTTTGTTTCATTTCAAATTCATACGCCATAAGAAACGTGAAAAACCAATGTTTTAAATTTTAAAACCAATATTTGAAACGAAACAAAAGTTAGCAGAGTAAACTATACCTAGAATCCAGTCACAAATAAAAGCGCAATTTGAATAAAACAAACCTAAATCTTACCAACCTTTACTTGACCGAGCCAAGTTTATCAAACCAAAGTTAAACAAAATTAAAATCACCTAACTATTTAGAAACCCCTAAAGTCATACCTAATTAATAATATACTCGAGCAAACAAAGTTTTCTACTTTATCCCAAGAAAATCAAAGTTTACCAAATCTGAAATGTACTCAAAACCATAACCATAAAATCAAACAAACTCGACAATTCACATAATTAATTTCTAAAAAAAGACCTAATTCCAATTTCTTGAAGCAACCTATATTTTCGCCTAAACAACAAGTCAATATTTTGTTTCCACATCTAAAAACCCAATTCACAGAATTAAACAACAATGTAATTAAACAACTCTAATTAGCATAAATTAATAACTTATAAAACCCTATTTTCATCAAATTAACAATTTTTACCCAACCAAAAACCCTAATTTCAAAAACCCACAAAATTAAACACAACCCCACCAAAACCCCTCAATTAACACCCACAAAATCATAACCCACCAAAAACCCTAAATTTCAAGAACCCACAAAATTAAACACAATTAAACCCAAACCCATCAAATTCCAACTTAATTAAACCCCAATTTCAATACCCAGAAGTCAATTTAACCAAATTCCCACAAAATAAAAAACCCCCAATTCAATTTTTTGCAAAAAAAAAAATGAAAATGAGGAATTAAGTAAGTAACTATACCATTTTCTTCCATCCTTCAGGTGCAGGTAACTCCAATGAAACGACATCGTCTTGCGACATTTTTTTGGTCCTGAAAATGAAGAGAAATTAGTAGCACCGACAGTTACTATAAGTGTGTGTGTGTGTGTGTGTGTGAAAGTTATTTATGGAAAGATGAATGTAAGTAGTTGAAGTTAGAAAAATTTGATGAATTTTATGGTTTTACCTGATTTGTGAAAATTGGATTTTGGGATTTGAAATGAAGTGTTAATAAATTTTGTGGTGAGTGGTAAGTTGTTGGTAAATATGTGGGGATATGCTTTTTATTTATTATTATTTATTTATTTTTTAATTTTTTTTTAAAACTTTTTTGGGCCTTGGAGTATGGTGAAATGGGTTTTATGGTCCTTGTGGTATTTTTTTTTTTCCTATAGTGAAACTAGTGATAACAGAGAGTAGCTGTTAGTTGTAGTTGCAAACGGTAACAGGCGTTAGCATCAACGATAAAGTATAAAACAAAAATGCATAAATTAAAACGCTCACGCCATTAGCGTTTTGTTTGAAGATTTTATAAAAGTAAATGTTAGATATCAAACAATCAACTTTTAGATATAAGGGCGTGTTTGTTTTATGAGAATGGGAATGAGGAATGAGAAATAAGTTTCATTCCTTTAAAAGTTGTTTCTTTTATTCATAGCTTATACCTATCATGGTTCGGTTTTCTCTCTTGAATCATACTCGTATTTATACTTATACCCACCTCTAAACCCTACGTCCCAAATGTTAAATATTCTTAAATGTTTCTAACAACTCGGGATGTTTGGTATGATGGAATGGAAAGCACAAGAATGAAATGGGGTGTTTTCCTTAGTTTGGTTGTGTTGTTCCCTATTCATTATAGTATAAAAATAGTTTAAGTAAAGTAAACAAAACTAATAGTGAATCAATGACTGAAAAGATATAAATAAACCACAAGAGTAATTTTCAACGTCATATTCTTATTAGAAATGAATCAGAAGAATATGTTACCCTAGTACTTGCGGAACAGTACTAGGGATTGAAATAACAAAGTGTTTGTAACTCATCTCTAAGCTCAGGCTAAGTCTGAGCACAACTACAAGTACCCACTGAGCTATCTCAGGGATTAAGTTGTATTTGGAGGAGTGAAAGATGGCTTGCGTGTATGTGTGTTTTTACAATTCACAAGCTTAACCTTTCACTCCATCTCTTATGCTATTTATACAAGTATGAGTTTTAACTCTTTCCTAAGTGACAAACTGACAATTTGCAGAAGACAAAATACTGATGTATTTTGTCTCTGTTTACAAAGACTATATTAGGTAAAGGGACCAAGTCACTTTCTTTATGTCAGTACTGATGCTGATACTAAAAGGGAACTTTCAAGATAAGTACTCCGTCTTATTCGTTTCCAACGTAACCGTTTTATCCCGCCCATTCTTCAGTCTTCATAGTCTTCAGTCTTCAGTTTCAGTTTGTCTTCAGTGTTTGTAGTTTGTGAGGAGTTTGAGGGATTCAGTGAGTTATTGTCATCACTCACTGAATCCACCATCTTCCTCTTGACTCAGTCGTCACCCTTTAAGTTCCGCCTTACTGAGTGGAGAGACTTTTTCTATGTCTCTTACTGAGCGTCCTGAAGATGGCTCACTGAGAGACTATGCACTCAGTGACCTGTTAGTGTTTAACGATATAAGTACTTGGGGTATTTTCTATTCAAATCCATGACTTAAGGGGTTTGGGTATTTATTGAACCCAACAGTCTCCCCCTATTTGGATATACAAATAGCCTAAGTGTTTGAGCAAAAGTTCGTAGATGCTCTTCAACCCTAAGCTTCAGGAGACTCCGCGACAGATCCTTCGTCTTGTAGGCTGAAATAAGAGAGAACACCGTTAGCTCACCCCGGGTTTTTAGTCCGAGACCAAGCTCCGGCGTGAGAGTAAGTACTTGGTATATGTGAATGATAAATAATAAGTGATAAGTAAAGAGGAGCAAGGGTAGAGAGAAGTCTCTATCTGAGTATGTGTGTGTGAAGGATCCCCCTTTATGTGTGTGAATAGTTCCTTTTATACTACCTGCTCCATGACAAAACCCTTTGTGGAAGCTAAGTTGTCTTCTAGGGGCAGCACATACGGCGCTGACGAGCATCAGGCTTGATCTTAGGGGTCAAGGTTGTCTTTGTGCTAGTTGTGGACCAGACGCCTGTGCTATTCGTACATCATCGTACAATATGTGTCAGTTGCCAGCGTACTAGTTCTGATGGAGATAATGTTCTACCTTCTGAGCAGACACACTCTCTTGAGTAGGCAATGCTTCCTGAGCAGACAACTCTCCTGAGCAGACAACTCTCCTGAGCAGACAGCTCACCTGATTAGACAGCTCACCTGAGTAGACAGCTCTCCTGAGCAGACAGCTCACCTGAGCAGACAGCTCACCTGAGCAGACAGCTCACCTGAGCAGATAGCTTACTTGAGCAGACAATGATCTCCTGAGCAGACAACTCTCTTGAGCAGACAGCTCACTTCGACAGACAGTGCCTCATCATGGATTGGTTTTGTCTTAGAAACATTCGGAATTAATTGTGATTGTCTCTTCCAGAGTATCTGGAGGAGGACATATCTCATCATGTCCCCCAGTCTAGTATCAATGTATTGTTAAAGAGTTGGTACTAGACTTAAAAGAAAAAAGCTTGTCTGGTTCGGAGGCCAAAATTTTTAAAGAGTTGTACTTTAAAGAATTTTGTCTATCTATTCGAATGTCTCAATCGAAGATGAAATAATTTCCAAGAATACCATTAAATTTTGAAGATTGATACAAGAGTGGATCACTAACCATACTACTTCACCCATCTTAGAAGACATGGCTATCCCTGCGCCTACTCGGGAGGAGACGATTGCCACTTGATCTGATCACAAATTGGTTGCAAAGGCAAAGGCATCGACCAAGCGAAGAGCCTCTACTAAGTCGTAAGAGCCTTTTGATGCTACCAAAAAGGGGAGGTTGACCAAGCAAGGCTCCCAAGCACACTCTAGTGAGCATTCCAATGAAGAAGGTGACAAGATTGAGGATATACTCTTCTTAGTTATACAAGTGTTGGGGGTGCCATGAGAAGAATATCGATTCGGTTGGCGATTCCCGCCTGGTAATTCATACCGTGTGTTGGTGATGAATTATACGCCATATCTCTATAGTCGATATTAGAGCCGAATCCACTTCCCGAAGTGATGTTCCTTATGTTGGTAGTCGCTTGGATTGTGGCGATATTGTGCCTCTATGCTGAAGTTACTTGGCTTAATTGGAAAGGCCACTCGTCTGTCCAAGTGTTTCACCCAGAGGCTAAGATATTTTTTTAACCTATCAACAATTTTGGACTACATACCTCATCATGCCCCCCATTCTAGTATTTATGTATTGCCAAAGAGTTGATAATAGACTCTGAGAATGTGTCTCACCATTTGAGTATCTCGTTCGGAGGTTAAGGTTAGAATTCTTTGCCTACCCGCTCGAGTATCTTGTTCGGATCTAGCATCACATACGAAGGGTTTAGTTCGTAGGCCCAGATAAGAGCCCAACTATTTATTTTGGAAAGGTGGGGGCTTGCGTGCTTTCAAACCCTTACACATAGAGTTTTCCACAACACTTTTCATTTCTATTCCCACATTTTTTTTACATACTACTTCTATTCATTTTGACCGAATGTTCGATCAGAGTGCTCGACCGGAGTTGGTCTTCAGTCTCGATAGGAGTTTCTTTATTGTCTCGATCAGAGCTACAATTTTGTCTCGATTGGAGGCTTTTGTAAGTCTTGATCGGAGCTACAATTTAGTCTCGATCGGAGCTACAATTTGTCTCGATCGGAGGCTTTTGTAAGTCTCAATCGGAGTTGTTTATAAATCTCGACTGAAGTTTCTTCTCGATCGGAGCTACAATTTAGTCTCGATCGGAGTTATTTGTAAGTCTCGTAGGCCTTGTCATTCCTCGGAGCCACTTTTTTTAAAATTTACACTCCACCATGAAGTTTCATTCGGAGTCTAAGGTAGAAGGTTCCGTTCGGAGGCCCACTTAAGATCCCAGCATTTACTTTGTGTGTTTAGCAAATATATAGAATTTAGTTCACATTCCCATTTATAAAGTTGGGGCCACCATATCTCCTTGTCACTTTTTGTTTACACTTTTCTCTACATTACATAAAGTGACAAAACAAAACAAACCAACAGTTTCAAGTAGATTTTGGTCTTAATCGGAGGTGGGGATAGGTGCTTCGATCGGAGTTGTCTCGATCGGAGGTAGTTGACTATACCAAGAGGTCTCAAACAAAGGTTTCGATTGGTGGTGGTGGGGGGAGCTTGTCTCGATCAGAGATTTCGATCGGCGGCCTCCATCGGAGTTATTTTATCGAAGTTTGGGGTGAGACGAGTCTCGTTTGGTTATGTTGGCTCATCCGGAGATGCTTGGTTCATCTAGAGGTATTTGAGCGTGACTCGTCCGGAGGTTCAAGCTAAGGTCTCCACCGGAGGTCTCGACTAGTTCATGTCGATTACCAGTTTATCTTAAGGTTCTCAATCTTTTCATTTTGTTTCGATCGGAGTTGGAGGGTTAGTCTCGATCATAGGTTTTGGTTGGTTGATTTTTGATTGTGGGTCGCGAGTGTGTAGATCGGAGGTGTAGCTCGTCCGGAGGCATCTCGATCGGAGGTAACATACTCTTTGCTTTTGTTTCTTATGAGCAAATATCCTCAATATAATGATGCCAGGGCCAATTGAGATTTGATGTCAGCTTGTTTAGACTTGTTGCTCATGCACTTAAAGCATATCATCACACTATATGGTGCCTCAATCTTTTCAGCTTTACTTTGTGGCACAATGAATGCTTCAACTTAGCTCATTTTTGGGACAAGCAGAAAGAATTCTAGCAATAATTACTCGCATACACTTGCATGACTATGTCAAGACATAAACTTGTAACTTTCTGATACACGACCACATTGACACCGCGATAGTGACCACAATTTAAATATCCCAATCATATTACGTTAAACACTAATGTGTAAGTACTTTTAACACGCATGTAGTATATACTTGGTAGTGACTATCATGAGCACACTAGTCACGCATGAGTTTTATGGGACCCATCAGAGATGACATAATATAATGGCTCTTTGCTTGAGTGACGCTATATGCACCATACTTTATTTTATTCTACCGGATAACATTTCGTAAAGTAAAAAATTGGTTTTTGACTTGCTTACTTGAATGTTTGTGCAGAAACGTCACAGGACTTCAACCGGAGATTTCTCTTTGGAAGAGGGTGCTCCTCGATGAGAGTTGTTCGACCGGAGGACACCGAATGTCTCGATCAGAGGTTCAGGTGTGATTGCCTCGATCGAAGTTTGGTTAGTGGTTATTCCGATAGGAGGTTGTCCGACTTTAAAGGTTTCGTTCGTAGCTTCTATTTGGATCTATAATTTCAAACAAAGATCTCGTTCTGCGGTTTCACCCGACCATAAAGGTTTTCGATCGGAGGTCTCCATCGAAGGCCACACCAAAGGTTTCAATCAGATGTCTTAACCTTCAATTTCTTATTCAACGTTTTTCTGTTACTAACACAAGAAGTCTTGATCGGATGTCTCGATCGGAGGTCACCCCAAGAGTTTCAATTGTTGTAAGGGGCGTCGTTTGAAGCTAGCATCCTAAACTCGTTCGGAGCTTTATTCGACTAACATCACAAACTTAGAGCTCAGTTTGGAGCTTTATCCACGAGTAGCATCACAAACATAGATTTTTGCTCGGAGTAGACCACAACTTGTCTCGATCGGAGTTTTATTTTGACAGCACCACAACGTGAGGGTTTCGATCAAAGATTTATTCACTAGCATTTGTAGCTATGAGTATCTATGACTTCATGCTTATGCCCTCTTGGGATGGTACTGAGGTAAGGGAGGAACCGTATGATCAAAACACTAATATTTGACGAGTTGCTGATCGAACCACACAACCTGCTCCGGAGGGAGCAACTATCCTTAAGCCTGATTTGGAGGAGATCATCACCACCCAGGCTGGCTGACCCTAGAGTGGTTGCAAAGGCTAAGAACGCGACTAAGCGAAAATCCTCTACTTGGCCGGAGGTATCTTCCGATGCAACCAAAAAAGAAAGGTGACCAGGAAGAACTTCGGAGTAGGGTCAAGTGAACAAAATTTTGAAGATGAGAACCATAGTGCGGAAAGGAGCACTCACCCCCAGAATACCGGAGCATCCATCCTCCTATCTAAGAACTCTCTCGGTAGTTTGATGTTCTAGTCTCTCTGTAGTTTGATGTTTTAGTTTGTAATAAGTAGTTAGTTTAGTTTCTACTTTTTCACTTTTGTCTGGTGGAAGAGGTACGTGGTGTGCCAGAGGACCTTCCAAGGTCGCTCTAAGCTTGGGTATGTCCGACCGTGCAATGTTCTGATGGACCCCGAGCCATACCCCATATCCTAAGCCCTCATGCTTCCCTACTACTAGGACTTTAGTTTATTTTGTGTAGTGTTAGTCATTATGAAGCTGCCGAGCTGCATGAGCATACACACCCCAATACTTAGTTAAATACATATAACATATACCGATGCAATTCCCAGATTGTTTTACCCAGTGCCTACCGATGCAGGTCTTGGTTCGGTGTTTGTGTGATTTACTCAGTGCACTAACCAGCTTGTGTGCCTAACATCGCATGTATTTTGTAAAGTTATCACACCACATACATTTGTTCCAACGTTCGAATGCAACACTTAGATCAACATCTTTACACTACTTTTCCATATTGGTATAGCATATGCTTATGTGCAATGCATACCGTTAGCACCTTACATTAGTGCTTTTAATATATGCAACACTTGGATCAATATCCTCGTTCTACCTTCTCCATCCAGTGTATCTACTTATAAGAGAGTAATTATTAGAGCTAAGTAGATGTTTCATAACCAAAGATTGTACCATCACCCGTAGGAGACATTGTTCCTCTACTCCGGAGGAGACTATGAGCCAACTTGACGCATCGCTCAACCAATGATCATACCAAGACTCCAGAGGAGACATTGTTCCTCTACTCAGGAGGATATCATGAGCTGACTAGATAGGTTGGTTAACCAAAGATTATGTCATCACTCTGAAGGAGATATTGTTCATTTACCCTAGTGGAGACTATGAGCTGACTTGATATGTCGCTCAACCAATGATCATACCAACACTCTAGACGAGACATTGTTCCTCTACTCCGGAGGAGATTATGAGCTAGTTAGTAACTGTTCTGTTGATTATTTTACCATCACTCCGGGGGGTTGTTTCACCACTTCGGAGGAGACCATGAGCTAAGATTGGTTACTCAACTAAAGTTTATAACATCACTCCGAAGGAGAGATTGTTCCTCTACTTCGGAGGAGATGATGAGCTAACCGGATTGGTAGCTCAACCGAATATTGCATCATTACTCCGGAGAAGAGATTGTTCCTCTACTCCAGAGGAGGTTATGAGCAAGTTACTAACTATTACATTCATTATTTTACCATCACTCCGGAGGAATTGTTTCACCACTTCGGAAGAGGCTACGGGCTAGTTGAAATTTTAGCCAGATCAAAGATTGCACCCTCAGATGTCAATCCCCTATGTAGATCATCACAAGCTCATAAACTAAGTCAAGATGGTTCATCCTTAAGATGTTTAGTAGGCGTCCCTCCACGAGCACCGCCTGCTTGTGATGTATCATGGACCTAAGTCCTTTGAGTTGCTTAACATGCCAACTCAGGAATGTAGTTATAGTATGTGTACATTCCGCTACCGATGTAGCTAGTCATCTGGTAGCCTATACGCACGAAAGGAAAGGTGGGTGTTCCCGGCCTTCTACTGCGGAGTCAATTAGCAAAGGTTGCTCAGCCTAACCACCGATGGTACCGTTCACCATGGGGAACACATTAGTAGGAGTTACCCTTTTACATTCGGAGGTAGTGAGCCATCCGATGTTATTTGATTGTTTCTTGATAACAAGTCCAATCACATAACCTGGACAAAGGTTGTTTTAGCTACTCTGCTTCCTCCTATTATTTATGACATAAAGGCAATAGTCTTTACCCGGGACATATTTGGAGATCCCAACCTAGAAAAGAATCGAATAGCCTCTATCTCCTCTTCTAGGAGGTTCCAATGCCTCTGTCTATAGTAGGACTACTCCAACGAGGAAACACGTAGCTCTCATTCATGACGCCCAAAGGATGAGTCTGCTCATATTACTTCTGATGAGCGCACAACCGAGCACGCTCAAGAGATAAGAGCCATTATTCGTGACTCAAAACTACACTTGGGGGAAAGTTACAGAGCTCAGGATCGGAGTTTTTGGGGAATAAGGAAATATAACTCCTTCGGATTCGATACATGCAGTAAGGTATTAGCTTAAAGTTAAGGTTCTAACATTCACGTGCTAATGCTCAATAGGCAGTTATGAACTTTCTCCCAGATAGTGGGATAAAACTTTATGTCAATGACCTTAGGATGGTTCCGAAGAGACGTTGGCTTAGAGTCCTATCGCGTAATGGAGTATTCAGTGCATACTTTTATGCCTTTGCATACTATCTCTTTATGGATCATACCCCTAAAGATGGGTATTCGACCACCCATATGTTAATCATTTTCACAAGAACATTTATATCTAGAGTGTAGCTCATAGTTTAAGTCAAGCCTAGTGACTTGTTAGGGAGGAGATACACCTCTGGAGGAGATACTCCTCCTGTGGAGACACTTCTAATCTACCAGATGACATTATCTTTCAGAATGGTGTAACCTATACGTGCTCCTAAAAAGCCTAACAGGGTGCTACTTCATGCATAACGTGTGTTTTAGGCATGAGGTCCAGATATATACTCCAGATGTGGTAATATGCATCGTTTACAAGAGGCTAAGGCAAGATTATCAGTTGCGCTACCAACAACTCTACTTATTTGCTTTTTAACTCCGCATGGCAGTTTTAGAGCGCGTAAAGACAAAGAGTTCAAGCACTTACAAGTATCTACAACTGATATGTGGGATAGAACTAGTGGGTACGGGGAAAATGGTGCTTCACATGACCCTAATCCATAGGAGGAGTATCCTCTGACCTCCACGGATTGACTAACTTGAGACTCCTCCAGTCTAGCACCTCATGATCCTCCCCACGAGAGTCTGCGGGAGGGTTGCTTTCTCCTTGCCCATATTGTCAAGTTCCTTGACCACGATCCTTAACACCTCAAAGTTTTGCTTCACGAATGGTGAAGAAGGTCCTTCATGAACTGGTCCGGAGGGAACGGAGATTCCTCCTGGAGGAGTCCTCATAGTCCCTTGTATCTCGGTGTTCAAGTTTTTCCCTTCCTCTAGATGAGAATCCCTAATACAACCGTCCATTGCTTAGAACTTAGTAGATTGGTATAAGGGTCTCACGGATGGCGCCAATGTTTGAGCAAAAGTTCGTAGATGCTCTTCAACCCTAAGCTTCAGGAGACTCCTCGACATCTCCTTCGTCTTGTAGGCTGAAATAAGAGAGAACACCGTTAGCTCACCCCGGGTTTTTAGTCCGAGACCAAGCTCCGGCGTAAGAGTAAGTACTTGGTATATGTGAATGATAAATAATAAGTGATAAGTAAAGAGGAGCAAGGGTAGAGAGAAGTCTCTATCTGAGTATGTGTGTGTGTGAAGGATCCCCCTTTATGTGTGTGAATAGTTCCTTTTATACTACCTGCTCCATGACAAAACCCTTTGTGGAAGCTAAGTTGTCTTCTAGGGGCAGCACATACGGCGCTGACGAGCATCAGGCTTGATCTTAGGGGTCAAGGTTGTCTTTGTGCTAGTTGTGGACCAGACGCCTGTGCTATTCGTACATCATCGTACAATGTGTGTCAGTTGCCAGCGTACTAGTTCTGATGGAGATAATGTTCTACCTTCTGAGCAGACACACTCTCTTGAGTAGGCAATGCTTCCTGAGTAAGCAATTCTTCCTGAGCAGACAACTCTCCTGAGCAGACAGCTCTCCTGAGCAGACAGCTCACCTGATTAGACAGCTCACCTGAGCAGACAACTCACCTGAGCAGACAGCTCTCCTGAGCAGACAGCTCACCTGAGCAGATAGCTTACTTGAGCAGAAAATGATCTCCTGAGCAGACAGCTCACTTCGGTAGACAGTGCCTCATCATGGATTGGTTTTGTCTTAGAAACATTCGGAATTAATTGTGATTGTCTCTTCCAGAGTATCTGGAGGAGGACATACCTCATCAATGACTTAAGGGGTTTGGGTATTTATTGAACCCAACAGTCTCCCCCTATTTGGATATACAAATAGCCTAAGTGTTTGATCAGTGTAAGTGAGCAAATGGTTTCTTCTTACACTGAATGTACTAATGAATACAATAAGGAACAATGAGTATTTTAACAAAACATACATCGTTTATTGATCAAATTACAAGATTCCTATCACTAGTACAAAAGATAATGAAAATGATGTCAGTCAAGATGGATCCCCAGTGCTTCAAGCTTTACTTTCTTGGTGATGAGTGTTTCTCTGTCAGGGTGCTCTCTTATCTTGGCGTTTAGGTCAGCACAGAACCTGACGTTTGCAGGAGTCTGAATTTGAGAGGCCACTGGTATGTAGCTTAGCATTGCAGCCACACCTGCCTGATCAATGTCACTCCTTCTTTGAAATGCTGGGTTTCCATAGACATCAATGTGGAATAGCCCTCTTTCAGGCTTTTTAATCACCAGACAGTTCACGAATTTTACACCTTCAGACAGCTCCCTGTTACACTCCAGTCCAGGCACTTTAATCTCAGGCTGGAACTCAACTTTTTTCCTTTTGCCAGTGGATGATTGTGGTTGAGATCCTTGAGGTGCAGTTAAGGCAGGCTGAATCCCCAGTTGTGCTGGTGCATCCCTCAGTCTTTCATACCTTTTACTGAGCATTTTCATCAGCTCCTTAACCACCGCATTCTTCTTCTTTTCAATTATTGGACCCAGTTCATCGAGTTTAATGATCCCAAAGTCAGTGAATTTCAGGGGATCATGAACCTCGAAGTGTCTTTTATCATCCCCTCTGTAAACATTCATGGCCAGTGGTTTGGTATTGGGGATGATTTTGACATATGTGATCTTTTCAGGTAGCCTTCGGCTTGTCATTGTCCAGTTGTAATGCTCAATTCTGCTTTGCCTGAGGGCTTCAGCTTTCTTCTTCTTTTCTTCCAACTGTTTTCTCATTTCAGCCATCTGAGCAGCCTGAGCATCCTTGAACTTTTGTCCTGCCTGACCTTTTTGGAGTTTCTTTAGATCTATTCCCATGTTCTCAGCTTCTTCAGCGACTACCTTTGCCAGTGCTTCTCTATTCTTCTTATCTTCCTCAGTTTGTTTCAATCTCCTTTCTTCTTTAGCAAGATATTTACTTAGCTGTTGAGGTGTGAGCAGGTATTCAGTGTCGTCGATTTTGTAGGGAATCATCTCAGGCTCAGGTTTAGGCTCTAGTGTTTGCATTATGGCCTTCCCTTTGTCTTGTCCTGATGAAGATGATGCAACCAAGGATGTTGTTATTTTCATGATTGGTGTTGTGACTGTCAGTGTTGTTGTTGTTGATGTTGGTGGTGGGATTGATGAGATGGGTATTGCTGAAACAGGTGGTGATGATGATAATGGAGCTGCAGATACTGGTGGTGTTGGCTCCCCCTTAGTGTGAGAGGAAGTCTCTTCAGTGCTCCTCTCCCCCTCAACTGTTGCGGCAACGTCAGTGAGAGCAAGAGTTGGCTCAGACACTGGGGGAGCTTGGGTGGCCTGACCTTTGAAGGCTTGGTAGATTTCAGTAATCATAGCCTTGATATCAGATGTATCCTTTTGGAGACCAGTGACCTTTGTTTCAAGATTAGCCTGAGAGAGTTCCAAGGCTGTCATCCTAGGCCCAAGATTCCACGCCATTGATGAGGAAGCCTTAGCCATATTGGTCACCTGAGCATCCAAAGAGCCCAGTATTGTCTGAAGAGACTGGACCGAAGATTGAAGACCTTGAACATTGGCAGATTTCAGCATGTTGATAAGTTCAGTAAGGCCTGAGGAATTCTTCAAGTAAGCCTCAGTAGCCTCCAGCACTTTTGAGTTGAATGTTGGGTCTTCTTTGACCGATTCCCTGATTTCATCAATCTTGGTCCCACAACCCTAAAGATGTGTGAGAAATTTAGCCAGGTTATCATCCAATCTGTGAAGTTGCCCATACATAAGATCTCTGTGTTCATCATTCATTAAAGGTGAGTACATTGGATTTAAGATCAGTATAACTGGCAGCAGCCTCAGTGTGTTGATCCTACATTTGGTCAGTGACCCCTAAGTATATCTTCCTTGAGGCTTTGGTGATCCACATGACTAGCTGCCGTTCAGTGATTGGGAGAATGTTGTCATAGCGGCTAAATTCACCAGAACTGGATGATGAGTCCGAGTCATTGTCTTCAGGTTCAAATGGTGACTCAGTATGCTCCTGTGGATCAGGCCGAGGTTCTTGTTCAGATTGAACTTCAGCGTCCACTTCATCCCCTGCTGATAAAATTTCATCATCACTTTCAGCAAGTTCATCATCAGAAAAGAGTAACCCTGTAACTTCAGCCATAGTTAACAAAGTGGGGGTGATGGGTTCCGTATCAGCGGGTGGTTTTAATCCCTCTGAGTCTTTGTCACCCTTTGACCCCTCAGACACTGGTGGGTGTTTCCCAGTGCCTTCTCTGGAGTCAGGATTGGTGGTGGGTTCTGTATCGGCGGGTTGTTCATTTCCTTCCGAGTCTTTGTCCCCCTAAGACCCTTGAGACACTGATGGGTTTTTCCCAGTGCCTTTAGCAGAGTCAGTGAAAGTGATATCCCTATCAGCGGGTTGTTTGGTTCCCTCTGAGTCTTTGGGATCATTCAGTGTGCCCTCAGACAAAGAATGTGATTTGCTAATGTCATCCTTGGGCGAAGTGGAAGGCGCTCCCCTACCAGCGGGTTGTATGTTTCCCTCTGGATCTTGGGGAGTAGTAGTTGGGACCAAGGGCACTGATTGTGATTTATCAGTGTCCTTCGTTGTCACCAAGGTGGATGATGCTTGGTCTCCTGTGGGTGGCAAGTTAGTCTTGGGTTTTCTTTTCCTTTTGGCCAGTGTTCCTGAAGCCTCAGGGCCCTGAGACTTGGGTTTGGTCTTAGTCCCAGTCTGAGACTTCCCCTTTCTCTTTTTAGGAGCAGGGTTAGGAGACACTGATTCCCTCTGGTTGTTTACAGGCTTACAGCAACCATATGGGCCGTCAATTCAATATTAGTGACAAGGGATGGGTCTTTTTGAAAATTTAATTGACTCAGGATGCCAGGTAAAGCACAATATTTTTCTGCCTGAGGATAATTGAATCCCAGTAACACTTGTAAAGTACAAGAGACAAACCTAGGATACGAAACGTATTTCGTCCTATTTTTGCTCTGTAGCTTAGTTACGAGATCACTGTAAATGATCTCCCCTATGTCGACAGTGACCCCATTCATCAAGCAGTATGCCATCATCAACTGAATAGAGTTAACTTGTTCAGTGGATGAGTGGTTCCCGCCGAGGACCTGAATCACAAAAGTGAATAGGATCCTCCAAGCCACGGGAAATGAACTCTTGGTGAATGGGGTCTTGTCCAAAAATGTTGGATCTAAAACAATTTGTTTTAACCCATCCTTCACTGTGGAGGGTTCAGGATGGGCGACATAAACTCCCTTGTTGTAGTCTAACCCTGTTGAAGTGCAAAATGTTTTATAATACAGGGTGAATTGCTGTCCCCCATTAAGACTGAACCTGATGAGATATTCCCTGAGTGGTCTAAGGTTATTCTCATCGGTAGAGGGTGTCGGGTCAAAGGCCTTAGCTGTTGCCCAAAACTCCCTGAGGAGGTTTTGGTACAATATAGAGGGACACTGAACAAAGGCCGTTTTCAGTGGGCAGTTATACAAAAATTTCATAATGTCCTTATAGGCTGGGACAGTTTGAGGATATTCAAAGTTTCCTATGACATTATTTGTTTTAAATTCAACATTGTTAAGATCACCTACCCACTGTGAAGCAAACTGAAGAGATTGTGTTCTTGCCATTTCCATTAAAAAGTTTTAGGGTTTTGAGAAAAGTAACTTGACAAGAACAATCAAAGGTTTTTGAATCTCTTAAGTTGTGATGAAAAACTTTTGCAAAGGTTTACAGAGAAGATTTTTCAGAAAAGGATTTGAAGAACACAAAGATTTCTGGGTTTGAAAAGAGATTTTGATAGAGTTTTGTTAGCAGAAATCTTTTGTGTGTGTTATAAGGATTTTGTGAGGGGTATTTATAGTGTGTTTAGAGGGGTAGTATGTGCATACTTGTGGATTTGTAAAGTCGGTTTTTGAAAACGTTTTGAATTTCCACATTTAATGCCACCCTCCACTACCCGCAGTAAAATATCGTTTTTCAAGGGAACAGTTGCAGTGGACAGTAAAAGTGCAATTTGCAGTAATAAAATATTCTTAGGATATTTCATGTGAGAAGAGGCATTTAATGCCAAGTGGGATGAGGTAAGTATTTGAGGGACCCTTGACATGGATGATAGTAAGACAAGGAGACATATATTCCTTTATTAAATTGGTAAGGTTACCAACCTAGGACATTTAAGTAACTGATACTTGGAGCATTTAGTTACTCATTGAATGCTTTTTTGGAAAAAGTTAGGGACCCTGAATGAGTCTTACTCATTCAGTGAGAAAGGAATTTTAGGTATTCAGGGAGGATGTACCATTTCAGAGAAGACTCACTGAGATTAGGATTGATTTTCAATTTGCTGACTTTCAATGTCTAGCATTCCTAATTCAGCTTTCAGTCTCTTGAAGGTAGGTTCATCCAAGGGTTTGGTGAAGATATCAACAAGTTGATATTCAGTAGGGATGAAATGAAGCTCTATGTCTCCTTTCATTATGTGGTCCCTGATAAAATGATATCTGATATCAATGTGTTTGGTTCTTTGGTGAAGGACAGGGTTGTTGGAGATAGCAATGGCACTAGTGTTATCACAGAAGATGGGTACCATTTTGTAGTGGATGTCATAGTCACTGAGTTGACTTTTCTCCATAATACATTGGCACAGCATCCTGCAGCAGCAACATACTCAGCTTCGGCTGAAGACATAGCCACTGATTGTTGCTTTTTAGCACTCCAACAAACCAGTTTTCCTCCAAGAAATTGACAGGACCCTGAGGTACTTTTTCTGTCCATGTTGCAGCCAGCTTAATCAGAGTCAGAGTACCCTTTGAGATCAAACCCTGAGCACTTTGGATAATAGAGTCCAAGGTTTGGGGTTCCCTTCAGGTACCTGAGTATTCTTTTGGCTGCAGTGAGGTGGGATTCTTTGGGATTGGACTGATATCTTGCTATTAGACATACTGAGAATTGTATGTCTGGTCTGGAAGCAGTAAGATACATCAGTGAGCCAACAATCCCTCTGAAATGAGTTTGATTGACTGACTTGCCAGTGAGATCAGGAATAAGGTTGTTGGGAGGAACCATTGGTGTCGTCACTGAGGCACAGTCAGATATCTCATATTTCTTCAAGATTTCTAGTGTATTTCTCTTGACTGATGGAGATTCCTTTATCAGTTTGCCTGATTTGTAGTCCAAGGAAGTATGTGAGTTCACCCATCATGCTCATTTCAAACTTCTTTGTCATCAGTTTTTCAAACTGTTTGCAAAGAGTGTAGTTTGTTGAGCCAAAGATGATGTCATCAACATATACTTGGACTAGTATTATATCTTGTTTTGTCCTATAGATAAACAATGTGTTGTCTATCTTTCCTCTGACAAACTTGTTTTGAATCAGGAAGGCTGAGAGAGTCTCATACCATGCTCTGGGAGCTTGTTTCAGTTCATAAAGGGCTTTATCAAGCTTGCAGACATAGTCTGGGAATTCACTACTCTCAAAGCCAGGAGGTTGCTGAACATACACATCTTCCTTGAGTTCACCATTTAGGAATGCACTTTTTACATCCATCTGGTAAACTTTGAAGTTCATGTAGGTAGCAAATGCAAGGAAGATCCTGATGGCTTCCATTCTTGCAACAGGAGAAAATGTCTCATCATAGTCAATGCCTTCTTGTTGACTGTAACCTTTGGCTACAAGTCTGGTTTTGTTTTTAATGACAGTGTCTTTTTCATCAGTTTTGTTTCTGAAAACCCACTTCATTCCTATGACTATAACATCCTGAGGACATTTGATCAAGGTCATGACCTTGTTTTTATCAAACTGTTGAAGTTCTTCTTGCATAGTCTGAACCCAGCTAGGATGTTTTAGAGCCTCAGTGACACTCTTAGGTTCTATATCTGATAAGAAATCAGCATATAGGCATTCATTGGCTGAAGCTGTAGTTAAATTAGCAGCCATGCTTCCAGTAAGCATGCCTTCAGTGGGTTCACCAATGATGTTTACAAGTTCAATATCCTGAGATTTTGTCCACTTACACTGTGGTCTAGGATCTGAGCTTGAAGAGGTTACTGGAAACTCAGGAGTGAGTTCAGGTGCAGGAGCCACAGAATCATTAAGAACATTTGATGAGATGTCTTGTTCAGGTTGGGGTTCATGAATCACAGGTTCCTGAACATTTGGTTCAGTGTTACCTATCCCAGCAGGGACTTATTGATTATCAATGAATTCACTGATAGTTGGTTATGAAAGGTTGTGAGGCAAGACATAATATGAGATGTCAGCATCAGCTTGGTATGAGGAATTGATTTCAGTGTTATATTCATCAGGAGGATATCTTGATGAGTTATCAATTCCTATTTCCTCCACTGAGGTGTTGGTGAACCTGATGCTTTCTGAACTCTCATCAAAGGTGACATGAAAGGTTTCCTCAACTTGTTGTCTCCTTGTGTTAAATACCCTGAAGGCTTTGGAGATCGGTGAGTAACCTAGAAAGTATCCATCATCAGCTTTAGCATCAAATTTGCCTAGATGATCCTTGTGGTTATGAATAAACACAGGACATCCAAACACATGAAAATAGTTGATATCAGGAAGTTTACCTTTGAATATCTCATAAGGGGTTTTGTTATGTCTTTTGACAATGATTAACCTGTTTTGAGTGTAACAGGCTGTTTTGACTGCTTCAGTCCATAAATGTTTTGAAAGAGATGAGCCATTTAACATAGTTCTAGCTACCTCAATGAGAGTTCTGTTTTTCCTTTCAGCTACCCCATTTTGTTCAGGGGTGTAAGGAGATGAAATTTTTTGGGAGATTCCCTTTTCATCACAGAACATCTCAAGCTCTTTATTTCTGAACTCAATACCATTGTCAGTTCTGATTTGTTTAACAGTAATGTCATTCTGGTTTTCAATGTTCCTGATGAATGACATTATAGTGTCAGCTGCCTGACTCTTTTTGGAAAGAAAGTATACCCAAGTGTATCTTGAAAACTCATCAACAATGACAAGTGTATACTTCTCATGGTGGATTGATCTAGGACTGACTGGTCCAAAGAGATCCATATGCAGGAGGTGAAGGCAGCTTTTGATGGAGAAATTTTGTTTTGTTTTGAAAGATGCTCTTTGATGTTTGCCCTTTTCACAGGCTGAGCATGGTTTGTCTTTTGCAAAAACCAGTGATGGTAAGCCAAGGACCTTGTTTTGTTTTTCCAGGTTGTTGATATTTTTGAAGTTTAAGTGAGAGAGTCTCATATGCCATAGCCAGTTGACAGTTTCAGTGGCTTTGGCAAAGAGACAGGTTCCATCTTGAGAGAGTGTTGACATGTCTAAGACATAAACATCATCCCTTCTAGGAGCTATCAAAACAGCTTCTTTGTTGGCATTGAAAATGGTACCTTGTTTGTCATTGAATTGCACAATGTACTTTGCATCACAGAGTTGACTGACACTTATGAGATTGTATTTTAGACCATTGACATAAGCTATTCTAGAGAAAACTATTCCATTACAGTATACTGAACCATAACCTTCAGTGGGACACGATGATTTATCACCAAATACTACCTTGGGTCCTGGTTCCTTTACATACTTGTGCAGATACTCCTTAACACCAGTCATGCTTTTTGAGCATCCACTATCTAGATGCCAGATAGGCTCCCTGGCGTGTCTCTGCACAAGTAGTAAAGTGGATTAGTTTCTCTTACTGACCCACTTACTAGTAGGCTTGGGTCTAATGGTCTGCTTGAATTTAGCAATCGACTCATGGTCAGTGGTTGAGTGCATTGTGCTACCACAAGTTTTGCATTTAGAGACTGAGGATGACTCAGTGATTCTGGGTTGCTTGGTACTTCTCCTTACTTGAATGACACTGTCATGCTGGGATGTCTCATGAGCTGGATTTCCGCAAATATCAGAGCATGTGTTCATGAGACAATTATCAGGATGATGATCATTAAAGCCACAATGTGGGCAAGGAGGAAAGGGTTTAGCTCTAAACTTTTGAGCAGATTTTGAGGTTGAAGCATACTGATGACCAACTTTGGTATAGTTTGCTTTATTGAGAGAACTTACGTATTGTAAGTGATCAGAAGTTCTGTGATCCTCCTTTTTGCATATCATACAAAAAAGGATTCTATAACAGTTATCAGTTGTATGACTGGTATAGTGGCATAGATCACACTTCTGCTTTGGTTTGGTGGTGGCTTTTGACTTTGAGGAACTAGAGGAAGCTGACTTTGTTTCCTAGATTGATTCAGGGACTTTTTCGATGAATTCCATCTTATCAGTTAGCTTCCTCACAAGTTCAGTCAGTTGCTGTATTTGGTTAGCTTCAGTGGGGACAGAGGATGTGGAAGTCTCAGTGGGAGTAGATTCATGTTGAATTGGTTTTGTTTGTCTTTTCAGGATGGTTCTACCAAGTCCAGACCTTTCCTTTGGTGAATGAGGATTGAATTGCATTGGATTAAGCTCAGAGCTTGGTGCAGCACCCTGAAGTGGTTTCAGGGGTGGAAGCGTTGCATTAGACTCTGCTCCAGACTCAATGTGTTCAATACTACTAGGCACATCAGGGAGTCCAAGCATGCTCTTAAGAGCTTGACTCCCAGGCTCTAGAATTCTTCCAGAATCGAAATTAGGAAGCTTACTATCAGGATTAACCTGATCAATCCAATCACTGGGCTTGGGATTAGTCAACATATTGGTAATCATGCCACCAGACACAAATGGCTTAGGACCCTGGTCTTTGTTGAGAGAGTCAGGAAGATGATCTTCACCTAAGACTCTCTTCTTGCTACTGGGGGCTCCCACAGCATCAAAGACCCTGGGATTCTTAGCAGTCCAACTATCAAGAATATCTTGAACCTTTTTGAGTTCGTCTTGAAGAGCCTGTTTTTATTTAACTAGTTCAGTGTTTTGAATTTGCAAAGTAACAGCCTCAAGCTTAGCTTGTTTTAAAAGCAGCAGTTCATCCCTATACTTATTCAATTCAAAACTTAGCTTGTTGTATTTTGAAAAAGATTCAGTCTTTGCTCTTCTACGAACTTAAGGTCAATATTAAGATAATTCATATAAGACTGCCAATCAGAGTCATCATCCATAGAGAGTAAAATATGTACCTTCTTCATTGTGATATTGACCCATTCTCCATTCCTTGCATGATTCTTTCCAACAGCTAGCTTGTCCTCTTCTGAGAGGGCCATCAGTGCACTGACATGCACTATTTCATCATCTGATGACACTGGCTCTTCATCCCAGTCGAAGGTTTCAGCAACAAGGCCTTTGTTTTTACCCTGCACAGATTTAACAGTTTGTGTTGTTTCTGAGGGTGAGGCCTCAAGCAATGCTAGCTTAGCTTTGGCTTTCTTGTATTTAGCTTCAAAATCCACAGTTTTGTTTTGATCAGATTTGTTTTGAAAATTTTGATGAGACTGATAGATCTTTGGTTGAAATTTGCTAAAGCCTGAAGACTGATTAGACCCTGATGGTTTGTAAGAGGGTTCAGAAATTGTTTTTGAAAAACAGTCTTTTGCAAAATGGCCTATTTTATGACACTTAAAGCATTCAGTGTCTTCAGTTGCTTTAGCAGTTGAAAAACCTTTGTTTCTTTTTATATACCTTCGAGAGTTAGAAAGGAGTGCCCTTTCCTGAAATTCAGCGTTCAGGTAATTTAAGTACTCCTCACTTGATCTCTCATCAGGCTCATCATCTGAGTTTTCTTGGAAATCATGAACCACATTGTTAGAAAAGAAAGCAGTTGATATTGGTGATGAGGTGGTGGCCAGGGACTTCTTGACTTCCTGAGACTTCTTTAAGTCAAGGTATCGTCTGTTGATGAGGTTTTCCTCATAGACAAATTTCCCATAAATTTCAGGAAGCTCAAGAT
Organism: Chrysanthemum seticuspe; assembly: GCA_019973895.1. NCBI lineage: Eukaryota > Viridiplantae > Streptophyta > Magnoliopsida > Asterales > Asteraceae > Chrysanthemum > Chrysanthemum seticuspe. The sequence continues at coordinate 315,416,281 of BPTQ01000005.1, forward strand.
TCTGGATATGATTAGCATTCCTAAGTCCCTGAGAGAAATTCAACCACTTCTCAGGGAGACTATTGACAAAACCAACATTGATTTCATGTTTGGACAACTTAACACCATCATTTGACAGTTCATTTAAAAGAGTTTTGTACCGGGTGTAAGTTTGAGACAGAGTTTCTGAGTCCTTAGCCTTGAAGGTGTTATACTCAAGTTTCAGGTCCATTATCTTTTTTTCCTTGGTATCAGATGGGCCTTCATGACTATGAAATAGGTCATCCCAGGTTTGTTTAGCTGTACTACAGCTTATAACAGACTCCATAATATCGTCAGGAAGACAAGATATTATGATACTTTTGAGTCTTTGGTCCTGGTTGACCACTCTCCTCTCATCCTGAGTCCACTGAGCTTCAGGTTTAGGCAAACCTTCAGCAGTCTTTGGGATAAATGGACCTTTATTTATACACTTGATATAATAAGGTTCCATCCCAATCAAATAGCAAAGCATACGCTTTTTCCATTTGTTAAATTTACCAACTTCAAGTCTAGGGGAAACACCTGAATAAGCTCCACCCATTTTGTCGACTAGTTGGGGTACATCTAATTCAGCCATTTTAGGATCCTGATTTAAAAACGTTTAGAGAGGCTTAAAAAATTGTTTTATAATCAGCCTTGCTCTGATACCACTTGTTGTTCCATATTCACTATAGTATAAAAACAGTTTAAGTAAAGTAAACAAAACTAATAGTGAATCAATGACTGAGAAGATATAAATAAACCACAAGAGTAATTTTCAATGTCCTATTCTTATTAGAAATGAATCAGAAGAATACGTTACCCTAGTACTTGCGGAACAGTACTAGGGATTGAAATGACAAAGTGTTTGTAACTCCTCTCTAAGCTCAGGCTAATTCTGAGCACAACTACAAGTACCCACTGAGCTATCTCAGGGATTAAGTTGTATTTGGAGGAGTGAAAGATGGCTTGCGTGTATGTGTGTTTTTACAATTCACAAGATTAACCTTTCACTCCATCTCTTATGTTATTTATACAAGTATGAGTTTTAACTCTTTCCTAAGTGACAAACTGACAATTTGCAGAAGACAAAATACTGATGTATTTTGTCTCTGTTTCGAAAGACTATATTAGGTAAAGGGACCAAGTCACTTTCTTTATATCAGTACTGATGCTGATACTAAAAGGGAACTTTCAGGATAAGTACTCCGTCTTATTCGTTTCCAACGTAACCGTTTTATCCAGCCCATTCTTCAGTTTTCATAGTCTTCAGTTTCAGTTTGCCTTCAGTGTTTGTAGTTGGTGAGGAGTTTGAGGGATTCAGTGAGTTATTGTCATCACTCACTGAATCCACCATCTTCTTCTTGACTCAGTCTTCACCCTTTAAGTTCCGCCTTACTGAGTGGATAGACTTCCTCTATGTCTCTTACTGAGCGTCCTGAAGATGGTTCACTGAGAGACTATGCACTCAGTGACCTGTTAGTGTTTAACGATATAAACACTTGGGGTATTTTCTATTCAAATCCATGACTTAAGGGGTTTGGGTATTTATTGAACCCAAATGATTGACATAAAGAATGGAAATGGAGAATTAACATATGATTCGCATTCAACCAAATTCATTCTCTAAAAAAAGTGAAGAATAGCGAGAATCAACAAATTTAGACAAAACCTATTCATTATGTCATTCCAGTTGAGAATCATAAAACTATTTGTAAAAAGGGAAATATAAAATGTATAGTCATGTGAGTGGCACATGCTATTGATTTATGGAAAAACTCAAAAACCCTAACACTTTTTCCTATTTGATTTTCACATCATCGTCATCCCCAATTCACCTTCTATCAACAAGCATTTTTTTTTTCTTTTTTTTTTTGAAATTTCAGGTCTCCTTCATTTATTTTGATATTGGTTCTAATTCAACAATAAAAATGAATATATGCATACTATATCGACCTTCGTTTAAATTCAACAAAAACACATGAACGTATGCATAACTATATTAACATTGTATTGCGTAACTTTTTTTTAACCATATAAAGATTCTGAAAGAAACAAAACAATACAATAATACTCCATTTACGAGAAAGATCATATACTGGTAACATGGAGTTGGGGAGAAAATATACAAACTAATCGAAACAACTGTAATTACATTTGTTTTAAAAATTGTATGTTGTACATATAATAAGTCTGTATGCACGGTTTAATTTCTTTTTAGTACCACAATGTATATCACTGTTTTATCACATTTTATCTTCATTGTTCTTGGTATCTTTAACAATCAAATATTTGTATGAGAGTTCATATATTTTATGACCTGATCAACATCTTTTGCCATAACTTGATAATAATTTAATTAATAGTTGATGTAAAGTGATCAAATGCTCCATCTATAATCTTCTATAATATGATTAAGAAAAAGGCGTGTATCATATAGAGTTGGGATCCCTTGCAAAGTGAAAAAAATTAAAAAGGCTAGAAAGCCTATCATTGATTGACATGTGTCCCCCACTCAATCCCTCCATTTTTTCTTATTTAATTTGGTTAGGGGGCATTTTGGTTCTTTTAACATGTTTTTTTATTTCACCCCAAAACTTCAAACGTAAATAACTTTCAAACGACAAACTTTCAAACAAAACCGATTTCACCATAATTTTTTAAATTTGATTCTCTTTAATTTTGTATGCATTTTGATATATAAATCGCAACCTTTTTTTTTCAACTTTTTAAGTGAGTGTTGATTTTCTTGAAATTTTTGGCATTTTCGGCTATAATTTCGACTAGTTTAAAATCCGAATTTTAGAAAACTTAAAACATAAAAATTGTAGGTTTTTGACCATTCTTTACCCAGAAATTTGAATCACTCAAATCCGATATGATATGAGTGAGATATTGCACGTTAATGATTACGTCTTAGTCATATTTAGTACATATAAAGTGTTTGATAAAATGCCTAAAAAGATATTTTTTATATAAAAGTACATTTAAATGAACTAATTGGTATACCAAACTACATGTTTTGTTATTTTTGTTAGGTTTTTTTGGTTTTTTTAACGGATGAACAACCAAATGATAAACTGATGAACATTGTGACTATAAGTGATGAACATTATAATTTTTTTCGACAACTGATGAACATTAGGATTCTTTTTTGGAAAACCGATAAACTGATGAACATTAGGATTCTTTTTTGGAAAACCGATAAACTGATGAACAAAATTTAAGAGAAATGTTGAACAACTCTTTTTATTGATGAACAATACTAATGATGAACAAGACTAATCGATGAACTGATGAACAACTAATTGATGAACAACTAATTGATGAACTGATGAACATTGTGATTTTTTTAAAAAAACTGATGAAATGATGAACAACTAATTGATGAATTGATGAACATTGTGATTTTTTTAAAAAGAAAACTGATGAACTGATGAATAATGTAATTTTTTTTGAAAACCGATGAACTGACGAACAACGTACTCTAACTGATGAATATTGCGATGTAACTGATGGACAAAATTTAAGATAACTGATGAACAACTCTTTTTATTGATGAACAATACTAACTGATGAACAAGACTAATCGATAAACTGATGAATAACTAATTGATGAACTGATAAACAACTAATTGATGAACTGATGAACATTGTGATCATGGTGGAACATACATAAAAATTGATGAACTGATGAACAACTGATGAACAATTGATAAACTAATGAACAACTAATTGATGAACTGATGAAGATTGATGAACTAATTGATCAACTAAAAAAAGAAAACAGAACATACATAAAAATTACTAATGAAATTTATCTAAGAGTAATGATAGAGAGACCTAATTCATATGAATAAATTCATGCCTAAATAATTCATCATGTGACATGTGGAATGCATACTTTCTCTTTCATAATCCTCACCATTAATCTTGCCATGTGTCGTGATCTTAGAGTTAGGCATATATTTAGGCATCAAATTTAGTCATGCAAATCATTTTCCTATATCTAAATAATTGAGATCATGGTGGAACATACATCAAAACGATGATATTGTCCTCTCTTCATTAGTATTTTACATCATTTACTAACACGTACACATCCACAGCATTACACATGTCACCTCCTTGTTTAAAAATCAGTTTAAAAACCCTAGTCAAACATTAGAAAATAACACAAAAAGGAAAAGATGACTAAATTTGAAACTTTAAGAATAAAGCAAATGTACACGTGACCCATCAATCCATTGGCATATAAACATCAAAAAAAGAGTCATTGGTGCACAACAACCCATTTTTCTTTTCTTTATTCCAAAAATGTTGAACGAGTTTGATGACCTTGATCTCTTCAACATCAAAACCATCACTGGAAACGATGATGACGTCATCCAAGTCTGCGAAGAAGACGAAGACGACGACAGTTACGAAATGATTATCGGAGGAGATGATGACATCATCGAATTCAACAACAACGGGGAAGGCAGGTTTCGTTATGGCGGTGGTGATCTGAGATGGTGGTTGTTTATTGGAATTACCATCATGCCCCTATGTGTAGATTTCCCTCTTTTGTAATCTTGACGGATCCAACGGTTGATATTACTTTTTACACTTTGTAAACATTACTCTCTTTTTAATAGATCCGCTTTCGTATCGTATATACTAGTTATTAACAATTTGGTATCTTGTTTTAACAACTGACGCAGATAGAATAGAAAGATGATATATTTATATATGAATTCTTAGTGAAGAATTTGTAACATATATAAAATTATACGACATGATAGTACCCAAAATAAATCAGCTTGATTTTTTTTTATTTTTTATTTTTATTATTTTTTTTTTCATACAAAACACAAGAATGATTTCTCTCATCAATTCTGACATTATATTCCCTATTTTCCCTAAACAGTGAAATCCGTTCTTTTATCAAAGAGTCATTCTCTTTCTTTATCATTCCATTCTGCACTGCATTCTTATTCTTTGCGATTCATTCATACCAAACGTCCCCTTATATCCAATAAAGTGGCCTGTGAAATAGTTTTGAAAGTCAAAACTCATTTGTTTAAAGTACTAGACAAAATTTAAAGAACAAAAAGTTACTAAAGTAATTGCATGAAAAGCTACAACTGTTTTGTAGCTACATCATTCATGCTTATACAAACTTGAAATCCACTATACATAAGCTAGTGTGAAATTTATCTTTTGGAACTTTGGTTCTATAATTATAAATCATTCATAAGTGCTACATAATATTCTTCTAAAGTTTTACCTAGAGGTAGCAATTCGGGTAGGGTTTAGGTTGACGGGTTTGGGTTGACAGGTTGGCGGGTCAAAAAACTCCAACCCGAACTTGACCAATTTAAATCATCGGGTCTACTATGTTAACCGTAACCTGTTTACACATAACCCGAATCTGACCCATTTAACCCGTATATATACTTGGGTTAGCGGGTTAAATATGTTACACGGGTTGAACAAGTTAAACGGGTTTCGGGTTAACCCATTTAACCAGTTATATATACAAAAATTGGCACATAACACGAGTTAAACAGGTTAAACAGGTTTTCGGGTCTACCCGTTTAACCCGTATAATAGAGTATAAATAATTTTTAATTTAAGAAAAAATCTTAAACGGGTTGACGGGGCGACCCGTTTACTTTTTTCTCAACCCGAACCTAACCTGTTTAATAAACGGGTTAGATGAATCGACCCTAACCCGACCCGAAATCAATTTAGACTCAACCCGAACCTATTAATTTTCGTGTCAGTTTCAAGTCGTGTTTCGTGTCAGGTCAAAAATTGACACCCCTACTTTTACCATTTCTCTCGAGTATGTTACACCAATCAAAAGCTGTTAGCCAACGCCTCGACTATCTCACATTTTAGGATTTTTTAAAGTCGTGTTAGAGTTGTTAAGCTGAATTATGACTTCAGTATCGGCTAAGAATATGGTGCCAAATGTTATTAAGGGTTTAAAATATCTAGTTAGAATTTTGAGTATAAAAGAGATCTAAGTTAAAACAAAAGGTGTATTCATGTTTTTTAAGTATAGTATAAGGTGTGGTCAATGTTTTGTCACTATGTCCACGACTTAAAGACCCGGATGTTATAAGATGCTTGAAATACGCGAATAAAAGTATTACGTGACCACGTGTGACAAAACCTCGTAGGATCATGGAATGACCAATCAAACTTTGAGTGGATAAGATGTTGTCATATCACATGAAATTCATAATCACTTTAGACAAATTAATTGTTGTTAAGCAAAGTTGGAGAAACCGCGAGTTGGTAGACGGTCGGTTGATCATTTTTTAGCTTGTAATTAGTTTAAACCGGATTAATTGGTAAATAATTGGATTGACATTGTTGGCAAATTTTGGGTATTTTTTTTATGAGTTTTTGGTATTTGTGGCAAAATTTGCATTCAAAAGCAACTTGTAATAGACATAAACAATTACTATAAGTGATTAAAACAAGATTCTGACAAGTTTATAGTATTCCCAGCGGGACTTGCAGGTTTCGATAAGTTTTACCACCGTTGACCACTGTTGACCCTTTTATGACCGATTTGAACAAATCAAAAAGGTTAGTAGCCGATTAGCGCCTAGGCAATTATTCGGCCTTGTAGGCTTTTCTACAATAGTAATGTTAAGATATTAACTAGTTAAGCTATTTTTTTTACAGGGATGTGAACGGTTTGGTTTGGGTCGGTTTTAGGCGAAAACCGAAAACCGAATATTCGGTTTTTTCATAACCATAACCGAAATCGTTAGGTTTTTTCGGTTCGGCTTTTCGATTTTTGATTGGTTTCTCGGTTTGTTCAGTTACCCGTTGTACTTGGGCAAATCTAGCCCAAAATTTGTGTATGTTTTTCTTTATCTATTAAGTTCATGGCCAATAAAGTGATCCCAACAAATTATTTTTAAGCCCAACAATGTTATCTCAATAACTAAAGCCATCAATAAAAATCCAACAACTTAATAAAACCAACAAATTAAAAGATAACAATTCGACAATATCTTAAATTGCAACACAAACGTCTAAACATAAAACCACAATCTCTAAAATAGTCTTCTTTTTAACTCTCATGTGTCTTTGCATAGTTAACATCAACATCAAACTCCATCACATATCATGAAAACTTCATGGATTCAAACACCTACCAGAAGTTTTAATAAGTAAATTGAGAAAATAGCCCGAACAAAAACTGTTGTTTCACTTCTTTGCCATATGGTTATGTTTCACTTCTTTACACTTATGTATAGATTGGAAGTGGATATCTTAGCTGCAATTTACTCCAGCTAACTCGTTGCATTATTTGTTTCTCACATCCAAAATAAAGCCTATTCCTTTATGAATGTGTCATTAAACTTCAACACAGGTAGACTTTGTTACTACAGGTTGATATTGAACTCACTACTGGTTGTATTTCATGAGTTGGCTGCATTACATTGTAGCGAAAATATAACCAGGATAAACATTAACGGAAAACAACTACAAGTATAATGTTAGATGTATAGGAAACAAGGAAATATTTGATACTTACTTCATGACTAAACTTAATGTTGAGAAGAGTTATTGTCTTGTTTTTTTCCAGTAAAAAACATATATACAAACAAATATATATATATATATATATATATATATATATATATATATATATATATATATATATATATATAGTGGATTAGTATAACGTAGAGTGGGGAAAATTAACATAGTTAAATCAAGTTGCATTACTTACCAAGTTCTAACTTCTCCAAATTTCCACCATCTCTTCAAGTACTGGTAAAGCCATTAATGGGCATATTTTGCAAATCTGCCGGTGTAGACCTGATGTGCTCCGGTTGGTGCAAGTTTTAAAAATTTATAATCACGAATTAACCGTATAACCTATTAACACATACGAGCAAGTATACTCGTCCGCAATAGCAAAGTTTGGTAAGTCGAGATTGTCCCAAGTGATTTTTGTTTTGAAATAGATTTTATTAAAAAGTTTCTAACAAGAAAGCTTGTCAAGGCTTCCTCAAATAAGTGTTCTAGTGAAAATATGAATCAAGAATATAAATATATACTTGTGTGTAGTCTCATAATCAACCATAGATAGTGTTCATAAAGGTTTGGTGTATACTCTTAGTATGATGCACAAATCATAAGCAAATGATTCCCCAACCATGGTATTTGTTTGTAAATATCATTCTAAGAACAAAAACATTTAGGTAATCCTTTCGGTCCTTATCCCAATGATTATCCTATAAAAGTTCCATTTGTTTGCAACATGTTCTCATTAAATTTGTTCTTACGAATCTTTCGACCCTTCGTGATGAAAATGTTCCTAGTCTTGTTTTAATAAGCAAAACATGGTGGTTGTCAATCACCATATCCCCATACTAGTTTGTCACTACACTTTTTGGAATAAAACACAAGAGAAATCCTTTCGGTCCTTTTTCTTAAAACATGTTTTATTGACAAATTAATCCAAGACTAGTATTTTTCCAACAAACTCATTTAAACAAGATCATATATACATGCATCACATTTTGAGAACACTATTATGATTAATCACATTCCAACACACAAGTATATCACAAACTACTTCATGAAAACAATCATATCTAAACACAAGTCATAACAAGGTAATTCAAACAATTCAAGAGAATAGATTTCCATAACAAAGTTCATAGAATACCTAAACTTTTGTGATTACAAGAATTAGAAATCGTGGAATGTAGCAACCACGTGCCTCCAATCACCTAGGATCACCGCACAACTCCAAACTACCGAAACAATGGACAAGAATGGTTCCTTCCTTGCTTCTGGACGTTTTCCAGTAATACTAAGCTTTTGGGTTGAAATAATTGGGTAAGTATTAGTTTTGGTGTAAACTAATACTCTTTTGGTTGTGTCACACTTAGTATACAAGTACTAGGTCCATTATATAGCCAAAGCTCTTGCTTAACTGCCCAAAAAACGTTCTCTCCAAGTTAATATCAAGAAATGATCGGACTCCAATGATTATGGGGAGTTAAGACAACAATAAATGCGAATTGTGTAACTGCAGTGCCAGAAACTGGATCGGTTTCTAGGCCGACCGAATCGGTAATAGCTTTGACCAATTGCCCAGCCGGATCCGGTTGCGGGTTGCGACCGATCGGCTGGGTTTTGCTTATTTTGACTTTTTGCTGACTTTTCCCTTTGCGCTTCATTCTTTGCTTACGTTGATGATTTCCAAAGCCAAACTTGATCTTTCCTTGCTGTAGATGCTTCGAAATCACTACGCTTCCATATCATTGAATCCACAAGCTTCCAATCTCAACTTCCTTCCTTAAGAATCTTCCAAATGTGCATAAAAACCTCATTTCTTCATTATTCGCGATACCTGGCTACATATACATACACAATACGCATCTTTGCACTTTTGCAACAGTTATGAGTAAATATAGCCGAATATCATGCACAAAACTGACAATAACGCTACTAAAAACATGTTCATTTTAGACGTTATCAAATTCCCCCACACTTAAGCTCTACTCGCCCTCGAGTAGGTCAAACATTTGCAAAGGTTGATTTCAATGGTCCATAACACCAAGGTTCCAGAAAAATGTAACAATTACCAATAAAGATAATTATTATTTTGCTTATAATATGTGAAAATCTTCTAAAAATGAACCAAACACTTTAGATAACATAACTAGGATACCTCACGAATGGCTTTAAGATTTCACTCAACACTCATATATTGGTGGGTATATGTAAATCACTCAATGCCTAGTCATGATCAATGCTTTTTACCATAAGCTTGTACAAGTATCAAAACAAAGAAAATAAATTCATCAAAGAGGTCTTTTATTCGGGTTATAACGTTAAGGCTAAGGGTTCATAATAGGTATGGATAAGGCATGGGATAGTTTATGAAATTGGTTTAAAATAAAAATAAAATCAAGTCCAAACCTCCATGGTGCTAGTCATCATACAAACCATGATCCCGAAAAATGATTATTACTCCTCTTCTCATATCGATTCTCCGCAAATATGTATAACTCGATTTAGCTCATTGGCCAATCAATATCCATCATATAGCTCCTTGGCTATAAAAATAATTTTATTTTATTTATTTATTTATTTTTTTTTTTTTTTTTTTTTTTATTTTTTTTTTTTTTATCACAACTCCCCCACACTTCGTATAAGCATCACCACAAAAATACAAATAAGAAGTATGCATCCTTCGTCTTTGTCGGAATGGCACACACGAATGGCAAAGTGCGGCTAACTCATAATCATCAAAAACAATCCAATCATTCCAAACAACTAGCAACAAACCATTAGACTTGATAAGGGTTGGCTAAAGCTTAAAGGTGTAAAATATTTTTGTATTTTTCTGGATTAAACAAAATTGAAAAGGGAATGGCTCAGAAGGTGTAACTAGGGGTATCTAGTGCTAAAAATGAGCACTAACAAAATGGGTCCATGTGGGTGGTTAACTAACCGATGTGGTCAGCTAATATATCATTAGATGTAAAAATGGAAGGCCATTTGGGTTATTCCTAAGGTGCCTCTTATCACTTGAAAAATATTTAGATCACTCGAAAGTGATTTTAACCGTAATGCATAACTAGTACAAGTTCTAGAATCGACATAATCACCGGCACACTCATAGCAAATATAAAACAAAAGATGTGTTTTATACAAAAAGAAACCTCACAGAAATGTGGGAAAAAGGCTATTATGCATGCTAGAAAATGCTATCGAATCCAAAATGAATTACTTCAGTAATTTGGTTCAAATCTAAAAAATTTTCAAAAACCTCATTTTACCATTGAAATCCCAAGTTATGTATTTTAATTATCAATAACGCGCGAAAACCATTAGACCATCAAGGGCGAATTTCTTCTAATCACTTGCATCCAAAAGTTATCTAAAAAAAATAAAAATACGTACCATTTTCCTATTTTCTTCCCTCCCCCATACTTAATTTTTGCATTGTCCTCAATGTAATGAAAAATGAACTTCAAAGTAAAGAAAATGGGAAAAAATAGTTAAAAGATACCACGGGATAAAATATGCAATAAGCACATTGGGTCATTAGCAAGCCTGTGAGTTATCCAACTAGAAACATTTGACCATCAATAAGCTTCCAACACATCCATCCTGCAAACAAAATCTGCAACACGAAATGCACAAAACAAAACTACTAAAAACTAGAAATAACCAAACAAAGTACGCCAAACATCCTAAAAAAAAAACGATCAAAAGATAGAAATAGTTTAAAACACATCATGACCATTGTTTTTGAAACCATAATTCACGAATGATCCATAATCACTCGTCATCCTCGCTCATTTCTTCTCCTTCTTCATCATCAAACTCATCATCATCACTTTTGGTTACGTAGTTTTCGTCTATGATTTCTGAACGAACTCTCCTCTTTTTCTTCTTGCCTCCAACTCCTGATGATGATCCTCCAACTTCATAACTTGTTCCTCCAACTTCAGGTAATCGACCATATGGGGGTATTGGATCAGGAAACGGTGCGTACCCAGGATATGGATACGGATAGGGTCCAGGATAAGAAGTGTAAGGAAAAGGATATGGTGGAACATTTGGTGGATTGTAGGGTGGCAACTCATAATTGGCTTCTCGAGCCATGTGTTGAAAGATAGGCATCGAATAATCATTGATGTAGTTGTTTCTTAACATCATCGAGTCTCTCCACACATCCCTACATTGAATCTCATCGAGATGTTGGTTCCACTCACCCCATCCTGAATCAAAACTACTGGACGTACCCATTTGCACGTTCTCCATTGGTATATTCCCTTGCTGTTGTGGTGGTTGTTGTTGTGGTCTTGGTTCAATCCATAACCCTACGGTTCCCAATCTCCTGTTCAAAGCATTACCAAAACCTTTCGCAGTCCACGTTTCACTATACTTTGGCTCTCCACACTTAGCCAATTCCTCATCAACATAATACCCAAGATTCTTCGCCAATCTTGTCACAAAATGCCCTCCACAAATGCTACTGTTGCTCTTGATTCCCGGGGCTCTCCTAGACAAATATTCGGCTATCTGCCAAATGGCATTTCCGTCCTTAGTTTCTTCCAGCAACTTCATAATCCATAAGTCCGGTTTCTGACATTTGTCCCTGCTTCCAAATCTATTAAATGGCCCGGTCACAATCAACTTGTGAAGTATCCTCATCAACGGATTTCTGATGGTTGAAGCATTCCTCCTAGCACAAGTAGGATCTCCCACTTGATTCCAATAAGAGGGAATACTAGGGTAATCTTTTTCAAACCTCCGAAGTCTAGAAAAATGAGTTTTAAATAATCGATGATTAACCTCATGTGGCTCATACAAACCAAGAGCTACGCCAAAAGCTGGCAACGTGTAAGCATGATCCCTTCCACAAAGTCTAAACCAAATACAAATCTCCGTCATCAAATTCCGAACATCCACCTTTCTTTCAAAATACATGGTTGAAAAGAATTCCATACACCATTCTCGATAGACTTCTTCATTAACACTGAATGCTCTTTCCCATGACAAATCATTGAACGAATCTCCATCTCCTGGATATACATAAGACGTTCGCATCATCCTTCTTAACTCATCTTCACACTCACATTCGTTAAATAAATCCCAATCAATCACCCTTGGAACCAAACATGTCCTATGTTGTAACTTCGACAATCTTTCTCGAAAAGCATGTTTCTCTCCATCGGTGAGATTTTTGAATTTTAAATTAGCATTTGCTTCCTTCTTCACACTATACTTAACCTTCTTCTTCTCGTTCCTTTCACAAAACTTCGTAACAAGCGGGTTAATTGGAATTTCCTCCCCACTCGAGCTCCCTACAATAATTCTCTGTAGAAATCACAAAAATAAGACCATATAAGAGTGTTAGAACAAACAAGAAGGTTAGAGAACCCTCTAAGATACATTTCAAAATTTCACAAAAAATCCATACAGAAACCACAACCGGATTCGGTTGGATCACCAACCGAATCGGTTGTGCAGACTGCATAAGGCATTTTGCCTTCAAATTCTCATAATCTCGAATTTCTAACGCCCAAACCACTCTTAGATCGCATTCTATCATCCTCAATGATTCCCACATCCTAGAATTACTCTACTCTTGCTTCCAAATCATCAAACATCTAACATCTTAGAACTCATTCTATATTTTAAAATCATTAGTTCTAATAATGTGGCATCCATCACTCTTAAAAACATATCATCCATCAAAATGAATCACTAATTGCAACTTATCTCATTTCATAAGCACAACCCAACTAATTCCGAAAAATCTCATCATCTAACATCCAATCTATGATGAGTCAATCAATCAATCTCTTGTTGTAATGCACTCCTATATCAATTACCCACTCAATCCTAAAATATTACCACTTAATTCGAATTATAACAAAAACCCCCAAATTGGTGACCTAATATTCAATTCGAATCAAATGTTCTAATAAAACCTAAATTGAGTTAATTGAATGTAGATGCTTACTTGCTTGGGTGCCATGATGTTATCCTACAACTTAAACAACTTTCAATCTGCTCTCTTGGATGAATTTTTGCAAAACCACCTGGAAAATTAGTGTGTGTGTGTGTGTTTTTGGAAAAATGAAATTTTTATACTTTGGTGCAACCGGTTCAGTCAAGGACACAACCGTTTCGGTATGCTTTTTGCCAAATTTTGCTTTTTATATGTTTAACATGTTACTTAGGCATTTACCCTCCAAGCAACATTTTTTTTACTCAAAAATTCCTGCTAAAGATTCACACAACATTCATTCGCCAAATGAAATTTTGAACAATCATTCATTCTAAAAAAAAACTCAACTCATCATATAAATGAACTAATCCAAACTCAACTCAAAACTCATAGTCATAATGCATCAAACCAAATTACCTCAATCATAAAATGAAAAATAAATAAGAAACAAAAATCCTAATGCATCAAATCAAAATAAATAGTTCATGAAATTCAAGCAAATGATTGCTTGTTATTACGATCTTTGCCTTTTCCTCAAAATTCCTCAAAATACTCTTGTCTAAGAATATCCTCGCTTTGAAATTTTCCGGTCAACTCACGGAACGTTTCAAAAGTTTTGAATTTTCTCATAAATCTTCGTCCTTCCGGGCATAATATATCAAACTTAACATGCCATGCTCCATCTCCGGTTTGTTTCTTGTAAGTCCCCGACCCTTCGGGTTTCCACTCCAAATTCTTAAGTTGCACCGGTAAAGATCCTAAAAAGTCGGTCAACTTCTTGTAAACTAATATGTTTTTGAATGGGTTATAGAAAGCTTCTATCGCGAATGCACGTTCCATTTCGTCCTCTATATCGAAATAAGGTGGAGTTAAAGGTCCGTACATTGGATTACCGTGGACATCACGTCCCACTTCAAAACAAGTTAAATCATCATTTGCATCCATCCATTCCAAATCTTCCATACATTCTAAAATTGGTCCTCTTGGTTTTGGGTAGTATGTTTGCCTCGAAATCCCATCGTCAATAGTCATGGTGCCTCTTCCCATGTCTATAATTGCTCCACAAGTTCGTAAAAATGGCCTCCCCAACAATAGCGGTAAACTCTTGTCCACCGGAATATCCAGGACAAGAAAATCTGCCAAATACGGTTGATAGCCAATTTGCACTCTTACATTCTTAACTTCTCCCATTGCCTTTGCTTGAGTGTTATCCGCCATAGTGAGCTTAGAATGATTAGGTTGCGGATTACTTAGTCCCAAAGTTTTGAACAATGGATACGGCATCACGTTAACACTCGACCCCGTATCAGCTAAAGCATAAACTGGTGTAGTTCCATTTACTTTGATCGGCAACACAAAATTACCCCGGATCCTTTTCTTTTCTTGGCATGCCTTTAAACAAAATTCGATCTTGATCCTCATCCGTGAGATTCTTATCTTCCAACCTAGCCCTCACTAGCATCAATGCATCCAACTTCTTACGGTAAAGCACATAATCTTGAAGAACTTCTATAACCGGTTTCTTTTCATTGAGCTCTAGAAATTTTTGTTCTAGATTTTCTAAGATAGCTTCTTTTTGGTTGTCGGTTAAGGGTTTGATAGTAGTGGTAGGTGACAATGGTGTGTAATCATTTTTGGTGGTGGAGGTTGTTGTTGGGGTTAGTTTATTTGATGATGGTTTCTTTCGGTTTGCTTTTCCCATTTTAACCACTTCCACTTCTTTTTCTTCCATGTTTGCACAAACTTCCACTAGCATCTCGTTGACTCCTTTTCCTTCTTCCAACTCGGTTATATTAATCCGCATTTCTCCCATACCAAAATCTACTTGACACTTGGTCGTGACAAGAAAATCTCGACCAAAACACACATTAGGTTCATCCGCATTTCCTTCTTCTAAAACAACAAAATCAGTTTCAAAGATATGTCCATGAATATTGACCTTCAGATTTTTGACCATCTTCCTTCCATATGCTTCATAGTCCATACGCACATGACCGATTTCGTCAAGAACCTCTTCCAAGATATAATTCTCTCCATAAGCCATATTAAGCTGTGCATCCCAAGCACGTACTCCTTCCACTTCACAAGGCGTTCCAAATCTCATCAGCGGTGAATCATACACCGTTGACGGTGCTTGTGTAAACACTACCACTCTTTTGTTTTTGGGTAGTTGAACCTTGTTTTCACATACTTCTTCCATATCACCCGTGTCAATTCCCAATTCTTTCTTGCTTTCCTCCAAAATTCCTCCAATCTTTTCTAATGAACTTCCGGTATCTTTGAACATTTCATCCAAAGTACGAAGGTATTCCGAGATTCCGCTCAAACTATCCATGTTACTAGACAACTTAACAAAGCAAAACAAAACAAATCCCTAATGATTAGCGTTAAAGTTAGTAAAACAAGGACAAACTATAAAAAACATATAATAAAACAACTAAGACATCTAACAAAATAAAAACTCAAAACCTAAAAATGATAAAAATCAACTCAGAAACTCCAACCGGATTCGGTTGGATCACCAACCGAATCGGTTGGTTGAAAATTCTAGACAGAAATACGAACCGGATCAGGTTGCGGGTTGCGACCGATCGGTTTGATCGAAAAATTTATTTTTTTTTATATATTTTTTTTTAGAAAAAATTATAAATGCAAATTAAGTGTCATTAAGGTGTACTAACTCCAGTTAATTAAATAAAACTCTTCATAAACTAATAATTAAATAACATATTAAATCTAATTAAAACAAAAATTAAAACTAAAACTAAAACTAAATAAACTACCAATAAATTCTATCATGAAATAAACTATAACTGAAAAATTACTCCTAACCATTACCATCGACTATTAAAATTAAAATTAATAAAACTAGATTAATAAATAAATGACAAATGTAAAGAAAATAAAATAAATACAATAAATCTAAGAACTGATTAAACCACAAAATTATTCTAGAAATCAAAACATAATAAACTAAGAAGATAGACAACTTAAATTCGAACCAAAAATATTTCCACAGAATGTCTAACCGGATTCGGTTGGCTAACCAACCGAATCGGTTAGTTTGTAACAAAACCTTTTTTTTTTACTACTAATTTCAAAGAAAATTAAAGAAAAATCCCCGGCAGCGGCACCAAAAAACTTGATGTGCTCCGGTTGGTGCAAGTTTTAAAAATTTATAATCACGAATTAACCGTATAACCTATTAACACATACGAGCAAGTATACTCTTCCGCAATAGCAAAGTTTGGTAAGTCGAGATCGTCCCAAGGGATTTTTGTTTTGAAATAGATTTTATTAAAAAGTTTCTAACAAGAAAGCTTGTCAAGGCTTCCTCAAATAAGTGTTCTAGTGAAAATATGAATCAAGAATATAAATATATACTTGTGTGTAGTCTCATAATCAACCATAGATAGTGTTCATAAAGGTTTGGTGTATACTCTTAGTATGATGCACAAATCATAAGCAAATGATTCCCCAACCATGGTATTTGTTTGTAAAAATCATTCTAAGAACAAAAACATTTAGGTAATCCTTTCGGTCCTTATCCCAATGATTATCCTATAAAAGTTCCATTTGTTTGCAACATGTTCTCATTAAATTTGTTCTTACGAATCTTTCGACCCTTCGTGATGAAAATGTTCCTAGTCTTGTTTTAATAAGCAAAACATGGTGGTTGTCAATCACCATATCCCCATACTAGTTTGTCACTACACTTTTTGGAATAAAACACAAGAGAAATCCTTTCGGTCCTTTTTCTTAAAACATGTTTTATTGACAAATTAATCCAAGACTAGTATTTTTCCAACAAACTCATTTAAACAAGATCATATATACATGCATCACATTTTGAGAACACTATTATGATTAATCACATTCCAACACACAAGTATATCACAAACTACTTCATGAAAACAATCATATCTAAACACAAGTCATAACAAGGTAATTCAAACAATTCAAGAGAATAGATTTCCATAACAAAGTTCATAGAATACCTAAACTTTTGTGATTACAAGAATTAGAAATCGTGGAATGTAGCAACCACGTGCCTCCAATCACCTAGGATCACCGCACAACTCCAAACTACCGAAACAATGGACAAGAATGGTTCCTTCCTTGCTTCTGGACGTTTTCCAGTAATACTAAGCTTTTGGGTTGAAATAATTGGGTAAGTATTAGTTTTGGTGTAAACTAATACTCTTTTGGTTGTGTCACACTTAGTATACAAGTACTAGGTCCATTATATAGCCAAAGCTCTTGCTTAACTGCCCAAAAAACGTTCTCTCCAAGTTAATATCAAGAAATGATCGGACTCCAATGATTATGGGGAGTTAAGACAACAATAAATGCGAATTGTGTAACTGCAGTGCCAGAAACTGGATCGGTTTCTAGGCCGACCGAATCGGTAATAGCTTTGACCAATTGCCCAGCCGGATCCGGTTGCGGGTTGCGACCGATCGGCTGGGTTTTGCTTATTTTGACTTTTTGCTGACTTTTCCCTTTGCGCTTCATTCTTTGCTTACGTTGATGATTTCCAAAGCCAAACTTGATCTTTCCTTGCTGTAGATGCTTCGAAATCACTACGCTTCCATATCATTGAATCCACAAGCTTCCAATCTCAACTTCCTTCCTTAAGAATCTTCCAAATGTGCATAAAAACCTCATTTCTTCATTATTCGCGATACCTGGCTACATATACATACACAATACGCATCTTTGCACTTTTGCAACAGTTATGAGTAAATATAGCCGAATATCATGCACAAAACTGACAATAACGCTACTAAAAACATGTTCATTTTAGACGTTATCAAGACCGTAACCAATCTTGTGCACAAATGAGAGCTTCCACGGTCTTAGGCGTAAGAGAGCATCTATATTTATCAATAACCCTTCCACAAGTGCTAAATGCCGACTCCGATGCAACGGTCGAGATTGGCATTGCTAACACATGCTTAGCTACTTGTGACAGTATCGGAAACTTCATCATATTTTGATTCCACCAACCTAAAACATCAAATGAATTATGTTTGTCGAGTTTGATCTTGTAGTGCACATACAACTCTTTAAGAGCATCCTCCATAATTTTACAAATTTCAATAGTTTTCGCGGACAATGTTTTCAATCGTTTCGGAACTTGGTCACCTTGATTGGATGTTTATGTGGATGTTTAGCTTTTAGGGTAAATCATGTCCAAAGAAAATTCAAGACAACTTATTTCGAGGATCTAATACCAAGGCCACATACAACAAAACATTCGTATTATCCCAATTGTCCCAATACTTTATTTAACTTTCATTGATAAGACAATCTTCCTTTTATTTTCAAGAGCATGTCGACACATTTTTTAAATAGTGGCATGCATTGTGACAAGATCTTTCACAAACATATTGCTTGTCACATGCTTACACCCCGAAATCTTCTTTGTCGCATCATAAAAAATCCTCAAATATTCCAAAAAAGACCTATCACAAAAAGTTGAATTCAAATCAATCGTGCAACCTTTCTATACTGATGCATTGTGACTAGTGTAGTAGCTGTAACAAGTTTTCTATACTAAATTCAAATCAGTCAAAACTCGACACCTTTTTCGAAGCTTTATTGCCTACCCAATGATGATCTCAAATACTTCACCGCATTACGAATTTTGCAACAAAAAAGAATTTTGTTCCTCTAAACCCTCTCTTACCACTAGATTGATGATATGAGCACAACATCTTAAATGCATATACTTTCAATCTAAGATTGTGTTAGGTCCTTTAAGCAATGTGCGTAACCTCCTAATTTCCCCATCATTAGATGACGTACGTGACAGTAAAAACATGAGTAATACCCCCATTCTTGTAACCAATGATAAACTTGTTGGATTGTGGGAGTTTAAAACACGCGTAAACACTAAAATTGTGTGAGCCTATAGAGGCACACATGATAAACACGAGAGTACGTGTCGAACGTATATTAATACTTGAAGTATATACCCGTATTATGCATGTAACTTGACCCGATGCTTTGCACGACCCATGGACTATTTTTGGAATGGATGTTGGTCGGTTTGGTTGGCTGCCTTGGGCCTTGAATACCCAACTGATCGGGCAAGACAAAAGGGGCGTGGGTTTTTGTTTGGGTTCTTGGGTTGCGATCAAGCTTTAACCCAAGACAAGGGTTGTTTGTTGTTGTTCCCTATTCACTATCGTTTAAAAACAATTAAGTACTTAAAACAATTTTAACAGTGAACAATGACTGAAATTAAAGCAAGTAAAACACACAAAGTAATTTTCAACATCATATTCTTTATTAAAAATTAATCAAAAAGAATACATTACCCAAGTACTTGCGGAATAGTACTTGGGATTGAAATGACAAAGTTTGGTGACTCCTCTCTAAGCTTAGGCTAAGTCTGAGCACAACTCTTAGAACCCACTGAGCTATCTCAGGGATAAAGTTGTATTTGGAGGAGTGAAAAGATGGCTTGCGTGTATGTGTGTTTTTACAATTCACAAGCTTAATCTTTTCACGCCATCTCTTATGCTATTTATACATGTATGATATTTGACTCTTTCCTAAGTGACAAACTGACATCATACAGAAGACAAAATACTGATGTATTTTGTCTCTGTTTACAAAGACTATTCTAGGTAAGAGACAAGACTACTTTCCTAAGTTCAGTGATGACACTGAGCCTGATCTTTTGCTATTCAGGAAAAGTTGACTTTGGTTGATAAGTACTTCATCTTATCTGATTCAAACTTATCCCGCCATGTCCCACTCATTCTTTAGTCTTTACATCCTTCTGTCTTCTACTTCAGTTTGTCTTCAGTCTAAGTAGTTGGAGAGGAGTCTTAGGGATTCAGTGAGTTATTGTCATCACTCACTGAATCCATCATCTTCTTCTTGACTCAGTCTTCACCCTTTAAGTTCCGCCTTACTGAGTGGAGAGACTTCTTCTTCGCCTCATACTGAGTATCCTGAAGATGACTCACTGAGAGACTATGCACTCAGTGACCTGTTAGTGTTTCACGGACTAAACACTTGGGCTATTTTCTATTCAAATCCTAGATTAAGGGGTCTGGGTATTTACTGAACCCAACAGTCTCCCCCTATTTGGATATACAAATAGCCTAAGTGATTGATCAGTGTAAGTGAGCAAATGGCTTCTTCTTACACTGAATGTACAAATGAATACAATAAGGAACACTGAATATTTTAACAAAACATACATCATTTATTGATCAAATTACAAGGTTCCTATCACTAGTAAAAAAGATAAATCAAAATGATGTCAGTCCAGATGGATTCCCAGTGCTTCATGCTTGACTTTCTTGGTGATGAGTGTTTCCCTATCAGGATGGTCTCTTATCTTGGCATTCAGGTCTTGACAGAACCTGATGTTTGCTGGGGTTTGGATCTGAGAGGCCACTGGTATGTAGCTCAGCATTACAGCTACACCAGCCTGATCAATATCACTCCATCTTTGAAATGCTGGGTTTTCATAGACATCAATGTGGAATAGCCCTCTTTCAGGCTTTTCAATCACTAAACAGTTCACGAACTTAACACCTTCTGGCAGTTCCCTATTGCATTCGAATCCAGGCACTTTTATCTCAGGCTGGAACTCAACCCTTTTCCTTTTGCCAGTGGATGATTGTGGTTGAGATCCTTGAGGTGCAGTTAAGGCAGGCTGAATTCCCAGTTGTGCTGGTGCATCCCTCAGTCTTTCATATCTTTTACTGAGCATTTTCATCAGCTCCTTAACCACCGCATTTTGCTTCTTTTCAATTATTGGACCGAGTTCATCGAGTTCAGTGATCCCAAAGTCAGTGAATTTTAGGGGATCATGAACTTTGAAATGTCTCTTATCAACCACCTGTAGACGTTCATTGCCAGTGGTTTGGATCTAGGGATGATTTTGACATCTGTGATCTTTTCAGGCAGCCTTAGGCTTGTCATCGTCCAGTTGTAGTGCTCAATTCTGCTTAGCTTGAGGGCTTTAGCTTTCTTCTTCTTTTCTTCCAACTGTTTTGTCATTTCAGCCATTTTTGCTGCCTGAGCATCCTTGAACCTTTGTCCTGCCTGACCCTTTTCGAGCTTCTTTGGATCAATTCCCACATTCTCAGCTTCTTCGACAATCACTTTAACCAGTGCTTCCTTACTCTTCTTATCATCCTCAGCTTGTTTCAATCTCCTTTCTTCTTTAGCAAGATATTTGGTTAGCTGTTGAGGTTTGAGAAGGTATTCAGTGTCACCGATTTTGTAGGGAATCTTCTCAGGCTCAGTAATTGTCATTTTGCCTTTTCCTTTGTCCTGGCCTGAGGAAGATGATGCAACCAAGGGTGGTGTTGTTTTCATGATAGGTGTTGTGACTGTCAGTGTTGTTGTTGTTGTTGATGTTTGTGGTGGAAGTGATGAGATGGGTATTGCTGAGACTGGTGGTGTTGGCTCCCCCTCAGTGTGAAGAGGAGTTTCTTCAGCAATATTCTCTCCCTCAACTGTTGCCGGAGCATCAGTGAGGGCAAGAGTTGGTGTTGGTGCTGAGGGGGACTGAGCAGCTTGACCCTTGAAGGCTTGATAAATTTCAGTGAGCATGGCCTTTATATCTGTAGGATATTAGTTTTCACTTACACATCAAACCAAAACACCAAGTTGGCGTATAAATGGAATTCTAGAGAGAGAAAGTTAGAGGTTTAGGGAACTTAGTGAGAGAAAGTGAAAGATATTATTATAAGCTCCAACTCTCTACCTTGGGAGGTAGAGAGTATTTATAGTCTTACATAAAACGCCACACAACAGGTTGTGGATCAGGCATACAGTGGGTAAAGACCCGTCCATCCTCCACGGTGTTACTTAACTAAATACTACTTAGCTTAAAATAACTACGACTACGAGCTTTCTAACGATTACATATACTTGAGGTGACCGACTCTTTAATGCCTGGAATTTCTAATTCCTAACAATCTCCCCCTAAGGGAGGTCACCTCAATCATGTACTAAAATTACATTGAATACAAACAGATATTACACTAAAAATTGTTCTTGCATTCTTGATGTAGTACTTTGCTTCGAAGCTCGTAGACATTGATTCTTCACATTGCATGTTTGGTTAATCCAAGTGGAGGTCTTTTACTGATCCACGTGATACTAATTTTGAGCCAGCTATTGAGATCATCAGCTATCAAAAATCTCTGAGACATCCATTGTGGTGTTGGTATTATATGATGTTGTGACATTCGGACCGACATGCTCACATTCTGGATCATGATATCT
This sequence comes from Chrysanthemum seticuspe, assembly GCA_019973895.1. NCBI lineage: Eukaryota > Viridiplantae > Streptophyta > Magnoliopsida > Asterales > Asteraceae > Chrysanthemum > Chrysanthemum seticuspe. Next base: position 315,439,046 of record BPTQ01000005.1, read on the forward strand.
TCTCATCAGAGTAGCGGAAGCTTTCATTGATTCATGATATTGGCAGCAGCGTAGTGGAAGCATGGAGTGAAAATATCAGAGTCATTGATGCACTTATCATGATTTCTTGAGAGATAAATGTATTGTGTGAGCATGCGGCTATGGATTGACCGCTTCATTCTGATCAGCTACAAACGTCGGGCGTACTTGCATACAACAATTAGCAATAAAGCGTACAAAAGTGTCTTTGACCACTTTAGTTGAATTGAGGTACACGGCCCACGGTTCCCCGTTGATCAGTACAAGTACTGCCTGTGATCAGGTAAGATTCCGAAGAATTTCCTTGACAGGGTTTCGCAGCTGCTCAAGCTGTTCTCAGACCGGAGCGTCTCAAAGAAGACAACACGGAGTGAGTGAACCAGCGAATTTACGTCCACTGATTGATGAAAAAAGATTTGAAAAACAATCGTGTATTGCTCAATAGAAATTGTTTTTGCAATACAACGAAGGTTTTATTGAAAATCAATTATCAATCATAAAAACACCTTTTGATTTGAAAAATTAGTACACGGTCGACGTGCTGAAGAAAAGATTTTTAAACACAAAGCCCGGTTTTTCAAAGGTATCCGTCAATCCATAACCTGAACCAGGATTGATTCAAAAGATTGAATCGCCCCATTGTTTCTGTTCAGTTGTCACATGGTTGATCTATTTGGTAGATCTCACATGCCACCCACCAAGAGCTTGTTTGATGTTGGCTCCAGAAGGCTTTCCATCTTCATTGTGAGTATGTTTGCATATCACTCAGATGTTCTGGCAATACCACAAGGATAATGCGTAGGACTCAAGATATAATCTCTCTTTCCACATTGTGTAAAACAGAGAGTCTTCATTGAAAGTGTCCTAATGAGATTTATAGATGATCTCGTGGCTCTAGACTCAATATGTGCATATTTGGTTCCTGTGCCGGAGACTAGGGAGAGGGTCTCCTTCTTCAATATCAACAATCTCTAAGAGAAAGTCGATAGATAATGTCGGTTCCCCGTGAGAATGAAACAAGCCCTTTTAAAAGAAACTTGAGTAGCTTGGGAAGTTAGTGCAGTGCGTCACTGGGTCCATGACATCTTGTCTTCAATACCGATGTTACCATCAGTAGCATATGAATTGAACCCGGTTTCTGCCCTAAGGTTGAAAATATGGAGGGCTATTTGTTTTTACCCTTTTCTCATTCAATTCTTTTTAATTCTTCAACCCCTTCAGTGCTTACCGAGACTTCATAGCAAGAACCTTGTTGGGTTTGTTCCAGTACTCGCTCTGTCTCAGTCCGCACTCTTCCCATATCTCACTTTTATCCTTTTAACATCATACCTAAGGACTTCTACACTAACTAGTGGATTGTCCCTGGGTAGATCCCTCCGGTTCTTGCGGATCATGGGAACACATACCTAACCTTATCATCCTTATATCACCGTACATAAAGTAAAGTTGGTTGGTCTATTTGGTATTGTTCATCTACCATTTGAACCAATTGAAAACCATTTGAAAATCAATCCAGATACTTGTGATATAATATCAAAGCATTTTGTACCTGAATTGTTTTTGATATTTTTAGAACGAGAACTCCCCCTCAACATGTGCATCAAATATTTGAAATCGTTTTGCACATGGAGGCAAGAGAAAGAATTAACTTCTTTGATTACCATTTTCTAAAAGATATCAACAGTACTTCCCTAATCAAGACAAGTAGATAAAGCATTTTGGGGAAGAATGAGATTTTCATAATTTTGCTCCCCCTCAATATGTGCCTCGAGATTTGAAAAGAGTTTTGCACATACTAGAGGGAACCTGCACATTGAGATAAGTGATCACGTTTCAAATCATAGGTTTAAGATAGATGCTCCCCCTCAACATGTGCATAGAAAATTTGAAATCGTTTGTCACATGTGGGAAGGATAGCATGTACATCCTTATAAAACCATTTACCGAATTATCAGTTTAAATCTAATTTAAATCACACATTCTCCCTCGATCACAATTATCAAATCATTTGAGATTTGTGATCTCTTATAGATTTAAATTGATTTTGAAAGCTTTTAAGGAGAATTGTGACTTGATTATGAAAGCGATTTAACTGATAAGGATCGGATTTTAAGACTTTAAACTCCAATGATAAAACATGCATGTATATCTTTTGAAAACAATTTAATGCCAAATAACTTTTTAATTTAATTGAAATCATTCTCCCCCTCAATCAATGACATAGGTTGTTGATTGAGAGATTGATATTTTGACAAATAAGTCCAGATGATTATCAAAAATAGAGTCTGAGTTATTTTTCAAAACAGTTAGTTTTCATCAGATAAATGTTTATAGAATCAGAGCATGGAATTTTGAAAACATGATAAAGCATGGCTCTGTTCTTTCTTTAAAAAACGGGTTACGGCCTGAGATGACAATAAGCCATTGTTTCTCTTTCTCTCAATTTTTTTTTTTTTTTTTTTTTTAATTTTTTTTTAAAGAATTCGAACCACATCTAAAGTCCCGTGTCATTCTTTGAATGACAGCACAAAGACCGCAGATATTGTCGAACCGAGAAAAAGCATAACAAATTGACAATATTTTTTTGAAGATTTTTCGAATTTTTCAGATTTTTATGGATTTTGAAGGTTTTATATTTTTCTATTTGATTTTTGAAGGTTTTATAATTTTGTATTTTGTTTTTCGAATAGATATATACAAGAGATAGATGAAGATAGACCTTTACTCCTCGTCTTCCTCCTGAAGACGTTTGAGTGTTTCTGGTTGAAGGCTTTTCAAGCCAAGACGTGGAAGAATAAACTCAAAACGTTCTCTTGGAAGAGCTTTGGTGAAGATGTCTGCTAATTGATATTCAGACCTCACAAAATAGAGTTCCACCACACCTTTTTCCACTTGTTCCCTGATGAAATGATGTCGAATGTCGATATGCTTTGCTCTTGAGTGTTGAACGTTGTTGCATGAGAGAGCAATAGCACTTTTATTATCACAGTACAGAGGGATTTTGTTGAATTCAAAGCCATAGTCAGATAATTGAGATCTCATCCATAAGATTTGAGCACAACAGGATGACATGGCTATGTATTCAGCCTCTGTAGAGGAAATAGAATTACTCATTTGCTTTTTTGAAGACCAACTCACAAGCTTATCACCCAAAAACTGAGCACCTCCAGATGTACTTCGACGAGTATCTTGACACCCTGCATGATCAGCATCTGCATAGGCTGTTAGTGACATGCCGGTGTCCTTCGGGTACCAAAGACCCATATTGATGGTTCCTTGGAGATACCGAAAGACCCGTTTAACTACTTCAAGGTGCTTTTTAGTAGGCTTAGCCTGGTATCTAGCACACATGCAAACAGCGAACATGATGTCTGGTCTACTAGCTGTGAGGTACATCAGGGATCCAATCATACTACGATATTTTGTTTGGTCAATCATGATCCCTGAGTGGTCCTCATCTAGTTTGGTTCGATCAATCATGGGAGTGTCAACAGGGTCACTTGAATCAAATCCAAATTTTTTTAAGATCTCAGTTGCCTATTTAGATTGATTTATGAAAATGCCTCCGGGGCTTTGCGAAATTTGTAATCCCAAGAAAAATGACATTTGTCCCATCATTGACATTTGAAATTTTGAACTCATTTCATTTGAAAAACGATCACATTCCATTGGGTCTGTCGAGGCAAAAATAATATCATCAACATAAATTTGAACATGAATTAAATGTTTGCCTGACTTCCTGGTGAACAATGTTGGATCAACTGCTCCTTTGCTAAATCCGGTTGATAGAAGAAACTTTGACAGTGTATCATACCATGCCCTTGGAGCTTGCTTTAAACCTTAAAGGGCCTTCTTCAAACGATAAACGTGAGTAGGATGCTCTTGATTTACAAATCCTTCAGGTTGGCTGACGTATACGACTTCTTTAAGGTCTCCGTTCAGAAATGCCGTCTTCACATCCATCTGATAGACTACCATGTTCTTACTAGCAGCATTAGCTAGAAAGATTCTGATGGCCTCGATTCGAGCAACTGGAGCAAAGGATTCTTCAAAGTCAATACCCTCCTCTTGACGGTATCCTTTAGCAACTAATCGTGCCTTGTTCTTCAACACATCACCATGCTCATCAAGTTTCACTTTGAAGATCCATTTAAGAGCAATAATCATAGCACAGTCTGGAGCAGGTACTAACTCCCATACATCAAGTCGATCAAACTCATGAATTTCATCTTGCATGGCATTGAACCAGCTATCTTCATTCATGACGGTTTTAACATCTTTTGGTTCGATCTTAGATAGTACGGAGTTGAAGAAGCACCATAAGGCATCGGTTGCAAGTTGTTTCCATGTTGATACAGGACGAGAGGGATTTCCAATGATGTTGTCTAGTGGATAATCGTGAGTCCATTTTATAAGGTGTTCATGTGGCAGTTGTTGAGGGACTGAGGTGGCAGAGTCGATGTCTCCTGAAGAAGATGGTTCTGATGATGATTCAGGAGCAAATATGTTTTCAAATGGAGCATCTTCAGGAGTAGCAAAGGGATTAACTTCATCATTGATGCCAGAAACAGTTCCATTATGTACATTTGAAGAATGATGATTTGTTGATGAGACTGAAGGATCAGCAGCAGGTGCATCTTGACTTAAAGATATTGAGACTGAGGGATTGACTTCATTCACAGGAATATGAGCAGCCTCTATTGTAGGAATCGACACCTCATTGGTACTTGGTTCATAAAGTTCATCAAACATAGGATCAAACAATTTCTTTAAATCATCTTCAGATGGAGGTACATATGGAGTTTCTTGAGAAGAGTTTGGAACAAGGGATGAACCAATGGGACTGTTTTGATGTGCGGGTCCTGAACTGGATTGTCCAGGAGCCATTTGACCGGTCAGCTCATCAAACGTAACGTGAATTGTTTCCATGATATTTCGGGTTCTTTTGTTGTAGATTCGGTATCCCTTTTTGTTTGGTGCATACCCTACAAATACTCCAATGTATGCTTTAGCTCTAAGTTTGCCTAAGTCTTGACCCTCATTAGTTGGATAACACAATGCACCAAACACACGAAGGAAAGAGAGATTAGGTTTTCTGTTGTGGACAAGTTCATATGGAGTTTTTCCATGAACAGTGTGAATCAGGGAACGATTTTGTGTGTAGCATGCAGTGGCAATAGCTTCAGCCCAGAGAAACATTGGAACCTTTGAGTAAATCAGCATTGTTCTAGTGGCTTCTACAAGAGTTCGATTTCGTCTTTCAACTACACCGTTCTGTTGAGGAGTTCGTGGAACACTTCTTTGATGGCTGATTCCAACGCTTTCATAAAATTCACTAAGTTGTTTGTTGACAAACTCAGTTCCATTGTCTGTTTTGATAATTCTGACGGTTTTGTTAAGTCGAACCTGCAGCTGTTTGATGAGTTTGATGTTGATATCAGGAGTTTCATCCTTTGTCCTTAGGAACTTGACCCAGGTGAATCTAGAGTAATCATCAACCACAACTAACATATATTTCTTCCCAAAGATATTCTGCACCCTCATTGGTCCACATAAATCCATATGAATCATATGAAGAACTTCTGTGACAGAGTTAGTAGGTTTGGGTTTATGGGCATACTTCTTGCTTTTTCCCAATTGACATGCTGAACAAAGATGATCCTTTTCGTACTTGAGTCTAGGTAAACCTACAACTAAGTCCTTTCTGGTGAGATCATTGATGGTGCCGAAGTTCAGGTGATTGAGACGACGATGCCATAACCATGACTTTGTTTTAGAGGCTTTTGACAGCAAGCAAATTGGAGAAGACTTCATCATATCTTCGATAGAGATGGTGTATAGATTTGAACCACGAGAACCTCTTAAAAGTTCCTTACCATCAAGTTCTCTAACGAAGCAGGTATGTTTTCTGAAGGCTACTTCTAGATCAGAATTGCAGAATTGACCAACAGAGAACAAGTTATGACCAAGACCTTCTACATAGTAAACCCTGGAGATAACACTTTTGCCAACAACATAGTCTCCATAACCACCCATAATAGCACCGAAATGATCATTCCCGAATCTAACTGTCCCGATGAATTTGCTCACGAAGTTCATGAGCCGTGACCGGTTGCCAGTCATATGCTTGGAACAGCCTGAGTCCAGGTACCACATAACGATTTGAACGATCTGCAGTTGAACACAGACAAGAATGGATAACTGGATAATTAGGATCCCCATGCAAGAATGGGTTCCATTTGATTAGTAATAATGGTTGGAACACCCATATCAGAAAAAGAAGCATTCATATCAGAAATTAAGGCACTGGAATCATTGTGAATAGATGCAGTACTAGTGTCTGTATTAGCCCTGTTCACAGTGTGCTTACTTCTTAAAGGAATAGTTCTACCAGTAGGCATAAATTTTCTAGTGGGCATTGTCTGATTATTCTTATGACCAACAGGTATCCAATAATAGCCCATCTTACTAAATGTTCTTCCTGTGGGTTTCCACTGTTTTCTAACTTTCTTTCGTTTTTGCCTTTTAGCCTTTTTAGCATGAATTTTACCATTAACAACATTAACTAGACAATTAACATCATTAGGCAAAACATTAACACCACATTCATGATTAGAAACAGAATTCAAGCAGACATCAATACAAGGTTTGCAAATAGTATCAGAATTCGAATTAATTACAGTACGCCTATGACTAATACTAGAATCAACACGATTCGTTTTATTCGATTCAAGCTTAAAGTTCCTAGATTGTTCTTCTACTCTTTTCCAGTGCACATTCTTAGCTTGCGAGGTCCTATCATTCCTTGTATTGTCTTGAGACTTTGACCTGCTCTCTTTAATGTCACTGATTACTCTTGTAGAGGGAATGGGAACATTAGTTGGTTTTACTATTCTTTGCATCACCTGTTTAGATGTGCTGGGATCTGAACTACATGCAGGCACACTAAGGTTCACTTTCTTAAAACTAGAAGTGCTGAGATTTGTACTCCTAGAAGGCACACTTGAGTTCTCTTTCATAGCATTGATAGATCTGGAATCTGAACTACTTAAAGGCACACTAAGGTTCACATTCAAGACATTGGGCATCGAATGAATATCATACTTGGCATTAGGCATTGAACATGGGATCAAAGGATTAACTCTCTCACCTAAGGACTTTGGGCATATTGTGATCAGGCATTCTAGTATTTCTTGAGATCGTTTGGCATATAAGCATGCATGTCCAATTGCATTATCATGAGGTTTCTCTAACTTACCCTCTTCAACAATCTCACGCAGACATTCTAGGCAATCCTTAAGGGATGAGAAGTATGTTTGAATAACAAGTTTGTTGTTCCTGAGATGAGGAGGGACATATTTCACAGACAAAGCATATTTATTACATGAGTGAACCTTTGATACACCATTCTCCCCATTGGTCATTGGCATTTTCCCTTTTACCTGACTCTTCAGATTCTCAATTTCCTTTTGCAATGAAGCTATTTGTTCGTTATTTTTGTTACGAGTGACCTTTATTGATTCAAATAACTCATTGAAATGACGTTTAATCTTTTCATTTTCTTCTAGAAAACTTTCGTTTCCTTTTATAATGCATGTTTTGAAGATGAAACGTTTGAGAATTCTGAGAATCTAAAGGAGGAGGCATTTGGGAGCCTGTCATATTGTTCGTTTGACCCTTTAATTGAGGTTTTTGGGTTTTCAACTTTCTGATCGTGTTGCAATGAGCTTGAATCTGTTCATCACGTTTGTTAATTTGAAAAACTGCATCAAACTCTGGAGCATCTGAGGATGTCTTGATATTTGAAGTTTTGACATTTTCTTTAAGATGTTGATATTTTAGTTGTAAATTAAAATGCTCAACTTGTAGTTTAGAAAAATGTTTAACCAAATTGTCGTGATCATCCAGTTCAATTTTCTCGTTTAGTTCAGAATTAGTTTTTTCAAGCTCAATGACACGATCATGAGAGACTTTCAGGGCAACAGATAATTCATGAAATTGAGAAGCATTAATAGAACAATTTGTAGTAGTGAAAAACACATCTTGAGCTATACATTCAGAAATCAGGTTCTCATTTAGTGTATACAAGTTCTTCCTCTCAATCTCATTATATTTTAGTGCTCGCTCATAGTCACTAACTTCAACTATCATTGCATCAAATTCTTTTTCCATTCCCTTAATATCAGCATGTATCCCCTTTTTAAGACTCTCAAAGTGATCTTTTAGAAGTTTAAAGAAAGGCATGACCTCAGTTAAATAGCATTATTTTGTTTGTTCAAAACCCCTTTCCCCTTCAGTAATCCCAGTGGGTGTGATCCTTTTCTTACAAGTTTTCTCAAAATCAACAAATAGTTGAAAAATAACATATTGACTGATTAAGATCTTGCTTTTAGTAGCAATCGTTCTAGGAACTAGATGCATTGGTGTATTAGGAGGATACACAGTCGCTCTAGGCATTTTCCAAAGGGGAGGATTTGTTTCAACAATATTTTCAGCTTTCTGCTTATCTAAATCCATTTTCCAGAAAACTTGTTCGGGAGTCAACAATGTCTGAGGCTTAAACATGTTCAAGGAAATCCAGTTTTCCTTCTTGTAATCATGGGGTGTGATCTTTATTTTCTTCTCTTTACATTTAGGATCATCTAATTTCTTGTTCATCTTTTCCCTAGTGACTTCATCTGATTTCTTATCTTCCTCAGTGCACTCAACGCGACTAGGTTTCTGTCTAGGTTTAAGGATTTCATTGCCATCATAAAGAACTTTATGAGCATTTCTAGCCCTTTTAATGACCTCTGGATTTGGTTCCTCAACAAGGGGAATGCTATGCTTATCGCTTAAGACTCTATGCTTAGTGATCATGTGAGCAGTCTGAATGGTGTTCCCTTGTATGTACAACTTGTTTTCAAGTTTGTTTTTCAAAGTTTTCAGATTAGAAAAATCTTTCAAGAGTTTTGATTCCTTTGCATTAAATTCTTGCGTAAGCATTTTCACATTTTCTTGAAGTTCATGTTTTTGCTTAGCAGTTTTAGAAAGCTTTTCTTGCAAGGAATTTAACTCTTGTTTTAATACTTCTTATCGAAAATTAATTTTTCTAATGATTGTACGCACTTGGTCATCCATTTCCTGCTCACGAGAGGTCAACTCAAATTTTGCACGTTGTTCATAGATAGCAACACGTTCTTTATAGGCATTTAGTTCAGAGATTACAGAATCATCAGGGGCACATGCAGTGTATTCATCAAAAACATAATCATTGTTGACTGCAGAAGATGCATCACTTGGTACAACTTCACTTTCCCTTTGTTTCACATATTGATCATATGGGACAACATTGATATTACCCATATTTTCAATATTTGATTCAATAGTTTCAGTTGATTGTACTTTGTCATGCATATTTTGCACATCAGCATCATCGTATAGTTTTAATACCTCTGAGATGAGTTTGTCTTTGGCTGAGCCAGCTTGTGGTGAAGAAGAGACCTTGGGAGAAACCATTGGAGAAATGCTAGCCATAAAAATTGTGTGTGCAGTAGGTCCATCATCCACATCAGAGTCGTATGCATCACAATCAGCGACTTGAAAGACATTTTGATGATTGTGACCTATCTCCTGAATAGGCTGCTCATCCACATCTGCATCATAAGTCTTGGCATTGCCCTCAGCTAGAAACAAAAATTCCTCTTCATCCAAAGCAGCACCATTATCCTGAGCTTGTACAAGCAGCATCTTATCTCTGAAGTAATCAGCATTCTGTGGACGCTTTGGAGATGTGCAGTTCCTTGCAATGTGTCCCTCACCACCACAGTTATAACATTTGATCGGCTTAGCTTGACCTTGATTACCATTCCTTCCTCGATTCTGATTACCAACATAACCTCTACCAGCTCCACCTCTTCCCTGATCATACTGTCTTTCCTGAACTGGTTGCACCACGATCCTCCCATCTTTAATAGTAGCTTGATTGTGTGGGTTAGATGCTGTTCTGAGGTTGTTGTTGGTTTGTGGGAGAGAATTCATGTTTTGACTAATCAGAAGAGCTAGTTGATTAATGATTTTACCCACGTGTGCATCAGCATCAGCTTGTTTGAACATAGGATCAGGAATGAGTTTGTGATTACCATTACCCATGGGTATGACTTGTGAGGCTTTGGTTGTGATTCCGATGTTTGAGTAGAAGGCAGTTGAGTCATTAGACGAGCTTGTCTCTCCCTGGTTGGTTTTGAACTGATTAAGAATTATTTTTTCAAACATAGCATGTCTCTCATTCTGAAGGAGGAAGGAATAGAGTTGCTCATAGTTTGTATTCTTCAATCCTTTAGTGAGCTTCACAGAGGTTTCAAACTTGTGCCATTCGGGATTCATGTTGTTCACAAATTTTGAGTTCAGCTGAATGTTAGGCATAGTCATTCTGATGTTCCTCATATCATTCACCAACTTATGAAATCTCATATAGTACTCATAGACACTCTCATCTGGTTTCATCTTGAAGTGTTCAAATTCGTCATAGAGTTGTGATTCTCTGTCTTCCATAGTTAATTCAGAACCTGAGAGAAGCATCTTGACATTATCCCATACTGCCTTTGCTTCGGTGTTGTGATTGATCAGCTTGTAGATGTCTTTAGGAAGACCTTGAAGAACAATGTTAGAAGCCCTGATATCAGCATCGAATCTCTTTTTCTCCTTATCATCAAGCTCATCATACATCTTTGGTCTGTCCATTCCGTAAATCAGAGTTCCATCTTCAGCAGTATCAAGTACATCTCTAGTCGTCTCAACTCGATACGGTCCTTCATCAATAGATTTGAGAATGTTGACACCATTTTCCTTTCCAAGACAGTACAATCTGATTCGTTGAACCCAAGAATCGTAGTCAGTTCTGTCAAGCATGGGTGAACGAGTATCTGAACCAGCTGCTTGAACATCCTCGGCAATAGTGGAGATGATAGTAGGAACGTTGGTAGACATGTTAACAGATTATACGGGATTTTATAATTCTATGATTAAACCGGGAAATGGATTCTTTCACGGGATTTTACTAAATCAAGAGAAAACCGTAAAAATCACCCAAGTCGCTAGAAGATAATGCACCAAGTTGCTAACACCTAATTCGCTATAACACCAAGTCGCTAAAGTCCCAAGTCGCTAAACAAAGGCAAGTCGCTGAGTACAAGTCGCTAATCCTCTAGTCGCTAGCAAAAATTTGGCAGCAATTCGCTAATCAAGTCGCTAATTAGCAACTCGCTACTGACCAAGTCGCTAACACCAAGTCGCTACCCGTAGTGGAGAGTCCACTACTTGTACTGTAAGTCGCTAGGCCTAAGTTGCTAGCTCCAAAAACTGCAACTCGCTACAGAATTGTAAAGCAAGTCGCTACTAAGAAACAAATCCGTAGGTCAAGTCGCTAGCAAGAAAAATAACATAAACATCACTTTTCAATCCAAAAACAACCCAACCAAGATGATTCAAGCTTACCAAATGAAAACCTAAACACTTGTGATGATTCTAAACATAAAAGTACTAACAAAATCCAAGCTTTAACACAAGAAATCAACCAAATGATGCACAAACCACTAAACTTTTTCAAACTCAAAAACCACCTAAAAACCACTAGAAATCCAAAGATGTGCAAGATATGATCTAACCATGGCTCTTGATACCAATTGTAGGATATTAGTTTTCACTTACATATCAAACCAAAACACCAAGTTGGCGTATAAATGGAATTCTAGAGAGAGAAAGTTAGAGGTTTAAGGAACTTAGTGAGAGAAAGTGAAAGATATTATTATAAGCTCCAACTCTATACCTTGGGAGGTAGAGAGTATTTATAGTCTTACATAAAACGCCACACAACGGGCTATGGATCAGGCATACAGTGGGTAAAGACCCGTCCGTCCTCCACGGTGTTACTTAACTAAATACTACTTAGCTTAAAATAACTATGACTACGAGCTTTCTAACGATTACATATACTTGAGGTGACCGACTCTTTAATGCCTGGAATTTCTAATTCCTAACAATATCTGAAGTATCTGTTTCAATGCCAGTGACCTTAGCTTCCAAATTAGCCTGAGACACTTCCAAAGCAGTCATGCGTGGCCCAAGATTCCAGGTCAAGGAAGTAGATGCCTGAGCCAACGTAGCCATTTGAGTGTTCACAGAGCTCAATGTAGTTTGAAGGGACTGGACTGAAGAATGAAGACCCTGAACATTTGCTGATTTTAGGGTTTCGAGCAGTTCAGTGAGGTTGGATGATTGTTTCAAGTACGCCTCAGTAGCCTCCAGCACTTTAGAGTTGAGCGCTGGGTCTTCTTTGACAGATTCCTTGATATCATCTACCGTTTTGCCAACACCCTGAAGATGTCTGAAGAATTTAGCCAAATTTTCATCCTGTCTGTGAATGGTGTCATACATCAAGTCCCTGTGCTCATGAACATTTTCATCAAAGGCTTGGACCTCAGCCTTCAGATCTGCATAACTTGCACCAGCTTCAGTATGTTGTTCCCACAATGTTGTAGTGACCCCAGAGTATAATTTCCTTGAAGCTTTGGTGATCCACTGAACAAGCTGCCTTTCAGTAAGTGGAAGAACATTATCAAATCTTGCAAATTCATTAGTGGAGGAAGATGGGTCATCATTTTCAGGCTGGAATGGTGATTCAGTGTGCTCCTGTGGATCAGGCTGAGGCTCTTGTTTAGATTGAACCTCAGCGTCTACTTCTTTCCTAGCTGATAGAATTTCATCATCAGTGTCAGCAAGCTCATCTTCAGAGAAGAGTATTCCGGTAACATCAACAACGGTTAACAGGGGGTTGGTGATGGGTTCCATATCAGCGGGTGGTATTAATCCCTCTGAGTCTTTATCCCCCTTTGACCCCTCAGACACTGGTGGGAGTTTCCCAGTGCCTTATCTGGAGTCAGGATTGGTTTTGGGTTCCATATCGGCGGGTTGTTTCTTTCCCTCTGAGTCTTTGTCCTCCTTAGACCCCTGAGACACTGATGGGTATTTTCCAGTGCCTTTAGCATAGTCAGTGACAGTGATATCCATATCAGCGGGTTGTATGGTTCCCTCTGAGTCTTTTGGATCGATCAGTGTGCCCTCAGACAAAGGCTTGGATTTGCGAATGTCATCACTGGGCGTTGTGGAAGGCGCTCCCCTACCAGCGGGTTGTATATTTCCCTCTGGATCTTGGGGAGTAGTGGTTGTGACCAAGGGCACTGACTGTGATGTATCAGTGTCCTTCGTTGTCATGGGGGTGGATGATGCCTGGTCACCAATGGGTGTCTGTTAAGTCTGGGGCTTTTTGTGCCTCTTAGGCTGTGTTCCAGAAGCCTCAGGGCCTTGAGACTTGGGTTTAGTCTTAGTCCCAGTCTGAGACTTCACCTTTCTCTTTTTCGGAGCAGGGTTTGGAGACACTGATCCACTCTGATTGTTTACAGCAATCATATGGGCCGTCAATTCAATATCAGGGACTTAGGATGGGTCTTTTTGAAAGTTTGATTTACTCAGGATGCCAGGTAAAGCACAAAATTGTCCATCCTGAGGGTAATTGCAACCCAGTAACACTTGCAAAGCACAAGAGACAAATCTAGGATATGAGACATATTTTGCCTTAGATTTGCTCTGTAGCTTGGTTACGAGATCAGTGTAAATGATCTCCCCAATGTCGACATTTACCCCACTAGATTGATGATATGAGCACAACATCTTAAATGCATATACTTTCAATCTAAGATTGCGTTAGGTCCTTTAAGCAATGTGATAACCTCCTAATTTCCCCATCATTAGATGACGTACGTGACAGTAAAAACATGAGTAATACCCCCATTCTTGTAACCAATGATAAACTTGTTGGATTGTGGGAGTTTAAAACACGTGTAAACACTAAAATTGTGTGAGACTATGGAGGCACACATGATAAACACGAGAGTACGTGTCGAACGTATATTAATACTTGAAGTATATACCCGTATTATGCATGTAACTTGACCCGATGCTTTGCATGACCCATGGACTATTCTTGGAATGGATGTGGGTCGGTTTGGTTGGCTGCCTTGGGCCTTGAATACCTAACTGATCGACAAAGACAAAAGGGGCGTGGGTTTTTGTTTGGGTTCTTGGCTTGTCGATCAAGCTTTAACCCAAGACAAGGGTTGTTTGTTGTTGTTCCCTATTCACTATCGTTTGAAAACAATTAAGTACTTAAAACAATTTTAACAGTGAACAATGATTGAAATTAAAGCAAGTAAAACACACAAAGTAATTTTCAACATCATATTCTTTATTATAAATTAATCAAAAAGAATACGTTACCCAAGTACTTGCAGAATAGTACTTGGGATTGAAATGACAAAGTTTGGTGACTCCTCTCTAAGCTTAGGCTAAGTCTGAGCACAACTCTTAGAACCCACTGAGCTATCTCAGGGATAAAGTTGTATTTGGAGGAGTGAAAAGATGGCTTGCGTGTATGTGTGTTTTTACAATTCACAAGCTTAATCTTTTCACTCCATCTCTTATGCTATTTATACATGTATGATATTTGACTCTTTCCTAAGTGACAAACTGACATCATACAGAAGACAAAATACTGATGTATTTTGTCTCTGTTTACAAAGACTATTCTAGGTAAGAGACAAAACTACTTTCCTAAGTTCAGTGATGACACTGAGCCTGATCTTTTGCTATTCAGGGAAAGTTGACTTTGGTTGATAAGTACTTCGTCTTATCTGATTCAAACTTATCCCGCCATGTCCTGCTCATTCTTTAGTCTTTACATCCTTCAGTCTTCTACTTCAGTTTGTCTTCAGTGTAAGTAGTTGGAGAGGAGTCTTAAGGATTCAGTGAGTTATTGTCATCACTCACTGAATCCATCATCTTCTTCTTGACTCAGTCTTCACCCTTTAAGTTCCGCCTAACTGAGTGGAGAGACTTCTTCTTCGCCTCATACTGAGTATCCTGAAGATGACTCACTGAGAGACTATGCACTCAGTGACCTGTTAGTGTTTAACGGACTAAACACTTGGGCTATTTTCTATTCAAATCCTAGATTAAGGGGTTTGGGTATTTAATGAACCCAACAGTCTCTCCCTATTTGGATATACAAATAGCCTAAGTGATTGATTAGTGTAAGTGAGCAAATGGCTTCTTCTTACACTAAATGTACTAATGAATACAATAAGGAACACTGAATGTTTTAACAAAACATACATCATTTATTGATCAAATTACAAGGTTCCTATCACTAGTACAAAAGATAAATCAAAATGATGTCAGTCCAGATGGATTCCCAGTGCTTCAAGCTTGACTATCTTGGTGATGAGTGTTTCCCTGTCAGGATGGTCTCTTATCTTGGCATTCAGGTCTTGACAGAACCTGATGTTTGCTGGGGGTTGGATCTGAGAGGCCACTGGTATGTATCTCAGCATTGCAGCTACACTAGCCTGATCAATATCACTCCATCTTTGAAATTTTGGGTTTCCATAGACATCAATGTGGAATAGCCCTCTTTCATGCTTTTCAATCACTAAACAGTTCACGAACTTAACACCTTCTGGCAGTTCCCTGTTGCATTCGAATCCAGACACTTTTATCTCAGGCTGGAACTCAACCCTTTTCCTTTTGCCAGTGGGTGATTGTGGTTGAGATCCTTGAGGTGCAGTTAAGGCAGGCTGAATTCCCAGTTGTGCTGGTGCATCCCTCAGTCTTTCATATCTTTTACTGAGCATTTTCATCAGCTCCTTAACCACCGCATTTTTGCTTCTTTTCAATTATTGGACAGAGTTCATCGAGTTCAGTGATCCCAAAGTCAGTGAATTTTAGGGGATCATGAACTTCGAAATGTCTCGTATCAACCCCCCTGTAGACGTTCATTGCCAGTGGTTTGGATCTGGGGATGATTTTGACATCTGTGATCTTTTCAGGCAGCCTTCGGCTTGTCATCGTCCAGTTATAGTGCTCAATTCTGCTTAGCCTGAGGGCTTCAGCTTTCTTCTTCTTTTCTTCCAACTGTTTTTTCATTTCAGCCATTTTTGCTGCCTGAGCATCCTTGAACCTTTGTCCTGCCTGACCCTTTTCGAGCTTCTTTGGATCAATTCCCACATTCTCAGCCTCTTCGGCAATCACTTTAACCAGTGCTTCCTTACTCTTCTTATCATCCTAAGCTTGTGTCAATCTCCTTTCTTCTTTAGCAAGATATTTGGTTAGCTGTTGAGGTGTGACAAGGTATTCAGTGTCACCGATTTTGTAGGGAATCTTCTCAGGCTCAGTAATTGTCATTTTACCTTTTCCTTTGTCCTGGCCTGAGGAATATGATGCAACCAAGGGTGGTGTTGTTGTCATGATAGGTGTTGTGACTGTCAGTGTTGTTGATGTTTGTGGTGGAAGTGATGAGATGGGTATTGCTGAGACTGGTGGTGTTGGCTCCCCCTCACTGTGAAGAGGAGTTTCTTTAGCAATATTATCCCCCTCAACTGTTGCCGGAGCGTCAGTGAGGGCAAGAGTTGGTGTTGGTGCTGAGGGGGACTGAGCAGCTTGACCCTTGAAGGCTTGATAAATTTCAGTGAGCATGGCCTTTATATCTGAAGTATCTGTTTGAATGCCAGTGACCTTAGCTTCTAAATTAGCCTGAGATACTTCCAAAGCAGTCATGCATGGCCCAAGATTCCAGGCCAAGGAAGTAGATGCCTGAGCCAACGTAGCCATTTGAGTGTTCACAGAGCTCAATGTAATTTGAAGGGACTGGACTGAAGAATGAAGACCCTGAACATTTGCTGATTTTAGGGTTTCAAGCAGTTCAGTGAGGTTGGATGATTGTTTCAAGTACGCCTCAGTAGCCTCCAGCACTTTAGAGTTGAGCACTGGGTCTTCTTTGACAGATTCCTTGATTTCATCTACCGTTGTGCCAACACCCTGAGGAGGTCTGAAGAATTTAGCCAAATTGTTATCCAGTCTGTGAATGGTGTCATACATCAAGTCCCTGTGCTCATGAACATTTTCATCAAAGGCTTGGACCTCAGCCTTCAGATCTGCGGAACTTGCACCAGCTTCAGTATGTTGTTCCCACAATGTTGCAGTGACCCTAGAGTATAATTTCCTTGAAGCTTTGGTGATCCACTGAACAAGCTGCCTTTCAGTAAGTGGAAGAACATTATCAAATCTTGCAAATTCATCAGTGGAGGAAGAGGAGTCATCATTTTCAGGCTGGAATGGTGATTCAGTGTGCTCCTATGGATCAGGCTGAGGCTCTTGTTCAGTTCCCCAGCTGATAGAATTTCATCATCAGTGTCAGCAAGCTCATCTTCAGAGAAGAGTATTCCAGTAACATCAGCAACGGTTAACAGGGGGTTGGTGATGGGTTCCATATCAGCGGGTGGTATTAATCCCTCTGAGTCTTTGTCCCCCTTTAACCCCTCAAACACTGGTGGGAGTTTCCCAGTGCCTTCTCTGGAGTCAGGATTGGTTTTGGGTTCCATATCGGCGGGTTTTTTCTTTCCCTCTGAGTCTTTGTCCCCCTTAGACCCCTGAGACACTGATGGGTATTTTCCAGTGCCTTTAGCAGATTCAGTGACAGTGATATTCCTATCAGCGGGTTGTATGGTTCTCTCTGAGTCTTTGGGATCGATCAGTGTGCCCTCAGACAAAGGCTTGGATTTGCTAATGTCATCACTGGGCGTTGTGGAAGGCGCTCCCCTACCAGCGGGTTATATGTTTCCCTCTGGATCTTGGGGAGTAGTGGTTGTGACCAAGGGCACTGACTGTGATGTATCAGTGTCCTTCGTTGTCACGGAGGTGGATGATGCCTGGTCACCAATGGATGTCTGTTCAGTCTGGGGCTTTTTGTGCCTCTTAGGTTGTGTTCCTGAAGCCTCAGGGCCCTGAGACTTGGGTTTAGTCTTAGTCCCAGTCTGAGACTTCCCCTTTCTTTTTTTAGGAGCAGGGTTTGGAGACACTGATCCACTCTGATTATTTACAGCAATCATATGGGCCGTCAATTCAATATCAGGGACTTGGGATGGGTCTTTTTGAAAGTTTGATTTACTCAGGATGCCAGGTAAAGCACAAATTTTCCATCCTGAGGGTAATTGCAACCCAGTAACACTTGCAAAGTACAAGAGACAAATCTAGGATATGAGATATATTTAGCCCTAGATTTACTCTATAGCTTAGTTACGAGATCACTGTAAATGATCTCCCCAATGTCGACATTTACCCCACTAGATTGATGATATGAGCACAACATCTTAAATGCATATATTTTCAATCTAAGATTGTGTTAGGTCCTTTAAGCAATGTGCGTAACCTCCTAATTTCCCCATCATTAGATGACGTACGTGACAGTAAAAACATGAGTAATACCCCCATTCTTGTAACCAATGATAAACTTGTTGGATTGTGGGAGTTTAAAACACGCGTAAACACTAAAATTGTGTGAGCCTATGGAGGCACACATGATAAACACGAGAGTACGTGTCGAACGTATATTAATACTTGAAGTATATACCCGTATTATGCATGTAACTTGACCCGATGCTTTGCATGACCCAGGGACTATTCTTGGAATGGATGTGGGTCGGTTTGGTTGGCTGCCTTGGGCCTTGAATACCCAACTGATTGGGCAAGACAAAAGGGGCGTGGGTTTTTGTCTGGGTTCTTGGCTTGTCGATCAAGCTTTAACCCAAGACAAGGGTTGTTTGTTGTTGTTCCCTATTCACTATCGTTTAAAAACAATTAAGTACTTAAAACAATTTTAACAGTGAACAATGACTGAAATTAAAGCAAGTAAAACACAAAAAGTAATTTTCAACGTCATATTCTTTATTAGAAATTAATCAAAAAGAATACGTTACCCAAGTACTTGCGGAATAGTACTTGGGATGGAAATGACAAAGTTTGGTGACTCCTCTCTAAGCTCAGGCTAAGTCTGAGCACAACTCTTAGAACCCACTGAGCTATCTCAGGGATAAAGTTGTATTTGGAGGAGTGAAAAGATGGCTTGCGTGTATGTGTGTTTTTACAATTCACAAGCTTAATCTTTTCACTCCATCTCTTATGTTATTTATACATGTTTGATATTTGACTCTTTCCTAAGTGACAAACTGACATCATACAGAAGACAAAATACTGATGTATTTTGTCTCTCTTTACAAAGACTATTCTAGGTAAGAGACAAGACTACTTTCCTAAGTTCAGTGATGACACTGAGCCTGATCTTTTGCTATTCAGGGAAAGTTGAATTTGGTTGATAAGTACTTCGTCTTATCTGATTCAAACTTATCCCGGCATGTCCCGCTCATTCTTCAGTCTTTACATCGTTCAGTCTTCTACTTCAGTTTGTCTTCAGTGTAAGTAGTTGGAGAGGAGTCTTAGGGATTCAGTGAGTTATTGTCATCACTCAATGAATCCATCATCTTCTTCTTGACTCAGTCTTCACCCTTTAAGTTCCGCCTTACTGAGTGGAGAGACTTCTTCTTCGCCTCATACTGAGTATCCTGAAGATGACTCACTGAGAGACTATGCACTCAGTGACCTGTTAGTGTTTAACGGACTAAACACTTGGGCTATTTTCTATTCAAATCCTAGATTAAGGGGTTTGGGTATTTACTGAACCCAACATTTGTTTTAGCTATAAAACCAAACGCACCCCACACCTTGAAAATGTATTACACGCATCATATATCCCTTACTAATTATCCCAAAACCGATCTATCATCAAGACTTTGGTACCTGATCGTTTTCTTTCTACTAGAACGATTAGGGTTGTTAGGTTTTGCTTAAATTCTAAACTTGCATATCTTGTTTGATCAAAGTCGTGTTAGAATATCATTGGTTTCTTGTTTCTGAGTTCCTAGTTGAATAAGCATAAGCAACAAGTTGGATTTGCATTCTGGTCGTGAGTTTCTCTCGGACAGAATGGGGCGGATATCAGACAACCTTTTTCCGATATTGGGTAACAAAGGGAAACAACATCTCGGGTTGTTTATGGTTCTCGATCAGAAAAGGAGACTTGGTCTTGGGGTTTTCTTTTTCGAGTTATTCAAGTGGTTTATCAAATGGTTGATTGTGTATACGTTCTCGACTAGCTCATATCAAACGTGCTCGTTTTACGTGTTGTGTGTGATACTCGTAGAGGTATCTACTTTAGATACTTTGGGTTTTATATTGGTATTCTTGTTCGTTCACTTGCGTGCATTAATCGCCAAAGGTTAGTTTCCTAATTTACCTTTTATTCAATTATTGTTTATTAATACGCGTTAACCTAATTGCGATAACTAGATCCAAATCCGATGCGTACTCGTATGTGTTACTTGGCTAACGTAGTTCTTAAATCCCAACAGTGGCATCACGAGCCATCTCGTTTTTGCGAGTATGGGTTACATGTTTCTTTTAATAAACTTGTTTAAAAGATTGCATGAAATCTAATTTAGTTATTCGTTTTATTTTTGTTTTGACAACTATATGCAATACTTGTCATATATTAATAAAAAATAACAAGGCACACACTAATTAGAATTAAATGTTAATTAGAATTAATTAATTGTTAATTAGAATTATACTGATAATTAGAATTACATATTGTTTATTAAAATACATAAAAGAGCGTAATTACTTGTTAATTA
This sequence comes from Chrysanthemum seticuspe, assembly GCA_019973895.1. Classification (NCBI taxonomy): domain Eukaryota; kingdom Viridiplantae; phylum Streptophyta; class Magnoliopsida; order Asterales; family Asteraceae; genus Chrysanthemum; species Chrysanthemum seticuspe. The sequence continues at coordinate 315,459,679 of BPTQ01000005.1, forward strand.
AGATTGCCATGCTTTTTATATATTTTTTCCGGCTATAAGACCCACTCAAATGCTTTTTGTGATGTATGGGGCGATCTAGGTTTCGTACCTAGTGACGGTCTAATGGTTCTCCTTTTGGGGAAGACTCGCGTGAGAACTCGAAACAATATGTGTTTATATTGATGTTTATGCTTATATGTTTGTGATTCCATTATGTGCATTATTGTTACTTGCTTTGACACCTAATTGTATGCAATATGGAATAATACATATCGTAACCATAACATCAATATTGGTCTTTATTTACACGCCTAAATATCATGCTCATTGTGACCTGCTATTTGATTCGTGGAAAATCGTTTTTGTTAAATAAAGTGACCTAAACAATTGAAACAAGTTTTTCATGAATTTAAAAACTAGACGCTATGGACACTTGGGATGTACGGCTCACCCACTAGAACAAACTATAAAGGAGGTTTAAGGAGGTGCGCGCAGTCACACCGAAAGGATGTCTAGGTTATTGCTTCAGCGCTGACCTGGTCCTCTGCCTCCCTGTGAGTTCGATTGGAGCTACCGTGAACCATGATGATCACTACAGTGTCATTACCAAAGTTTTTAAAATTAGTGTTACAAAGTTGTTTTGCATGCTTCTTTGTACACGACTTTTACCACATTTATGCGCATACCTATTTGTTAATTTTAAGTCTATGCCATCCAACTATGAACACGTGCATTTGGATTGAATTCTCTGGTCAGACCTCAGGGCCTTTCCAACCCATGGTGATTATTTCGCTTAGGTCAGACCTTTGGTTATTTTTACACGTTCATACTTGGTCGACTTATTTCGATTTGGCTTGGTCAGACCTTGAACCCGAGGCATAAGATGAGAACTAAACATGCTCATGACATTATTACTTCTCTACTAATGTCTTGATCAGTATCATAAATCTAAGAGTTGCATTATGTAATTAACGCTCGTCGCTTACCTCTTGTCCTATTTTTATACGCACTGGTCAGACCTCTAGTAATTAAGTGGGAGTGCAAGATGGATCTTAGTCTTAATTAGTAATTAATTGGGTAGTTAATACTTTTAAGAATATAATTATCGAAAATACTATTATTGAACTTTCTATGTTCTGAATAAATTGTGTTGATTGCAACGTAATTCGTAAACAAAGTTGTTTTTCTTTGAAAGACAAACTAAGTCTCTTTTCCTGGTAAGAAGAGTGAGACTTATTCCTATCTTTTCTCCTTAGTTGACAAACTAAGATAGGATTACAAACTGTTAAACTCACTGATAATCTTTCATTATCCTTTGGTGGTCTAGAAATTATTGAAAGATAGAATATTTTGTGTAACTAGAAAACATTGTGTTTATAGCTATCAAAATAAATGACATCCTGCACTTGTCACGATGTATGAGTTTAAACTGCAAAGAGTAAAGAAATTACTAGAACATTCTCTAGGTAATTTTCTTGGACTCTCATTATTCCTAAAGTGCTAATTACCCTAGGGGCTATGTAGACAATAAAGGAGGAATTGCATGCTAAAGATTCAAGTTAAATGATAGCATGAGTGGCTAGTCCTTCATCTACAATAAGTAGGAATTCATATACTCTGTTCAATACCTAAGTACATGCTACTCGTAGGCATTTGAAGGGAATAGGAAAGTATATAAAACTTCTATATGCTTTCTACTCGAAATGTAACACTTGCAATGTTGAAAAATCCAGTGGGAGCAATTGCATTTTATTACTGAAATAACATTCTTGTAATGTTGTCAATTTCAGTGGGAGCTACGGGATTTATTTCCTGGTAGTCACCCATATAATTTCAAACTTTCTTTGAAATAACTCATTACTTTCCGAATATGAACAACCATTGCTTAAAGGAACATTGCATTTTATTTTATTAGATAACACGTTGCCTTCCTGATGTCGCTCTCTGAAGCGTTATCTATAGAATAGTAACCCACAATATCTTATTACAGGTTATGGTTCTATAACTGCTTATAATATCTATGACATTATCATATTATTTAGACAATCAATCACGTGTTGTTTATTTTCATAATATGATGTTGTGCCTTACACAAGTGGGAGAAATCTCAAAGTGTGTGCAAGGAACAACAATATTATTGGTATCCCTTGACCGTAAGGTAAAGGAAACTAATAATTCTACTAGGACTTAAACACGTTAGATGTTTAATGCCCTACTACATGTAAATAAGAATTCTACTACGACTTAAACACGTGAAATGTTTGTTGCCCTACTACATTCTAATAATGATTCTACTAGGACTTGAACATGCAAGATGTTTGTTGCCCTACTACATTCAAATGTCATGATATAGTGTAAAGATACTTCAACATTTGACTACATGTTTTAGTCAACATAATTATGGTTATATGATAATGATTATAATTCTGAAGTATAAAATTAACTTGAAATTACTAAAGAACTCAAGAGTTTGCATTCATGTTTACTTTTGTTAGTATAATTATGCTTACATGTTAAGATATAATTATAAAGTCATTGAATTACTCAATGACTTATAACACAAAGTATATATAGTATAATTGTTATGTCTTCTAGTTAACACATAAACATGAGGCATTTGAATCATTCAAAGACTTATAATATATTATTGACATGTTCTATTTTCTTGTAAACACATGAACATATAATTCTTGAACAGTTATGTCTTCTTGCGAACACAAGAACATAAGGTTCTTGTATTATTCAATGAATATACATTATAGCATGCACTTGGTTTATAAATACTAATATGCAATTTGGCTTGACCCAGTTGACAAGTATTTGGTCCAAAGAGAATTAAGTTTTCGATGGAATTCTGATATAGTTTTACAATTCTAATACTCATAGAATACAACTTTTGTTATGGTATATCTAATGTGATGAAACAAACCTTTTTCATATTGTTTGATTCATGATAGCTTTAATTGCTCTAGCTCCAAAATATATCAAGGTTACAAAATTGCGTGTTTCATGGATACACTCAATATAGTTCAAACCTAGAAGGTATTCAAGACAATACATAACTGAAAACCCTAATTCATTAGGGATTTTAGGTTTTTCCACTCAAACCAATTGAATCTTAAATCCTTTTGGATTTTTAATTATTCTACACTTCCTAGCTTGAAGATTGTAGTTTTGATGTTCTTCCTAGCTTGACGAAACACAAAAATGTTGCTAGAATTTTTGGTTAAAGAGTGACATGAAATTAGAGTTTTTCTATAAACCCTAATTTGAGTTGTTGGAAGGAATTCCATTATGTCTTGATTTAAGTTCTGAATTTGTTAAAATCTTATGAAGCATTTTATTAACAAATCTAGAGATGATAACTTAAAATGTATTTTGTGGTTCCCAATAAAGAACAATTCATTATTGCTTAAATACTTTTTTTTTGGGTAAAGGGGAGTAATCCTGCACCCTGATAAATATATTAACCAAAAAACGTTTTAGTACAATGGATATGAGTGAAATCCCACATCTCAGCCCGTTACATAGGCATAAAGCTTACATAACAAGATACTACCTATTTTCTAAACAAGAAAACAAACCACTAATCAAATGATAACATAGGACATAGCGAAAGAAAATTACTTCCTAGGTCCTTGAAGCTTAGTGCCATACATGGCATTAAAAGCATCCAAATTCCCTGGAAGATCAGAAACCTGCTTTGCATAGTCATCGTAGTCATAGTCATCATACTCATCTTCAAACTCTTGGCCACCACCGAATAGATTAGCAGACTCATCAAATGGGTTAGCAACCACCTCATCTTCAGAATCAGACACCACGATCTCTCCGACTTTAGAAAAAGGGTTAACTCTCTTAGTAGAAGAGGCGGGCGGAATACAAGAATCACTAGTTTTAGGAGCCACACCCGACTCCATCTCTTTCAAATCACTCACAAGGGGTTCTTGTGATGCAGTACCTGTCTTAGTAGACTTATCTTCATTAACTTCCATTGTACGACCAGAATCCACATCCTTGTTGGTGTCATTTGAAGGAATACCAAAAGCATCCGTATATTCCATATTAAGAGCATCAAACTGATTAGATGTAGAGATCTTTGTTCCACTTGAACTAGCCACATCAGAAGCATTCTTCTTAGTGACTTCCACTTTCCTAGGTTCAGGAGGAGTCTTTTTGGGTTGATATTGAAACTGCTTACCCACAACAGGTTTAGTAAACCCTCCTTGACCCGGAATAGTAGAACTACCTTTCTTTCCCTTCTTCTTATTATTGACCATCTTGAAACCATCATTAACACGCTTAGTAGGTTGAGCAGGAGGTTCAACAACTTTAGGACATTCAATGACCAAAAATCTTACATTTATCACAATGAGGTGGTTTTCACTCGTATTCAACCCGTATCTTCTCAATAGTCGAACCCGACCCATCAAGTAACGGTATCTCAACAGTAAGGCTGTCCCTAAGCACCTCATCCGACTTCACATCAATCATGCATCTAGTAAAACTACTACGGCCCCACGAGTCCTTGCACATTTGGCTAGTAAAAGCATCTAACCTTTTGGGCGTGCCTATCAATGTGTCAAGGAGACTAAGGCCATCATCAGAAAACATAGCAAGAGGAACATCATGGAATTTAACCCACACCGGGATGTTGGTCAAATCCTCTTTAAGTAAGTTGGTGTTCAATGTCCATGGTTTAAGAATAATAGGTACATTTCTAATCAACCAAGGACCGTTTTCATGAACATCATCAACACCTTTCTTCGAATTGAACTTAAAGAAGAAGAACCCCTTTGCATTCATCATTACCTTTTGTATACCAAACTTAGCCCACGCATTGCGTACAAAGTAATCAACAACAGGAAAAGCAAGGCGTTGACCAAGGAAATACCCATACAAAGTATTCTCAAACCTAGTGTTCACCTCTTCAACCACTTTCATCGGGACAGGAAGATCCACACCATTAGCTTTCTTACTTCACTCCAACCTACGAAATTTTGACGTGTGTTTTGGTTCAGTAGAAGTAACACCAGCATACGATGAAGAAGGACTACGTGTTTTTTGGTTCAGCCGTGCCAGTGGATGCTACTACTTCTACTGGGGCTAATCCATTTGAGCATCTTAAGGTGCCGCAGTCACAGAAGGAGCTAGAGGAGATGCTTACTGCTATTGGTTATTATTCAAAACCTCCTCAAGATACGAGTGGTCCTATGGCTTCTAATGTTAATGCTACTAGTAGTCCTAATAATGCTAATGATAAGGTTGATACGAATGCACATGGGGCTGTTGCTATTGAGAAGGTTGGTGTGTATGCTCTGAAACAACCTTCTTCATCGTATGCTGGTGTTACTTCTACTGAACCGAAACACACGTCAAACTTTCGTAGGTTGGAGTGTAGTAAGAAAGCTAATGGTGTGGATCTTCCGGTCCCGATGAAAGTGGTTGAAGAGGTGAACACTAGGTTTGAGAATACTTTGTATGGGTATTTCCTTGGTCAACGCCTTGCTTTTCCTGTTGTTGATTACTTTGTACGCAATGCATGGGCTAATTTTTGTATACAAAAGGTAATGATGAATGCAAAGGGGTTCTTCTTATTTAAGTTCAATTCGAAGAAAGGTGTTGATGATGTTCTTGAAAACGGTCCTTGGTTGATAAGAAATGTACCTATTATTCTTAAACCATGGACATTGAACACCAAATTACTTAAAGAGGATTTGACCAACATCCCGGTGTGGGTTAAATTCCATGATGTTCCTCTTGCTATGTTTTCTGATGATGCCCTTAGTCTCCTTGCCACATTGATAGGCACGCCCAAAAGGTTAGATGCTTTTACTAGCCAAATGTGCAAGGACTCGTGGGGCCATAGTAGTTTTGCTAGATGCATGATTGATGTGAAGTCGAATAAGGTGCTTAGGGACAGCCTTACTGTTGAGATACCGTTACTTGATGGGTCGGGTTCGACTATTGAGAAGATACAGGTTGAATACGAGTGGAAACCACCTCATTGTGATAAATGTAAGATTTTTGGTCATACTCTTATTGAATGTCCTAAAGTTGTTGAACCTCCTGCTCAACCTACTAAGCGTGTTAATGATGGTTTCAAGATGGTCAATAATAAGAAGAAGGGAAAGCAAGGTGGTTCTACTATTCTGGGTCAAGGAGGGTTTACTAAACCTGTTATGGGTAAGCAGTTTCAATATCAACCCAAAAAGACTCCTCCTGAACCTAGGAAAGTGGAAGTCACTAAGAAGAATGCTTCTGATGTGGCTAATTCGAGTGGAACAAAGATCTCTACATCTAATCAGTTTGATGCTCTTAATATGGAATATACGGATGCTTTTGGTATTCCTTCAAATGACACCAACAAGGATGTGGATTCTGGTCGTACAATGGAAGTTAATGAAGATAAGTCTACTAAGACAGGTACTGCATCACAAGAACCCCTTGTGAGTGATTTGAAAGAGATGGAGTCGGGTGTGGCTCCTAAAACTAGTGATTCTTGTATTCCGCCCGCCTCTTCTACTAAGAGAGTTAACCCTTTTTCTAAAGTCGGAGAGATCGTGGTGTCTGATTCTGAAGATGAGGTGGTTGCTAACCCATTTGATGAGTCTGCTAATCTATTCGGTGGTGGCCAAGAGTTTGAAGATGAGTATGATGACTATGACTACGATGACTATGCAAAGCAGGTTTCTGATCTTCCAGGGAATTTGGATGCTTTTAATGCCATGTATGGCACTAAGCTTCAAGGACCTAGGAAGTAATTTTCTTTCGTTATGTCCTATGTTATCATTTGATTAGTGGTTTGTTTTCTTGTTTTGAAAATAGGTAGTATCTTGTTATGTAAGCTTTATGCCTATGTAACGGGCTGAGATGTGGGATTTCACTCATATCCATTGTACTAAAACGTTTTTTGGTTAATATATTTACCAGGGTGCAGGATTACTCCCCTTTACCCAAAAAAAAAGTATTTAAGCAATAATGAATTGTTCTTTATTGGGAACCACAAAATACATTTTAAGTTATCATCTCTAGATTTGTTAATAAAATGCTTCATAAGATTTTAACAAATTCAAAACTTAAATCAAGACATAATGGAATTCCTTCCAACAACTCAAATTAGGGTTTATAGAAAAACTCTAATTTCGTGTCACTCTTTAACCAAAATTTCTAGCAACATTTTTGTGTTTCGTCAAGCTAGGAAGAACATCAAAACTACAATCTTCAAGCTAGGAAGTGTAGAATAATTAAAAATCCAAAAGGATTTAAGATTCAATTGGTTTGAGTGGAAAAACCTAAAATCCCTAATGAATTAGGGTTTTCAGTTATGTTTGTCTTGAATACCTTCTAGGTTTGAACTATATTGAGTGTATCCATGACACACGCAATTTTGTAACCTTGATATATTTTGGAGCTAGAGCAATTAAAGCTATCATGAATCAAATAATATGAAAAAGGTTTGTTTCATCACATTAGATATACCATAACAAAAGTTGTATTCTATGAGTAATAGAATTGTGAAACTATATCAGAATTCCATAGAAAACTTAATTCTCTTTGGACCAAATACTTGTCAACTGGGTCAAGCCAAATTACATATTAAGTATTTATAAACCAAGTGCATGCTATAATGTATATTCATTGAATAATACAAGAACCTTATGTTCTTGTGTTCGCAAGAAGACATAACTGTTCAAGAATTATATGTTCATGTGTTAATAGCACGAATTTTCAATATAGTATCATGACCCTCAGGCGTGTCATGACTAGGTGCGTCATGACTAGGGCTTGAACCAAGTGAAACCGGCTCCACTTGTCCATCAGAACGAGAACCATAAGCAATACTAGTAAACTCATCATTCCTACTATTAGGGTTCATTGTCGATTGAAGAATCGACTCACCAAGACTAACAGTAGGCTCATTCGCATCATGACCAGCTGTATCCGTTGACATAGTAGCTCCAATAATAGAAGAATCAAGACAATCATTAGGTGGTTGAGACGTAGCATTACTACCCAAATCTTGCTCATTACTATCACCCAAATTAGTCATACAAAACAGAATCGACAACAAGAAGTAACAAAACCCTAACCGAGAAAACCAAAATTAACAAAAAAAACACGAAGAGTAGTCGTCTAATCTTCACAACGAGGTCCCAAGCAAAGCTTAGGCATGCATTAAAAGAACATAATAACATCACTAACCGACCTCCATAGCAGCAGATTAAGTTAATCGAAACCCTAGAGAAAAAAACCGAAACCAGCTAGAAAACCCTAAACTTCAATTCAAATTGCAAGAACCTGGAATAAAAACGTAGATAATTAGACCAGATTCAAGTAGAAGAAAATAGGATTAGAGCAAATAGGAGGATCGATTATTTTATTATGGGTGTAAGGGTATCGAGTTTTTCTTTTTTGTCGCCACAGAAAAGAATCGGTATTAGGATTTTATTGCTTAAATACTTAGTATTTAGAGAATTGTCTCTACTTACAAAAGTAAGTGGGAGCATATACAAATCTCAAAGTTTTTGAGAACAAAATAATTAACTTTCTAAAATCTACTTATTAATGTCATACTAAGGTTAAACATGAAAATGTCAACTAAAGTATAATGTTACTCTCATTCATAAATCCGCAAGGATGTCTCATCACTTGAGTGATATTTTATATTAATGCTGAGGGATATAAGTTAGAAGATTGTTGTAAATCAGCTAACTACTAAAACACATTATCACATCTTGAATCTGATAATGATTTTGAACTATGAATGATAAGATGCAGTCCTTAAAAGGCAAATCGAGTTTTGAGCTTGATTGTTATTTCGCCTAAATATTAACCTATGAGGTTGGAATGAGTTTCTTTTGAAGAAAGACTCATAAGGATAAAATTGTATACATATTAATGCATGACATTTAATAAGAAGTTTTTAATCATACTTAACCAATTAACTGTGATTAGATTTTCTTATATATGCATGTATTAATTATATAAAATAATTAATTGTCATATATGTTTCCTTGTATGAGGAATATGACAATTAGATTTTATAACTCTTTCTTTATGATTACCTTTTGTGAGGACGGTGTGTAATCAAAAGGGTTATGAATTTATATTATCTTTATGTAGTATACAAAATTTGAGCAATCCATGTTTTGGATTGGATCATGCATCTAGGAGCTGAGATCTTGAATTTAATCACAAAATGATTCTGATTAAATTAAGACAACTTTTGAGTATATCTGACATTAAGTGGGAGTAATGTGTTTTTCCTTAAAATTTATATGATGAAGATATCATTCCAATTAAGCTAGATATTGATCCTTAAGCTTGGAATGAAACTTCGCTTGGAATTTGGGGAATAGAACAAACAACCTTGAAATGAATGTTTATCTGGAATAAACAAATGCGGAAAACTTAAGTCTAACACAAATGCAATATACTATTCAAGCAAGTCTTCAATGGTATATTTCACTCGGAATAATTTATTACATGGATGGAAACTTTATTTTTTAACTAAGGATTTATCATGTATATATTATATTGTGTATAAGACTAGTTGTTACTTTTGTACAAGAACAAGATGAGCTGACAACAACAATATCTAATTGAGAATGTTTAGATTATTGTTAATACAAATATTTACGAATTATAAAGCATAGTGTTGTATACGTACAAATGATGCTAGAGGATTATTAATACTAGTTGGAGTAGGATTTTATCATTTATGATTAATCTCCTAACTAGTTATGCTCAACATAGAGTATTGTTGCATTACACATTAAGGAATGAGGTTACTTTGCACTTTTAGAAACTGTAAAGATGACTGTCAGTATGTCGGTGATTTCTAATGCCTCATGCAAGGTAGGGCGACATCTCCATACTATAACTCTTGCAATAGTATGAGCATATGAGATAATACACTCATCTTATATTTCAAATCCCTCACTATATGTGAAATTCGAAACAAGTATTCAGAAAGTTTACTTAGATAACTATTTAGTTTTTTTTTAAAGAAAAGTTGAGAATGTTGGAAACATTAGGCTTCAACTTACTAAATTAGTTTCATGCATATATGTTTTAGTATTTGGATAATTGGGATTGAAAGACAATTTTTACTTTATGATGAATAAAGATACTTGGTATTTGTTATTCATTCATATAATAATTGTTATCCTATATTTGCATGTTTAATCCTTGAATAATTTTATTATTCTAAATATGTCCATTGTCGGTTAACAATATGAGAATTTGTTATGTAAGGCAAATGTGAGTGTTGGTTATATTCTAACGAGAATGTGGATTGTTTCCGCCAAACTCATATGTATTCACAAGGGATGCATATTGGATACCCCAACTTTCAAACATTTACTTTTGGATCCTTGTCGTAAGTAACATATTGAAAATGGTTTGTTAAAATCGTCCTTAGACTTGAGATACAAGCAAGTTTTGTTATGTGTGGATATTACTTTTTGTAAGTATACGCAAAACGCTATCTGAATAAGGTAGTTATAAAGGCTATATTTCGGAGTGATGTGAAGCAGCATCCACAACACTTGTAGTCAATAAAGGATTTGTTACTCCACTTGATATGTGCAGAAAGATACAATGGGCCCTCTCCAGAATTAATCAGATAATTGTTTGGCCAAACCCAAAGGGTAATGCAAGATGATACTTGATTACATTTGTTATATCTAATTAAATTCTACAACGAGAATCTAAATGGTTAAATTATATGGAATGAGTTCGGATCCATATCCATGGTTTAACGGTATCTATAACAAATGATGATTAAAAGCAAGACATTATTAACCATGCTACTAAGAAAATTTTGAAACTATTCTCTCAGACACTTTTAGTTAAAAAGCGAGTGAGAGCGTTGCTAGGCGTTTTCGTCGTTAGTTTTGTGTGTCATTCGACACTCCAACTCCCAAGTGGGAGCTGTTGGATTGTGGGAGTTTAAAACACGCGTAAACACTAAAAGTGTGTGAGCTTATGGGGGCACACACGATAAACACGAGAGTACGTGTCGAACGTATATTAATACTTGAAGTATATACCCGTATTATGCATGTAACTTGACCTGATGCTTTGCACGACCCATGGACTATTCTTGGAATGGATGTGGGTCAGTTTGGTTGGCTGCCTTGGGCCTTGAATACCCAACTGATCGGGCAAGACAAAAGGGGCGTGGGTTTTTGTTTGGGTTCTTGGCTTGTCGATCAAGTTTAACCCAAGACAAGGGTTGTTTGTTTTAGCTATAAAACCAAACGCACCCCACACCTTGAAAATGTAATACACGCATCATATATCCCTTACTAATTATCCCAAAACCGATCTATCATCAAGACTTTGGTACCTGATCATTTTCTTTCTACTAGAACGATTAGGGTTGTTAGGTTTTGCTTAAATTCTAAACTTGCATCTCTTGTTTGATCCAAGTCGTGTTAGAATATCATTGGTTTCTTGTTTCTGAGTTCCTAGTTGAATAAGCATAAGCAACAAGTTGGATTTGTATTCTGGTCGTGAGTTTTTCTCGGATAGAATAGGGCGGATATCGGACAACCTTTGTCCGATATCGGGTAACAAAGGGAAACAACATCTCGGGTTGTTTTTGGTTCTCGAGGAGAAAAGGAGACTTGGTCTTGGGGTTTTCTTGTTCGAGTTATTCAAGTGGTTTATCAAATGGTTGATTGTGTATACGTTCTCGACTAGCTCATATCAAACGTGCTCGTTTTACGTGTTGTATGTGATACTCGTAGAGGTATCTACTTTAGATACTTTGGGTTTTATATTGGTATTCTTGTTCGTTCACTTGCGTGCATTAATCGCTAAAGGTTAGTTTTCTAATTTACCTTTTATTCAACTATTGTTTATTAATACGCGTTAACCTAATTGCCATAACTAGATCCAAATCCGCTGCGTACTCGTATGCGTTACTTGGCTAACGTAGTTATTAAATCCCAACAAAACTAAGTTTCCTATCGTCACACCCTTATGATTCGATATTCGTCAAAATAAGAATTTTCTTTCTTAATTTCCTGCTATCATCAACCCAATAAGATGTATGACACATATAGTTATAGTTTTGCACGGACGTTCATGTGTTGGTAGTGAGACACACGATTTGTTTGTTTTTTTTTTTTTTTAAATATTTTTAAGCTTTTGTGTTTCTTCTTGATATATGGATAAAGCATCTCTAGAAACTGTCCAACTAGACGGAAGTTCAAATTTTGAATTTAGTTCCCACATCAACTCCGAAAATCCCTCATCTTCAACAAAGCTAGGTTGATTGTCTTTAATGCACATACTAGCTACAACTTTTCTACAACGTTCTTGGTTAAAAAAAAGTGAGAAACTAAACTACCTCGAGATTCGCCCATAGTAGCAGGCTTGAAACTTAATGTTGTTTGTTTCTTCTTATCTTTAGTTATATAAAGGGGTGAAGTTACACATACAAATTTTAAATGATTACCTAAGGTACTAGTACTTTGAATTCGTTGCCATAACCGTACCACAATAAGGACATGTAGTTTTGGTAGCACCCTCTTCGTAGGGAAAATGATTCCACACAAATGACTTTAATCGATTTTTCTTTTTTTGCTCATGAACATGATCATCAACACGTTCATCAATATGTTGACCAACTTGTTCATTGACATTTTCACTATTTACATCAATGATTGGAGTCTTCCCATTGTCCCTACTTCGAGCTTCGGATGCCTCGTTGCCTTATGGTTCCATGAGCTGAAATAAACAAGTAATTTTAGACATATAATATATGCATACAGTGTTTCATATAATCTTATATGAGTTTAGTAGTTGACTAATTAGCACATCTTTAATAGCTTCAGTTCGATGATGCAAAAATAGTGAAGCAAGTATGACACTTTTTAGTGTCAAGTTCTAAGTTTTAAATTGTTCAAATAAGTTCGAAGTTTTACATTGTTGAGATATTTGTTATGTTTTGCTATATTAAACTTGCACTATAAATTGTTGGAAATGTATATATTTACAAACATGTAAATGTCCGGATTCGAACTCGTGACCACGGGATTGCACACATTAGCGAATGAGAATTAAAGTTAATAATTAATGTTTATGTTTACGATTAATTATTGCACATTAAGTCCGGTTAACGACCGTTATGTATTTAACGAAAAAATGACTAACGGCCGTTAAAATGAAAAGAGAAGGACTAGTATTGGAAAAACTTGAAATGAAAAGTTTGGGTTTTCCCTTGGGCTTGTCCTATGGCCGGCCAAGGGTAATGGGTTTCAACCCAATCCCTAACTTGTTCCCAAAGTATTCCAACTACTATATAATGAGGGTTAGGTTCTAGGGTTTCATACACTTGTGCATTGAATTAACCCTAGATCTCTCCTCTCCTCTCTCTTGTCCCATTTTCGGCCGAACACCCCATTTGTAAGGGAGTTTGGTTTCGTTTTTCTTAAACGAGGACTTGTGTTAGATCTAGCAATCGCTTGATTCGTTGGTTAATTCGTGTGTACAAGAACGTGGTAGTAAGACATTATTCTTACACCATTTGGTTTCAGTTGTAGAACGGTAAGGGACAACTCTTTAAACCACTTCTTTGGTTTGCTCAAAAGATCTGACATTCGCAAGAGGTTCGTTACGCATACTTTCAGTTAATTAATTTATTTGTTATGGTCTTTAGTCTTCCGTTGTGTACTCTTGATGTCTTTATGTTTTATTGTATTTTATATATCATAAACTCAACAGTGGCATCACGAGCCTTGTATAACAAGTAATTAATTACTGAAACACATAATTAAAATAAACATGAATGTGTTATTATTTGTATGCTTAGATCTAGGGTTTGCAAAACCTAAACCCTAATTTTAAGGGGGGGCGTTTTATTTGGTGCCCTGATTAGGGTTTTGTAAACTATTGTTTTAATTGGATTAGAAACCCTAAGATGCATGCAACTTTATGTATATATGCGTAACTCTGTTTGATTGCATTAATTGTTAAGTGTAATTTTATGTCCATGATAATTATCTGCATGTTTTATCATGGATATGCTTTTTATTGTATGTCTTTCATGTTTAAGTGATATACACTAAATTATGATAGATCTAAAATTGGGGAAGACCTCAATAATTATGAATTTAATCAATTATGTGCTATGTGGTATATATTTAGTTTTGACTTACGCAATCGATGAATCAATGCATGTGGTTCACCTTGTACATAGATGAAAACGGGTGGAAGTCTTAATTAAATATATGCATATTGACAGATATAGAATTGGTTATTAATAGGATTTATCAAAAGGTTTGCATGTGGCTATTTGCAGGACTTTTTTTTTTGTTATGCATTCATTGTTTATTTATTTATTTTTTCAAATACTTGCTTGTTTGATATGTGTAACAAGGGTATTTTTACAAGAAAAATAAACTGACCTAAACAATGGTGAAACATGTATTTTTAAGAATAGTAATCATAATCGTTTAATTGATTGATGACTTTGGTACAAATGGTCTGAAAGGCTCACCCATGAGAATGAACTAATAAAAGGGGTTTAAAGAAGTGCGCACAGTCACACTGAAAGGATGTCTAAGGTTGTGCTTTAGCGCGTACCTGGTCCTCTGCCCTCTGTAAGTTCGAATGGAGCTACTTAGTAAGCCATTAAATGTGCAAGCTCATCTTAAGGGCGAATTAGTTTTAATTCCATGCGCCACTTCGGTGGTAATTATCCGAAACACTAAGTGTTTACACTTATGCAAAAGTACGGTATAATGGATGATAATTAACACTAAATTCCTTGATTGGTGAAACCAATACCTCAATTAAAGTTTGATGATGAAAAACTTAAACATTAAAACAAGATATAAATGTTTTAATAAAACCTATGCTACAAAGATGAATGCATGACATCTTTGTACATATTTGATTTTACATCAAAACTATTACCCTTATAATTTAAGTTATATGCCATCCAACGAAACGGAAACACCTAAGATTACTTTCTATTTGCGTGAGAACGTGATTTAGATCGTAATCAAAGGGTAAAATGTCCACGTGTCGTGAGAACGGGCATGGACGATTTTGCAGTTTCTTAAGTTGGACAACTTAATTGAGTTAGGCAGTGAGAACTGGCAATTCAAGGCATAAGATGGGATAAAACATGTTTACATGGCGATTGAAATTGGCTATATGTAAATCCCATAAATCTAGGAATTGCAATTAAGCAAAAGCTCTACCATTCTGTATAAGGTTCATCACTAACAGATCAACTGATGTGATGAGATTATGACAATTTGGATCCTAGTTTTCAATAATAATTAATTAGTTATATGAATATGAACCTTGGGTATTTAATTGTTTATTGAAAAGGAAAATTATCAAAATACTAATTATGGTTTTTTGAACTTTTTCTGTAGATGGCTCGTCAACCTGAAAACACTATGAGCTTAATGAGTGCCGCTTTCAAAGATATGATTGGAAGGGACAAGCTGACTGGCCCTAATTTCAATAATTGGCATCGTTCACTTAGGATCATCCTTCGTGTTGCCAAAAAGGTTGAAATTTTGACTACACCTCTGCCAAATGCTCCTCCCAACACGGCAACTGCTCTTGAACAAGAGGCATATCGTGTTGAATATGAGAAGCACAATGATGTGGCGTGTCTCATGCTTTCGGGGATGTCTGCTCAATTGCAAAAAAAAATTGAGCACTATCCGCCTATGAGCATGCTAGATGAACTAAAATGTATGTTTGAGAAGCCACCAGCAGCTGAACTGTATGAACTAATTGAAAAGGTTCACAGCTGCAGGAAGGAGGTTGGCAAATCTGTCTCCGACCACGTCCTCGAGATGAAACATCACTTGGACCATTTGGAGAAGCTCGGCTGTGGTTACTCGAACGATGTATGTGTCGGACTCATCAATCATTCCCTTAATCAGGAACGATTTGGTGATTTTGTCCGCAATTTTAACATGCATTGCACGGGGAAGACAGTGAATGAGTTACATGCAATGCTTGTAGACTACGAGAAGAGATTGCCAAAGAAGGCTCCTACACCTGTTGTACTCGCAATACAGGGTGGTAGGGTAAATAAGCCTAAGCCGCAAGCAGATAAGAAAGGGAAAGGAAAAGGAAATGGGAAACAAGTTGTCATCCCACCAGCTCCTAAGAAGAACCCTGGAAAGAAAAAGGAGAATCCTAAGAAGGATTTATCTTGCCACCACTGCAACTCACCGGGTCACTGGAAGCGGAACTGTCCAGTTTATCTGAATGAGTGCATTCAGAATAAAAATAAGATGGTGCCTAGCTCATCAGGTATTTTTATGTTTGAATTATTTTCTTTTCCTCATAAGCAAAATTCCTGGATATATGATACAGGATGTGGTACTCACATCTGTAATACATCGCAGGGACTTAGAGGGGCAAAGAAGCTGACCTGTGGAGAGAGATACTTGTACGTTGGAAATGGAAAGCGTGCAGCTGTCGAAGCCATAGGGACTTTTGATTTAGTGTTGCCTTCGGGCTTAATTTTAGAACTAAATAATTGTCATTATGCACCCTCCATTGTTAGGGATGTCATTTCAGTTTCTTTGTTAAAAGATATTGGTTTTATGCACACTTTTACCAGTTATGGAATTTCAGTTTCTTTAAATAATGTTTTTTACTTTAATGCAATTCCTATGCTTGGTGTGTTTGAAATTGATATGGATGGTTGTATATCCAATGAAAATAATTCGTTGTATAGCATTAGCAATAAGAAGAGCAAGTCGAACTGTGACTCTTCTTATCTTTGGCATTGTCGCCTTGCCCATATTGGCAAGAAACACATGGAAAAGCTGCAACACGATGGGCTTTTACAAACGATCCATGATGAATCATTTGACAAATGCGAGTCTTGCATAGCTGGGAAGATGACAAGGAAACCTTTTTCACCACAAGTGGAAAGGGCTTCTGATCTACTTGGATTAATACACACTGATGTGTGTGGTCCACTTAGACATGTGTCAAAACGTGGTGTTGTCTACTTCTTAACCTTTAAGGATGATTTCAGTCGTTATGGTTATGTTTATTTACTTAAACATAAACATGAAGTCTTTGAAACATTTAAGGTCTTCAAAAGTGAAGTAGAATTACAACTCGGTAAGAAGATTAAAGCTCTTCGATCCGATAGAGGTGGTGAGTATATAAGTCAAGAGTTCAAAGATTACTTAGCTGAGTGTGGAATTATCCAGCAACTCACATCTCCTTATACTCCACAACAAAATGGTGTATCTGAAAAGAGAAATCGTACCTTACTTGACATGGTACGATCAATGTTTGAACTTACGACTCTTCCTTTTACTTTTTGGGATTATGCCCTTGAAACTGCTATTCGCATTTTGAACATGGTTCCAACAAAGAAGGTTGTTAAAACTCCATATGAAATATGGACAGGAAAAGCTCCCAACTTTTCTTACTTAAAGGTCTGGGGATGTGAAGCGTTTGTTAAACGTGACACACCTGATAAGCTCCAAGCCAGATCTGTTAAGTGTATCTTTGTAGGATACCCTAAGGAAACTATGGGTTACTACTTTTACTACCCAGCTGAGAACAAAGTCATCGTGGCTAGGTATGGAGATTTCCTTGAAAGGAATCTCATATCTCAAGAACTCAGTGGGAGAGTATATGATCTGGAATATGATCAAGAAGATACAACACCTTCTGAAAATACTAGCCAACTTCAAGAAGAACCTGAAAGCTTAGGTGCTTGATGAATGTGTAAATACTCGTCATTTTTGGTTAAATCTGAACTGCAAAACGTCTAAAAATGCTCAAAAATGCATCAAAATACTGAAAATATTCCAAAATTGCATTTTATATGTTTCAGATGCAAAATGTTTAAAATCAGATGAAAAATGAGCTAAGTTTGCATAATTGGCAGTTTCAGTCCCCCAAGTTTCTAAAATTGTCAAAAATAGTCCCTGAGTCCTAATTTCAAAAGAAAAATCACCAAAGGTCCTTTTTAAATCATAAGTTGTCAAAATTAGTATTTTGGTGAAAAATATCAAAAGTTTGAGAAAATTACAAAATTAGTCCTTCAAGTTTGAAATTTGGCAAAAATGGCCCCTGGAAATTTGAAAATGGCAAGTTTGGTCCTTGTACTTTTTGAGATTGTCACTTTTGGTCCCTTGAAACATCTTTGATGAATTGGCAGCTAAGGTCCTTCAATTTTCAGAAATGACAACATAAGTCCTTGTGTTATTAAACCTTTACACCTTTGACCTTGTCACAATTCATTTTGACCCCTGCCATAGCTTTTGGACCCTGCCACTTTTGACCCCCTTCCTTTTAATAATCCAACCCAGTCAACCCCTCTGGTCAAATGAAGAAAACGCGCCAAAAAGCACTGTCTTCCCAACTGCTTCTGCTTCACCTCTGCATACACTCAAGCACCCATCACCTTATCCCTTCCTTGTTCCCCCCACCTCCACACAACTACAAAACACATTTAATGCTACCTCTAGCCCTTTACTCAACCCCCAACTGTCAAAATCCCTATTTCCCGCCAAAATGAAATCAAAGGCCAAGATTGCCTAAAGTGATCCTAGGGCCTCAAACACAGCTGGGATTTGATGAGAGAGGTGTGAGAAGATGTTTGGAATATATAAGGAAGCAATGAGAAGCAAGAAGGGGTGGTAGCTAGTTTTATAGTTTTTTCTTAAATGTCGTTTTTAAATTAATGTTTTAAGTTTAAGTCCAAATGATGTAATCTCAGTTTCTTTGTATCACTTTTAAGTTAAACTATCATTGTAATGTGTTGTTAAGTATCAATCCAAGTTTTATTCAAGTTCTAAGTTTATTGGTCACTGTTACAATTTTCAGTTTCAAATTCTTATCTACAAGTGTTAGTAGCTTATTTTTAAGCTCATATAAGCTCACATAAGCTCCTTATAGCTTTTGATGAGCTTACAATTAAATTTTAAGCAAAATTGTGAAATGGTCAATGAAAGTCAACAGTAAAGAGAAAATGGTTCAAACAGGAATGGTGATGATAATAGTTGTTGCAGAGGATGAAAATGGGTTGGATTAGATTAGCTTAGAGTATTTTTGGGTTTGGTTTGGCCTGCAACACTAGCTGGACTCTTGTGAGTATTTGTCCAATTTTCATTCTCACATCATATTGCATATTCTGTTTTTACTTATCATTAACTGTTCAAATTTGGTTATTTAGTTGTACTTAGGTTATTTAATATCAGTTTGATCCATAATATTAGCTAGTGTAATGTTTAGTTTCATTTTAAAGTTCAAAACAGTTATATATAGAGTGTTTGGTTTAGCTGCATATACTATGTTCAGGCTTGTTCAGTGTTTAAAGTTTGTTGATTCATGCTTGTTAAGCTTAGTTAGACTCAATTCAGCCATCTTATTGCCTGCAAAATCTCTCAAAGTCAAAAATTCACCTTATCTGTCTTAATCTGTAAGCTGTTGTGGTTTTGGACAAGCAAAATCTTGTTTTGTATTTGGAATTCATAGGTCTAGCCTGCATTAACTTTATTTCATCATATTACATCTAGATCAGTCCAAAATTTGGCTTCAAATCTCAACTTGGTCAAATTTTTTAGTTTTGTCAAAAAGTCAAAATCATTGAAAAACCTGTTTTGGGCTCAACTAGGAAGAATTTTCATGGATTCATTTCTAGGCCAATCTTAGTGAAACTTATGGTTTTAAAATCTTCAGTAGGTCTATTTTCTTATCCTCATTTTTGTCAAATTTTGTGAATTTTTCTTAAGCTTCTAATGGGCTTGTCAAAAAGGGATTAAATCCCCTGTGCAGGGCATTGAGTCTGCACAGGGATTATGCATG
This sequence comes from Chrysanthemum seticuspe, assembly GCA_019973895.1. Lineage (NCBI taxonomy): Eukaryota > Viridiplantae > Streptophyta > Magnoliopsida > Asterales > Asteraceae > Chrysanthemum > Chrysanthemum seticuspe. The sequence continues at coordinate 315,479,488 of BPTQ01000005.1, forward strand.
TTTGGCAAGGTTTGCATTAGGCTCATTTGAGCTTATCTAGGTCTCAGCTTAGGCTTATAGATAGCCACCCAGGTCTAGTACAGGGTCCCACTTCCATTTTGTTGTTTCAGCTTATTGTATGTCTTATGCTTAAGCTTAAAGTAGCCACCTAAAACTGTTTTGGCTTATAATAGCTCATATAGTCAAATCTTAGCAACTTGTAATCCAGAGGATATGGCTTGTTGATTCTAGTTGCATTTGATCACTTTTAGCTTATTTTAGCTTGTGTATCAGTTTGGTGCTTGTTTTGTCCCTTTAGCTTATCCAAGTGCTTATTTCATAAGCACTTTGCTCATCAGTTTCATAATTCCTCCACACAACCCCTTGTTTTTCCATTTTTCCTAGATTCCTCACTTTATTTTAAGCTTATCTTGAATTTTGCAGATTTTTCTAAGTTGGTCTGCTATTTTTCTGCATTTAAATTAATTTTTAGGCCTTTTTAATTAGCTTTAAATACAAAAAATTAAGAAAAGGTTCAAAAAAATAATTTTTCATTTTTCTTAAGTTAAGATAAATATAAAAAGCCAAAAAAATATTTTTCTAGATTTTTCTTAGTTAAATTTGTATTTTTAAATAATTTAATTAGTTTTTAATAGTTTTTAATTCCTAGAAAATAGAAAAATATTCAGAAAAATACAAAAATAGTTTTGAAAATTCTATTTTGATATTTTAGATTTTTCTAAGTCTTAATTTTATTTTTCTAGCTTTATTTCCTAATTTCTTGTATTTTAGGCTATTATTAAATAGTTAAAATTAGTTTTTAATTAATAATAATTAAATAAATAGTTATAAAAATAATTTTCTTTTTCTAAATATTTTCTTTTATCATTAGGTTTGTAAAAATATCATTTTCATATTTTTAGGATTAATATTGTGTAAGTTTCACTTTTTCTTTTGTACGCTATGTAGTTTTTAATTTCAGTTTTATAAAAACATAAAAACAAAAACATCATTTTAAAAATAGTGATAGCGTTTATTTAATATTTTTTATCTTTTTAATTTCCTTTAATTTGAATTTAAGCCGTTGTAATTTGTTGGCTTTTCCTGTAGTTATAATATCATTCAAATCCTTTTTTCGTTCAAATCTCTCGATCACTATTCGTCGGGTGATCCATTGCATAGCTCGCTGGGACATAACGACCCGGGGAAACACTATACTCCCCTGATCTTCATTGCATTTGTTTCCAGACTGTTTTAAGTTTGTTACGGTCGGCCATTCACAAGTGGCCGGCTTGAGTGATAAAACTTGATTGTCTGGGAGCGAATCAGTGCTCCTCCTGAAGTTGTTCCCATTCGTAGGTCTGAAAGGACTATACGTGCACCTGACCGTCTATGTCTTAACGTAGAGGTGGTGGAAAATATGGTTGGGGATCTTAATGAACATGCCAACTATAAGGCTGCCATGGCTGATCCTGAGAAGGATAAATGGCAGATTGCTATGAATGGGGAAATGCAATCCATGAAAGATAATGATGTCTGGATTGAAGTTGACCTTCCTCCCAATGCTAAAGTCTTTGGAAGTAAGTGGATCTTCAAAAAGAAAGCTGACATGGATGGCAATGTACACACCTACAAGGCTCGTCTGGTGGCTAAAGGTTTTACTCAAAACTATGGCGTTGACTACGAGGAGACATTCTCTCCTGTAGCGGACATAAGAGCTATTAGGATTCTCATAGCTATAGCTGCACACTATGACTATGAGATTTGGCAAATGGATGTCAAAACCGCTTTTCTGAATGGCCGTCTAGATGAAGACATCTATATGGCACAGCCGGAAGGGTTTGTGAATTCATTATTTCCTAACCGTGTATGCAAGCTTAAGAGGTCCATTTATGGACTGAAGCAAGCATCAAGGCAATGGAATAAAAGATTCGATGGAGAAATCAAAGGTTTTGGATTTACTCAGAATCTTGATGAGCCGTGTGTATATCACAAAGCTAGTGGGAGTCATGTTACTTTCCTCATTCTGTATGTTGATGACATATTAATCATGGGAAATCATATACCAAGTCTGAATGAGGTGAAAGCCTATCTTGGTAAATGTTTTTCGATGAAAGACTTAGGGGAAGCAGCATATATACTCGGAATCAAGATCTACAGGGATAGATCAAGGCGGCTAATTGGTTTAAGCCAAAGTGCTTACATTGACAAAATATTGAAGAGATTCAATATGCAAAATTCCAAGAAGGGATTTTTGCCAATGCAAGTAAATCATGGTTTGAGCAGCCAAGGCTGTGCTTCAACGCCTGCAGAGGTGGCGCGTATGAAGAAAGTTCCTTATGCTTCGGCTGTAGGATCTATCATGTACGCGGTGCGATGCACAAGGCCGGATGTGGCGTTTGCTCAAAACTTGACCAGTCGGTATCAACAGAATCCGGGTGAAATTCACTGGACTGCTGTTAAACATATTCTCAAGTACCTAAGGGCTACAAGAGATATGTTCATAGTGTATGGGGGAAATCCAGAATCAGAACTCTCTGTTACAGGTTACTGCGATGCATCCTGGAAGTGTGACAAAGATGATACGAAGTCTCAGACGGGTTACATATTTGTCAGCAATGGAGGTGCTGTGGATTGGAAGAGTAAGAAACAGACAACACTTGCAATGTCTGCTACATAAAGTGAGTACATAGCAGCGTCTGAAGCTGCCATGGAAGCTGTTTGGATAAGGAAATTTGTTTCGGGGCTTGGTGTTATGCCGTCGATTGAAAATCCTATTAAAGTATATTGTGACAATTCAGCTGCAATTACTTTTGCCCATGAACCTGGAGTCATGAAGGGCACCAGACACTATCCTAGACAATATCACTATGTTCGAGAGCAAGTCGAGATAGGTGAAATTGAGTTGCTCAAGGTTCACACAGATGATAACCTAGCAGATCCGTTAACGAAGGCCTTGCCTGGTGAAAAACTTAATCATTTATCTGATAAGTTTGGACTTCGTTTAGCTAGTAGTTTCATGCCCATCTGTGACTAAGTATTTTAGATAAAGGATATTGTAAACATTATTATTGTAATGAAATAAAGTATTTTTGTTATGTTTATTATTCATTTATTATGATGTTGTCCTGTATTTGCATGTTTAAATCCTTGAATAACTTAAGTTATTCTAAATAGTTCGTTGTCAATCAATAACATGGGAATGATATTGAATTAAGACAAATCTGAGTATTAGTTAGAATATACTTGAAAGTATATTGATGCGTAGCATGACTAATTTCAGATGATATTCAATGAATTGAATATAGGACTTATCCCACCCGCATGATAATACTTTATGGATCTTTGTCATTAAGTATATCATGGATATTTATCCTCTGACTTGAGATACAAGAGATATGTCATGGATGTAGTGCATTTTTGTGAAGCAATCTAACGCTACACGTAACTGGTAGTTATAAGGGTTGTTTTCAGAAGTGTTGCGAAATTTATGAATCCTGCTTGTAGTCAAAATAGGATTTGTTTCCTTCAAATTTATTTTGAAGTATAATACTACTGGGCCCCTCGTAGGATTGTTAAGATGTTTGTATGGCCATACCCAAGGTCTTCTGGAATATGTTCAGAAGAATTGGTAATCTTAATCAATCATATAAAGCGAGAAACAGAATAGTTAAGTAAGAAATGAGTGAGATCCATATTCTTATTAACATGGTATTAGAAACAAAAGGATGAATATGATGATGAATCATCAAACTTGGTTTTTCTCCAGAAAACCATACACGAGTTGTACCGGGGGCATTGCCGTGTTGCTAGACGCTAACCAATGTCATTTCACGTTTTGTAAACATATCCAAGTGGGAGCTGTTGGAAATGTATATATTTACAAACATGTAAATGTCCGGATTCGAACTCGTGACCACGGGATTGCACACATTAGCGAATGAGAATTAAAGTTAATAATTAATGTTTATGTTTACGATTAATTATTGCACATTAAGTCTGGTTAACGACCGTTATGTATTTAACGGAAAAATGACTAACGACCGTTAAAATGAAAAGAGAAGGACTAGTATTGGAAAAACTTGAAATGAAAAGTTTGGGTTTTCCCTTGGGCTTGTCCTATGGCCGGCCAAGGGTAATGGGTTTCAACCCAATCCCTAACTTGTTCCCAAAGTATTCCAACTACTATATAAAGAGGGTTAGGTTCTAGGGTTTCATACACTTGTGCATTGAATTAACCCTAGATCTCTCATCTCCTCTCTCTTGTCCCATTTTCGGCCGAACACCCCATTTGTAAGGGAGTTTGGTTTCGTTTTTCTTAAACGAGGACTTGTGTTAGATCTAGCAATCGCTTGATTCGTTGGTTAATTCATGTGTACAAGAACGTGGTAGTAAGACATTATTCTTACACCATTTGGTTTGAGTTGTAGAACGGTAAGGGACAACTCTTTAAACCACTTTTTTGGTTTGCTCAAAAGATCTGACATTCGCAAGAGGTACGTTACGCATACTTTCAGTTACTTAATTTGTTTGTTATGATCTTTAGTCTTCCGTTGTGTACTCTTAATGTCTTTATGTTTTATTGTATTTCATAAACTCAACGTAAATTAACAAAGTCATCTTAATAGTATCAAAGTTTCCTCATGCCTAGCTGATTAGAAAGAACTTTCTCAATTTTGTTACCGAGTAATATATTGCAATATCATTAGCAATGTGACCAACTCAATCCCTTTATAGATGAATGTAATGACATATTATTAATTATATGATCATTCGTACACCTTAACATACATGAACAAATAACCGAATCGGCAGATTCGTAGTTAAAGTAAATAAGTGGGAACAAACTAGATTGTGGTATGTGTGACTTGGATCATACATGCATGAATTCTATAAAATAATATAACAAGAACAATGCTACAATTAGATTATAAGAACATAAACTTACCATAAAAATAAAAGCTTAAAGTGATTAAAGTTGCACCAAAGCTAAATGGTAATAGAGGTCGTAAAGTTTCACTTTCAGTAGAGAAGATAGATTTAGGGTTAAGCTATTTAGTTCCCAAATTAGATGAACGTTTGTAAACGCAACCGGAGATATAGATGGATGTTTTGATGTTTGGGTTTTTAGTTTTGGTCGGTTATTTTGGTTCGGTTTTTTAATTTTCGGTTTGGTTTCGTTTTTTTCGAGTTTTTTGCTCACCCCTATTTTTTTAATGTAATTCAATGCTACTTTTATTTGGATCATTAGGTTCTTTATTATTACTTTATGGTAACAAACCAGCATGTTGTGTCTCGATCTTCAGGTTGTTGTTTCGTTCGTTGTCGGGTTCAATGTCTATATCGTTGTTTTTTCCGTGTTTGGATGAGTTTGGTTCGCATCAGCCTCTTTGCTCAACCCTAGATAAAGTTACATGACCAAAGTTACAAATTAAGCAAGGGTTTTTCCAGTTCGTCACATAGTAGTTATAGTTACTTAGAAATGAGATAAACTATATTAACGTTACTCAAAGATTGTATTTACTTGCAAAACAAACTATATATTTGACCTACAAGCTTATAAATTTGATTATTGCAAACAAGCTTTTGCTAAGGCCCGCTAAGAAGACGGGCTTCGCTGTATGAATCTATTTTGATGGGCTTACTATTTTTTAGTCAAATTGCAAATGAAAACCGATCAGACCATCTTTATTTATTCTACTTTTAGCAACAAACGCTCATAAGAACCTAAAGAAAACAAACACAACGTTTACCTCTCACATATTGACCTTGTTACCGGTCGATGTGAGACCGTCAGTTAGTCAGTTTCTCGTTTTTCTAAACGAAATTAAGACACTCTAATAGTATATTGTCTACTTGATCAAGATCAACAACAATACCTAATCACGTGTGAACGAGATATAGGGTTGATCAAGATCATAATAATATCTTTTTAGTGTGCATTTAAAGTTTCATTTCATTCTCTATCACAGATTCATTTATGAGAAATGGACTAATATTCGTTAAAAAATTAGTCGAATCACAAATGTAGTGATTTATGATATGTGTACAAATGTAAGTAGCTCTTTCTAGACTAAATGAAGTGGACGTGACACCTAACATGTGAGAGTATCTATTGGTCATGGCCACTTAGAATCTTAAGGTTATACCATACTTCACTCTCTATTATGTTATATGTGTACGCAAGTTTACATTTGTCTATTTATATGCAGTAGATGTATAATCTTCAATGGCGCAGTATCTATATGTATAATCTACAATGGCGTGGGACATATGTGTAAATGGTTGTGTGTTCAAGTCCTGCTTAAAACATATGTGTAAATGTTGTGAGATAGTTAAAATTGTCGTTCTAAAAAAATCAGCGAAACTATATATGACAAAAATTGAACGTGATTAAGGAAACAAAGGCAATTTATACTCCATATCATTCATTATTGTTTGTTTTGCCTAGATACCAAAGAGAATTAATACAAACTGCAAAGTAATCAATTTCCAAACAAACTATATGAAATCATAATTATTGATTTTCAGTAATTTAAAAACCCACACACCTACGGAGTATCACATTATGTTTTAGTTGATATTAAAATCAACAATCTCCTAGGTTGGAGGGTGCGCTTGGGCTTTTGATACTCTTTCATGTAGTGCCTAATTGTCGTTTATAATGTCGCGTCAGTTTTTCTCTATTTTTCTTACCTGTTGTTAGCACTCTTTTCATCATCTCCTTAACTTTTTCTTATTTGTTACAGAGTATTAGAATAATGCCCCAAATAAACACAAAAACCTAAAACGCACACTTATAATCACCTTTTTTTGTCTGCATTCCATCGGCGTAACCTTACAGCAAGGTACACTAAATTGGCGGCAACACGGGGTGGGGGGGTTTGCCGTTGTTGCGACATGTACCCCTTTGCCACTTGTTTTAGCTCTCCAATCCTCCAAGCCTTAAACTTATAAACTGACTCACGTATAACTAGACTGAAAAATCTTCGTTTAAAACTTAAAAAAGTTTGTCCACTGCTAAGTTTACATATTCAACTCGTACATTTTATATTTTTGTTATAGTGATTGGTTAATTCGTTTTATTTTATTAAAAAGACAGAATTATAAATTTGTGGAATAAGTATGTCTTAAAAGTATATAATGAAACGCTAAAAGTGTGGTGGTGTGCAGAGATAGAGACAGCTATTGTTGTTTAAGTCACTGAAAAGGGAGCAAATTGTGAGCTTTTGTATATATCTCCACAAAAACACATACAACAGCTAGTCGGCTAGCTACCAATTTTAGACCCTAGCTTTTGGCCCAACCATCGACACCCCCTTCAATTCCCTTGAATCTATGCAACATTTTATGTCAAATATATGACAAAACCAAAATGCTAAAAAAATACAAAACAATATTTCAAACATAAAAAGTATAAGAGTATTTTATCAAGAAATAAATAAATAAAAGAATGTGTAAAAGTATAAGGTATGTATGAATAAAAAAATATACATTATTATTCATGTTAATTGTATGAATGAATGACAAATACTACTCGTATTAATGTTCAATCAGTATTATGCTACGTAGTATTTTATTTATTTATTGTTTACTTTTTATTTTTTCTTTTTGTTAATTTGTTATAGCTTTCCCCAATTACATTTTGGTCGATTCATCAAAGTATTTCATCCACACATATATCTTCAAAGAAATTTATGTTTAAATATATCGTAACAAAAACTCAGTAAAACTCTATATTTTCAAAAAAGTTGATGTACTTGTTTCAAAATTATTTACACAATACAAGATTTATTGAGACATTATATTTTAGTAATAATAGTCGACTTTTTTCACCAACTTAGATGCTAATGACCGGTTTATTATTATTTTTTTAACGGCGGATTTTATAAATAAAACTAGCAAGAAGCTAGAACTTACAACGAAATAAGATTAGGGTTTTTTAGCCAATCAATGAAACTAAAACAAGTCTTACATCGAGAACGAATCCATAAAAAAGAACGACAAGTCACTTCATCCAAAACATTCACCTTAGCATGATCCTCTTGACCGAAGATCTTTGTGTTGCGCCACTTCCAAACAAACCACCACACAATATAACAAATACCTTCAAAATTTTGTTTGAGCTTCGAAGGAAGTCTGAGATTCGACATCCATATGCACCAGTCTTCAAACGAGTTGCTCTCCTGATAATCCATATCCCACCAACTCGTAATCTTACGCATAACAACACTAACGAACTTGCATGAGAAGAAAAGGTGCCTAGACGACTCAGCCGAACAATCACACATAGGACATAAAATGGAGTCAATTTCCATACCCCTACGAGATAAATTAAATCTAGTGGGTAAACAATCGTGCTTAACCTTCCAAGCGTGAACATTGATCTTAATGGGAACCACATTTATCCATCTAGTCTTCGTATTAGACGTCGGAAGAATGACATCATCAATAACTTTCCTAACTGATGACACGGAGAATTCACCCGAACCAACTAAAGACCAGTTCCACCTATCTTGAGAATTGTTGAGAATAATCCCCTCTACCTTTTCCTTTAATAACTCAAATTGAGCCTGCTCCACTCCTCCTCTCGGCTTACGTCTAAACGAATGATCCAAACCTCCATATGACAGCTTTGATGAAACCTGTATACTTTTCATCGTTTCAAGCGCGTACAACCGAGGAACTTGTAACACCCCTAAAATACCGCAGCGGAAGATTGTGTCTTTGGGGTGCTACTTCATAATACAAAGTACAAGTTATAGAAAACGACCTCTAAATGAGACGTTTTGAAAAGTTACCATTCGATAAATGAAATCAGAGTTACAAACAATGAGGTCCCAAAGTATAATACATAAATGTTTCGAATAGTAAATGATAAAAGCATAAGTCTTCAAAATATGTCATGCGACTCTATGTTCCATGCAACAGCTATCGTCTTATTGACCTGAGATAAACATGCTTAAAGTGTCAACACAAAGGTTGGTGAGTTCATAGAGTTTGTTTTGAATAAGTTGAAAATCCTTTAAAGAATATTCACACAGCAAAGGCATTGTAAGTCCACTCAGTTTCAAGTTCCGCCCATACAAAACTTGCAACCTGTGTGTTTACAACCCAGTGTTAAAAATAGTAAGTCAATCATGTATGCATGTATCATAATAGTTAAAAGTATAAATGTTTTAAGTATGTAACTAGTATATTGATCACGTACACGTGCATCAAAACTTATGCAATTAGCCATGAGTCTCCACTCCATCTCCAGAAACCTCAACTGGGTATGATGCTCACAAGGAAAGTAATAGCATTGGTTCTACTTCATCTCCGAAACCCAATGCGTGTGTTATCCAAGGAGACTTTGTGTTGCTCATAAGGAAAGTAATAGCATTAGTTTTTCTTCATCTCCGAAACCCAATGCGTGTGTTATCCAAGGAGACTTATCATGCGAACGAGGGGACTGCTCCATGTATGTTGGGAGACTTTCAGGTTTAGTATAACACAATCAAGTATAACGCAATCAAGTATATAACACAATCAAGTATAATGCAATCAAGTGTAATGCAATCAAGTATAAATGCTATCAAGTATTATGCAATCAAATATAAAAAGAATAGCGTAGCATAAAAGTGTAAATATTTTGAGTATTTGTATTTGTAAAAGCAAGTAGTTGAGCATGTATCTCCCCCAAAAGTTTGTAAACAATTAATAGAAAGTGGGGCTATGAAAACTCACCTTAAAAAATGATATCACAACGTATAACGGAATCGATGGATAAGCCTGGAAGTCTCTACGTATAACCTAGAATATGATGTCAACTCTTAGGTTTGGAATAACGATGCTAAAGTATAAACATCCCTATATACGCCCTTATATTGATCATGATGTAGTATTTGTATGTTTGTTTATAGAAATGATTTTAGTTTGTATATCTCGTACTACCGTTCGGGTCATCATAATTCAGAGGTCATGCAGTAAACGTTCGAGGAGCTAGGACACTTTAATTCGTAAATCCAGCAACTCGTCGATCCGTTTACCCAAATGAACCCCTCACATGAAGTTCCCTGGTGTTGTAGTGCTCAATACGTAAAACATGTATTTTTGATTACTTGATTATATGATATATTAAGAGTTTATAAATACAATAAATAAACTAACCAAGTTTATAAGTATTTAAATAAGTTTGAGTCTTATGTATACTTACCTTAAAATAGAATGCTTGAGTATGGAAAAATAAAATATTAGCGGAGCTTCGACGTAGAATTTGCAATCTTCGAAAACCCAAGGCTATTAGAAGATTATAACAACGCCTTCTTGAGAACCCGAAGAAGAAAAGACGATTATAACATCTTTTTAGAGACTTGAAGTTATTTGAAGATTATAACGACTCTTTCTTGAAAACTTCCCCGAACGAAGATCAAACACTAGTTTTCTTTCAAAAACTAGTTAACATTCTTACAAAATATAAGATAAGTGCCTCAGGGTTTTAGGACTTTGATAGATAAAGAGGTGTGGTGCAAGAAAATATGTAGTTTTTAGCTTGGTATTTATATGGAAAATTTAGGAGTTAACTATATATTGGGTTAAAAACTAACCATGGTTAAGTTGTATACTTGTACTGATCTAAAAAATGATCAAATATCATCCCTACATGTGTTTTTACACGTTTCATATGAGGATGTGGTGATAAGATTGGAATTTCTTGATAATATCTTGATTTTAATGAGTGTAGTTCGGTTCCGAAAATCGCTAACGGTAAGTAAAAATATGAAACTTATAGGAATGATTAAACTCATCAATATACTCATTATTATATTATAAAAATAAGTGATAAGTTTAATGGGTCGCGTAAACGCTGTTAAAACTGGAAACGTAGGCTAAATACGTGAAAAATGCAATTTATCAGAAAAGAACGAGATTTCAGGGAAATGACCGTGAATATATTTAAAGTAGACTAAAAGTTGTCTATGAGTGATATGAGATGTCAAAATATAGTTTTCGTTATACGTGGGATAACTTAACAGTTATACGTGAAGTCTAAAAGTTACGCGATTTAAGCAAAAATGTAGAACGTACAAGGTTAATTTCTTTATGGTCAAAGGAGGAGGGAAATATGTTTGAATTTTCCAAAAATGTAAAAGTATCTAAACATCTTAGGAAATACAGTGCAGGAATGGTTAAGTCTGGGTCTAAGTAGAATTGTTTAAAACGTAAGTTTAGTCTCGTACGGCTCAGGGTTTATTTGGTAACATTTAAATGAAATCTTAAAAATTCTCTAATTAATTATGAGTGATCTAAAAATTAATCTGATGTGGGAAAAATTGTCAGAGCTGGTTTTTGTTATGCACGGGATGTTTAAATGGTGCTCCGACCAAAACGAAACTTTAAGACGATGTTTTCTTAATAACTTTTGCGAAGATGATCTAACGATTGTCAAACTCTCAGGTTATTACTAAAATAAATTATCTTACGAGAATGTGAAATAAAAATTTTGGTGATGAATAGTAAAAATAAATAGTAACAGTAAATAGTAAAAATGAGTAGTGACCCGAAATTGCGAATTGTTACAGTCTCTACCCCTTATGGGAACTTCGTCCCGAAGTTCTGTTGATGTTAACTACTTATATTGTGTCTAAGAAAAATGTGGTCTCTAAAACAGTGGGGTTCTCTCTTATTCAACAGGAATAGTGTATGGGTTACGTTGTAATACACCCATAATGTGGTTAGGGAATCGTATCGGATGCAAATAAGCCCACTTATTTATTATTCATTACTTACATAAAGAAGCGTCCAAGTTTATGTAATTAATGGGTTATAAACATATGGTTCGGTGGTTTATAACTTCTTTATTTGAATAAAGAGGCATCCCAATTCATTCAAATAAGGAGATTATAAATCATCCTACTTAAGATTTCCTGTCACAAAACTCGCTTTCTAAGAAAGATAATAAGATAAACAAGTCATCAAATCCCTAAAGCTAAGTAATAATATTATTTAACTCAAATCTCATGTCTCATCAAACAAGAACTGTCACAAGATCAAGTTAAATAATTAGTTATTACTGAGCTCCATATTTTTAATGACTCGATTAAATTCTGGGGTTTCCTAATTATTACTAATGTCATATGATCCAACAACGTGGATCTAAGCAAACAACTAACAAGAAGCATATGCGCACGAAGTGTGTGTAAGGCAATTATAGTGGAGAGTCTTAACGTATAAAGCAGTTATAGTCTAGGCTCTTTAATGCAAACTAGTTCTCTTTAACCAATGCTCTGATACCAATCTGTAACACCCCCAAAATACCGCAGCGGAAGATTGTGTCATTGGGGTGCTACTTCATAATACAAAGTACAAGTTATAGAAAACGACCTCTAAATGAGACGTTTGGAAAAGTTACCATTCGATAAATGAAATCAGAGTTACAAACAATGAGGTCCCAAAGTATAATACATAAATGCTTCGAATGGTAAATGATAAAAGCATAAATCTTCAAAATATGTCGTGCGACTCTATGTTCCATGCAACAGCTATCGTCTTATTGACCTGAAATAAACATGCTTAAAGTGTCAACACAAAGGTTGGTGAGTTCATAGAGTTTGTTTTGAATAAGTTGAAAAGCCTTTAAAAAATATTCACACAACAAAGGCATTGTAAATCCACTCAGTTCCAAGTTCCGCCCATACAAAACTTACAACCTGTATGTTTACAACCCACTGCTAAAAATAGTACGTCAATCATGTATGCATGTATCATAGTAGTTAAAAGTATAAATGTTTTAAGTATGTAACTAGTATATTGATCACGTACACGTGCATTAAAACTTATGCAATTAGCCATGAGTCTCCACTCCATCTCCAGAAACCTCAGCTGGGTATGATTCTCACAAGGAAAGTAATAGCATTGGTTCTACTTCATCTCCGAAACCCAATGCGTGTGTTATCCAAGGAAACTTTATGTTGCTCATAAGGAAAGTAATAGCATTAGTTTTTCTTCATCTCCGAAACCCAATGCGTGTGTTATCCAAGGAGACTTATCATGCAAACGAGGGGACTGCTCCGTGTATGTTGGGAGACTTTCAAGTTTAGTATAACACAATCAAGTATAACGCAATCAAGTATATAACGCAATCAAGTATAATGCAATCAAGTGCGATGCAATCAAGTATAAATGCTATCAAGTATTATGCAATCAAGTATAAAAATTATAGCGTAGCATAAAAGTGTAAATGTTTTGAGTATGTGTATTTGTAAAAGCAAGTAGTTGAGCATGTATCTCCCCCAAAAGTTTGTAAACAATTAATAGAAAGTGGGGCTATGAAAACTCACCTTAAAAAATGATATCACAACGTATAACGGAATCAATGGATAAGCCTGGAAGTCTCTACGTATAACCTAGAATATGATGTCAACTCTTAGGTTTGGAATAACGATGCTAAAGTATAAACATGCCTATATACGCCCTTATATTGTTCATGATGTAGTATTTGTATGTTTGTTTATAGAAATGATTTTAGTTTGTGTATCTCGTACTATCGTTCGGGCCATCATAATTCAGAGGTCATGCAGTAAACGTTCGAGGAGCTAGGACACTTTAATTCGTAAATCCAGTAACTCGTCGATCCGTTTACCCAAATGAACCCCTCACATGAAGTTCCCTAGTGTTGTAGTGCTCAATACGTAAAACATGTATTTTTGATTACTTGATTATATGATATATTAAGAGTTTATAAATACAATAAATAAACTAACCAAGTTTATAAGTATTTAAATAAGTTTTAGTCTTATGTATACTTACCTTAAAATAGAATGCTTGAGTATTATGGAAAAATAAAATATTAGCGGAGCTTCGACGTAGAATTTGCAATCTTCGAAAACCCAAGGCTATTAGAAGATTATAACAACACTTTCTTGAGAACCCGAAGAAGAAAAGACTATTATAACAACGTCTTTTTAGAGACTTGAAGTTATTTGAAGATTATAACGACTCTTTCTTGAAAACTTCCCCGAACGAAGATCAAACACTAGTTTTCTTTCAAAAACTAGTTAACTTTCTTACAAAATATAAGATAAGTGCCTTAGGGTTTTAGGACTTTGATAGATAAAGAGGTGTGGTGCAAGAAAATATGTAGTTTTTAGCTTTATAGGGAAAATTTAGGAGTTAACTATATATTGGGTTAAAAACTAACCATGGTTAAGTTGTATACTTGTAATGATCTAAGGAATGATCAAATATCATCCCTACATGTGTTTTTACATGTTTCATATGAGGAGGTGGTGATAAGATTGGAATTTCTTGATAATATCTTGATTTTACGGAGTGTAGTTCGGTTCCGAAAATCGCTAACGGTAAGTATTTAATTCATGAAACGTAAAACCGGGTGTCGTAAAAATATGAAACTTGTAGGAATGATTAAACTCATCAATATACTCATTATTATCTTATAAAAATGAGTGATAAGTTTAATGGGTCGCGTAAACGCTGTTAAAACTGGAAACGTAGGCTAAATACGTGAAAAATGCAATTTATCAGAAAAGAACGAGATTTCAGGGAAATGACCGTGAATATATTTAAAGTAGACTAAAAGTAGTCTATGAGTGATATGAGATGTCAAAATGTAGTTTTCGTTATACGTGAAGTCTAAAAGTTACGCGATTTAAGCAAAATGTAGAACGTACAAGGTTAATTTCTTTTTGGTCAAAGGAGGAGGGAAATATGTTTGAATTTTTCAAAAATGTAAAAGTGTCTAAAAATCTTAGGAAATACAGTGCAGGAATGGTTAAGTCTGGGTCTAAGTAAAATTGTTTAAAACGTAAGTTTAGTCTCGTACGGCTTAGGGTTTATTTGGTAACATTTAAATGAAATCTTAAAAATTCTCTAATTAATTATGAGTGATCTAAAAATTAATCTGATGTGGGGAAAATTTTCAGAGTTGGTTTTTGTTATGCGCGGGATGTTTAAATGGTGCTCCGACCAAAACGAAACTTTAAGACGATGTTTTCTTAATAACTTTTGCGAAGATGATCTAATGATTGTCAAACTCTCAGGTTATTACTAAAATAAATTATCTTACGAGAATGTGAAATAAAAATTTTGGTGATGAATAGTAAAAATGAATAGTGACCCGAAATTGCGAATTGTTACAAAACTAACCTTTTAAAAGCCACTTCCCCACACCACGCAACATCCCAAAACGAAGTATTTACCCCGTTACCAACCTTCGGGGTAATAAAACTATACAAATCAATACCATGCATCTTCAACGCCTCAATTTCTTTAATAATACTAAGCCATATAGACGGAAAGCTAGCTTGAAATTGTTTACCAATTTTGTCATCTTCACCATGCAAAGATTTAATCACTCTCGCTCATAAAGATGTCTTTTGAGAAATAAACCTCCACACCCACTTAAACATTAACGCTCTATTTAACGCGAAGAGACTAGACACCCCAAGGCCGCCATAATCTTTAGAAGCCAAGACCTTATTCCATCCAACCTGTAAGATATTGGATTTCACAAACACATCAAACCATGTTTAATGGGGCGTACACTTTAAGGTTTTAGAGAGAGAAAGTTTAGAGGTTTAGGGAACTTAGAGAGAGAAAGTAAAATCTTATTATGAGCTCCAACCCTCTACCTTGGGAGGTAGAGGGTATTTATAGTACCTTACATAAAACGCCACCTACGGGCTGTGGATCAGGCATACAGTGGGTAAAGACCCGTCCGTCCTCCACGGTGTTACTTAACTAAATAATAACTAACATTAAATAACTACGACTACGAGCTTTCTAACGATTACATATACTTGAGGTGACCGACACTTTAATAACTGGATTTTCTAAATCCTAACAATCTCCCCCTAAGAGAGGTCACCTCAAATTACATAGAGTACAAACAGATATTACATTAAGATTGTTCTTGGATTCTTGTTTAAGTTCATAGCTCAGTAGCCCGTAGTCTTTGGTTCTTCATGTTTTGCATGTTTGGATAATCCAAGTGGAGGTCTTTAACTGATCCACGTGATAATGAGTTTTGAGCCAGCTTTGAGATCATCAGCTATCATAAATCTCTGACTTTTCCTTTGTAGTGTTGACATTATGTGAAGTTGTGACGTTGGACCGACATGCTCACATTCTGGATCATGATTTCTTCTCATCAGATTAGCGAAAACTTTAGTTGATTCATGATATTTGTAGCAGCGTAGCAGAAGCATGGAGTGACAATATCTGAGTCGTTGATGCACTTATCATGATTTCTTTAGATATGAATGTGTTGTGTGAGCATACGGCTATGGATTGACCTCTCCATTCTGATCAGCTGCAAACGTTGGGTGTACCTGCATACAACAGTTAGCAATAAAGCGCATGAAAGTGTCTTTGATCACTTTCGTTGAATTGAGGTACACGGCCCACGGTTCCCCGTTGATCAGTACAAGTACTGCCTGTGATCAGGTATGAATCCGAAGAATCTCCTTGACAGGGTTTCGCAGCTGCTCTAGCCGTTCTCAAACTGGAACGTCTCAAAGAAGACAACACGGAGTGAGTGAACCAGCGAATTGAGATTCACTGATTGATGAAAAGAGATTTGAAAAACAATCGTGTACTGCTCAATATAAAGTGTTTTTGCAATACAACGAAAGTTTTATGAAAAATCAGTTATCAATCATAAACACCTTTTATTTTTGAAATATTAGTACACAGTTGATGTGCTAGAGAAAAGAATTTTAAGCACAACGACTGGCTTTTCAAAGGTATCCGTCAATCCATTTCCTGGACCAAGGTTGATTCAATAATGAATCGCCCCATTGTTTCAATCCAGTTGTCACAAGTTTGATATATTGGATAGATCTCACATGCCACCTACCAAGAGCTTATTTGATGTTGGCTCTAGAAGGCTTTCCATCGTCATTGTGAATATGTTTGCATATCACTCAGATGTTCTCGCAATACCACAAGGATAATGCGTAGGACTCTTAAAATATATTCTCTCTTTCCACATTGTGTGAAACAGAGAGTCTTCATTGACAGTGTCCTAATGAGATTTATTGATGATCTCGTGGTTCTATAATCAAAATTGCACATTTGGTTCCTGTGCCGGAGACTAGGGAGAGGGTCTCCTTCTTCAATATCAACCATCTCTAAGAGAAAGTCGATAGATAATGTAGGTTCCCCGTGAGAATGAAACAAGACCCTTTTAAGAGGAACTTGAGTAGCTTGGGAAGTTTAGTGCAGTGCTTCACTGGGTCTATGACGTCTTGTCTTCAATACCAGTGTTACCTTAGTAACAACTAGTAGCATATGTATTGAACCCGGTTTCTGCCCTAAGGTTGAATTATTGGAGGGCTATTTCTTTTCACCCCTTTTCACATTCATTTCTTTTTCATTCTTCAACCCCTTCAGTGCTTACCGAGACTTCATTACTAGAACCTTGTTGGGTTTATTCCAGTTCTAGCTCTATCTCAGTCCGTACTCTTCCCATATTCTCATTTTTCTCCTTTTTTCATCATACCTAAGGACTCTACACTATTTAGTGGATTGTCCCTAGGTAGATCCCTCCAGTTCTGGCGGGATCGTGGGAACAAATACCTAACCTAACCATCCTTATAACTCCATGCATAAAGTAAATTGGTCGGTCTTTTTGGTATTGTTCTTCTGCCATTGGAACCAATTGAAAACCATTTGAAAATCAATCCAGGTACTTGTGATATATTATCAAAGCATTTTGTACCTGAATTGTTTTTGATATTTCAGAAAAGAGCTCCCCCTCAGCATGTGCATCGAATAATTGAAATCGTTTTGGCACATGGAGGCAAGAGGAAGAATTCAATTCATTGATTAACATTTTCTAAAGATATTTTTGGGAAAGGATGTGATTTTCAAAAAGTTGCTCCCCCTCAATATGTGCATCGAGATTTGAAAGTGTTTTTCACATATTTAGGGGAAACCTGCACTTAGAGACAAATCAATCACGTTTTAATCCTTTTTGGTTTGATATAGATGCTCCCCCTTAACATGTGCATGGAAAATTTGAAATCGTTTGGCACATGTAGGGAGGAGAGATTGCTAATCACTTACAAACCATTTGTCGAATTATCAGTTTAAATCTAATTTAAATCACAAATTCTCCCCCGATCACAATTTTCAAGTCATTGAGATTTGTGATCTCTTATAGATTTAAATTGTCTTTTTGAAAGCTTTTGAGGAGAATTGTGACTTGCTTATGAAAACATTTAACCGATAAGGATCAAATATGAGTATTTAAACTCCAACGATTAAACATGCTTGATTATCTTTTGAAAACATGACATAAGCCTTGGTCTGAACCAATTGTATGACATGTAACCTTTTGATTTAATTGAAATCATTCTCCCCTCAATCAATGACATAAGTTGTTGATTGAGAGATAGAGATTTTGACAAATGTCAAGTCCAGATGATTTTCAAAACTTGAGTCCGAGTTATTTTTCAAAGCTATTAGTTTTCATTAGATAACAAATATTTTTCAGAAGAATTTATAGAAGGAAAAATATTTGTGAAGGAAACATTTGTCTTTATGGTGACAAACATTTGTTTTTAGAATCAGAGCATGAGATTTGAAAAATAAGATAAAGCATGGCTCTGTTCTTTTTTAAAAAACGGGGTATAGTCTGAAATGACTATAAACCTTTTGTTTTTCTTTCTCTCAATTTTTTTTTTTTTTTTTTTTAAATTATGTACATTCGAACTTCATCTAAAAACCCGCGTCACTCTTTGAATGACAACACAAAGACTGTAGATGAAATCGAATAAAAGAAAAGATGGGAAAAATATTTTTAGCTTTTTTCAAAGATTTTCTGATTTTTTATGGATTTTTTGAAATTTTATATTTTTCTATTTTCTTTTGTGGGTTTTATAATTTTGTATTTTGCTTTTTGAATAAATATTTACAAGAGATGGATGAAGAAAAACTTTTACTCCACGTCTTCCTCTTGAAGACGTTTGAGTGTTTCCGGTTGTAGACTCTTTAGACCAAGTCGTGGAAGGATACACTCAAAACGTTCTCTAGGAAGAGCTTTGGTGAAGATGTCTGCTAACTGGTATTCAGTCTTCTCAAAGTAAAGTTCTACCACTCCTTTTTCCACTTGTTCCCGGATGAAATGATGTCGAATGTCGATGTTCTTTGCTCTTGAATGTTGAACGTTGTTGCAGGAGAGAGCAATGGCACTTTTGTTATCACAATACAGATGAATATTGTTGAAGTCAAAGCCATAGTTAGATAGTTGGGATCTCATCCATAGGATTTGAGCACAACAAGATGACATGGCGATGTATTCAGTCTCTGTAGAGGATATCGACGTACACATTTGTTTCTTAGAAGACCAACTTACAAGTTTTTCTCCCAAGAATTGAGCACCACCTGATGTGCTTCGACGTGTATCTTGACACCCTGCATGGTCTGCATCTGCATATGCTGTTAGTGACATGTTGGTGTCCTTCGGATACCAAAGTCCCATGTTAATGGTACATTGGAGATACCGAAAGACCCGTTTAACATCTTCAAGGTGATTTTTGGTAGGCTTAGCCTGGTATCTAGCACACATGCATACAGCGAACAGAATATCAGGTCTACTAGCTGTGAGGTACATCAGGGATCCAATCATACTACGATATTTCGTTTGATCTACCATGATCCCTGAGGGGTCCTCATCCAGTTTTGTACGTTCCACCGTGGGAGTGTCAACGGTGTCACAAGTGTCAAATCCAAATTTCTTTAAAATTTCATTAGCATATTTAGATTGATTGATAAAAATGCCTCCGGGACTTTGTGAAATTTGTAATCCCAAGAAAAATGACATTTGAAATTTGGAACCCATTTCATTTAAAAAACGGTCACATTCATTAGGGTCGGTCGAGGCAAAAATGATATCATCTACATAGATTTGAATGTGAATTAAGTGTTTCCTGATTTTCGGGTGAACAATGTGGGATCCACTGCTCCTTTTCCGAATCCAGTAGATAAGAGGAACTTTGACAGAGTATCATACCATGCCCTTGGAGCTTGTTTCAGACCATAGAGAGCCTTCTTTAAGCGATAGACATGAGTAGGACGTTCAGGATCCACAAATCCTTCTAGTTGACTGACGTACACGATTTCTTTCAGATCTCCATTAAGAAAGGCAGTTTTTACAACCATTTGATAGACCACCATGTTCTTACTAGCAGCATTAGCTAAGAAGATTCTGATTGCCTCAATACGTGCAACTGGAGCAAATGATTCCTCAAAGTCAATACCCTCCTCTTGACGATATCCTTTTGCAACAAGTCTTGCCTTGTTCTTTAATACATCCTCATGCTCATCAAGTTTCAATTTGAAGATCCATTTGAGAGCAATGATCAACACTACAAAGTCACAACTTCACATAATGTCAACACTACAAAGGAAAAGTCAGAGATTTATGGTAGCTGATGATCTCAAAGCTGGCTCAAAACTCATTATCACGTGGATCAGTTAAAGACCTCCACTTGGATTATCCAAACATGCAAAACATGAAGAATTAAAGACTACGGGCTACTGAGCTATGAACTTAAACAAGAATCCAAGAACAATCTTAATGTAATATCTGTCTGTACTCTATGTAATTTGAGGTGACCTCCCTTAGGGGGAGATTGTTAGGATTTAGAAAATCCAGTTATTAAAGTGTCGGTCACCTCAAGTATATGTAATCGTTAGAAAGCTCGTAGTCGTAGTTATTTAATGTTAGTTAGTATTTAGTTAAGTAACACCGTGGAGGACGGACGGGTCTTTACCCACTGTATGCCTGATCCACAGCCCGTAGGTGGCGTTTTATGTAAGGTACTATAAATACCCTCTACCTACCAAGGTAGAGGGTTGGAGCTCATAATAAGATTTTACTTTCTCTCTCTAAGTTCCCTAAACCTCTAAACTTTCTCTCTCTAAAATTACTTTTTCTAATAATTGTACGCATTTGGTTATCCATTTCCTGCTCACGGGTAGTTAACTCAAACTTAGCACGTTGTTCATAAATGGCAATTTGTTCTTTATCCATATTCAGTTCAGAGATAACAGAATCATCAGGGGCACATGCAGTGTATTCATCAAAGACATAGTCATCATTAACTGCAGAAGATGCATCACTTGGTACGATCTCACTTTCACTTTGTATCACATATTGATCATATGGGACAATATTACTATTACCCACATTATCAATATCTGATTCATTAGTTTCATGAGATTGTACTTCGTTATGTATCTTTTGCTCATCAACTTCATCATAGAGTTTTAATACCTCTGAAATGAGTGAATCTTTGGATGGACCAGCCTGTTGTGGTGATGAGACCTTTGGAGAGACCATTGGTGAAATGCTAGCCATGAAGATTGTCTGGGCAGTAGGTTCATCATCGACATCAGAGTCAAATGCATCACAGTCAGCAACTTGAAAGGCATTTTAATGATTGTGACCTATTTCCTGAATTGGCTGCTCATTCACATCAGCATCATATGTTTTGGCATTTCCCTCAGCAAGAAACAACAACTCTTCTTTATTCAAAACCGCTCCATTGTCCTGAGCTTGTACCAGCAGCATCTTGTCCCTGAAATACTCTACATTTTGAGGGCGTTTTAGAGATGTGCAGTTCCTTGCAATATGTCCTTCACCACCACAGTTGTAGCACTTGATTGGCTTTCCTTGTCCTTGAATTGCATTCCTTCCATGATTCTGATTAGCCACATACCCTCCACCTACTCCACCTTTTCTTTGTTCATACTGTCTTTCTTGCACTGGTTGCACCATAATCTTACCATCTCTGACAATAGCATGATTATGAAGATTGGATGCAGTTCTGATCTCATTGTTAGTGTGTGGAGTGAGGTTCATATTTTGCTTAACCATAAGAGCCAGTTGATTGATGAAATGTTCCATGACTGTGTTTGAGTCTGGAGGCTTATATGCTGGATCTGGAATGAGCTTGTGGTTACCGTTACCCGTTGGAATGACTTGAGAGGCTTTGGTGGTAATTCCTACATTTGTGTAGAATGTTGTTGAGTCATTTGATGAGCTTGCCTCTCCCTAATTAGATTTGAACTTTTCAAGAATCATTCGTTCAAACATAGCATGCTTCTCATTCTGAAGTAGGAAAGCATACAATTGCTCACAGTTGGTGTTCCTTAATCCTTTGGTTAACTTGACAGAGGTGACAAATTTGTGCCATTCAGGATTCATGTTGTTCACAAACTTTGAATTGAGCTGAATATTTGGCATGGTCATTTTGATATTCCTCATATCATTCACAAGTTTGTGGAACCTCACATAGTATTCAGTGAAACTTTATCCAGGGTTCATTTCGAAGTTCTCAAAATCATCATACAATTGAGATTCCGTGTCTTCTTTGGTCAATTCAGAACCAGAGAGAAGCATCTTAACATAGTCCCAAACTGCCTTGGCTTCAGTGTTGTGATTGATTAACTTGTAGATGTCTTTTGGAAGACCCTGAAGTATAATGTCTGAAGCCCTGATATCAGCATCGTATCTTTTTTTCTCCTTATCACTGAGCTCATCATACGTCTTTGGTCTGTCCAAACCCAAGATCACTGTACCATCCGCAGCAGTTTCAAGTGTGTCTCTTGTAGTCTCAATCTGATAAGGTCCTTCATCAATTGATTTGAGAATGTTTACCCCATTTTCCTTTCCCAAACAGTACAACCTAATTCATTGAGCCCATGAGTCATAATCAGTTCTGTCAAGCATAGGTGGATGAGTATCTGATCCAGCTGCTTGAACGTCCTCAGCTACAGAAGAGATGATTGTAGGCACGTTGGTAGACATGATTACAGATTTCACGGGATTTTATAACTCTATGATTAAACCGGAAAAAATAATTCTTTCACGGGATTTTACTAAATCAAGAGAAAACCGTAAAATGTAACAATCAAAAACAATAATCAACCAAGTCGCTTTAAACTTTGAATACAAGTCGCTTTAACCCAAGTCGCTAGGTATACAAGTCGCTTCAATGGACAAGTCGCTAGGCACACAAGTTGCTAGAGTGACAACCTGCTAAAAGAACAAGTCGCTAGTGACACAAGTCGCTATGAAGACAAATCGCTAGTCACAGAAGTTGCTAAAGTAACAAGTCGCTATATGGACAAGTCGCTAGCGAAAAATCGCTAGACAAAACAGTACGACCACTACTTTGTACTATTTGTCGTTTTGTCTCAAAAGACAAATCGCTAGAGCACAAATCGCTTCCCACAACAAAGACAAGTCGCTGAAGAACGTAGAGACAAGTCGCTACGAAGAAATCTAAGCACAAATTTCTTCCCACAACAAAGACAAGTCGTTGAAAATGTAGAGACAAGTCACTACGAAGAACTCAAGTCCGAGACTCAAGTCGCTAGATAGAAATATTCAAAAGTAACACTTTTCAATCCAAAAAGTACCCAACCACACTGATTCAAGCCTTCCAAATCAAAACCTAAGCACTTATGATGATTCTAAACACAAAAGTACAATCAAAATTCAAACTTTAACACTAGAAATAGTCCAAATGATGCAAATACCACTAAACCTTTTCAACCCCAAAAACCATATAAAACCACTAGAAATCCAAGAACATGTAAGAGAGATGATCAAACCATGGCTCTTTGATACCATTTGTAAGATATTGGATTTCACAAACACATCAAACCATGTTTAATAGGGCGTACACTTTAAGGTTTTAGAGAGAGAAAGTTTAGAGGTTTAGGGAACTTAGAGAGAGAAAGTAAAATCTTATTATGAGCTCCAAACCTCTACCTTGGGAGGTAGAGGGTATTTATAGTACCTTACATAAAACGCCACCTACGGGCTGTGGATCAGGCATACAGTGGGTAAAGACTCGTTCGTCTTCCACGGTGTTACTTAACTAAATACTAACTAACATTAAATAACTACGACTACGAGCTTTCTAACGATTACATATACTTGAGGTGACCGACACTTTAATAACTGTATTTTCTAAATCCTAACACAACCCAACTTTGTTTCTTAGAATTTAACTCCGCGTCATTAAAGAAACGTGAACGAATGGCTTCCATATTATGGAGCACCTTCATAGGCACTTTAAAAATGGAAATATGATATATTGGATTTGCACCTAAAACATATTTGAGAAGAGTTAGACGCCCTCTAACGGAAAGAGTTTTTAATTTCCATCTCGATAGTCGAGACTTCATTCCGTCAGTAACCTCATTCTAAGCCTGAATTCGAGACATGAAATCACCCACTCTTGATCCCAAATAACTAAACGGCATCTTGAGCACCAAGCAACCAATCTGCGTAGCAACCTGATTCACCTTACTACTATCCACATATATACCCGTAAGTTTGCTTTTATTCATATTAATCCGAAGACCCGACGCCTGATAAAAAACATCCAACACCCGCGTAATAGTATCAATAATACTTTGACTCCACTGGCCCATGAAAATAGCGTCGTCCGCATAAAACAAATGTGAAATCTGTAAAGAAGGCGCCGACTTAATCCCGTTATATAATCTGCATCCACCACTCTTTGAAATGAAACATGTAAGCTCTCCATGACCAATATAAATAAGAAGGGTGAAAGAGGATCTCCCTGTTTAAGACCTTTGTAGAATTGAAACTCCTTCGTAGGACTTCCATTAATGACCGGTTTATTAATGTTATATATTTGGACACATAATCTTAATTATAATATAATAAAATTTATATTTATTAATAGGAAAAAAATTGGCACACTTTTAAAACTATATTTTTATATTAAAACTAATAAGTTCTCATAAACAAAACTAGTAATACAACACCACTAACCAACTTGTCACCTCTAAACGACTCCGAAGGTTGATGACCCTCGTCGTTACAACAATGAAATGATCCATATGCAATGGGAGTGTAACTATTAAGAATACTTGGGATACATTATTCGTTGACATCTTAACCCGTAACATTTGGGAAGATCGAGAGTACATATAAGAAAAGAGACATAGTGTAATTTATATGTCAAAAAATGAATTAATTAGTCATATTTTAGTAATACGAGTTAGGCGTGAAAATCATTTCCCTTATACAAGGATCGTCATGTTTCAACTTCTTTTCTATTTGACAAGCTTGATAAATACATTTGAAATGTTGGATTTGTCCATAAAGAAAATTCAATATATTTGTATCTATGAATTAACAAATGCTGTTGTAATAAGACTCTAGTGTCTACAGACCAATTTTAATTTTTCATGTGCGAAAACAAAAATTTATAAAATCCAAAACAAAAAATAGTTGATTTTATAGTGATTTTTTAGAATATTTAAATCGGCGAAAAAACCTCAATTTCATATACTCGTGGGGTCAGCTGATCCTTCATCAAAGACGACTTCAAGCAATATTCAACTAATTAAACAAAAAAGTTAAAATTAAAACGTAGAGCTGTTTTTTTTTGTTTTTCTTTTTCGAACATCAACTTTCATAACCAAGCTCTAACAAGAAGCTAGAGCCAAAACACCAAAATTACAAAGAGTTTAATGCCAACATAAGACTTTGTAAGAAAACCTATCCAATTACATCTCTATTTTTTTTTTATTCCTATTAGACATCCGAAAGAAAGCTTGAGAAACGATGAAATTGAAGATCAAGGCGTTCTTAGGCTTGTCGACGCCGAAAACCGTCTCATTCCGGAATCTCCAAATGCTCCAAGCCGCGGTAAAACGAGGACCTGATTTGATAGTGGTTTAACTGATTAATATATAAAAGTTATAATAAATTACAAAAAATAAATAATTATTAATGTCATATCGAAGAAGGGTAAAAATTGACCATAAAATGATATGTATAATAACACTCATAATAAACCAATTCTAGATGTATTGGACTTTGTTTTTTAATACTCCTTAGAGTTTTATCATGATTTTCATAGTGATATGGAGTAATTGAGTTTTAGTTAAAGTTAAATTTTCACATATCTAAACATCACATTGTTTTTTAGCTGAGACTAGATTGAACCTACAACTTATATGTTAACATAAACTAGCATGTAAGAAAGGGGATATGAGACAATAAAGGGGGAACATATTCCTATACAACAATCGGGTGTATAAGGGCATTATATTATATATTGACTAGTTTCTGTATAGATTTTTATTTAGTTTGTAGGTCCTACTAATGTAATTCGATTGTTATGAGATGACCTGTGAATGAACCAACATGTATGAAAACTGGAGGAAATAAACAAATGTTGTTTAAGAACATAGTTGAGGTGACTTTCAAGTAATGGAAATGGGGCACTACTGATGCTAGAAAGGCCCTATAGTGTTTATTGCCATTAGACACTACTTTTCTTCCTTTCTTGTTCCCTTTTTCCGGTTCCCAACATGTTTGTAGGGCAAATCACAAGTAAGCTTGGCGCAATAAAATTCTTTACAATTCAGACCAACAAGCTAAAAGAGAATGACCTACTTTCTTTTACAAACCAACAAACTAAAAGAGAATGACCTACTTTCTTTTACAAACTAAAAGTCATTCGGAGTCAGGGTATTTCCGCCAATTCACACATTTTTGTAGAAAACACGTGTAAAAATAATTGGAGAATAGGAGGAAAAAGAACTTAGGATGAACATATATCACGTTTGATGAGGTTGTGCGGATGAGTAGGATGATATAGTTCTCAATTATCCTAGCGATAGAATATTGAACATTGGTATTTAGTAAAAGAATTTCCAGGTATGCACATGTGCGGCCGGGTCTAAAATTGGTGAACTTGGTTGTACGTACTATATATCTAGGTTACGCAATGTAAAATTTTAAACGTGAAAGCTTGAATATATATAAGTATCAATAAACCTGGATTAATACACCCACTTGAGCTCTCGATTGAGTCTCTATGGCTCACGGCTAAAGCTTCAAGGTTTTCAGGATCATCCGAGGTAATTTTTGACGCGATAAGTAGTCATTTGAGCAATGTGGGCTTTTTGTAATGACACAATTTTCTGCAACTCTTCCAAGTCGGCAATCGGTCTCATTAACAAGATTCAAGCTCTTGCATTTGGTTAGATTAACAATCAAAATTGGAAAATCAGTATAAATTTTGAAGAATGTATAACCAATCCAACGTTATGTATCTAGTTAAACTATTGTAATTCCCTCTAGCTCCTTGCTAGTTTCTTATATACTGATAATTTCTTCGCCATTAAAAAAAATCTTCTAATAAACCCATGCACTTCACATTTTCATGCAACGACTTCAACATTTGGTAGGAGTATTAGGAGTACTTTGATTAGGAGTTTAGGACAAACATATGACAAAGACTGGACAAAAATCGTGTTAGAGGCCATGTTATGTGCTATGCGAAATGTTTTATCAAACACTATTTTGTGTCAGCTCAAGTGATTGCAAGTATATACATGTTTTGGCATATTCTAATGGTATAGTCTCTTCATATATGTTACCAATTTTCTAATGTACGTACTTGTGTAGCCGTGTAGAGAAGTTTGTGAATAACATTATTGAAGTCCTATATATAAAATTTCCCGTCGTTGTCGTTTCTTCACACCAAATTACTCAGAAACTGCCAACACAAATCAACTGCACGTCTACAAGTTGTATGTGTAACGCGATTTCACAACCCAACGTTGATATCCATATCTTTTTATAACCCGGCCATATATATCCCGCATAGTTATAGCTTTTCGTCAATTCCTAATTTTTCAACTTATATCAGCCTAATTGCAATTCCAACTAGTTATGACTTTGATGTGACAATTACAAAAGGGAATTGATTTGTACACATTATAAATTGATTGGTACACTCTAATTCATGCATGTCAGACTTGTACCGTGTTAACATTCTGCATTAATTACCTGTACAGTTGAGTGTACAAATAAAAAGTTGGAGTGTGCGAATCATCTCCCATTACAAAAACAAGTGTCCTTTATCAAGTGTCCGTTTTAGATGGTTTAATCAGTACCCCTTGTACCATCTGGAGTATTAATTTTCTGTCTGATATATATGTGCTCCAAAAATATACTTTTCAAATCATTTTATCTGAAATATTACGACACACGTCACAACAAGATGTAAACGCAAAGATTAATACAGTAAAATAATATGGAGTAAACATTATTACCCAAAAGAGTAACGAGACTCTCACTAGATACACATTTGAGGTGATCAAAGAAAAGGTCACAAACCGTCATGGGATACACCGGATAAGACCCTGTAAGAGTTGAACCATGGAAACTCATTCATTTTATCTAGCTATGAGACCCGTTCATCGACACACCATGAAGATTTCATTAACTCCATAGTCCATATATACATTTTCTTAGGAAATGATAAATGTAGTATTTAGACACTGATATATATCATCTAATAACTACTCCCACATGTTTGAACTTGAATCCAAAGCTAGCTTTCATTGTTGATTATCAACCAGGAGAAAGTTACTTCGTACATATTAATATTACACTATTAAGTCTTGGTATACTAGCTAGCACATGGAAGTGTGCGTGGTGCATGTGGTCACGGGTGTATCAATAATGAGAAATACACTAGCCATTTATTACTCCAGACAACGAAAACGACTTGGGCCAAACAAGATAACACCCTTTCCCCTTTGAAAAACTTTGTCATTTTCACATATTTGAGTCATGTACATATATATCATTTTACTTGCTCTACTTGCTATAAACTTGAAGACTTTTTCATGGTCAAATATACTTTTCCACATCATATTTACTAAATAAAATTGTGCTGAGTACCTTTTTATGCACCTCGATGAGATCTTGCAAGGCACATAAAATATCAGGTTCGTTATGTGGATTTTGATGGTCCAGCGCCAAAATTGCAAATTAACAATGATAGCACATAGTGCGGCCTTGTTGGGCTAGCTATCATGTCCTTGGCGTTATCATTAACACAAGCGTTGTGCATTTCGGATTGGTTTTTATGTTATTGTTAAGTTTTTTTTTGGAGGAATTGTATTAAAGGATTTGGTCATTAGGTTGGGCGTTATGGTGGTGTCGACTACATGGTGGTTTCACCAACCACACACCATCACCATTACACACATTCTCAAGAGCGCGCCACCCCCTAGTTTTTGCACCAAACGGTTTGACATTTTTTTTGTATATTGTTGGGTATGTGTTGTATAGAGTGAGCTATTTTTATATGTTTGGTTTCGTGGTGAGCATTACATCTGTTTGGTGGTGGGTTTGATGATGTGTTGAAGGGTGATGTGACGCCGATGTGAAGGTGGTGGGTTTGGTGACTGTTAATGTCGTCTCAATATATTCTCTCTTTATGTTCTCTTCTGTATTGTGAGCATCATGACATTTGCTTCAGTTCTTCACATTCCACTCTCGTGTCATGATTACCTTCGTAGGATTGCAATGTATACAAAAGGCCACTCGAGGTTATAGTTTTCGTACGTCAACAAAATTGAAAAGAGTACAAAACAAGGCGAAAGAAATTTGATCTGGATAGTTGATACTTAATACATGACACGATAGAGGAATGTATTGGAGGCGTGTAGGAATTTTGAGGAAGTTATGCATGGTGTTGAATCAAAGAATGTGGAGAATGTGGTTAATTTATAGGATAAAGGTCCTTATGTTGCTTCTAATTCATCACCCAAGGTTCATAATGTTCTCAAACAGCCCCAACCTAATGTGAAGCTGGTTTCATATGCGGGTGCTATGTCTATTGACCCTAAATACACGTCTAACTTTCGTAGGCGGGAGTGTAGCAAGATAACGAATGGTGTGGATCTTACTATCCCTATGAAAGTGGTTGAAGAGGTGAACATTAGGTATGATAATACTATCTATGGTTATTTCCTTGGTAAACACATTGCTTTTCCTGTTGTTGATTATTATGTATGCAATGTGTGGGCTAAGTATGGTATACAGAAGGTTATGATGAATGCAAAAGGGGTTTTTTTTTTTTAAGTTTAATTCGAAGAAAGGTGTTGATGATGTCCTTGGAAATGGTCCGTGGTTGATTAAAAATGTCCCTATTATTCTTAAACCATGGACCTTGAACGCCAACTTACTTAAAGAGGATTTGACCAACATTCTATTGTGGGTTAAGTTCCATGATGTTCCTCTTGCTATATTTTCTGATGACGGTCTTAGTCTTCTTGCCACATTAATTGGTACGTCGAAATTGTTAGATGCTTATACTAGCCAAATGTGCAAGGAATCATGAGGCCGCAGTAGTTTTGCTAGGTGCTTGATTGATGTTAAGGTAGACGAGGTACTTAGGGATAACGTAACTGTTGAAATACCCCTACTTGATGGGTCGGGTTCGACTATTGAGAAGATACGGGTTGAATATGAGTGAAAACCTCCTCGATGTAATACGTGTAAGATCTTTGGTCATACTCTTGTTGATTGTCCAAAATTTGTTTTACCCCCTATTTAGCCTACTAAGAGTGTTAATGATAGTTTCCAAACTGTCAACAGCAAGAAGAATGGTAAGCAAGGTGGTCCAACTGCTTCAGGTCAAGGAGGGTTTACGAAACCTAATGTGAGTAAGAAGTTCCAATATCAACCCATAAAGCATCCTGATGAACCTAAGCAAGTCGATGTCACTAAAAAAAAGGCTGCTAATGTGCCTAGTATGAGTGCAACGAAGGTTGCTACATCCAATAAATTTGATGCCCTTAGTATGGATGATACTGATAACTTTGGTATTCATACTAAGGAAGTGAATAAGGATGTGGATACTGGTAGTACAATGGAAGAAAAGAAGAATGAGTCTCCAAATACTAGTAATACATTGCATGAACCGCTTGTGAGTGATTCAATGGAAGCTAACAAGGTTGGTCATACCCCTATTGTTGAGAAAATTGGGGAGTTGGGAAAGCTTCTTATTGATGGAAAAGCTACTCTTGTTGATGATGATGGTAATCCTATTAAAAAGATTGATTATCCAGGTAATAAAAAGGATTTTCCGTCTACTTCTTCTACTTGAGGGTTAACTCATTCTCTAAGGTGGGAGAGATTGTTGATTCCGACAGTGATGAAGAGGAGATTGTGAACACTTTTGATGAGTCAATGAACCTATTTGGTGGTGGTCATGATCGTGAAGATGATTATGATGACTATGCGGATCAGGTCTACGATCTTCTAGAGAATTTGGATGCTCTTTATGACACGTATGGTATCAAGCTCCAAGGCCTTAGTAGGAAATAATTTTGTTTTCATAGCAGTCTAATGTTATCTTTTGAGTAATTGTTTATTTTCTTATTTAGACACTATGAAGTATCTTGTTATGTAAGTTTTTCCGTCTATGTAACGGACTGCGATATGAGATTCACCTATATCTTTTGTACTTAAACATTTTTTAGAGTAATATACTTACAGGGTCTTTAACCTTTTACCCAAAAAGATAATGTTATAACATAGTTCACTAAGCATATGCATCTTAAATTTTCTATTTATGACTCGCATTAATACGATTGAACACAGTTAACGAAAGCAGCATGCAATGTAAACAAATTACTGTAATACGTTTTATAGTACGATGACCAAAGATGGTTCATATCAAATGACAAAACAAAATGTATATTTTCTCATGTTAAACTTAATTAAAGCTAATCTCTAGCATTATCTCAAGATGGTATGAGTTGACATCATAAAAGAAAATGACATTTCTTTACCCAAAAAAAAAAGAAAATGACATTTAGGTAAACTTTTGACTAGACATCACGTAATTATATGCAAATAATGAGTTTTAATACCATCTTCTCGCAATTGCATAGATATTGTTTGGATTTTGATGTCTTTACAAAACGTTGATAATTCAACTCATCTTGTGAACAACCTGTGCTTCACTTGACAAGTAAAAACTAGTTTAGTCTTGTTATAGCTTCAACATTTGCATCTCATGTCACATCTAAAAAACCATGGATAATACACAATTAATAAGATTATTTTCCTTGATTATTATGCATATGAAACATTTAGTTGGGTAAAAGAAAATCAATGCATGGTGGAACACATTCACGGTACTAGTCATTTATTGTATTTTGGTTTTTTAGATTTTGATTTTAATGCGAGTCAAGTAAAAGAAAAGGACCAGAAATTCGCCCCCCTTGTACGCTGTACCTGGTCCCACAAACTTCATAGTAACATCTTTTAGCCATGAAATTTTTTTATTTTTTATTTTACTTTTAATATACGGTAAGTAAATTTTTATACTCTCTCCGTCTCGAAATAATTGTTCATATTTTTTTTTTTCGGATGTCTCAAAATAATTGTCCACTTTCTATTTTAGGTAATAAAAAGAGAATTTAGTGGAGGAATATTCTATTTGAGTGGTTGAAATTTGTAAGGGTCCCATTTTTATTAAACTATGTGTTTCTTGTCTCTTGACAATAATTTTGAGACGGAGGGAGTATATTTTATGAGTTCTTATGTGTTTGATGGTAAAACCGTAAAATGTTTGTGCAAGCTCTATTCGGCACGCGAATGATGCGGGGTTAGAACCTGGTCCTGAAACAATAGTTTTGGTTGCTCGGTAAGGCATCTCCAACCATATATTTTAAAAAATCATAATTTTTTTTTTAAAGAAAAGCATATTTTACAAACATTGCTCTTTTAAAAACTTGTTTTCTCAAATCATATCCTCTAAACTTCAAATTCAAAATATTTTATTAAACTAGCTTTTTTTATAACCATTATTTTTATTAAATATGAATGCTATTGATTAATGCTTCAAAATTTTCTTCAAATTTATGATTGGAGATGCTTTTTGATGCTTCATTCTTCGAATGTAAAGAAAAAAATAGTTTAGAAACCATGATTTTTTTAGTAAAAGGTTTTTAGACTCTGTAAATATATTACTTCAAAAAGCATTTTAAGTATATAGGATGTGAGTGAATCTCACATCTCAGCCCGTTACATAGGCAGAAAGTAAATGCACCATTTGTGCTTCATACTATACCTATCATAAAAATGACAAACCAAACTTATGAACTACTATAAAGAAAACAGCCATTAATTAGCTTACATTTGACTCACAGTGACCAAATATAACCTAATGTTTAATATGCCTTCGGAGAGTGATATCGCTGCATCACAAAATGCAATTTGTTCTTATGTTAAGTCTGACACCACATCATCATACTAGGATTTTTATGACCAACAAAAAATTTGTTGCTTCAGAAAAAAAATGCTCCGCCACCATGTCTGTTATATGAAGATGCCATAAACTGAGCAGTCTCATTATCATACACTTCAACATCACTTTCCGAATTATCATCTTGCAGATCTATTGAAGCACTACCCGAATCCTCAGTCACCTGTTTATCCTTGTTAAAAACCTCTACACGATTAGGCATAGGCCCATGTTCTTCCAAATTATTCACCTTCTTTTCAATAATGGAACTGAAATGGCCCATACCCGTAGCATCCTCCATGTCACCCATACTACCCTTAGGATAAAAAGAATTTGAAATAGAATTTGTATTAACAACAACCTGTGTAGCACTCCAAACCTTCGGTTTTGGCTACCTATAATCCTTCTTCTTGTCATTCTTTTGTGGAACCGGTTTGTAAACAAGATGCGACTTCAAACCAATATGAACACCACTAACCGTTTTCCTAATTGCCTTTGTATCCTCAAAACATCGGAGATAATTTTCTTCGGGCATTGGTCTAAGACGTGGCAAAAAACCTTGCAATTTGAACACCTTGGTGGTTTCTACTCATACTGAATTCGAATAGTGTTCAAAATATACCCATCACCCTCTGTATTTAGGATTGCAACCACAAGAATATCTTTCAAATCCAAATTAACCCGTAAGTAAATCATAGCTCTCGTGTAACTCAACCTACCTCATGACTCCGTACACATAGATGTCGTATATGAGTCTAACATCAATGGTGTACCAAGTTTAGTTGCAATAGCACTCAACCTATTTTCCGTAAATGCGGTAAGGGGAACATCATGGAATATAACCCAAATGAGAACGTTAGACAAGTCCTCTTTTGATAAATTCGCATTCGGATAACACTTTTTTCAGAATTAATGGCACATGACGAATTAACCATGGACAATTTTTAAGCATTACATCTCGTCCTTAGAACTAAATTTGAAAAAAATGAACCTTTAGAGTTCATCATTCTTCTAACAAGACCATATTTAATCCAAATGTTCTTAACATAAATTTTCACAACCGGATATGCCACTCTTTTGCCCAAGAAATACCCATAAACTAAAATGCTAAATCGTTTATTAACTTCAAAAACCGATTGTATTAAAATAGCAAGATTAACCCCATTACTAGCTGAGGCTACAAAGGTATGAAAATTAATAGTTTTCTCACTTGGTTCTCCATTAAGAAGATTCTCATATGAAACAACCCCATTACCAGACAATTTCGCACCATCAGTGGCCATAAAAAAACTATCACCCCCCCCCCCCCCTTTATTCGATGGATTCTCATTTGGACTAGTAGTAGCCACTTTGGTGGATGTATTAGGGGTAGGGCTGTAAACGAATTGAGCGTTCAGTGAACATTTCATGAACCGTTCAGTAAAAAGTTCGTTTATTTATTAAATGAATGAACATGAACAATATTTTACGTTCATTTAGTTAAATGAACGAACATAAACAAAATTCGGGTCCGTTCATTTATGTTCGTGAGAATCCGATTATGCGTTCGTTAACGTTCATTTATGTTTATTTATCTATTTATGTTCGTATATCATATATTTTAATTTTATAATTTAAAATTGATTTGTTTAAACAAAACAACACTTATAAAAGAATATATTGTACAGAATTCAATCAAGTTTATGTTTGTTTGTCTTTTTTTTTTATTTATGTTCGTTTGTTTAATGTTCGTTTAGCGTTCTTTTAGTGTCTTATTGAACGAACATAAACGAACATGAACAACTCATTTTCTTAATAAACGAACATGATAAGGTTTTAAAAGGTACCTTTTTAAGGGGTCATTTAAGCCCTTATTCGATCACTTCTGTATCCGTTATTGCTTAATATCGTTCCTTTTCACTTTTTAGGTCTCTTGAAGGCAAAATGCTGGAATGATGCTTATTTGGACGAAAAGGCGCGAATATACGAAGAAAATGGCCAAAGTCAGAATCGAGACACTCAAAGCTGCTGAAACATAAGGCGACGGCGTCACTGCATATCTGCGACGCCGTCGGGAAGGCATTTTGCGACGGCTCAGAGGCGAAATTGCATGTTTTCAAGGGACGACGTCAGGTTCTAAAGGAATAGGCCGTCGCTACTCAGACGGCCTAGATGCAGCCAAGACGGCGTCAGATCTGAAGGGGACGGCGTCACAGTCATAAGGTGACGCCGTCGCAAGGTTTACGTGGCCAAGACGAAACCCTAATGACGGCGACACGACGGCGTCACGAAACATAAGGTGACGCCGTCGCAGATGTAATCTTATATATAGAATCCGAATTTTTCAGTTTTGTGTGTAGTCTTTTGGAGTAAAAACCTAAAACCGAACCAAGGCTTTCTTGTGCAGTATTTTAGGGTTCTAAACCCTATTATACATCAAGATAAGTATTTACTTCATTAATTTAATTATGTCTTTGATTATTTGTGTGTATGCTTGCATGTTCTCCATGTCCGGCTAATTTATTTGTGTGTTTGCTTAGGGAATATGAAACTTAATTATTGAATATTGATTGGTTGATACTTATCTTAGTTGACTAATGATCTAGAGTGCGCTAGATTATTCGTTGTGTACTTAATGCTTGACTTTTCTTTGTGAACTTTAGAATATAATTATCTAGGTAATTGTAGGATAAAGTATTCAAGGACAACCGTAGAGTAGGCGTCTATAAATCACTAGAGGATTTGTAAACAAGACCCTTTGGTAATTTCAAAGAGTTAGGGAAATAAGCACGCCCTATAGCCTTAGAATCACAACGCAACTAGGAATAAGGACGTGACAAATCAACCATCAATAGGAGATAATTAAGGAGTAGTAAAACCTAAGTAAACACATCTTTAAACTATCATACGAGTACACATCAATTAGACATAGACTATCACAACCTTAGCTTAGATAATTAGATAATAGTAGAGTAATCGGTAGCAATACCAACCCCCCCCCCCAAATCCAATACCCGAGATTCGTACCTTTTCAATTTCTAAAAAAATATAAAAATACAAAAAATAATCTTCCTCAACCTCAACCTTAGCGTAGTAACTTCTCACTAGCATTCCTATTCCCCTAGAGAACGATATTAATACCCGTGGCTTACCCTAATTACTACACTACAACGATTAGGTTCACTGCCTAGGGTGTTATAAAACTTGCTCGAAGAAAAGGAAGTTTCCTTGACCCCGAACGACGCGTGTAGCGTTATCAAGTTTTTGGCGCCGCTGCCGGGGAATAGAATAGCTAGTTAGTAGTCCACCTCGTTTAGGTTTCTTTGCTTGATTCCTATCAAGTAAATTTTTCTCATTTTTAGCTTTCTCTTAGTCTATCCCCCTTCTTCGTGACCTTTGTTCGTAACACCCATCACTTTTCATCATGGAAGGTGATAACCAACCACCAAACTATACTTCACCACAAAACAAATACCCACTGCTTGACCCAGCCTCTGCTAACCAACTTCGAGCCCGTATCATGAGCGAAATCAGAGAGCTTAGGAAATTAAATATGATAATTGAAAATACACTCAAAGAAGCCCTTAAGGAATCTGATCGCCCTTTAGATAGTGATTTGACCACAAGTGATTCGGATGATGATCTAGAGGAAGGAGATTATAAGGTATTAGAAATTATGGAGGGTGACAAGGAGGAGGAAGAACTTAGGGGGTACTTTGACTCATACCCTAAAGGAAAAGAAACCGCTTATCACCATAACGTGGTTAATTTTCCAAGACCACCCTTCGAGCCCCGCATAAGGAGGGGAAACCCTAAAAACATCAAGGTACCGTGTATGATTGGATACTTATATAGGGATCACACCTACATTGACTATAAGGCACCCATGAATGTAATGTCTAGGCTCTATTATAATTGGATCATGAGCAAAAAGCTAGAGCCTATGAGGGAACCCTTTCGCCCTAGGAAAGCAAGTAACTATGTGGGGAGGATTAAGGGATTACATGTGTTCATAGGTAACTTCACATATAGGTGTGATTTCATGATTTTGGAAAACGTTAAGGGCATCATTGATGGGTTTTTAGGAGATGTAATCCTTGGGAAACCATTTATAGAAGAGTCTAAGATGGTTTATGATAAAGAGGCAGGGATAATTGAGTTCTCAAATGAAGCCGAGAGTGTTAAATATATAATGCCCCATAAAAATAAGAATTATGAGGGCATGGATGATTTAGATGTAGATAACATTCCGGCATTCGAGGTTGATTGGAAAAACAAAGTCTACTACACTGCTTGTCTTGAACTGGGGCCTGAATATATTCGTGATGAGAGAAGAGTTAAAGAGATCGAATGGGCCCTTAAGATTAAGAAAACGTAGGAGTAGGACTACGAGTCTAGCTACAAGACTCTTAAATAAAGAAAAGCGCTTTGTGGGAGGCAACCCATGCTTAATTGTTTGCTTGTTAGTGTCATATATCTTTTATTAATTGTTTGTCCTCATGTTTAGATTTGTAAAAATGCTTTATTTTGTTTTTAACCTCGTCTTAATTACATATAAATGTATTTTACATAAAGGATAAGTGTAGGGAGGATTACACACGTTTTCATAAGAAACGTAAACATGAGAATAACAATTAACTAAAAGATATATATGTTTGTTTGTTCGAGTCAAATGCTTGTATCGAGTCATAATGGATGTTTTTGCAGAAGTTTTTCCAGATTCTAAAGATGCAAATTTTCCAGAATTTTTTCCAGAAAATCGCAGACCAGTTTTTGTCAGGATAACCTGACGGCGTCAGGATTGCAACCTGACGGCGTCAGGAAAGAATAAAAACATCAGCTTACTTTTTCTCGTTTTCTGAGCTACTTGTAAAATTTTGGAATTTTCCAGATCTTAACTTTCAAAACAAATTCTGTAAACATCCATTCCACAAGCATTATATCCTAGTTTAAATCGAGTCTTATGTATATTATTACCGCCGATTTTACGCGAAGGTTTCGTTTGTTTTCTTCTAGTGTGCAGGTTTAGTTTGTCAAGAAGAAGTTACACAAGTTTGGAAGGAGCCTTTCACGCAAAAACTCTTCTTGGAAAAGATTTAACCACCACTTTTAACGGATCCTACCGAGCTAATCAGGGGAGTATTAGTTTCTTTCGTTTTTAATTACCTTCTATTATCATAACTTTGATACTTTCGGGGAACATTGGGGACAATGTTCAGTTTAAGTGTAGGGAGGGAAAATAAAACGGGAACTTTGAAACTATGCTTATCCTTGACTATTTGCTTTGTCCAAGTGTATTTGTGTAATAAACCATGAGAAAATGTAGGTTAGGGTAATTTTAGCCAAATTTAAAATTTTTTCATGACGTATAGGAGTGGGCCATTAGTCTTAACAAAAGCGTCTCATGGATAGGAAGTTGCATGACTAGCACAAAAACCCTTTACCACCTAAATTCCACCCAAAATGTGAGGATCACCCTTAGATTAGTAGGAATTAAAGCATTCATCTTTAATGCTTAGAGTGTGAACCGGTAGTATATTAGATTCTAGAACTTGTTTTGTGATGCATTCCGAGATCGCTAGTGAGACTACACTTGTGTAGTTAGGAATAACTAAATGATAAGAGGCATTAGGATAAACCCTTGTTTAATACCTGTAATATAATTACTTCTTCCATATCGGTTGAGTAATTCCCCCACACCCTTTGCGCTGTACTCATCTTTAGTACACGATACCCCTAGTTAACCCCTCAGAGCCTATCCTTTTCGCGGTTCTCGTGATGTTTCGGTTTTTCCGGGATATCAATGAAGAGCATTATTTACACCCCACCCCCTAATATACACCCAAATCGCCTTAGCCTACCTTTATTGCACTCACTTTTAGTGCAAATTTATGTTATCACCCAAAACCCTTAGTTCAATTATCTGGTTGCTTGCATGAGTTGCTAAGTCGAGTCATATCCTTTGTATACAGTTTT
The DNA here is from genome assembly GCA_019973895.1 of Chrysanthemum seticuspe. Classification (NCBI taxonomy): domain Eukaryota; kingdom Viridiplantae; phylum Streptophyta; class Magnoliopsida; order Asterales; family Asteraceae; genus Chrysanthemum; species Chrysanthemum seticuspe. Next base: position 315,518,544 of record BPTQ01000005.1, read on the forward strand.
GGGATGATTGGGATTCATGGGAAAAGTTAAAGTTTATGAAATATAGGGAAGAGAACGTTAAACTCAAATTCCCTTTGTTTGCATAATAATGTACTCCAAGTGTTTTGATCTTTTCAATTCGGGTCAAATTAGTGTTAGAGTAATAAAAACTCAAGTGTAGGGATGTGTCTATAAATCCCTATCATTTTGATGTACCGTAGAGGATGGTAGAGTAAAAGTGTATGAATAAAAAAAAAAAAAAAAAAAAAAAAAAAAAAAAAAAAAAAAAAAACATACGGGCTACCATCCTACATCTATCTTTTAAATTATGTTTGTTTATTTTCGTTGCCTAGAGTTTTAGAGTGTCGAGTCTTGGCTTAGCAACGCCATTCTTCGTATACTTGCAACATTGAGATTTTTGACTATCCACCACTAAATAGCCTATCCCACCAAACCCTTCATTTCCCTACCGTAAGCCTAACATTACAACCCTTTAAAAGACCTCTTTGATAGTCTTTCCTAGGTGCTTACGCCAAAGCGACGGAGGTTTGATCTATTCTCAAGCCTATGGTAATCTATGTACTAGGACCGGTTAATGAGTGTTTATCTTCCATTTCCGATTTGTTATATTTCATATATACACCCGAGAGAGATGTGAGTATCCAAACACCCCATGTGAGGTGCTAGTATGTAATTTCCGTGCTTGTTATGACTTTTGCGGGGCTTATATGTGTTGTGGACCGTTTTGAATGGATGCTTCATGACCCCTAACTTATAAATTAATTGGCTAAAAGCACATTTGCTTGAGGACAAGCAAATACCAAGTGTAGGGATATTTGATAAGGTTTTAAAAGGTACCTTTTTAAGGGGTCATTTAAGCCCTTATTCGATCACTTCTGTATCCGTTATTGCTTAATATCGTTCCTTTTCACTTTTTAGGTCTCTTGAAGGCAAAATGCTGGAATGATGCTTATTTGGACGAAAAGGCGCGAATATACGAAGAAAATGGCCAAAGTCAGAATCGAGACACTCAAAGCTGCTGAAACATAAGGCGACGGCGTCACTGCATATCTGCGACGCCGTCGGGAAGGCATTTTGCGACGGCTCAGAGGCGAAATTGCATGTTTTCAAGGGACGACGTCAGGTTCTAAAGGAATAGGCCGTCGCTACTCAGACGGCCTAGATGCAGCCAAGACGGCGTCAGAGCTGAAGGGGACGGCGTCACAGTCATAAGGTGACGCCGTCGCAAGGTTTACGTGGCCAAGACGAAACCCTAATGACGGCGACACGACGGCGTCACGAAACATAAGGTGACGCCGTCGCAGATGTAATCTTATATATAGAATCCGAATTTTTCAGTTTTGTGTGTAGTCTTTTGGAGTAAAAACCTAAAACCGAACCAAGGCTTTCTTGTGCAGTATTTTAGGGTTCTAAACCCTATTATACATCAAGATAAGTATTTACTTCATTAATTTAATTATGTCTTTGATTATTTGTGTGTATGCTTGCATGTTCTCCATGTCCGGCTAATTTATTTGTGTGTTTGCTTAGGGAATATGAAACTTAATTATTGAATATTGATTGGTTGATACTTATCTTAGTTGACTAATGATCTAGAGTGCGCTAGATTATTCGTTGTGTACTTAATGCTTGACTTTTCTTTGTGAACTTTAGAATATAATTATCTAGGTAATTGTAGGATAAAGTATTCAAGGACAACCGTAGAGTAGGCGTCTATAAATCACTAGAGGATTTGTAAACAAGACCCTTTGGTAATTTCAAAGAGTTAGGGAAATAAGCACGCCCTATAGCCTTAGAATCACAACGCAACTAGGAATAAGGACGTGACAAATCAACCATCAATAGGAGATAATTAAGGAGTAGTAAAACCTAAGTAAACACATCTTTAAACTATCATACGAGTACACATCAATTAGACATAGACTATCACAACCTTAGCTTAGATAATTAGATAATAGTAGAGTAATCGGTAGCAATACCAACCCCCCCCCCCCCCAAATCCAATACCCGAGATTCGTACCTTTTCAATTTCTAAAAAAATATAAAAATACAAAAAATAATCTTCCTCAACCTCAACCTTAGCGTAGTAACTTCTCACTAGCATTCCTATTCCCCTAGAGAACGATATTAATACCCGTGGCTTACCCTAATTACTACACTACAACGATTAGGTTCACTGCCTAGGGTGTTATAAAACTTGCTCGAAGAAAAGGAAGTTTCCTTGACCCCGAACGACGCGTGTAGCGTTATCAGAACATGAACAAGAAAATTCGCCCGTTTAAGCATCCATGTCCGTTTATTTGTCTGGTTAAAACTAAATGAACAAACATGAACAGGGCTCCGTTCGTGTTTTTCTGGTTCGTTTACAACCCTAATTAGGGGTACTAAACATATCTGAAAAACATGGAAATGATTCCATTATATATGCCTGACCATTGGTATTCAAAGGTTTTAAAGATTCCCAATCATCTCCCATCAACACGAGCTTACCTTCAAGAATTTGACGTTTGATATCCTGAATCTTAGCAGCTAAATAACTTGTATCTTCCACATTCACACTAGTAGATTCTTCGTTACTCTTAGATGAGTAATCCACAACATTCGAATCTGTCTTCAGCTTATTCCTATCCTTTTTACTTATAAACCATGATTATAGGCGCATAAGAATGAAGCTAGCTCTATTTATTATTGTTTGGGTATAGCAAAGAAAAACAATTCAAGAAAATTTGCTCAAAAGGATATTGACTTGCCACACACAAAAGAATCTAAATACAAATTCCAAACACCGTAATTGTTGTTAGGAAGCAAAGAAAAACAATAACCATGGTGGCGGTTTGATGGGCTTGTGAGGATTACCCGAAAGATTTGGTTTGCCTTTATCAAAGGAAGACACGATTAACAAAATTAGTATGGTAAAGTTTGCTTTGACGTTGTAGTTCAGAAAATCTTGTGAATCATTTGGAGGTATAGGAATCGAATTAGTTTCAATCCAAAATTGTTAAACAAAGACACCCTTAAAAAAGAAATCAAGACTCTTGCTTACTTTTGGATCTCTTATAGAAATAGTAAAGTTAATCCATTATGGTTCAAATGGATTAGTGAGCCTATCAAATTTTTTATAAATCTTTTTCAGTTTTCCTAGCATCTTGCTAGTCTTATAAAATTCATTTAAAAATAAAATTATCAATTTATAGTTGATGATGCATCAAGCTTGAAATCGTTTTTTCAGGTCGTTATAGCACGCTAACCTAATCTCATAGTGCATCTTGAATTGTAAAGTTGTTATCTCCTTGTAGTCGTGATTGATATCATGGAGTGACTCAAGTGCGTTATTATACGCTAAGTTTAAGCTATGCTTTCACACGATCATTCAAACGACGGTGTAGCTCCTTTTGTGTTATAGAAACAAAGTCTGTATTGACTTAAACCGTGTTATAGGACACTTTCATTGATGAAGTTAAAACCTTGTTTCACTTTTGAAGTGTTCATTCGCATTTTGGGTTCTTTGGCGCTTCATGATTAATTAGAAATTCGCGGGTCACAGAGGTCAGTGACGTTAAAACAATTTCTTGTATCAAACTTTCCAATAAATAAAGAAAAGGTAGAATCAATTGGATATAATGGCTATGTAATCCTTGTAATGCGTTATCCCTTTTCTTGTAATTTTTCTAGCTCTTTACTTAATCCAAATTGTAGTTCAAGAAAAACTTTTGAGTTAATTGTTCATAGGTTTGGGTATATTCGACCTATTTGGTTTGAATAGGTTCGTGACCCTAAACATACTTGTACCATCTCTTTGTAATTTGCTTCCCTATCACTATTCCGGTTTTAGGAAAAGTTCCATGGCAATTACCTTTTTTTCTTTTTGGGTAAAAGGTTTTCTCACGATCCACTGAGATTCAGCTCTTAGTCGCCCCCGATTTGTTATGCTGATTTAAATGGCAATTACCTTTTAATCATGGGATATGTAAATCCTCTTTTTTAAATCATGATTTGAAGGCTGAATGTAACAATGCTGCAATACCACACTTGAAGACACATAACCACGCATGGTCATTTGCATATGATGGAAAGTCATGCATGAAGGCCAAGGAATAAACATAATTGGGGGTTCAGATATTGCCAATTGTTAAAAAAATTCTATGTGTGTGTGAGTAGAGGTGGCCAAAACCAGGTTTCATCAAAAACCGGTTCCGGGCCATGGCCAAAGGTTAACGAACCGGTTTCGGTTAAATCGGTTCGGTTTTTTCCAGATCCGGTGTCTAAAAAACCGAGACCGGTCTAACCGGTTCCGGTTTAGTTCCTCAACCGGTTCCATTTTAAAACCGGTCAAAACCGGTTCCCAAGAACCATTCGACATTGTTAACAGTGGGCATATTAATAAACTTTGACTTTTATTAAATAAACTCATAAACGTCACACATAAAGTACTTGAATTACAAATTTAATACATTTTGACTACTTATTCATTATCAGTTTCATCTTCATCTTCATCTTCAACTTCGGTGGTGTCCCTAGCGGCGCTTATAGCTTCATCGAAAGCGACTTCTTCTTCGAAAAGATTGATTACATAACCCTCTTCCACCTCGATCTCTTGTAATTGTTTTTCGTATTATGTGGGTTCTTCAAGTAGTGAAACGTGTTGGACATGTTCATTCCCATCTAAATAATCCTTCAAGCAAATACACATCTCCAAAAATAAAGGTGTGAGATTTGTTCTTCTTACCGATAATATCCTTCCACTAGTAGAAAAATCGGATTCCGAAGCAACGGTAGAAGCTTGTACGCTTAGTAAATCTTGGGCCATTGCGGCTAGAACGGGATATTGATGTTCCCTTTATTTCCACCAATTCAAAACATCAAAATTCTTGAACTCTTCGGGTGTGATTGTGTTTAACCAATCGGTTCCCGTATATCTCCCATATTCGTTGCTCGATAAATTCTCACTCCTAGCCCGTTTACCGCTTTATTGTCTTAAATTTGATAATAAGTCCAAATCCGGATCCACGGTTGTAGTCGAAGCCCAAATCGTTGAAGCCGAACTCGTTCCCACATTTGTTGTACCATATTTCTCAAAATAAACATCAAATAAACGTTTGAAATTACATTTAAACATCTCTTGTGCTTTTGTTACATAAAAAGGGTCTATTTGAAGCAAATCCAAATTGTTAGGAATCTTATCGATAAGATATTCCGCCCCGCTAAGGTTCAAACATGGGTTCATTGCGGCGGCACAAGTAATTACCGGTGGAATTTCTTCAAAATATTTGGTCAGTTTTTCTTTCATCTGTATAACCATATTTGCAATAAGTGGACCATCATATTCGTATGATCCTAATTTTTTACACATCATAAAAAGTTGGTTGAGGACCAAATGACTCGTGGGATAATAAACATCCGATAACATAGCTGTTGCGGTTTTAAAAACTTTGAGTAATTCGGTTATTTTTTTAATACTAGCCCAATTTTCAACCGAAAATGGTACCATATCCCGACACCTAGATTTAGAGCAAAGTTCATCATGAAAATGTTGTAACGTTAATTTTTGGCGTAAACCACAAACAACCATGTTATAAGTCGAGTTCCATCTTGTAGGAACGTCCCAATTTGGGGATAAAAAAAGGGAATTCGATTTATAACACAATTTTATATAATCCACGTATCTTTTGTTTCCCGATAGAAAAATATCTTGTAACATTTTTCTAAAAGCTTCTCTTAAATTATACATTTGCTCGGACGCTAATCCGCTTTGCACAACCAAGTTAATGATGTGTGCAACACATCGACTATGATAAACAATGCCATCAAGAGATGGTCAGTATTTTAGTATTAGCTTTTTAACCGCATTTGTATTATTGGAAGTGTTATCAAATGATATCGAAAAAACATTTTTTTTCTTCTATTTTAAACGTTTTCATAACATATCGAAACATCATACTTAAATTTTCACCCGTATGCGGATATTCAAAGTTTTCAAAACCAATAGTACGTTTCATCATTTGCCAAGTAACGGGATCAACTCAATGTGCGATAACACAAATGTACGAACCGGGCAAACCATGACCCGCCGACCAAACATCGGTTGTTAAGTTTACACTAGTTTTTAAAGCATCAAAATCAAGTATTAATTCCTTTTTAACCTTTACCCAAGATTTAATACAATCACATTTAAGAGTTTCACGACTTACATGATTATATCGTGGTTGAAGGCGTATTTGAATCAACTTCGTTAACCGAGGGTTGACAAAGTGGTTGAACGACAAACCCTCTTGAATCACAAAGTGTACGAAATCTTGACGAAGCGCCATCTCTTTTTTTGGGTAAAAGGTCAACACGAAGCGCCATCTCTTCATATACAAAAATACTCCCATCTCATCCGATAGTAGTTTGTTCTGATTCCGTACCGCCTTTTGTTGCTTTACAATGTTCTTTCGTGTGCTTCTTCAACGTAGTGTTCCCATCGGATTTCATCATAGTGTTACAAGCTTTACAACTAGCCCTTTTTGAACCATCCGAGAACTTAACCATGTGGAAATGACGCCAAACCTCTTAGTTTCGGGTTGTTGGTTCAATCCCAACTTCATACGGTTCATTTGTAGAACCTTGACCGGCGGTATTTGATGATGCGTTTTGAGAAGCTCGGTTTGTAGACATCGTGAGCGTTTTTGATCAAGTTTGTGAGTGTTTTTAGAGTGTTTGATTGTTGTGATTCAACCAAAATCAATCTTGGTATTTATAGGGATGTATAGGAGGGCTAAATGGGTGTTTTTTTGGTATTATTACAGTTAAAAAACGGTCACAAACATAGGCAAACGGCTATTTTTTTGCCCACTATCTCGAAATCATGCTACTGTCCTGCTTTTACTTCCAACGGCTAGAAACCGGTTTGGAACCGGTTTCTCCAAACTGGTTTACGAACCGGTTTCTAGCCTCAAATTCAAGAGCCGGTTAGGAACCGGCGGTTTCTTCAAGAACCGAACCGATTCCTAGAGAAACCGGTTTTGACCGATTAAGGTTTCGGATTTTTTTTCGATTTCGGTTCCAGAACCGGTTTGGATGGCCACCTCTATGTGTGAGTGTGTTTTACGCCTATAAAAAAGGTAGGAAGATAGTGAGAGAAATGATAATATGGCGTTGATGTAAAGTGGTCGTTACCACCGCCATTACACCCAATCTAATTTTGAGTAACGAAATGAACTTGCCTCTTGTGTGACTTGTACGGATGTTGTTAACCTTTGTGTTTTATGATGAATCGTGTTTGAAAAAATAAAACCGTAATACGTTCTGATCATGGCCGACTTGATTGAATGCATAACCGAGCAAAGTTTGTGCCTAGTATAGGTGCATGAAACAGGGCCCACATGCACTATCTGAACCTACCTTTTGCTATAATGCCTTTGCCTCTTAGCTCTTTGGATCCTATCCCATTTTCCATCTTTACAATTTCCACCTTCAGATTTATAACATCATATATCTACATATGTTTCTTCATCTATAAATAGAAACCACTTGAAACAAGAAAACACTGTAGTGATCACCACAACTTCAAACACACACAAACAAACACAAAAACAGTTGAGGGTTACTTAAATTTCTAGAGAGAGACATACTTGCTTGGATCATCAAAAGAGAGATGTCAAGCATAGATGTAGCAGCATCATCTGAGCAATTGTGTTATATCCCTTGTAACTTTTGCAATATTGTTCTTGCGGTACATATATATACTCTAGCTTATCTATTTTTGTTAATTGTATGTGCTTTGTGATTATTATTTTTTATTTTATTTTATTATTATTTTTTTGGGCATAGGGTGTGAGTCAAAGGATGTGTTCTTGCATAAGTTTGAGGGATTAAGAATGATGAAAGATTTTCAATATGATATTGGTTTGATTAAGATCATATGTTGTTTTGGTGTTTTCATACTAAAAACAACATATAATTTGATCATTTGAAATCATATTTTATTTTCACACACACAAACTAATATTGTCAAGTCTCTATCTTGCTTGGCTTTCTTTTTCTCATTTCTTCTTCAGCTTGCAGTCAAAAGATAAAGTCCTTCAAATATCTGAAATCTCTCTCTCTTTCACACACACTCAGACCTAAGGACAGTACTTGAATGACTAGTAAAGAAGGACAAATTAAACACAATATGATTTTTTTCTTTCCTTATGGAAATTTATTTCTCATTATCAAATTCCATAATTGATACTACAAATTTTGACCAAATTAAAGGGCTATTATAAGTTTATAAGCAGCCACAAAACATCATTGCATGTATGAAAAAACAACCTAAAAGCTAGGGTTTTGTGGGTCATAATCAAGATTATCATATACATGTTTCAGGAAACAAATCAAGATCCTATTTGTAAAGATTTTTACTTAATTTTCTTGATCTTATATGAATGTCATTTCTCTAGGGTTGTTGATGATAAATTTGTAACTTTGGAACTTTAAAGATGTTATTTTAGACTTGAAGACAAAAATGGATGACAAATTTATCTTCTTGATTGTATTTCTGAATTGGGTAATCTTGATTTTGAGGTAATAATTGATGGATGGTTGTAATGCAGGTGAGTGTACCATGCAACAGCTTGTTTGACATAGTGACAGTAAGATGTGGACACTGCACCAATTTGTGGTCTGTGAATATGGGCATGGCTGCTGCCTTTCATCAGTCTCTCTCAAATTCCAATTCCACCTCCCAAGATTCAACTGTTCATCACCATACTCAGGTGAATTTCATGATTTTTATATCATAACCCTAATTAGGATAGAGTTCTTAACTTACATGATCAAGATTTTTTTTTAAAGAAATGTTAGTTTCACCATTAAATTCCACACCCGTTGCTTGGTAGTTTGGACCATCAGTTGTGTAAATGGTACTTTACTAAGTCCAAATTTCATTTTAAAAAAATTTAAATTATAAAATTGACAAGGTGCTATTAATTAATTCAGACCAAGAACGATCTGAATAGCACCTTGCTAAGCGATCAAAGACGAGATTGCAAATCTGAGTACAATTTGGATAAGTGGATTTTTTTTTTAAAACGGCAATTTGTTTTATCGGAACACACTCTAGCAAGAAGCTAGAAATGAGCTAACTATTACCATGACTTTTTTAATAATCTGATATCTACTAATTAAACAATCACTTGATTTTAGCTTAATAATCTAAAGTTGTGTATTTGACTTTTAAATTAATTAATAAACTAAATTTTAGAACACATCCAAATTACCTATGAGTTTTAATCAACATACAAAGCAGAAACATCCCTTTAATGTTCATTGTGACTTTTTCTGTTATATGTCTAGCAGGAACAGCAATTACTTGACTTTTGACATTAAAAAGTCAAACTCTAAATGTTGATCTGACTAGGGTTTGTAGATTTTAATTATTTTTTAATTAAATAGTTGTACTTTTGAGGAAATTATCAGTAGCTAGGGATATCTAGTTACTCTAGGTCATACATAGGATAATCTAAAGACCACACAAATCTATCTGCTGTTTGTTTCTTTCTTTTCTCCCCCTTTATTTTTGCTGTTACATCAAGAACCCTAGCTAGCTAACCGCCGTTTTTCTATAGGTTCATTTTTTTGCGGCCAGCATCTGTATAAATGAGTCAGGAATTTTATATATATTTTTTAAAAGAATAATTAAATCTTGAAACCCTTTATTTGTTTCTTAAATTGGTTTAGAAAAACCAAGCAAGTTTTAAGATTCTTTCTTGTCGTTTACTTCTGCAAACATATATACTCTCTCTCTCTCTAGATTAAAGACATGGTAGATATGTTTTGGGACACAAATGACAGCAAGTGTCATTCATTTCTGTGGTGTTTTTTAGCTTTTACTTTTCTTCTATTCCAACTGATTCAGTCACCTCAATGTTGTTAGTTTAGTTTCTTTTCATATCAAGATATCACTTCCAATACTAACTTTTATAAAGTTAGTAACAAGATTAAGCTAAATGAGGTGTGCTTAACCTTAGCAATGTAATTTCAGTAACAGATTATACAGCATAATAGACAACATAGGAAGGAATAAGTTTAATAATAGTGCAAATTGAATTGAGCAAGGTTTGTGAATGTGAGTGTGTGAAGTATCGTCACAAGTAATTTCGAAGAACAACTAGTTCAGTGTGTTTGTGGTTGTTGGGTTGGGTGGGGGTGGGTGGGGGGGGGGGGGGGGGGGGGGGGTTCTTTCGGATGCTTTGTAGGAGTGTTTCTTTGTTGTTTAGTGTTTGTATCTTTTTTTCTAGCTTTTAGTATAAACATTGCCGTTCGAAAAGAGAATTAGTACATGTTTTTTAACGGCGAATACGTATCTAAACAAGCAAAAAGCTAGATACAAGTTTAGATACAATTTGTGTAGTATGTTTTTTTCAATGATACACACTAGATTTTTTACCATTAAATGGTCAACTTCTTTGAAAGTGTTCATCTCAATACATTCAAACTAGTTTTAATCACATGACTGACTTTTGATATTTCAGAAGGCTCCAACCCACACTCCTCCAAATTATAGGGTTGACTTGGGCTCATCTTCAAAGTACAACAGCCGAATGCCGATGAGGCAGTCCCCAGCCTCCATCACAAGTGACCCGAAGATCAATCGCCGTGAGTCTAAATATCTCCTTTACTCCCTCGATTCTCATATAAACCGAGCATACATAAGCTCAAAATCCTTGCCTATATTATATATCACGAGAGTCTTATCATTGCATATATTTACACCGATGTTTTGCATATTTCAGCCCCGGAGAAGAGACAACGGGTTCCTTCAGCGTATAATCAGTTCATAAAGTACGGAGGCTACTCTTTCATATCCCCTCTTTATTTTTTTACTAGTCACACAGCCATTAAAATTTGTTCTTAGCTAAATTTAAATAACCTTCAGATATCATTTTCTCTTTTTATTATATAATTGAAATGTGGGGATTATTGTAGGGAGGAAATCCAAAGGATCAAGGCAAATAATCCAGATATCAGCCATAGGGAAGCTTTTAGTACGGCTGCAAAAAATGTAAGTGCATGCGCATCATATTGCAGTTTTCTGCATACTACAGTACTATACTTTCCTTTTCTTTATTTGGTGGCTTGCACAATGTCAAGTACTTTTGTGTTTTGTATGCATGTACATTATATATTATCTGACAATATTAACTATCTTGTGATGCAGTGGGCACATTTTCCTCACATTCATTTTGGATTGATGTTGGACGCAAATAATCACCAAGCTAAACTTGATGAGGTATGTTAACATTTCAGTTCTTTTTAAATAAATATTTTCGTATTTGTATTCATACAATTATATCTGTAAATAGGATTAGTTATCTAAAAGATTAAGTAATGAAAGAAATCAACAAAGGTGAACGAAAAAACCTACAGACTTTTTACATGGAATGTTTTTGCGAGTTTAAATCATCCCGGCTACATAAAATTTTTAACTTTAACGAGGAAAAAGACGTACGTTATGGCCTTTTTAAAAAAAAAAAAAAAAAATTCCTGAAGGAACCTTAATGTATTTTATCATTTTTGTTTAATAATATACATCTATAATGAGTTTTAAAAGATGGTTCATTTTACTGAACTATGATTATGTAAGTTTGAATTTATTTGATTTGTATGCAGTTGAGTTGTGTGCAGGGATCCGAGAAACGACACAGATCAAGGACCTCATTATTCAAGAAATGATTAAAGCTTGATCTTAAGGAGAAATTAAAGCAAATCCTCTCATATATTTATATATATTTTGAGCTCAAGAAGACCGTGGCCTTAACTTGTTTTTAAGGATAAAAACTAATATTTGGATATTTTTAAGTTGCAATTTACAGTCATATGAGTGATTTTATTTGTGTTTTGATTTGTTTTCCAGAACTAAGCTAGTTTGGCTTGCCTTTAAATAAATCGATCGCGTGCAAATTAACATGACCACTGTAAATGTATTCATATATCAAAGACTCAATGTTATCTCATGTTGTGTGAAAAATTCATCGACTAAATAGTTGTGAGTTCAAGTCATACTTACAACATGTAAGATATATTTGTGGTGTATCTATTGTGTGATAGAATATCATACTTAGAACATGTAAGATATATTTATGGTGTATCTATTGTGTGATGTGTAAGTATATTCATATATAACATACGTGAATACATATACATATGAAGATGAGACATGCATAGAAAAACATACAGATTGAGAGACCAATGAGCATTCGTTATTTGTGATCAGAGATGCTTCTTAGTATCTAAAATACATATAGATACTTAGATTTTAAGCAATTACACTTACTTAAGCTAGGTATACAAATTATGAACCAAGACACAAATATATTAACTTGTCACAAATATTATAATTCATAAAACACCAATTCAATTAAAAATACAACTAATAAATATCATTGTGCAAACCAAAGTACTACACATACACAAAATATCTGTAAAATGTAATAATCAAACAAACATTGATTTTTCACGTAAATTCAGTGATGCAACTGAAAAACATATATATAAAGAAAATAGATCTAAACGGAAAATTTATAAAAAAAATAGGGTAAAGAATTTATAAAAAAGAATAGGGTAAAGAAATTTATATAAAAAGAATAGATATATAATGTAGATGATTGGTGAATCAGACAAATCGTATGAGAAAGTGATTGGTAAAATATCAATGTTAATGAAGAGAGATGGCAACAGATGGAGGATTTGATCGTTGGTATCAACGGCGAATGGATAATTAGTGGTGGAGTGAATCGGGAGTTCTGTCGTGGATAATTAGTGGTGGGTTTTCAGAGAAAATTAGCTTGTTTGTCAAATACAACTTAGACAGAAATGCTATAACGAGCCTTCGATTTAAACAAAAAGTTAAAAACTAATTATATAAATACTCACAAAAGCAAACGTTGTCTTCTACTTTAGACTTTGACAAAGTTTATTTTTGTTTATTTATTACAGTATAAAGTATATATTTATTATATAGCGCAATATATAATTATGAAAGTAAATTAAGTTTTATTGATATAACCATAGTGATCAATAATAAATATAATTAACATTTTTGCAATGTTTTAAAATAAAAATCTTATTTAGTGATTGGAATGTGAATTTTTTTATACAGTAAAATATTTAATAAGTGTATCAGACCATTTCTTAAAGTTATGCAAAATAAATTTTCCGCTTTTCAGAAAGTTATCATCACAGAAAATGTAATATCAAAAAACATTACTCGTTGCAAATTGTTATAACATGGTACCCGTTATCGTAACGCTTGTTTACCTTGCTACTTGGTAATAATATATGCTAGATAGAATGTTAAGACTAGATTGAACGATGTTTTCTTGTATTAGTCATGGGACATGTCTATAGTATGCTATAGGTTGACTATTTTTATAGTTTTGAAGGTAATATAGTTATAAAGTATTGATGATGATTGAAAATTTTCTTTTTTGATAAAAGGTTGTTACACTCGGTAAATATGTTACTTCAAAAAATGTTTAAAATGCAAAGGATGTGGGTAAAATCCCTCATCCTAGCCCGTTACATAATCAAAGAATAAATTAGTACTCGATAGTTATACTACTACTATTGTTAAACTATAAAGCCCATAGCTGTCAAGATCGCGAGTTTACACGTAAGATCGTACGATCTTACGTGCCCACCAGTCAAAATCGTGTAGGATCGTGGTAGGATCGCATCTGAGGTAGGATCGTAAGTAAGATCGTAGGATCGCACGTAGGATCGTAAGATCGACACGCGATCCGAGTTCACTTTTTTTTTTTTTTTTTTTTTTTTTTTTTTTTTTTTTAAGTCCATTTCACTTGCTTAGGCAAAAAAAAAAATAAATAAATAAATAAAAAATAAAATACATGTGTTTTACTAATGTCTAATAAGTAAACCATTATTGTCTCATTTTCTAAATAGATTATAGTTTATACACAGTTTTCTACTTTTCTAAATAGATTATAGTCTAAAAGTGTTCAATAGTTTAATTTATTTACTTCACTGTGATTAAAATAATCAAATGGTATGTTTTGAAATTCCCCTTATGAACCGTTTGTTTTTTTGAAATCATGTAGATGGCTAGTGTTTTGAGAAATTTAAGACTTATGTTATGTAATATTATTCCACTAAAGCGTTAATGTAACGATGGAAACTTTACTTTTTTGTGTTTTACTATTACTTTGGTGTTTGAAATTTGAACTTTGTCATTTTCAAGAGGATATTATATAAATTTACATTTGATGTTGAGTAGAAATGTAAAACAGTATGACTTGTATATCATTTGTTTACAAAATATGACAAATTGGTAGGATCGTAGGATCGCGATCCGATCCTACGATCTCGATCTTGCAAAGACAAAAACGATCCTGCGCGGGATCGCGATCTTGACAGCCTTGATAAAGCCCTATATTTGCAAATTAAGTATCATTCAATCCCATAACAAAAGATAAACTTGACATTATATTTGTAAATGCAAGTAGTTTCTGATCGATCACTGAAAAGCAATGCAAAAAAAAAAAAAAAAAAAAAAAAAAAAAAAAAAACTTATTGTCCTTGACATATTCTGTTTTTAGATCTATTTACTTCAACTAAATAAATGTTTCTTTTTGGTATACGTAGCAAACAAATTCGGATACTTTATAAAATAATTGCAAACATCAATAATACAAGATAAATACATTTCATATTAATTTGATATTTTTTTTTTGTTGCCATCACGACACATTATATTTGACGTACCTTACATACACTGTTCTAGTACGCACTTGGAAAACATTATTTTTCTATGAATTAAATGTTAGTACATGCAGAAATTCACATGGTTTATTTAGTGTAAGAAAACAATTATATCTGAAATAAAGTGACAATACATGAAAATCGACCTATTTAAATGCATAAAGGAAAAGAAGCAAATGTATCGTGTCCTTGAGACATAATGCCTAAAAGTACTAACTTTGATGAATTTAGAAGGTATAAATAGAAGTAGCAAGATTTATAAAATTAATTATCTTAATTTATACATAGTATATCAGTTGTCCACTTCGTCTCATGTTTTAGTACGTACTTGCTTCACACAGTCACGTTTAATGGCCTTGCTATATATAGTAAGTGAAGCCATAGCCATTGATTCTTGATCTTGTGCAGTTCATTCAAGACTTACATTTCTTTTTATTACTATCTTTTTTTAATTAAAGATATAAAAGAAAAAAATATTGGGGCAACAGTTTTAATTTTTCTTAATTAAAGATATAAAAGAAAAAAAATATGTAATCATATATAAACCTAATGAGGCAAAGTTACCTGAAAAACTTATTCATACCGACAACACGAATATATAACGAAATTATTCGTTATGTTCAGTCAATTAGAGTAATTGAAGCTAGATATATTACATGTTGATGCTAATACAAACGATAAATCTCTACATCAACTTGATGCTCAGATTACCGCTTCACTCTAACCAACTTGAAGGACTCCTACACTATAATGTTTTCCGTAGGAAGGATATTTGGTTCAAGGAAGCCGAGTTTCTGTATCCCACAGCAATACATGCTGTAGTTGCATCCCACTAAATTGTTAAATACATTACTATTGATAACTTGAACCGAAAAAAGATAGATGTTGTTAATTTGACTAATCCAGCTCACAACTCCTAATATAACATGCAACAAAATGTTACTCACTGATTCCGAAGCCTTTGTTTACTACCTCTAGTTGGACAGCAAAAACTATCAATTTTTGTTCAATGATACTCTTGAGTAAAATTTATACGAGCAACATATACTTTATGAGTACGGCCTTTTCTTTTTGTGAACGGAAATTTTTTTATTCGGCCTAGCTTCAATAATGAGGTAGAGATGAGCAAACGAGATTAAAGTTATATTAATTACAATCCCCCGTTGGTAAATTCTATTGCGGTTCGAAGTTTTTCTACTAGCATATATGTATTGAATGTATATATTTGTTCACCTTTCCGTGAAATAGTATTGATGGAAAAAGGGTAACCTCTAAACCCTAGATATGAGAAATCTATTAAAAGAGTATTCGTGTCCAAATGCATACATATAGACCATAAAGCTATTTGAACAGCAAAATCAACGCTTAAACCCCCCTTGATAAAAGCTAGAGAACCTTTTTGGTTTGGACCACATTCTTAATGATCTTTTGCAACTCATGATTCTTCATCCACCACAATACTTTTTTCAGTCTATGCAATCAATGCCTTGAAGCTTTGATTTTTATTGGTGTCATAAAAGTATATCAAGTGGTCCATATATGTTCATATCACCGTCTCAAACGGCTTTCCATTCTACTCGAACTAATGTGGAAAACAACATGATATCGGATAAAGATGCGTCCCACTTCTGGCATGATTATGGCTCGATCTATAAATAAATTTGTTTCGTTGATAAGAGTTTGCATTGTTATAACCCATGCTAAATTACTTTTTAATGGCGAAAATCTTATTAGGATTCAAGCAAGAAGCTAGCTCGAGAAAGAAATTTTACAATTTTTTTATTAGAACTCAAGCAAGATCATACATCCATGCATTCCAACTAGGACTTTTTTCGGCACATTGCAAGTTGGACTAAAATTTCTATTCATATGAGTGCGGTTATCGAGTTTAGAAAGGATGTTTCCTAAACCCTTGCTTAAATATTACATGATGAAAATTTTGATCTATATGTTCTTGTTTTTGAAACAGATCTTGATGTGGTCAGGTTACTTAATTTGTTCATTTAGTTGTGGCTATAGCTAGGTTATTTACAATTATTTCTAATATTTCTTCTAGACTAAATTATTTACTGGTTTAATTTTACCAGCGAAAATAACTTAAAAGGTTAAAATGAAGATGAGTTTTCACAAAAAGGATATGATTTACAGATTTTTGGCCAACCATTTGCTTAAAATATTTGTGCGACTATGCAAAAAAGATTTTTGGAGATTACTCGCTTGATCACTGATGTGCGACATGAACTTTTATCCTAATATGATGTTAAACTACATGTGATATGTCGACGGGCCACATCGACTCACCTAGTTCACTTAAGAAGTGAAAATCGATATATATATAATATATTTACCTAGTTTAATATCACAGTTTTATACATGAATCAACAGAGTTTATGTGAATTGCTTTTTATGCTACTAACTAAAACCTAATTTTCTATTCCACAATTTAAAAAGTTTACAAACTTTTTAAGTCAGTGAATAAATAAATTTACAGAATATAATAAGCTAATTTCCTCAGGTTAGATTTATAAGCAGGCCTGGCTTGTCTTTATTCATGGGTGAATGTGTGTGCAGAAGGAACGGCTGCACCAGAATCTGAAATGTCACTTCCATGTCTGCATTTTCATTTATTTCATTTCATATCTTGTCATTTCAAGCTCAACCCCACATCTCCATTATTTCACTTTTATTTTAGATTACTCCACCATTTAATTTAATTTCATATACGTATGTAACTTTTGTTTAATGTTTACAATCTTCTTATTTGAGATGTTATATATTACTACCACATTTCAGTGTTTTAAACTACGTGTACGTTACTCCCTCCGTCCTAATTTATAAGTCTACATTTTTATTTTGAATTGTTTTAAATACTTGTTTACTTTTATATTTTAACAAACCAAAAACACTTTAGCAAATAGATATAATATTTGAATTGGTGAAAAATATAATTAGCGAAAATTCTTAAACTAATGTTGACTTATATATAATTAAAAAAAGGTAATATATGTATGCCATAACTTTAATACTTTATGTGTGTTTCTTCCCACCAAGTGCATTATTGGTATATGACTTTTTATGTTATTTTGGTAGAATGTATTTGACTTGTTAGTTTTCCGTATATTTACTAAAATCTTTTGGACAAGTAGCTAGGACTAGATATTTTCAGGAGAAAAATAATAGAAGTTTAGTAGAAAATAATTGCTACATATAGTATGTATTAATAACATCTCATCTTTGAGCATTATGTGTGGTTGGCATCACCATTAGATAGACATAATAAGGCCCTCAACCACGCCTGGCCAGTTCGTTGTGGTGGTAAGTCAACACGTGCGGTGGTGCAAAAATAGGAGAGGAAAGTGTTGAGTGTGTGTGTTTAATGGGGTATAAGTAATTTTGACAATCACATACGATCTCACAGAAAAAAATTAATTCAATTGGACAGAGTGGAAGAACTACATCTACTCCAAAAATCGCAAAACTATAATATTTGATAATTTAGATGATTAACTTAAGACACATTATTTACTCTTAAAGTACATAGACACAATGTCAATTGTTTTTCTGAATAAGTTGATATTAGGAATCTTCTAATAACAGTATTAGATGCAAATGCAGTTTATTCGGTAAGAAGGCACAAAGACTGCAAACGTGTTATCTTAAACTTCAAGGAATATATTGGACACGAAATGGGTTAAAGGAATACAATAAAAATCGCAACCAAGTGAACCTCTTAATATCTTGGAATATGACTAGCGTCCTTGCATGTTCTATTGTTAAGCATTGGATTGATTTTGATATCAAAAGCATATTCTCCCCTTTGTCCTTATATGAGATGGAACAAAGTTTAAAAAAATAATAAGTAATAATAATAATAATAATATGAGAATTTTGCCTACTCGTTGCATCGGTTAAAAAATATTTTAAATCTACAAAATAAAGTTCTAATTCGTGTAATATATAATGAAAAACCAAAAGTTATAACTAATTAGACATGCCATAGAAAATAATAATGTTATTAATAATATGAAAATAATTGAATTTAATTTTTAAAACATATAAAATTTAATTTCTAGTTAATTTTTAAAACATATAAAATTTAATTTCTTATTTCACAACACTACTTATATAGTAAAGTCAATAATTATATGTTCTTCATTTTGTATTGCAAAATTTTCTTATAGCACTACACCACTACGTATCATTGCTAAGAATAATATGTTTTTCAGTCAAAATGTTAATAACAGAAAAGATGCAGAGTGAGTTAAAAAAAAAAAAAAAAAAAAAAAAAAAAAAAAAAAAAAAAAACACTAGAGTTTAGCGAGTCTTTAGCATTTTCATTTTACTAAATTCAAAGAGGTGCATTTAATTTCTTTGAAATCTATTGCCTACAGAAAGTAAAAGTAGATTTCTCTGAATTCCTATAAATAGAAAGTAAATTGTATTTAATAAAATTTATTATTATGTGAGTAAAAATACAGAAACAGAACTCAGAACATATGTATGTTGATAATTAAATTTCATTAAACAACTTTTGGTTTTAGAAGTCATTATGCAATGTATATATGTTCAGCAAATGGCTTTTAACCTAGCTACACAATTATACTTTTGGTTTTAGAAGTCATTATGCAATGCGTACTCAGGTAATATTCCAGATAATTGTGTGAAATAATTGTGTTATGTATAGTGAATTTGTAAGCTTAATATATTTTCAAAATTTGATAAAAAACCTTGGCGATTAAGTTAAATATAGACCAAGGCAAAGAGTATAAAGACTAACCAATTGATTTTAGATATTTGAATTACATACCAAAATTGTCTCTAAATAGATTTTATATTCAACTGTGTCTCATCTTTGGAATGCGTAGAAAAAAATTGCTCATTAATTTAAGAGTAAAATACACCGTTCGTCCCCTATTTGTACAAACCATCATGCTAAGTCTGGAATACATTTTTTCATCATCCCTTTTTCATGTTTTTTGATCATCCAAGGTCCATTTGATCGTGATCTCACAGTCAACCTCCGAACATCCTTTTATTGGTGAGAAAATAACGGTGTTTTTACTGTGAAATTTTTTTCTCTTTCTCATTTAATGTTCTTGTTTCAAACATCCCGTTCATTTTCCCGCCATGATCTCTAATATAACATAGCTTTGTACTCACTACTCATCCCCATGCTTGTCTTGAAAGCTTACTCAAAAATCCTAACGCATTGTCAGCCCTGAAATCAAATTTTCTAAGTGACAAATTAACAAGCCCCAACCTTGATTTTACATTATGACAAGTTAGAGAACAAGCTTTTATTGATGACCCTACGAAAGAATAAAACTTTGCACTGAGAAGATATGTTAAGTTTTTTTTTTGTTTTTTTTTTTTTTTTTTAATTGTTTTCAATGATACGTTCGTACGATTTTTTAAGGTATTTGCCGTTTAGGTTACATAATCTTAGCAGTGTTTTGTTCTTGGTTTCAATAGCTGGACGATTAGGTGAGTTTAACATGAGGGTTCATCACAATGGTGTTTTTAAAAATTGGCGAGGTAGAATATACGAAGGAGGTAAATAATGTATTATTGATTATGTTGATATTAATGAGGTGTTTGTTGATAAAATGGATGCTCATATGGTCCATCCTGATTATGTGGAAGGACAAACTAATTACTACTACTTTGTTAAGCCTGGTAGTACACTGGATGATGGCTTGCATAGCTTCCGTGAGCCTGTGAATCTTGAATTTTTGAAGACATTGTCAGTGACCATAAGATGATAGATGTTTATATCGAAATAGGTAGTGTTGCTATCCAATCATGTTGTAGACGATTGGTTTTAGATAACTGTGATAGTGAGCATGTAGTAGAGCCTTTTATACAACTAATATAACTATCTTTGGACATCAATAGTATTGGGGAATCTAGTAAGTTGTCAGAGATTGAACCTGTGTTTTCAGCCCTTGACATGTCTTTTGCTAACCAACCTGTTGACCATATTGATAGCGCAGTAAGGCGTTCGGGGTCGAGAAAACCTCATTTTCTACGAGCAAGTTTTTCAACCCTCTAGGCAGTGAACCTAATCGTTGTAGTGTAGTATGGGGTAAGCCTCGGAGATTGATATCGTTCTCTAGGGGAATAGGAATGCTAGTAAGAAATATATGACGAGAATGTGGGGTTGAGGATGATTCTTTTTTTTTTTTTTTAATTTTTTTTATGGTTTTTTAGAAAGCTAAGGTAAAATCTCGGAGCAATTGGTTGGGGGTGGTACTTCTACCGATTACTCTACTTCTATTAATTATCTAATTACTACGGATAGCTATGTTTAATTGAGGTGTGCTCGTATGATGATTAAAGATGTGTTCACTTGGATACTATTACTCCATAGTTATCTTTTATTGGTTGGTTGAATTGTCACGTCCATTATTTTAACGTGTTGTATTCCTAAAAGTCGTAGGGTGTGCGTATCCCCTACTTCTATGAGGTTATCTCTCGTATATGATTCACGGAATCGACAAACCTAAGCTATTCCATCCGTATACCATATCATCATCAAGTATATTCAAGCATTAAATACAACGATAGCCTAGATGCACTTCTAAGCCAATTTCAATTAAGGCAAGAAACACCTAATCAACAATCAATAACTAGGTTTCATGGATCTAAGCAAACACAAAAGTAATTTAGCTAGACATGTTAGACAAGCAAGCATACACACAATCAATCGAACATGAGGTAGACATAATGATAAATTGGATTAACAAACTTATCTTGATGTGTAAAATAGGGTATGGGACCCTAGAATACTGTCCAAGTCGGACTACAACTGAGTTAGGGTTTGCTCTTCAAAATTCTACCTCCTAAAATACAGAAAAATCGAATTCTATATATAGATTTACAATCGCGACGGCGTCGCCTTTTGCATGCGACGCCGTCAGGTCGCCGTCATTAGGATTTCGTCTGGGTCAAGTCATCGATGGGACGACGTCACTTGAGAGTTGTGACGCCATCGGTCTTTATTTGAGACGTCGTCTGAATTCTAGATCTGGGTCGTCTGGAGTGAAAACTGTGAGTGACGCCCTCCATATTTAAAGCGTGACGCCGTCAGGCTTTACAACCAGGAATTTCACTAAGCCGTCGCATGCATGTTTTGATCAAGTCTTCATAGAGGGACGGCGTCGCCCTTTGGATGGGACGCCATTAGGTTCTGTTGATCAGCTTTGAGTGTCTTCGATCTTGACTTTGCCATTTTTTTTCATGTTTTTGCTCCTTTTCGTCCAAATGTGCTTCATTTTAGCATTTTGCTTCCAAAGACCTAAAAAGTGAAAAGGAACAAAATTAAGCAGTAACGGATATAAAATGTGTCGAAATAGGGCTTAAATGACCCCCTAAAAGCGTACGTTTTAAATCCTTATTATATATGCAAAAATATAAACTTTTTGGAGTCTTTCAAAATGCTAAAGAGTAGAATGTTGGATTTGATAGCGAAGCTGATGTTAGTGACAACAGTGATCCTGCATTAATACTGATTGATGAGGATAATACTTTTAAGAAGCCTAATGTTAAGGTTAATCTATTCCAAATGAGTAAGAGTAAGCAGTTAGGCAAAGTAGTAAGATCACTGATTGATGTGAATAACACTTTTGAGGAGCCTGATGTTGATGTTACTCTGTTCCAACTGAGTCAGAGTAGGCAGTTAAGCAATGTAGAATATCATCCCGGATAGCTGATGACTTAATTCTGGAAAATGAAGAGAATACTTGTGAGAAGATTGTGTGAAAAACTAAAAGGGGGTTGAATAGTTTTACCAATTAAAACTTTCTTTTAAACTATTTAGATCGACTTATGTCAATCTATTTGGTTGTGTGTGTTGGATGTTGATAAACAAGCATATAAAGATATGTAATGAAAAGATAAGAGTAAGAAGCACAAAACCACAACGCGAGTATTTATAGTAGTTCGGCTACAAGGACACCTTCCTTGCCCTACTCCACTCCCCGAGTCACCTACTCGAGAGTTCGTAAACACTGCACCAATCTCCTTATGGCGGAGAAGCCTTCACAACGTCGCCTACCCTTTTTCCGGTGCTAGGCTAACCACCGGGTTCTTTCACTCCAAGGTGAACCACACCTACACAACGTCGCCTACCCTTTATAAGGTACTAGGCTAAGTACCTAGTTCTTTCACTCCAAGGTGAACTACACCTTCACAACGTCGCCTACCCTTTATTAGGTACTAGGCTAAGCACCTAGTTCCATTGCAATGGAGGAACTACTACCACACTACACCAACAACTAATCCCAAAGGAGATCTACTCCTTTACAACATCATCAAGGACATCAATATCCTTGGATCTAATGCTAGTCTATCTAGTACATCGAAACATACCATATCGAATGTACATCTAAGGCACTTTTCACTAATGCCTTTGACTAGATCTACAAGACACCTTTCACTAATGTCTTGTGTCTTCACTTCTAAGCACCTTTCACTAATGCTTCTAGTCTTGACTTCTAAGCACCTTTCACTAATACTTCTCGTCTTGACTTCTAAGCACCTACCACAAGTGCTTATGCTATAGACGATAGATACCCTTCACTAATATCTTCGTCTTGACACTTGAGACATCTTTCACTAATGTCTTCAACACTACACTTCTTTGAAGAAAGAAATGAATCATCAACAAGAAGACTTCAGTAGCCTTGATGATGAGGAAGCATGGCAACTCATGGACTTGAGCTTGCTCGACTTCAAATGTGGTGATCTTGCCTTTAAGAGAAACCTAAAAGATCACACATAAACAAAACTACAAACATAGATCTCTTGGATCTGAGGTTAGTGAGTTTTTAACTCAGGGAGAAAGTGTGTTAGAAAGGGGTGAGAAATAATGAAGAAATTGCTCACTATTTATAGAGGAAAAATCCTACTGTTCCTCGGATCCCAAAGATCCCTTCCACAAGGGATCCGTCTATCGTTAAGCTAGGGATCTGTGGAACGCTCCTGTTTGCCCATGTGTATTTTGATTATGGGTCATGGATCATGGGTTGAACCATGGATCTTTGGCTAGATACAATGTATCTTTGAGTGCAATGCACTTGGTCACTTGGGTATGGGTTGATCCATGGGTTATGGATATTATCCATGTATGATATAAGCATGATGTCATGCAATGGGTTATGGGTCAAGATCCATGGGTTATGGGCTTTGGGTTGTACCCAACTACATTCAATGTATTTGCCCAATGGGTTGTGATACTTAAGTTTCTACCCATTTATATTACCCAATATACTACATATTAGTTATGTGTATATTATACCCAATTATATAAACACTAGTTGTTGTACATATGTATTCCTAAATCATAAAATCACTTATATTTGTTTTAGTATTTTATGTGAAAGTGTGAATATGTTAGAAACTATTAGTTCAAACCATTTACGTATTTTATTTGTTTCGTTAACATGATTTTACGTTTGTTATCGACAAAATATTAGAAGATCGTAAAATATAAATAAACGTTTTTACGGCTTATTTGTATTAACAATCTCCCCCTTTTTGTTGATGACAAAACATAAAATTATTTTAAGAAAAAACTAAAATTTGTAAGAGTTTGAATTTGTAGTTTTTACTTTCTTCTCCCCCTTTTTGTCGAAACAAAAAGTGTTTGAAAGAAAGCAACACATCGTTTTTAAGAAAAACATGTGAAAGAAATAAAAATAAAAAGAAATAGAGAGCAAGTAACGGGAAAGGATCTCGTCTTTACTCCCCCTTGACGAGTCCATCCCTATGTAAGGGCGTCAAGAAAGTGATACTAATCTAGTTTGTTTGCAAGTAAGTTTGCAAAAGATTTCGTCTGAGTGACGAATGTGCTCCCCCTTGATGATTGCAATTATGCAAGGAGATGTCACGAAATGTAAACCTAGTATTGCAAGTAATTTGCAATGTATTGCTTTGACATAAAGCTCCCCTAGCTTTAGGATGTCAAAGTCTTCATGTGTAAATTGAATAACTACAAAACAAAGGTTAAAAAGCAAGTATAATTCACAATTTCCTGCAAATGTAGTCCAAGTTAGTAGAAAATAGCTTTCTGTCTCACGGATCCCACGGTTCCCTCTTAGTAGGGATCCGTCTAGGCAATTCTGAGGGATCCGTAGTAACTGATTAATTTCAGCAAATGTCATATAACAAGTAGTGTTATCACAAAAATGAGATATGATTACAAGGTAATCATATGCTCAGAAAAATAACAAGTAGCATGTAATTCCATTTAATAAAACTAGAGTTATAATATACATGACTCTAAAAACTAAGAAAATAAGAAAATACATGACTAGGAATTTCTAAACCAACTATCGTTTGATGCTAGGACACCACTAAAATCTTCTAGCTCAAGTTTTGTTTAGGTTTGATCTCGTCGAAACGTTCGAGGAGATGATAGAACATGAAACGTTGGTCTTCTCGTACTTCATATATCAAACCTTCAACATGTTGACAATGATAGCAATCTTTGTCATGGCTAGGTAGTGGTGGTGGAAGAAACGAGATGGCTTGATGCGAAGGATCAAGTGAAGCAGCTTGTGAAACTTCAAACGATGGAGGGATTGGTGGAGGCGCATTTGAGAATGGCTCGACCAAGAATGATGGTGGTGGTAGATAAGTGTCAACTTCCATATGGTCGGGTGGTTGACTTTGATGATTTCTCATAATCCAAATGGGATTATATGATGGAAACGGCGAAAAGGAAGCCGGAGCTAGTGTTGACTCAACACCTTGATTTTGAACTATTATTCCTCCTAACGAGGAGAATGTTGTCGGCGGAAGCGGATGAGACGGCCTAGGAGGCAAGTCCTCTAAATTGTAGAGGTGTGGTGATGATAGTGGGGATTTAAATGAAATAGCTCTAGGAACTAAAAGTGATGGTTTAGTGGAGATGATATTGTTTGGCCTAGGAGGTATGGTGGTGTTTGGCATTGGTAGTTTTGTGGGTACTATACTTTTAGGAATTGGTCTGATTGGATGAGGAGGGATCCTATCATTTGTTGGCTTGACCAGAGATGATTCGGTTGAAGAGATTTCATGTATAACACGCGCCTTTTTCATCGGTGGTTCCTTGGTGGATAAGTTACTACTTGGGGTTTTCCTCATGATGAGATGATTTCAAGAGATTTGCAAAGGTTTCTAAAGTGCTGAAAGTTAGGAAGAAGGTGATGACTATGGAGGTCCTAACAAAGTGGTTTATAAACCAAGAGATTTGGCAAGTGCATTTAAGCCTTAAGCCATTAGGATTCATTTGAATGTGATGATTAACATGCACAAGAGTCAACTACAGAGTTTGCACTGATCTAGGAACTCATTTAAGATGAGATGGAGTGTTTGAGTTAGGAAGATGAGTTGAAATGATTGTTTTATCAAGATTTGACATACACTGTCATCCGGATCCCACGGTTCTCTCCTCAGAGGGATCCGTCTAAGCTAATCCTAGGGATCTGGCTTTCAGCAGTTATGAAAGAGTGGAAATGATGTTTCTAAGATCTAAGACCTATAACATCTTGAGTGCTTCAGTCCTCCTAAGTGTTTTAAATGCAAGGGTGCTTAAGTACTTGAGGGTAATGAATGATGTAGCTAATGATTGTCTTTTATGGAAGGATTTGGAACTTTCAAAGAGTACCAATGGATGAGCAAGGATGACACTAAAGATGAGAGTGTCAATTGAAGCTAAATGATCCTAGAGATCAGGTTGTGACTTAGGATAGTGTTTTGAAAAATATCCTAGAAACTTTGAGATGAGAAAACTAGAATTTGATCAACTTTGATCAATTTTGAGGTGAGGATGATTTATGATTAATTTTGCCATAATCGAAAGATTTCAAAGACTAAGTAGAAAATGAAGTGTGAGTTTGAGAGCGGAAGAGTAATGGATTAAAATGAAATGGTAGATCTACAAGCGTTTTAGAGTGTGATCTAGGTGTGTGAGTAGGAAGGATCAACCTATCTTGATAAGGACTTAATTTGCCTTAAGACACTATGTTTGGCTTAGTGTGAGGTGTTCTAAGGATATGTTTGAAATATAATGCTTGCAATTGCATTTTTTGTTTGCCGGATCCCACGGTTCCCTAAGTGTAGGGATCCGTCTAGCACAATCTTTAGGATCCGCCCATCTGCTCAGCAGGACCTTTACTAAAGGTATGCAATGATCTTTACAATGCATTATATCTCAAGGATAGTCTAAAAAGAGTTCTAATACTAAGATATAAAATGTAAGATGTTTTATTTCATGAAAGAAATTGGATTACATTGATAAAGCACGAGTACAAGATAATTGATCCTATTTTGGAATACTACTAGGTTCCTTGCTAGGAGAATCATTATGTGATTAATGAGTGTTGGTGAAATCAAGAATGAAGAAAGTCTTCATGAGAGATATGTTTAGCGGTTCCATCATCTTGTTCACAAGTACGTACAACGGACTTTGAAATTGAGGATGGAAGTGCATAACATTATGATAGAGGCGTGTCAAGAACATTCCATAAGGGATGAGTTTATTCTCTGAGCCTTGAAGATTTGAAATTCGCCTTGCGAAAAAGTAGGCGAGATTGTATGGTTGTTGTGTTAGCAAATAGTACAACATGTGAGCACAACAAGCGGGAAGAATTTCTCGATTTCCCCTAAGGCTCCAAACATTTTCACGTAGGATGAGTGCAAGAGGCTTGTACTCTTCTCGGATATCCCTTGTAAAGATAATGTTTGGATCGGAGTAATATGGTCGAGGTTTGCATATTATGCGATTTAAATCTTCCGGAGAGGGTATGTGTGAACAATATGGACTATTTTCTTCACGAAAGTTGAAGAGAGAATCAAGAGACCAATCTTCGGTGAAGGCACATTGTCCATGATTTGGAATCCGGAGGATGTGAGCAAAATGCCCAAGGGTTAGAGTGAATTTTTGGTTTTTGATATAAAACCAAAGAGATAGAGAGCGATCCTCGTTACGAACGAGTTCGACTTGACGGAAGAATTCCATTATGAACCTTGGACATGTCTTCTCATTGATTTCAAGAAGACATTCTAGTCCTATGGCTCGGAAAGAGGTATTGATACCTTCTTCGAATTGTAGAGAGGTGTCTACAATGCGTCCTTCGTGGAAGTGACGGTTTTCGAGATTATTGAACCCACGGACATGATTGCCAGGTGTGTTGGGTTCAAGAGAGATGTTCGGAGTGTAGACGCTAGTGAGTGAAAAATCAAACTCATATTCATGCGTCATAGTTGAACCTATAGAAATGATAAGTTAAAAAATAGATGTTTGTGGCAACCTATGATAATTTAATGTTTTTACTAGATTTTTATTAACAATGGTATTTAACACTTTAACTTACTTTAAGGTTTTGACTTTCTAGTGGATTATTATATTTAGAAAGATAGTGGTTTTTAATCTTGCATGAAGACTGTTTTCCAGTAGGACGGATCCCACGGTTCTTTTACAAAAGGGATCCGGCTTGTATAACTTCCGGGATCCGTGGATCTGTAGTAACAGAAACAGATTTGATAAAAACATAGGTTTTACAATTTATACCACGAAATATGTTTTATTCTACATTTTCTTTTAGCATGCATACATGACTCCTAATGTATCACGAAAGAATATAAAACATATAAATCAAAATAAGTGACAAACACAAAATAACGTAGATAAACTAGATTATTAATAATATTGCATTTCAATACTAAGGATGATACAAAGGATTGAGTATATGATCCCAATGTAGATTAACAACACAAAATAAATGTCTCCATATGTGAACTTCATCATAGGGAACACAAGTGCAATGAGTGTTAAGGCGATGAGCACGAGTGCGATGTAAACCATGTTGATGACGAATATTCTTGGTTTCGATTGAGATGAAATGAGGAGGAAGATGAAGTTTCTGAATAAGTGGAAATTTTTGAAATTGGAGGATTTGAAAAAGTGAGGGTTTGGTAGAGAGGTCGACGGTGGGGTTATTTATAGGGAAGGAGGAATTTTTGAAATTCGTGTTTTGTTTTATTATTGGATTTAAAAGAAACAAATCACAAGTTTTATATACCACGACTTTAGACGAGAAATAAAACACGTATGTGAAGAAAGAAAAAAAAAGGCTTCCTAAAGAAGCTTCATGTAAAACATGTATAAGCACAAAAGATAATCATACAAATAACTAAATAGGCATACTTAATTATCAAGTAAAATAAAAAGAAAATCATACCTCTAACGCACTTAGGAATGTCTTTACAAATGACACAACAAATGTCACTTAGACGATTCCCGCTCCTTTACGATTAAGATACCTTCTTAAGGAAGGTATTCTTGTTACCAAGCGACTCCTAAAGCTTGGTGGGTATGAGCTTTGACTAATCAACACGACAAAGAAGATTAGTGCAATTAAATGAAAAAGTAAATAAAAAAATGTTGTTATCAAATCAACATCCAAACATATAGTTTTGAAAAACATGGTGTTTTTTTTATGAAAAACCTTCTTTGTAGTTTTCAATTAGCTATGGATCGTATCAAGTTTTTAAAGTACAATATACTTCAAGAAACTTGGTAACGAAACTCTGATGCCAATTGTGGAAAACTAGAATGGGGGGTTGAATAGTTTTACCAATTAAAACTTCCTTTTAAACTATTTAGATCGACTTATGTCAATCTATTTGGTTGTGTGTGTTGGATGTTGATAAACAAGCATATAAAGATATGTAATGAAAAGATAAGAGTAAGAAGCACAAAACCACAACGCGAGTATTTATAGTGGTTCGGCTACAAGGACATCTTCCTTACCCTACTCCACTCCCCGAGTCACCTACTCGAGAGTTCGTAAACACTACACCAATCTCCTTATGGCGGAGAAGCCTTCACAACGTCGCCTACCCTTTTTCTGGTGCTAGGCTAACCACCGGGTTCTTTCACTCCAAGGTGAACCACACCTACACAACGTCGCCTACCCTTTATAAGGTACTAGGCTAAGTACCTAGTTCTTTCACTCCAAGGTGAACTACACCTTCACAACGTCGCCTACCCTTTATTAGGTACTAGGCTAAGCACCTAGTTCCATTGCAATGGAGGAACTACTACCACACTACACCAACGACTAATCTCAAAGGAGATCTACTCCTT
The DNA here is from genome assembly GCA_019973895.1 of Chrysanthemum seticuspe. Lineage (NCBI taxonomy): Eukaryota > Viridiplantae > Streptophyta > Magnoliopsida > Asterales > Asteraceae > Chrysanthemum > Chrysanthemum seticuspe. Next base: position 315,548,416 of record BPTQ01000005.1, read on the forward strand.
TACAACATCATCAAGGACATCAATATCCTTGGATCTAATGCTAGTCTATCTAGTACATCGAAACACACCATATCGAATGTACATCTAAGGCACCTTTCACTAATGCCTTTGACTAGATCTACAAGACACCTTTCACTAATGTCTTGTGTCTTCACTTCTAAGCACCTTTCACTAATGCTTCTAGTCTTGACTTCTAAGCACCTTTCACTAATGCTTCTTGTCTTGACTTCTAAGCACCTACCACAAGTGCTTATGCTATAGACGATAGATACCCTTCACTAATATCTTCGTTTTGACACTTGAGACATCTTTCACTAATGTCTTCAACACTACACTTCTTTGAAGAAAGAAAGGAATCATCAACAAGAAGACTTCAGTAGCCTTGATGATGAGGAAGCATGGCAACTTATGGACTTGAGCTTGCTCGACTTCAAAGGTGGTGATCTTGCCTTTAAGAGAAACCTAAAAGATCACACAAAAACAAAACTACAAACATAGATCTCTTGGATCTGAGGTTAGTGAGTTTTTAACTCAGGGAGAAAGTGTGTTAGAAAGGGGTGAGAAATAATGAAGAAATGGCTCACTATTTATAGAGGAAAAATCCTACTGTTCCCCGGATCCCACGGATCCCTTCCACAAGGGATCCGTCTAGCTTTAAGCTAGGGATCCGTGGAACGCTCCTGTTTGCCCATGGGTATTTTGGTTATGGGTCATGGGTCATGGGTTGAACCATGGATCTTTGGCTAGATACAATGTATCTTTGAGTGCAATGCACTTGGTCACTTGGTATGGGTTGATCCATGGGTTATGGATATTATCCATGTATGATATAAGCATGATGTCATGCAATGGGTTATGGGTCAAGATCCATGGGTTATGGGCTTTGGGTTGTACCTAACTACATTCAATGTGTTTGCCCAATGGGTTATGATACTTAAGTTTCTACCCATTTATATTACCCAATATACTACATATTAGTTATGTGTATATTATACCCAATTATGTAAACACTAGTTGTTGTACATATGTATTCCTAAATCATAAAATCACTTATACTTGTTTTAGTTTTTTATGTGAAAGTGTGAATATGTTAGAAACTATTAGTTCAAACCATTTACGTATTTTATTTGTTTCGTTAACATGATTTTACGTTTGTTATCGACAAAACATTAGAAGATCGTAAAATATAAATAAACGTTTTTACGGCTTATTTGTATTAACAGATTGATTTATAACTTGCTTTGTTTCAAGTGAGTAATAGTACACAGTTAGGCAATGGAAGGACATGTAGCCATATACCTGATGACATAAATTTGAAAAATAAGTTAGATGTCATAGATACTAATGTCTTTGAAAATTGCTTGTGGTACTTAGTCAATTGTATGTTATTTTAGGATGAGAAAGATTAGAACAAAGGATGATGGTGCTATTTATAAAACATTCTTTTACTTATGTCAAACATTTGGTTCTGCAAAAGAAATTAAAGGGAAGGTAAGAGAGCATTTAATAGAAACTAGAAAGGTATTGACTTTTAAAAAGAATGACAAGAAAGAATAAGGGCCATATGTATGGGTTTTGTTCTAGTTTCAGGCCCATGTGAAAGTGTTGGACTGGGTATAAGGCCAAACAATGCAAGTAAGGGTTAAATAACCAGATGTACAACAAGGAAGGAATTAATGGCAGCCATCAGCCAAAATCGATTCTTCACCAACACACTGCCCATGGTTGTTGTATGTCGGCAGAGAGCGTGGCACAAAAACTTGGAATGTCAGAAGTTATGAAGATCGATGAACATACTTGTTTGCAGTCAAGGGAGATCCCATATTTTGACTCTAACTTTCTCTCACATCAAATAATAGAACAAGTTCCAGCCAATCCACATATTCCAGTCAAGGTAGTTTATTTTTTTGGGTAAAAGGTCAAAGACCCAGTAAATATATTACTCCAAAAAAACGTTTAAGTACAAAGGATATGGGTGAATCCCATATCTCAGCCCATTACATAGGCAAAAAACTTACATAACAAGATACTTCCTATTCTCTATATAAGAAAATAAACCACTGTTCAAAATATAACATTAGCTCCTATGGAGATTAAATTACTTCCTACCAAGGCCTTGGAGCTTGATACCATACGTGTCATAATAGGCATCCAAGTTTCCTGGAAGATCGTAAACCTGATCTGCATAGTTATCATAACCATAGTCATCATAGTCATCTTCGCGATCATGACCACCACCAAATAGATTACTCGTCTCATCAAAGGTGTTCACAACCTCCTCATCATCACTATCAGAATCCACAATCTCTCCCACCTTAGTGAATGGGTTAACCCTTTTAGTAAACGAAGTAGCCAGAAAATCCTTATTATAACCCTGATAATCAACCTTTTTAATAGGCTTACCATTATCATCAACAAGAGTAGCTTTCCCATCAATAAGAAGCCTTTCAAATTCCCTAATTTTCTTAACAATGGGGGAAGGACCAGCCGCGTTAGCTACCATTGAATCATTCACAAGCGGATCTTGTGATACATTACCTGTTTCGATAGACCCAACCTCCTTTGCTTCCATTGTATTACTAGAAACCTCTACATCAGTATGATTGCCAGATTCCTCAGGATCGATCGTATTAAGTACATCAAAAGGGTTAGATGTAGCAATCTTCGTCCCACTCGTACTTGCCACATCAGTAGCTGTCTTCTTCGCACTATCCACCTTCTTGGATTCAGGAGGAGGCGCTTTAGGTTGATACCTAAATTTAAGACCCACTTTAGTAAAACCACCCTTACCTGGAACACTTGGACCACCATTCCTACCCTTATTCTTGTTAGTTCCAGGTTGAAAACCATCATTAACAATCTGTTTAGGCTGAGTAGGAAGTGGGACAGATTTAGGACAATCAACCAGCGTATGACCAAACAATTTACATGTATCACACCGAGGCGGTTTCCATTCATATTCCACCCAAATCTTTTCAATAGTAGATCCTGTTCCGTAAAGTAATGGTATCTCAACAGTGATGCTCTCCTTAAGAACCTGATCTGCTTTAACTTCAATCAAGCATCTAGCGAAACTACTTTGGCCCCATGATTCCAAGCACATTTGACTAGTATAAGAATCTAACATTTTTGGAGTACCAATCAATGTAGCTAGGAGACTAAGACCATCATCAGAAAACATAGCAAGGGGCACATCATAGAATTTAACCCATACCGGAATATTAGTCAAATCCTCTTTAAGCAGGTTAGTATTCAAAGTCCACGGTTTAAGAATAATTGGCACATTCCTAATCATCTACGGTCCGTTTTCAAGCACATCATCAACACCTTTACGAGTGGAAAACTTAAAGAAAAAGAACCCATTCGCATTCACCATAACCTTTTGAATACCATACTTGGGCCATGTATTACGAACGTAATAATCAACAACCGGAAAATCAATACGTTTACCAAGGAAGTAACCATAAAGGGTATTCTCAAATTTAGAGTTTACCTCCTCAACAACTTTCAGAGTCAAGGTAGTTTAGAATCAACTTACCAACCAATTTGAACTTGAAGTGTCAATGCAGAAGGTTTTAAGGGATTTAAAGAACAGAAACAAATATTAGAGGTGAATTTAAGCTGCAATTTACCATGTTGAGAGATTATGTTGTATAGTTGTAGAAGACAAACCATAATACAATAGTTAGGATAAATGTAGAACCTGCTGCAGATCATACTCTTCCAACAAGAGTATTCAAGAGAATTTATGTTTATTTAGATGCATTAAAGGCATGATTAAAAGCTTGTCAGAGAGAGTTATTGGGAGATACTTTTTGTATTGATGGTCATTCAAATGGTCAACGTCTTACAGTTGTGAGAATGATAACAACAATGGTATATACCCATTAGCTTATAGTTTTGCAGAATCAGAAAACATAAAATCATAGACTTGGTTTCTTGATGATCTTGAACTGCAGCCAAACTCAACTTCACTTGTATTAGTGAGATTATAAAAGGTGCTCCTTTAAATAGGTACTGAATTCATGTTGCTCTGCTTTTAAACAGACACCGAATATATGTGATTTTGTACAGGGTATCATTCTATCTTTAGCAGAAGTTTTTCCAAATGCAAAGATCATATTCTATCTTAGAAGCATTCATGAGAATATGAAACTTCAATTGAAAGTTGGGCTTTCAAAGACTATTTTTGAAGATGTGCAATAGCCTCAACTTATATAATTTGAGAAATCTATGCTTGATTTCAAGAGATTTAGTGAACATGCAAATGCTTGGTTAAGTAAGATACCACCAATCCATTGGTTAAGAGCATATTTTTCAGATAAATTATTTATCTGTAAAACTTAAATGGTATATATTAATGCATTATGAAAAAATTATAATTATTTTTTTATTGTATAGGGAGAGCTCATTCTAATGTGTTACTTAATAGCATGTGTCGAGTGTTTCATGGAAAAATAGTTGGAGGTATGAATAAACCAATTAGTACAGCCTTAGAACACATCAAAGAATAATGTATGAAGCGAATAGTGAATGTGATTGGGATGACTAATGGGCCATTAACACCAACTGCACATCACAAGAAAGTTATGATTCAGAAAGAGGCTGTTAAGTAAATTGTTTTATGAAATTAGGGAGATAAGTTCTAGGTTAGTGGACCATGAGGAGACCAATCTGTAGTGAATGTTGTAAGACTTTTACTTGTAGAAGATGGGAGATAACAAAAACATGTTGTTGTTACCAATCAGAATATGGCTTTAAATGTACAACCGACATGGTTCTAAAAGGCTCGCAAAGGCCCCGCAAAGACCTCGCAAAGGTGTGAGGCTTGGTAATGGCGCCACGCCAAGCCGCCTTATGCCACGTCTTTTTGTAAACTCGATATATATGAAATATGATATAAATATATTAATATTTTCATATTTTGTGCCGCCTTATATCACGCCTCATAAACACAAAAGCTTCTACTTGGCCGCAAAGGCGTGAGGCTTGGTCATGCCGCCATGCCACGCCTCGCGCTATTTATAACCTTGACAACAAGTAGGATCTATGGAAACACGGGCTCATCCTTGTTACTATCTTAACACTTGGCAATAATCTTACAAACACATTAACCAACCCATGGCAATGAGTGTTAGGAAAAAATCAACTGTGGCCACAACCATTGTTCCACCAAAACATCAAACAACTGAGGGTAGCTCAATAAAAAATTAAAAAAACAAAAAAAAAAAACTTCTGAAACTGAAGATATTGTTAAGAATGGTAAGCTGTGTAGGGCTTGGAAGAATGTACAGTGTGGTGTTTGTGGAATTGCTAGACACAACAGAAAAGCATGTCTTGAGCAGGGTAGTGTATATGGAACTCAAAGTACTCAAAGTGAGCCTAAACAAAAAAGTTCAAGTACTAAGGAAAAAGGTAATAATGTGCCTAAGAAAGTTGCAACAAACAATGTTACAGCAAAGAAGACACAACCTAAATGTAATAAAGTTGCAGCAAAGAAACAACATGAAGGTTAAAATGTTGTTCAAAGTCAAGATGTTGGATTTCAAGCAAGTTGTGTTCAATCTGAAAGTCAAGTTCAAGCTACTAATTTTCAATCCCAATTTGAATCTCAGGTCTATTCAAGTGGTGTGCAAGCAGTTTCTGATTCATCCCAGCATACTCCACCAAGAAGGACTAGGCAGCAGACTACAGGAAAGAATAATGTCCTCACCATAGGTTAATTGTGTTATGCTTCTGAACTAGACAATGCTTCATCTATTTTGTTTTTAATGGATAAGTTATGCACTTTAAAATTAAATGTGTGTGTCTAACTCTTATTATTATGTTGAAAAGCATGAAATTTTATGCATTTGAAATTATATCAATTTGCATTATTTATGGAACCATGTTATGTTTATGTATTTTCATAGGTATTTCTTGTGAATTGGTTTTGTACATTTGTTGTGTTATTGTACTGGTACAAAGGTAGCAAATGCCTAAACATGTTCAACTTAGAAATGCATTTGGTCAAATATTGTGATGTTATTCTAAAGTAAACATTTGATGCCTACAATTGTAAATGGCCAAAATGGTTAAATGGTACCCAATTGAAGACTCAAATCAACAAGTATCAAATGACCAAATTTTTACACTAGCCTCTAAAGGTAACAATGCTTATAACCATGTGCATAAAACCAATACAAACCAAAGTTAATTCTAATAACATTCATAACAATGTTGATAATTAAAAGTCAATACTAACCAAATTCATAACCAATTGCATAAAGATAAGGTAGACTCGGCTATTATAAGAACAAAATTGATAATCAAATATGAGAATCAATTACTATCATTTTCAATATAGGAAAACATGAAACATTATATTAAAGAGGATGTAAGTTAGTACATACTAGATCATTGTTTAATCAAGGTTGTTACACTAAGATGATGCCCTAACAAGTACTTACATTTCCACAAAACACAAAATACCATCATCATACATAAAACCTAAAGAGCTAACCAAGTGCATAAACATTCAAGAACAAGATCCAACTGAGCAACATGTACACATTCCACTTCCAGACATTGGCTTGAGAAGCTTGTAATCTTACCTCAAGCTCATTTCTCTTCTCTAAAGGCCTGGTATGATCACTGTTGAACAAGCACACATTTGCGGATCATACCATCCTATGAACCGACAAGAAGACCCCTAATCATGAAAATGGCAAGTCATTAAAGTTAAAAACAACCACCATTGTTACCGTGTACTTTGCTAATAACACAAAACATAAATAATATTAACATGCACTTACTTGATCAGGACAAACATAGAATCGACGCCATGGGTTATCGTTTTCCACGATGTGCGAACTATTGCTGCCTACCACACTAGCAACAGACCATTTTGACAGGTTTAAGATTTTGGAGAAGAATAGTTTTGGGAAAAGTTTAGGGATGATGGGTAAGGATGAAAATTGTGGTAGAAGAGTAATATAGGGAAATGAAAACACTGTACAACGGCTTTAAGTAGTACGTCACAGTAAAAAACCATTATACCTTCACTAATAAACGGAGGTTGACTGTGAGATCACGGTCAAATGGACGTTTGATGATAAAAAAAAAAACATGAAAAAGGGACGTCTGATGATAAAAAAAAAGTTTTTCATACTCAGTATGATGGCTTTGTACAAGTATGGGAACGAACAAAGTATTTTACTCTTAATTTAATGTCAATATTATTTTAGAACCTTATGATTAGTGACTATGTTAAAAGACAAACACCCATGTCATCAAAGAATTTCCTCCTCTCCATAAACACCAAACAAAGTTGATTGTTGGGACCCAAACAAATAAAACATGTCCCATCAACTTGGATGTTTGGATGGCTCTTAGGCTTTGTTAGAAACGATGATAACATGGATAAATTCCCACAAATTCCTAGTGTTTGGAACTCAATTAGCTAGTGGGGAACATTAGGAACAACAATAATATATAATGGATGATTCCTATGGAATCATGTTCCTATAATGGATAGTTTAAAAGTGAATCTTAACTTTCCAAATTAATTAGGTATTTTAGCTTATTATTGGTATTGTGATGACTGATGATTAGACTAAGCTGAAGTTGTTGAGTTTAATAGCATGTTTAACAAGTTACAAGGAATATATCAATGAGCAAACACACAAGGTTTCATTTTCTTAAAGTATAGCTTCTCAAGTCTTGTTAATTAAAAAATTTATTGAACAAACAGAAAAGGTTTATTAAAATGTTGTTGCATGCGCATGTGATAGAATATTACTAATAGTTTATTTGATGAGCTTTCGGGGTATGAAGCACAAGATGGTAAATACTAGTTTGTGGTATGCTATAACAAGAGTTCATGGTGGTTCAACAGGCTAAACTAGTTCACATGATCAAGTTTGGGGTTTGGAATAATTCAAGTTATCTAAAACTTAAGTGTATAATTAGTTCATGGAATATTCATATCAGTTAGTTTCAGTGTCATGATATAGCAATAATGTCAAGCAGATGATTGAATCCTCACGTGGGCTATTCGCAATTCTTTATCAATACAACAATTTTTTGAAAAAAAAAGATGGTAATTAATACAAATTTTAATATACCCCAAACATAAGTTAAGAAATAGTAAATCGAATAATTCATTTATCTTAGATGGTGTGTGAGTCACGCATGATACTAGGGTCTTAGATAAATCATGTTACTAAAGTTGTAGTGTGTGAAAGAATACTGAAATTTGACCTAATAGGTTCTCAACCATGAAACACGGATATGCTAAATCAAACCTTATGGTTTCTTGATAGAAACCGTACATATTAGAGTGTCGATCACTCGAACAAATTCTAACACGCGATGTCGTCTTTTTAAAAGGGTTTTGTGAGTCATGTTCAACAAGATTCATTATTCCACAAGAACTACAAAAGAACGATAGGCCGGTTTTTTGCATTTCCGATCCTATGTTGGAAATACTTAGAGCACCAGGTGTGCCCACAAGTCATTCGTCTCGCATTATAGCAAAAAGTGCTACCACCTCAGCCCTTTTTACCTATAACTTAAACAAAAAACACATTCCCTTCAAAAGTTGGCGTTATAGAACACCCCATGGCCCACACATAACCCAATAAAACACAAATACAATACAACACAACAAAAGGAAAAAAACGTATGGCATGAGCTAGCTGGGACGAAGCCAATCCCTATGGCACAAAGAGGGGTGTGAGGCTGGCGTTATGGGATGGTATATTACGGGATGGCACGAGGCCTTCCAGCCATGCACACCATGTGCAGCGGTAGCACAGAATAAGCATACACGTAATTGTGTGTCAATACTTTTGTACCTTTAGTTCTCTATTTGATTGTTGATTAGTTATCACGTACATCTGAAAACAATGCAACATTGACTAATTAGTTGAATGATTCAATGAAAATTTTAATCATTTGCTTCAACTGCCTAAAAGATCAACATTGGAAATTATACAAAAGATCCAACATAGCTTATCGTACATATTTTATTCTTTTTAACGACACATTGTATAAAAAATAACCTAGAAATGAGCTAGGTGACAAAATTACAAGAGTTACACCATGGATGTCAAAGCATTACAAGGGTATTAAACCAATTAATCCAACTAAAGGACGATTATTGATTTCTTGGTTCTAGACGAAAAATAAGTGAAAGAGATCGAGCAGTATGTCGTTGAAGATAATATCTTTCTTTGTTTTTTGGCTGCAAACACCGTGTCATTTCAAAATTTCCATAAGCTCCAAAGGATTGTTTGAATCACGACATCAAATGGAATAGTAAGCTTGGATCGGAGGAGATGTTTACCCGGTCCTCCAAGTTAACAGCACAGTAGATCGTACTTATTGTATTTCAGGTTAACTTGAGACATATATATTGGATCATGAGAAGCAAAATTATCTTTTGATAGCATCACCATATACATATATGGTTCATCTCTCTGGTTTATCAAATGGACCCTAATCTTCTATCTAGATTCGGTTCCTTTACCTTTCCATATTTGGTAACTGATCCAGTGGGCTAGATGAATTTCCTGATGGGTCACAAATTTGGGCTCTAGGCCTACAGTTCTGTGACATCTGCCACTAATTAATGGGGTGCTGGTTTGTGATTGCCATATTTGGTAGTGGATACAGTTGGCCATCAACATTTGGGCTCTAGTCCAACTATTTTCTGGCATCTGTCATAACATTTGTAAAACATAAGTTTTCATCTGCTATCAACACTTGGGGGGTGTAGTTCAGATCAACACAAGTTTTCATTGTATAACGTACGATTACGTTAATCTGGCCACCATACCTTAGTCCTTAGGAACTTCTCAAACTTAACTTACAACATGAAACTATTTTGCAAAGCACAAATTAGCTTTAGCTAAACTTAGTTTCTTTTTAGTATATGTGTTCAACTCGCAAAAAGTTGAATAAATATATGTATGAAAGCGTTCTTACCACAAAACCAGATATTAGAAGTATACTGAGAAAAAAAAATTCTCTACAATATATGTCTTTGACAGTTTGACATGAAACAAAATTGGACTTTTTTAATCCAATTGGTCATATCACTCAGCTTGCATGTATTGCAAAACACGTAGCGTACTCTAGCAACTTTAAGAAACAAATTATACATAGGATGAATAAGAGGGGAAATTGCAAATTCAAGGTGAGCGGAAAGATGGTGTGGGCGGCTCTTATGCTGAGCTGGTGGCTACGGACAATGGGCATGTAAATCCACCGCAATCAAATTGGTCTTGCCTGGAAAGGGCTTTTTAGACTGACTTCTTCTGGCTCAGCCTTTGACAAGCCGTGGCTGACTTACATTGTGCTTCTTTTGTTAATAGTACTCTTCTGTAGCATATTCCAACATTTTTATATCCCCAAACACACACATATAGATACTAAAAGAATACATAGACTAAGAACGTACATATTAACTATATAAATAATCAAACAAGATAGACTACAACACGTATTACGTACTTCTCTTGTGCAAAAGATCAATAATGAAACAGAAAAATAGAAAAGAACCTCAACTTGTATACACCTAGTACAATATAAGTTTTAACTTATCAAAATCGAGTTGCAAGTACGTAACCAAATCAAGCAGATACACATGCCAATTATGAGCATCTATCGACATTTAAAGCAACCAATAACCATTGTTAAATAGTTCTAAATAGCGCTAAACACTTTGTCTAGTAATTATTGTTGGTTTTATGGATATAAATTAGTAGACGTGAGTTAGGATCGAACTCGAGACTATGGGATTGCACATTTTACGTATGAGAATTTAAAGTTAATAATTAAATATAAATGTTATATTTATTTATTTATTAAATGAAATAACTAACGGACGTTAAGTAATTAATGTAATGGACTAACGGTCGTTAAATGTTTATGGAAAAGGATCAAATTGCAAAAGTTGGGAAGGTTCTGGAATCCCTTTGGGGACTCCTATACCGATCGGCCAAGACTCAAAACAAGGAAAGAAAAACCAACTTGTTCACCAAGTTTGCTTGGGTATATAAACAAGGCCAGGGGTTTTATTTTTCCATCTCTTGTGCTCATAAGCTAAACCCTAAAATTGTTTGTGTGTGTTTTCTTTGTCTCAAAACCGGTCGACATCCACAAGGGTGATCGATCCAAAGCTTTTCCACAAAACAAGTTATTTGTTTGATAAAAACTAGCATTACTTTAATTCGGTTTAGTACGTGTGTACAAGAACATAGTAATAACACATTATTGTTATTATCTTGGATTGAATTACAAAACGGTAAGAGGTAATTCATATAATCCTAACTAAATCAAATTAGGGTTCATCCGTTGCTAGTTTGTGGATTTGATTCTTGTTCGGCTAGAATCAAGAAAATGTACGCATATTCTTTTATGTTAATTAATTGTTCATTAATAAATCCTATACGCTTCCGCATGATTACTTTGATGTTTTGTGATTATTTATTTGAATGTCTTGATCTATAATTCCAACAGCAGCATCACGAGTCATTGGTTTTAATGAGTAATTAATTACATAAACACTTAATAAAACAAATACTTGTATGTTGTTTGATATGTTAATCTAGGGTTTATGTTTAATTTATGTTTTGGTCGATTTTTTGTAAATTGGGGCGTACCCTATTTTTTTTATGTCAACATACACATAATTTTTTTTTAGGGTTTTGAAAATTGTTTGCTAACCTTATTAAAACCTAGAATTAATATTGATTACGTGATTAATCCATGAATAATTAGTTATGTGTCATGAAATTTTTTTATGCGATCTTGTGACTTATTTGTATAAATTGTTATGATATCCATGATTATACATGCATGTTAGTCATGGATAAGTTGCTTTGATAATTGTTTAATTGTTATGACATATTTATTTACGATAAATCTTGAATTGGGGAAGACTCAAATTATATATATTAATGAATCTATTATGTGCAATTTGGTATAATTTAATTAAGGGTTTACGCAATCGATTCATCGATGTATGTGGCTCACTTTCTATTGTTGGAGTGAAAACCCTAAATTAATATATACATTAATTTAACCTAGATATTGATTATTAATAGGATTTTATCGAATAAGTTGCATGTGGCTACTTGTTTACACGTATAAATTGTTTATTATGTGCGCATTGTTTTTTAGTAGTTTATTTTTTATTGTTACTTGTTTGTTTATTATGTTAGACAGTTTTAAGCAAAGGGTAATTTTGAATAGAAAAATAATACGGACTAAACAATGGTGAAATTTGATTTGTTTGGAAGAGTTAAGTTTTCAATAGTTTAATTGATTGGTGACTTTGGTACAATGACTGAACGGCTCACCCATTTGAATGAACTATAAAGGGGTTATTTAAGAAGTGCGCACAGTCACACTGAATGGATGTCTAAGGTTATGCTTTTACGCTTACCTGGTCCTCTGCCCTCTGTAAGTTCGAATGGAGCTACTTAGTAAGCCATAAAATGTACAAGCTCATCTTAAGGGTGAATTAGTTTTAATTCCATGCGCCACTTCGGTGGTAATTATCCGAAACACTAAGTGTTTACACTTATGCAAAAGTACGGTATAATGGATGATAATTAATACTAAATTCCTTGATTGGTGAACCCAATACCTCAATCAAAACTTTGATAATTTGATCTTTATGAATTGGTAATAAAAAGTTTTTTATTAAAATTATGCTACAAGATGAATGCATGACATCTTTGTACATATTTGATTTGACCACATAAAATCAAAACTAGTACCCTTTTAAATTAAGTTATATGCCATCTAATTAAAAGGAACACTTGAAGTTGCAATTTATGTCATGAGAGTACTTGGCTAGATTGTGATGGAGAGGTAAATCTCTATGTAAAGTGAGACCTTACATGGACATATTTGCAGTTCTTTAAGTTAGACACTTAAGTTGAGTAGGAAGTGAGACTTGGACTCAATGGCATAAGATGGGATGAAACATGTTTATATTTGCAATAGCGTTGGAAAATATAAATCCCATAATAATCTAGGAGTTAGAAATTGTTTGCCAATTAATGTTCGACAGATTACCTTATTATATGCGTTCGTTGCTAGCAGATCAACTGATGTAATGAACCTATGATAATTTGGATCCTAGTTTTTTTTCGAGAAAATTATATGGTTATATGTTTATATTACCGTTGGGTATATTTTATTTTCTTGAAAAATTGTATTATCGAAAATACTAATACTTGAACTTTTTTCTGTAGAAATGGCTTAAAATAACGATAACACTAACACTGCACTAAGTTCTGCGTCGAGATTTATGAATTGACCGACGCGTTACACAGCTGTAGGCAAGGTGAAGGTAAACCCGTGAGTGCTCATGTGCTAGAAATGAAAGGTTACATGGACCAGCTAAAAGCACTTGGCAAAACTTATGATGATGACATGGCTGTGAATCTGATTAATCGATCCCTTAACAAGGATTTTAATGGTTTTGTCAGAAATTTCAATATGCAATGCGTGGGGAAGACAGTTACTGACCTACACGCATTGCTTATTGATTATGAGAAAGGGTTGCCTCAAAAGGTTCCTACTGCCCAGGTACTTGCTATTCAGGGTGGAAGGATTAATAAGCCAAAACCGCAGCGTGCGAACAACAAGAAAGGAAAGGGTAAGGGTAAAGTTGACAAAGGCAAACAAGTGATGGCCTATCAACCTCAACCCAAGAAGAACCCTACTCCTAGGAAGGATAATCCTAAAAAGGATCAAGCATGCCACCACTGTAAGAGCGTTGGGCATTGGAAGAGAAACTGTGCTCTCTATCTTGATGAATTGCGGGAAAATAAGATGAAGTATGAAGGATCCATGGGCGCCGGTACTTCTGGTAATTTATTTGTCATTGAATTATTTACTCTAAATCATAATAATTCCTGGGTATATGATACGGGCTGTGGTATTCACATTTGTAATACACTGCAGGGGTTTAGAGTGGAAAGGAAGCTTGCCTATGGGGAGCAATATCTGCACGTGGGAAATGGCGCACATGCAGCTGTTGAAGCCATAGGAACGTTTAGTTTAGTATTGCCTTCGGGCTTAGTACTGTTATTGAACAATTGTCATTACGCACCTTCTATAATTAGAGGTGTTGTTTCCTTTTCAGTTTTGTTGGATGATGGTTTTACTCATACTATTTCACGTAATGGAATTGATGTTTCTTTAAATGGTGTATTTTATTTTAAAGCAATTACTGTGAATGGTGTGTTTGAAATTGATGTGATTGGAAATGAATCTAACAATAATAATAATTCAATGTTTAGCATTAACAAGAAGATAAAGTTATACTTGAATTCTTCTTATCTTTGGCATTGTAGACTTGCTCATATAGGCAAGGCTCGCATGCATAAGCTGCAACAAGAAGGGCTTTTGCAAAATATCAATGATGAATCATTTGATAAATGTGAGTCATGCATATCTGGGAAGATGACTAAGAAACCTTTTCATAGCAATATGGAGAGGGCTTCTGATCTACTTGGTCTTATTCATACTGATGTGTGTGGACCACTTAGACATGTGTCAAATAGAGGTGCTAGCTACTTCTTAACCTTTACTGATGATTTCAGCCGTTATGGTTATGTTTATATACTTAAGCATAAACATGAGGTGTTTGAAACATTTAAGGTTTTCAAAGCTGAAGTAGAACTGCAATTGGGAAAGAAGATTAAAGCTCTTCGATCCGATAGAGGAGGCGAGTATCTGAGCCAAGAGTTTAAAGATTACTTAGCTGAGAATGGAATTGTCCAGAATCTCACTTCTCCATATACTCCACAACAAAATGGTGTATCTGAGAGAAGAAATCGTACATTGTTGGACATGATATTATCTATGTTTAATCTTACCACTCTACCGTTATCCTTTTGGGATTATGCTTTGGAATCAGCTGTTCGCATTCTAAATATGGTTCCCACAAAGAAGGTTGATAAGACACCATATGAAATATGGCATGGTAAAGCTCCTAACCTATCTTATTTAAAGGTCTGGGGTTGCGAGGCGTATGTTAAACGTGACTCAGCAGATAAACTCCAACAAAGATCTGTAAAGTGTATCTTCGTAGGATACCCTAAGGAAACTATGGGTTACTACTTTTACTATCCAACTGAAAATAAAGTAATCGTTGCTAGGTATGGAGATTTTCTTGAAAGAGATCTCGTATCTCAAGAATTCAGTGGGAGAGTTTATGATCTGGAAGATGATCAAGAAGATACATTACCTTCTGAAAACACTAACGTACTTCCGGTAGAGCCTGATAGTCTGGGTCCTCCACCAGAAGTTGAAGTGATTCCCGTTCGTAGATCCGTAAGGAATATACGTGCACCTGAACGTCTATGTCTTAACATAGAAGTTGAGGAAATTATGTTAGGAGATCTTGGAGAGCCTACTAGTTATAAAGCCGCCATGGCAAGTCCTGACAAGGCTAAATGGCAGGTTGCAATGAATGGGGAAATGCAATCCATGAGAGAAAATGAAGTCTGGGTAGAGGTCGACTTACCTCCAAACGCCTCGGTGGTTGGGAGTAAGTGGATCTATAAGATTAAGACTGACATGGATGGCAATGTACACGTCTATAAAGCTCGTCTAGTTGCGCAAGGTTTTACTCAAACTTATGGCATTGATTCTGAGGAGACCTTTTCTCCTGTAGCAGGCATTAGAGCTATTAGAATTCTCATAGCTATAGCGGCATACTATGACTATGAGATATGGCAAATGGATGTCAAAACCGCCTTCTTAAATGGTCGCTTAGATGAAGACATCTATATGAAGCAACCTGAGGGGTTCGTGAATCCACAATTTCCAAACCGTGTATGCAAACTTCAAAGGTCCATTTATGGATTGAAGCAAGCATCAAGGCAATGGAATAAAAGGTTTGATGAAGAAATCAAAAGGTATGGATTTATTCAAAATCTTGATGAGCCATGTGTATATCACAAAGTTAGTGGGAGTGATGTAATTTTCCTAATTCTTTATGTCGATGACATATTAATTATGGGAAAAGATATTCCAAGTATGCAAAGTGTTAAGGCATATCTTGGGAAGTGTTTTTCCATGAAGGATTTAAGAGAAGCTGCATACATTCTGGGAATCAAGATCTACCGAGATAGGTCAAGACGGTTAATTGGTTTAAGTCAAAGCGCTTACATTGATAAAATATTGAAGAGATTCAATATGCAAAATTCCAAGAAAGGATATTTGCCGATAGAAGTAAAGCATGGCTTATGTAGCGATATATGTGCTTCAACACCTGCTGAGGTGGCACGCATGCAGAAAGTTCCTTATGCTTCGCCTGTAGGATCTATTATGTATGCTATGAGATGCACAAGGCCAGATGTGGCGTTCGCTCAAAACATGACCAGTCGATATCAACAGAATCCGGGTGAACTTCACTGGATTGCTGTTAAGCATATTCTAAAGTATCTTAGAAATACTAAAGATATGTTTTTAGTGTATGGTGGAAATCCAGACACAGAGCTTGGTGTTACAGGTTACTGTGATGCGTCCTCGCAGTGTGATAAAGATGATACGAAGTCTCAGACGGGTTATGTCTTTGTCATCAATGGAGGAGCAGTTGACTGGAAGAGCAAGAAGCAGAGTACGATTGCGATGTCTGCGACAGAAGCCGAATACATAGCTGCTTCGGAAGCTGCAATGGAGGCTGTTTGGATTAGGAAATTCATTTCAGGGCTTGGTGTTATGCCTTCAATTGAATCACCTATTGATATGTATTGTGACAATTCTGCTGCAATCATATTTTCCAATGAACCTGGAGTCATGAAGGGCACCAGACATTTTCTACGGAAGTATCACTATGTTCGGGAACAAGTCCAGGAAGGTGAAATAAATCTACTGAAAGTTCACACAGATGATAACTTAGCTGATCCGTTCACTAAGGCTTTAGCTAAAGACAAGCTTGTAGGACTTGCCAATGGAATTGGACTTCGTTTAGCTAATAGTTTCATGCATAACTGTGATTAGTATTTGGATAAAGGATATTGTAAAACATTTATTATTTTGATGAAATAAAGTTTGGATTATGTTTATTTTCATTTATAATATTGTTGTTATATATTTGCATGTTTAATCCGTGAGTAACAAAGTTATTCTAAATGTCCATTGTCGATTAATGATATGGGAGTATCATTAAACTAAGACAAATCTGAGAGATGTGGTAGAATATACTTGAAAGTATATTGATGAGAATGCATACCAATTTCAGATGATATTCAATGAATTGAATATAGGACTTATCCCAACTACATAATTTACTTTGTGGATATTGTTATAAGTAAATTATGAATAGTTATCCTCAGACTTGAGATACCAGATAAGTGTCATGAATGTAGTGCATTTCTGTAAAGCAACTTAACGCTATACGTAACTGGTAGTTATAAGGGTTGTTTTCTGAAATGTTACAAAGTTTGTGGGTTATTCTTGTAGTCAAGATAGAATTTGTTCCTTCAAATTTATTTGGAGTTTAATACTGCTGGGCCCCTCGTAGGGTTGACAAGATGTTTGTGCGGCCGCACCCAAATCTCCCCTAAATATGTTTAGATGATTCGGTAATCTTGGTCAATCACTTACAAATGAGAAACAGATCAGTTTTATAAAGAATGACTTAATTCCATATCTTTATTTAACGTGGTATTAGAAACAAAAGGATAATAATAATGAGAAATCATTAAAAAGTTTGCCAGGAGCCTTGCTCGAGTTGTACTAGAGGCATCGAAGTGTTGCTAGACGCTAACCGAATGTGATCACTCTATTAAGATATATCCAAGTGGGAGCTGTTGGTTTTATGGATATAAATTAGTAGACGTGAGTTAGGATCGAACTCGAGACTATGGGATTGCACACTTTACGTATGAGAACTTAAAGTTAATAATTACTCCCTCCGTCCCAAAATTATAGTCCCCGTTTGACTTTTTCGGTCTTTCTTTCACAACTTTGACATTAAGAATTTTTGTTTATGTTATATAATACTTTATGCAAATTATATGAATGAATTGTGTTTTAAATGTATTTTCATTTGGTATAATTTTTTGTCAACTATTTTATAACACAAACAAAAATATTCAAGGTCAAAGTTGAAAAGAAAAGACCGAAAAAGTCAAACGGAGACTATAATTTTGGGACGGAGGTAGTAAATATAAATGTTATATTTATTTATTTATTAAATGAAATAACTAACGGACGTTAAGTAATTAATGTAATGGACTAACGGTCGTTAAATGTTTATGGAAAAGGATCAAATTGCAAAAGTTGGGAAGGTTCTGGAATCCCTTTGGGGACTCCTATACCGATCGGCCAAGACTCAAAACAAGGAAAGAAAAACCAACTTGTTCACCAAGTTTGCTTGGGTATATAAACAAGGCTAGGGGTTTTATTTTTCCATCTCTTGTGCTCACAAGCTAAACCCTAAAATTGTTTGTGTGTGTTTTCTTTGTCTCAAAACCGGTCGACATCCACAAGGGTGATCGATCCAAAGCTTTTCCACAAAACAAGTTATTTGTTTGATAAAAACTAGCATTACTTTAATTCGGTTTAGTACGTGTGTACAAGAACATAGTAATAACACATTATTGTTATTATCTTGGATTGAATTACAAAACGGTAAGGGGTAATTCATATAATCCTAACTAAATCAAATTAGGGTTCATCCGTTGCTAGTTTGTGGATTTGATTCTTGTTCCGCTAGAATCAAGAAAAGGTACGCATATTCTTTTATGTTAATTAATTATTCATTAATAAATTTTATACGCTTCCGCATGATTACTTTGATGTTTTGTGATTATTTATTTGAATGTCTTGATATATAATTCCAACAATTATTACAAAGCAATCAGTCATTTCTAAGATTAAATATGAATTCATATATTATGATGTTACCTTCTTAAATGAAAGGTGAAATGACACCATATGAGAAAAAGCTAAAGAAATCTACAGGGAGTTAAAGAATCAAGTTCTACATAAACGAATGGTCCATGAATCTACAAAAGCTTTTAGGTCTCACCAAGAGTCATTTCAAGATCATGAGCCATTGCTTTAGCTCCATTCAAGTTCTTTCCAACCCGTAAAGATATGTTCACTATTTTGATGGTGATGTTCACTTAAAACCTTAATTGATGATCTATAAATTTCACCTTTAAACTCCCCACCTATGATCCCAAACTTGTGGCCCATGCATCTCAAGTATCAAACATTGCAATTACAAAGAGAGTACTGGAGTTAGTACTAATTGAGAAAGCGTAAACTTGTAATAGTTAGTCCCATATTAATACAAAATGGAAGTTTGAACACTTCATACATCTTAAGTTGGCTACTAATAACTTTCACCGTGATTATAACTTGATCCAAAAACTATTAGGCTCTTCTGCTACTTTAATTGGGCTTTAAGGGGTTGTTAACGCTCGTGCTGGTTTATTTTGGGTAAACATGATCTTCTGTTTTCCATATACGTACACTTCCCAATTGCCAAACCTCATTCTTCAACCCCATTTAGCAAAAAAACATAGCCCAAGCTAGGCCATAATCCAAATACACTCAAAAAAGACAAATGTGTGTGTGAAGAGGATAATCTAAAGGTGAAAATAAGAATATATGGTGAATATTTTACCAGTGACCAAGCTAGGGAATGGACCATATAGTCTTGAACACGCTATATGATCTGTTAGTAACCACGAGACCACAACGATTCCTGCAATATGATTAGAAGGGATCAAAATATTAAAGAAAGCTAAAAGCATGCATGTGTTGTAATCTTATCATATATAAATGAATAAGAGCACGGGACATTTCTCGCCATTCGTTTACATGCCCACTTGGGACACAGTACATTTTCTTGTATGATAAAGTTACCACATTTTAAGACGGATAGGTTCCAAACTCTTAGCACATCATCCTTTAAACAAGAATCAATTAGCCACAGTGAGTGGAATCCTATGCTGCATGCAAATTGTACTTCAAGAAAAACAAAACAGTAATGTATACTATGTTATCCGAAGAGAGAAAAGAAAACAAACACAAATTTTTTCTACCTTTGATGTTCTAAAAGTAGGTAAATAAATAAAGACAATTTTCCATCCTTTTATTGTTCATTTGAGACATTGATAGATTGTGCTTCACAAACAAAGCAAAAGACACCCATCGTTTAAAAAAGTGAGATATATGCAACTCACATCAATCTTGTATTAAAGGCGTATTTCCAATGATCCAGAACAAACGAATTGGAAAGAATCTTCCTTTTTACCGACGGAACCATAAAATCTTTTTGATCGACCTTTGAATGCTACTTATATAATGCCTTGTTCTAATCACAAAGCCTATACCAGGAACCCAAAAAGATACCAAAATGGAGAGTTTTAAAAACAATCCGAATCAGACTAAACCAAAAGACACCTACAAACTAGCTTATATAATCCACTTCTTACTTGGTGCAGGCAATTTGCTTCCATGGAATGCTTTAATCACGGCTATTGACTACTTTGGCTATCTTTATCCTGATAAACATGTAGAGAAAGTGTTCTCGGTTGCTTATATGAGTTCTTCTCTTCTAGTTTTAATTGTTATGATACGTTGGAACAATTTCAGGAAATTAGTTACCTTTCAAGTGAGGATGAACGTTGGATTTGCGATGTTTGTCGTGTCTCTCATGGTAACTCCAACAATTGACTGGGCTTGGCAGGGAGTGTCAAAGGAGCAGTCTGATGCAGCTTTTTGTGCAGTGGTTGCATCAGTCTGGATCTGTGGTTTAGCCGATGGGTTAATTGGAGGGAGTCTAATAGGGTCCGCAGGAAAATTGCCAAAAGAATACATGCAAGCTGTTTTTGCTGGAACAGCTTCATCAGGTAAGCTTTGTTAGTAAGCATGATGAAATGCAGTAACTAGAGATGGCAAATGTCAGTTTGGGTGACGCTGCAATATATGGGTCAAAACGGTTAACTTTTGAATGTGTCTGGGTCAGATTGAGACCCTTAAAACCTTTTTGGCCATTATTTTATTTAATTATATAAACAGTTATCGAATTAAATAAGAATTTAAAAACCATACTCTTCAAATAAAAATCTGAGTTTTACATTCAGCGATTTAGGAAGTTTCAGGATCCGCTGAAGATAAATTCCAACCTAGACCGACTATTTTTAGGCAAATGGGTATAAATTCCCACCTCTATCAATATCACTTGTCGTACATTTATTTAGCTAATAATTACAACCCTTGTTTTACAGGTATTCTAGTCTCCTTTCTTCGAATCATAACGAAAGCATCACTCCCACATAATCCACAAGGGCTCAAGAAAAGTGCACACTTATATTTCCTAGTTAGCACGCTTATTTTGCTGTTGTGCATGGTTTGTTGTTCCTTATTATACAAGTTGCCAGTCATGGAACACCATTACAAAGTACTCCAACATAACAGTTCCCCGTCAAGGCCTAAATTCTGGGATGTAGCAAGAATGATTCGGTGGCCTGCTTTAGGAATATTCATCATATATACTGTCACTCTATCAATATTTCCAGGATTCTTAGCAGAAAACATAAAATCGGAACTACTTAAGGACTGGTACCCGATAATGTTGATTGCTACTTATAATATGGCGGATTTTGCTGGGAAGTCTTTTACTGCGATTTATGTTTTGGAGAGTATTGCTAAGGCAACATGGGGTTGTATGGGGAGACTGCTATTATATCCACTCTTCACAGCCTGCCTACATGGACCTATATGGCTTAAAAATGAAGTATTCGTAATTTTTTTGACGATTGTTTTGGGGTTCACCAACGGGTATCTGACAAGTGTCATTATGATTCTCGCGCCTAAATCAGTGCCACCTTCAGAAGCAGAAATGGCTGCTGTTGTTATGGCTTTGTTTCTAGGATTGGGGTTAGTTTCCGGATCGGTTCTTGGTTGGTTTTGGATCATCTGAAGTATTTTTAGCCTTATTTTCTCCTTTGTCCTATTGTTTAGTTCTTAATACTATTCCAAATTATCATTAATTTGTAAAACATGAAATAAAAAAAATAAATAAAATAAAAAACTCACATGTCCACCGTTCATTAATATGACAAATTAGTACTCCCTTATTCCTGAAATAAGCAAACCAAGACAACAAATTGATGTACATGCATTTATACATATAAACAAAGCAGAAACATGTACAAATGAACAAATGCGCTAGCTATTCTCATATGATCTTCTTGATTATCATCTAAAGCTCCAAATGAACGAATGCGCTATTCTCACAGCCTTATTAATTTCCGCCTTATTTTTCTTATCAAAGCTCCAACAATGCATATTTACTTATTTAATTATATCCAAACAGTTTTCACAACAAGTATCCCGCAATAGCCTTATTAATTCTGCCATATTGTCCTTAACTGATGCTCAACACAAGAGCTATGTTGGTTACACAAGCTAGCTAGTAGAGCACACTTATCATTTATCACAATCTAGTCATTTTTAGTATAACTCTGTGCAAGAGAGGAAACCCTTTTGCGCATGAGATTCCTTGATAAGCTTATTCTATAATAAATTAAAGGGCTACCTGTGGTTAATCATGAACATGCCTAAAGAAGATAATTCAACAGAAAATCATATGGTTTCTTTTATGGAAGTAAATTCATGAATTTGTTATGAGTGATGTATGTTAGACATGTGTTATTTATGTATTTTATGCAAATTTACATGAGATATTTTCAATAAGGGTTTAAGCTATTAAATAGCCACGTACTTTCTCCAATGTACCGATATGGTACGTGTACTAAATTTCGTTAATTAAATAGTCATGTACTTTTGATTTCGTGCTAATATGGTACATGAGTAACCGGCTACCGGTAAAACCGGTTACCAAACTGTGAAATGTTATTTTTTTAGCAAAAATGGTCCCTTGTGGTCTTTTTTTTTGCAAAATCGGTCCTTTTGCGTTTTTTTCAAAATAAGTCCTTGTACATTTTTTTGCACCGTTAGTCCTTCCGTTAATAATTTTTGCACCGTTAGTCCTATTTTTTCAAATAATAGTTTTCGCTAGTTAGTCTCTCCATTAATAATAGTTTTCGCCCTTTTTTACGTTTTTGTCCGTTTTCTTTCGTTTTTTATCCGTTTCCCCACATTTTTTTACGTTTTTCGTCCGTTTTTTATCCGTTTCCCCACGTTTTTTTACGTTTTTGTCCGTTTTGTCTGTTTTTTATCCATTTTCGACACTTTTTTTTACATTTTTATCCGTTTTCATTCGTTTTTTTATCCGTTTTGCCTAATTTTTACGTTTTTTGTACGTTTTCATTCCACGTTTTTATATGTTTCGCCCGTTTTTTATGTTATTTGTCTGTTTTTATCCGTTTTCGTCCGCTTTTTACGTTTTTTTTAAAATTTGCGTTTTTTTTAAACTTTACATTTTTTTTTTAATTTAAAAAAAAACTTTCTTTAAAATTTAAGTGTTTTTTTTTTAACTTTTTTAAAAATTTAAGTTTTTTTTTAAAAAAAAAACTTTCGTTCGTTTTTTAAAAAAATTTACTTTTAAAAAAAAAAACTTTACTTTAAAAAAAAACTTTCTTTAAAATTTACGCTTTTTTTAAAAATTTACGTTTTTTTTTAAAAAAAACTTTCGTTCGTTTTTTAAAAAAATTTACGTTTTTAAAAAAAAAAAATTTTTTTTTAAAACTTTAGTTCGTTTTTTAAAAAAACTTTAGTTCGTTTAAAAATTTACGTTTTTTAAAATTTAGGTTTTATTTAAACTTTTTTTAAAAATTTATGTTTTTTTTTTATAAAAACTTTACGTTAAAAAAAAAAAAAAAAAAAAAAAACTTTCTTTAAAATTTACGTTTTTATTTTAACTTTTTAAAAAATTTACGTTTTTAAAAAAAAAAATCTTTCGTTCGTTTTTTTAAAAAATTACGTTTTTTTTAAAAAAAAAAACTTTTTTAAAAACTTTTTTAAAAAACTTTCTTTATTTAACGAAATTTAGTACACGTACCATATTAGCAGGTCAACCGGTCACTCATGTACCATATTAGCACGAAATTAAAAGTACACGACTATTTATGAAACGAAATTTAGTACACGTACCATATCGGGACATTTGAGAAAGTACGTGGCTATTTAATAGCTTAAACCCCATATCTAAAACATGATTTGCCATCCAATAGAAAGGCTTAAGGCTTAATTAAGGGTCCTTTTGGTTTTGTTAATGGACTTGTATATGGATATGGTTTTAGATTTGGATTTGGATTAGGATTAAGATTTGAATTTGGGGTAAGTCTATAGAAAAAAGTATGAGAGAAAAAAAATATATAAATTGTATAATTTATATTTTAAAAATATTACAAAAAAGTTAAATAATTTTTTTTATAAAATAAAGTTTAAATTACGGTTTAGATAAAAATAAAAAATAAAATAAAGGCCACTCTTTCTACGAAAAACAAAGGATGTTAGATTTTTTTATTTATTTTTTAATCCGGCTTTGTTGTGTGAAATTGTTGATAGAAAATATTTTGCATTTTAGTACCAAACAACTTGTTTGTAGGTGTGAAACTACACGCACGGTTCAGTACACTTTAAACAAACGCATACTAAATAAAAAGCTTAAAAAGTGAACTTGAGACATCACATATTTTAGAGTAATAGTCATAAGTCTTTTTGCCACTAGACCACCCTTAAGTGGTTAAATTGAGGATATTCTTAGGGTTTCATCCTGGTAAAAAAATCTATAAAATTTCAACGATTTTTACGGTTTTTTTATCAGCATAATGATGAATCCGAAAGGTAAGTTCATCATTTAAGTTTTAATTTTGTTTTAATTTTAGTTTGTTCATCAGAGTTTAACTAACAAATTTTTAAAAAAAAAAAAACCTAGACGAAGTAATAGACTAATAGCTTTAAGCAAACCAATAAATGAAAATGAAGGAGAAGAACAAGAAGAAATAGATTTGACTTTAGAGGAATAAATTGAAGGAGAAGAAGTAGACTTATTGAGTAAGTTCAAAATTAGGGTTAAAAAGTCACTTTATTTTTAAGTTAATCATTGTATTATATGATTTTAACTATATTTTATATACATTTTTAGAATCTAGAGAACAGAGTAAATGAGCCTTAAAGTATTGCGGCTGCGGAAAGGAGATCGAAAGAATTTGCACACCATCTGGGAAATAAAGGTAAAAAACCACGCCGTTCATTAGCATTTCTATACATGCGGAAGTATGTTCATCAGTTATTATTCAGTATTAAGGTGTTTTGTTTATCAGTTAGTGTCAGTTATTATTGTTCATCATGTTTTTGTTAATCGTGTTTTGTTCCTCGATTATTGTTTTGTTCATTAGTTAGTGTATATTATTGTTCATCATGTTTTTTATCATCAAATTGTGTTCATCAGTTATTGTCCAGTGTTAGATTGTTTTGTTCATCAGCTACTGTTATTTATTGTTCATCATGTGTTTTATCTTGAATTTGTGTTCATCAATTACTGTCCAGTGTTAGGTGAAGGGTTTGTGTGCAAACAACACAACAGCTTTTACACTTGCCTTCACAAAAATACTGAAGGGTAACACCGATGCACAATAAACAGAACAATGCAAGCGGAAATAAGACGAGTTTACGAAATCCCTTGAGATTTTAGAGGAAATGAAAATATGACGATATTTTTGTTTATGGGTTAATCGGTTATCACCCGAAAGTCTAATATTTATCGAGGATAAATTTTAGAGGGTAA
>BPTQ01000005.1:315578707-315605845 GCA_019973895.1 Chrysanthemum seticuspe
TATGACGAGGTATTTGCGCCCGTAGCACGGATTGAAACGATACGTTTATTGATCTCATTGGCTGCAAAAGAAGCATGGGAGCTACATCATCTGGATGTAAAGTCAGCTTTTTTACATGGAGAACTAAAAGAGCAAGTGTTTGTTACACAACCGGAGGGGTTCGTGAAGAAAGGAGAAGAAAGGAAAGTCTACAAGTTGAAAAAGTCGTTGTATGGACTTAAGCAAGCCCCAAGGGCGTGGAATACAAAACTTGATAGAGAACTCAAGCAAATGTTGTTCAAACGATGTCAATACGAACAAGCGGTGTATGTGAAGAAGACAAACAACTCAATCTTGATTATTGCGGTCTATGTAGATGATCTCTTAGTAACCGGTTCGAAGCTTAGCGAAATTGGTGAATTTAAGAGATAAATGCAAGAAAGGTTCGTTATGAGTGATTTGGGAAATTTGAGCTATTATCTTGGCATTGAAGTAAAGCAAGAGGATTCGAGTATCTCAATAAGTCAAGCGGGCTATGCAAAGAAGATCTTAAAAGATGCTGGAATGCATGAAGCGAATCCTACTCAATGTCCATTAGAACCTGGAATGAAGTTAAGCTTGGATAAGGAAGGAAAACCAGTTGATGCAACTTTGTGTAGACGACGAGTTGGCTGTCTAAGGTATTTACTACACACACGACCTGATTTATCTTATTCGGTTGGTTTGGTTAGTCGTTACATGCAAGAACCAAAAGAATCACATATGGCAGCTGTGAAACAAATACTGCGGTATATCCAAGGTAGTTTGAATTTTGGAATACGATACAACCAAGAGAAAACCAAGGAGCTAGTGGGGTTTAGTGATAGTAGTTTTGCTATGGACCAAGATGATGGTCGAAGCACAACTGGGCACGTATTTTATCTAGGTAAATCACCTATCAAATGGTGCTCACAAAAGCAAAACACGGTGGCTCTATCGTCTTGTGAAGCGGAGTTCATGGCTGCAACCTCAGCCGCGTGTCAAGGGATTACGTGGGTTGTTGAGTGAAATAACCAGAATGGAAGAAAGAGTGGTGGTCTTATTTGTTGACAACAAATCGGCTATTGCACTTATGAAAAATCCAGTCTTTCACGGGAGAAGCAAGCATATAAACACACGTTATCATTTTATCCGAGAGTGTGTTGAAAGAGACCAAGTACAAGTTGAGTTTGTAAGAGGTGAGTTGCAGCGTGCTGATATTCTGACGAAAGCTCTCGCAAGGATTAAGTTCAAGGAGATGCAAGAGTTACTCGGAGTTGAAGACCTCCCTATCTCGAGTCAGAAATTAGGGGGTGAATGTTGGCATAATGTCTGGCCGAGCAGATGGGAAGACAAACAGATTCCAAGCATATGGACGATTACATTCTCGTGTAATTATGATTCCTTATTTGTTAAAGACTATCTTGCTTTATTAGAATTGTAGTAGGACTAGAAAGCTTATTCTAAACACCTATATATACAACAGCCGAGCTTGTGGTTGTGTACATGAAAACCGATCAGTTTTTTGAGCTTGTATTTTTCTGATTAATAGGAAAGCATATTCCAGGAAAACTCGTGCGTGATTGTTTGTGATTGTTCCAGCTTTACTTGTTTTGTTCTTGTTTCAGTGCGTGTGGATCAAGACTTGTGGTTTATAGAAACCACATTCACAAAATCAGATTTATAAGCTAGGAAATTAAAGAATTTAAATGCTTTAGGTTTATCCTTGGATATCTTTTGGATTTTCAAGACTGCCGGCGAATGGTCAGAAATACGATAAGGTTGAAAAATCGCATAAGAACCCATATACTCATTAGTGAAACCCATATTGCTCATCACACGATCTATTTTCTTCAAGATTCCAATATCTGCATTCCGCTTTTGATTCCATGTGTAGTGCAAACCTGTACTATTCACATCTTCAACCTCAATATTAGTAACGCAATCATTAAAATCACGCATAGAAATATTGATGTCTTTCGACCCATAGAACGTATCTTCAATAGATAAGGCACTCCCATTGTTATTCTCAACTTGAATACAATCAGTAAGTTCTAAACATTTCAGACGTTTCATCTCATAAATGCTGTTCGGAAAATCTTGTAGACGTGTACATGCGGATAGGATTAGAATTTCTAAACATTCCAGTCTTCCAATATCCACTGGTAACTTCTCAAGAAGCAAACATGACTCAAGTTTGAGATATTTCAGATGTTTCAACTTACACATACTATCTGGAAGACTTTTAATATCTGTAGACAGCAAACTTAGCTCCTCTAGACAATCTAACCGGTCAAGGTTCTTTGGCGCTTCTGGAATACCACCTTCAAGTGTAAGCATTCTTAAACACTGTAAACCACAGACAATATCTGAAAAAGAATCGACGTTTATGCAAGCACCAAAACCTAGAGAAATAAGCCTCTCAAGATTTTCAAAAGATGCAGCTGCGTCTTCTTTATAATAACAGGAAAACTGAAACTCTGGCCAACTATTGCCGGGATCACATATACCTGTATCATCTGCAATCAGATGTAACTCAGGTAAAGAAACAACCTCAAGTGAAAGAAGCTCTTTGTCCAACTCAAAGGATTTAAACCTCCCACATTGAATGATGTCTAGGTAGAGAAGCTTTTTCAGACATTCTGCAAGAGCATTAATTTCTTCCAAATCATAACAATTTTAAGATCCAAGCTTTCAAGGTTTGGAGTCAGCCCAAGGTCAAGAGTCCTCAACTTTGCATTGTCATTGAGGTGGAGAGTTACGAGCTTTGGACATTCAGCGGGCATACGAAGTTCGACCATATCAGTGCACTTTTTGAGGCTTAGCGTCTCAAGATTTGGAGTAATCCCAAGGTGAAGGGTCTTCAACTTTAAATCAATAAAGTTGAGATTTAGAAGCTTTGGACATTCAGCGGGCATACGAAGTTCGACCAGATCAGTACAGTCCCAGAGGCTTAGGGTCTCAAGATTTGGAGTAATCCCGAGGTGAAGGGTCCTCAACTTTGATGTACCGAGGTTGAGATTAACGAGCTTTGGACATTCAGCGGGCATACGAAGTTTGATCATATCACTACAGTCCCTGAGTCTTTGGGTCTCAAGATTCGGAGTGATCTCGAGGTGAAGGGTCCTCAACTTTAAATTACAGAGGTCGAGATTAACGAGCTTTGGACATTCAGCGGGCATACGAAGTTCGAACATATCAGTACAGTCCCTGAGTCTTAGGGTCTCAAGATTCGGAGTAATCCCTAGGTGTAGGTTCCTCAACTTTGAATCATTGAGGTCGAGAGATATGAGTTTTGGACTTTCAGTAGGCATATGTAATTTTTCCATTGTTTTACAATTCTTGATAAGTAGCTCCTTTAGATTTGGAGTAACCTGGAAATGAACTTCTACCAAATCATAACAATCTTCAAGAATTAGTGTCTCAAGATTCGGAGCCACACTAAGGTCAAGAATCCTCAACTTTGAAAAGGTGAACTTTAGGAACCTGACCTTTGAACAAGCCTGTTATAAGCAACAAAAAATGGAAAGATAAATGTTAATTGCTGTAATGACTAACAAAAGAGGGAAAGATAAACAAGCCTGTCATAATCAACCATTATTCTACCTTTTCTTCTCCATCTTTCCAAAGTTGATCGATATTGCTCTCATCCATTTCAAGTCCAACAAGATTATTTGCTTGAAATGTTTTCGGTAAACTTGAAAAGGGATAATAATCCCAGCTCATAAATCGTAAGGCATTTGGAAGGTGTAGACTATCTTCATCAAAGTTCCAGTTGCTAACTTCGGCTTCACTTACATATGCGGTAAACACGTGAAGAAATCTAAGTTCCTTCATGTTTGTGAGTAAAGGACACCACTGATCGAACTTAAGGAACAGAAAAAACGCACAGGAACTAAACAAACAACAAACACCCAATGTTACTTGGAATAAGCTCTCCAATTAATCAAAAAAATACTTGCTTACAAAAACTGATATTGAATACATAATGACAAACCACAGCTTGGTTTGTATATATAGGGAATAGAACAAGCTTTCCTAATCCTACTACAATTCTAATATAACTAGAATATTAAAACCGACATTCACCCCAAGGGCTCGGGTCAATAGCTGCTGCTGCCCCATGGGCTCGGGTCAGACATTAGCCCAACATTCACCCCCCTAATTTCTGACTCGAGATAGGGAGGTCTTCAACTCCGAGTAACTCTTGCATTTCCTTGAACTTAATCCTTGCGAGAGCTTTCGTCAGAATATCAGCACGTTGTAACTCACCTCTTACAAACTCAACTTGTACTTGGTCTCTTTCAACACACTCTCGGATAAAATGATAACGTGTGTTTATATTCTTGCTTCTCCCGTGAAAGACTGGATTTTTCATAAGTGCAATAGCCGATTTGTTGTCAACAAATAAGACCACCACTCTTTCTTCCATTCCGGTTATTTCACTCAACAACCCACGTAACCATATCCCTTGACACGCGGCTGAGGTTGCAGCCATGAACTCGGCTTCACAAGACGATAGAGCCACCGTGTTTTGCTTTTGTGAGCACCAAGTGATAGGTGATTTACCTAGATAAAATACGTGCCCAGTTGTGCTTCGACCATCATCTTGATCCATAGCATAACTACTATCACTAAACCCCACTAACTCCTTGGTCTTCTCTTGGTTGTATCGTATTCCAAAATTCAAACTACCTTGGATATACCTTAGTATTTGTTTCACAGCTGCCATATGTGATTCTTTTGGTTCTTGCATATAACGTCTAACCAAACCAACCGAATAAGATAAATCAGGTCGAGTGTGTAGTAAATACCTTAGACAACCAACTCGTCGCCTATATAACGTTGCATCAACTGGTTTTCCTTCCTTGTCCATGCTTAACTTCATTCCAGGTTCTAATGGACATTGAGTAGGATTTGCTTCATGCATCCCAGCATCTTTCAAGATCTTCTTTGCATAGCTTTCTTGACTTATTGAGATACTCGAATCCTCTTGCTTTACTTCAATACCAAGATAATAGCTCAATTTTCCCAAATCACTCATATCGAACCTTTCTTGCATTTGTCTCTTAAATTCACCAATTTCACTAAGCTTTGAACCGGTTACTAAGAGATCATCTACATAGACTGCAATAATCAAGATTGACTTGTTTGTCTTCTTCACATACACCGCTTGTTCGTGTTGGCATCGTTTGAAAGACATTTGCTTGAGTTCTCTATCAAGTTTTGTATTCCACGCCCTTGGTGCTTGTTTAAGTCCATAAAGCGCCTTTTTCAACTTGTAAATCTTCCTTTCTTCTCCTTTCTTCACGAACCCCTCCGGTTGTGTAACAAACACTTGCTCTTTTAATTCTCCATGTAAAAAAGCTGACTTTACATCCAGATGATGTAGCTCCCATGCTTCTTTTGTGGCCAATGAGATCAATAAACGCACCGTTTCAATCCGTGCTACGGGCGCAAATACCTCATCATAGTCAATTCCTTCCTTTTGAGCATAACCCTTTGCTACTACCCGAGCTTTAAACTTGTTAATTGAACCATCCGGATTTCTCTTAATTTTGAACACCCACTTTAATCTAATGGGATTAACATTAACCGGAGCTTCAACTAATTCCCATGAATCATTCTTCTCGATAGACTCAATCTCTTGCTTCATAGCAACCATCCACTTGCTTGAGACTTTTGCTTCTTGGAACGTTCTTGGTTCATCATCTTCAATCAAAAGTAGATTTTGATCTTCATTAGCAACTGAGGTTCTTGAACTAGACCCCATAATAAAGTCATTAAATCTAGTTGGCTTAGTTGAAACCCTTGAAGAACGCCTCATAATTGGTTGAGTTTCTGTCACAGGATTAGGGTCATTACCCGCCTCGATTTGAACTTCTTGTTCGGTATTGACCGGTTGATTTTCATCAACATCATGATGATTTTCAGCTTCTTGTTCTTCAACCTCTACCTCATTGGTTACACCTGGGTTAACAAATCCACAACCCGTATCAATAGAACCGTGCCATTCTATGACAAACATACCTGGGTTTAGCTCGTGTGATTCGCTTCCAGCAACATACTTCCAGCCAAGTTCCTCATTAAACTCCGCATCACGACATACCACTATCTTCTTTAGTTTTGGATTGAACAGTCGAAAACCTTTTGTACCTGGCTCGTTTCCGATGTAAATGAGTCGTGTTGACCTGTCGTCTAACTTATGTAAATATGGCCTTGTTCCCGTTGCATAAGCCACACATCCAAATACCCGCAAACCCTCCAAGTTAGGCTTTTTTCCTTTGAAAGCCTCGTATGGAGTTTGATTAACTAGAGCTCGAGTTGAAACTCTATTAATCAAGAATGTAGCGTGTCTAACTCCTTCAGCCCACATGTAGTTTGGAACGTCTTGTGCTTTCAAGATGCTTCTAGTCATTCCCATAAGAGTCCAATTTCTCCTTTCCACGACTCCATTTTGTTGTGGTGTGTAGGGAGTGGTTAGATGTCTTGTTATACCCTCGTTTTCACAAAAGTTGGTAAATTCTTTTGAAGTGAACTCACCTCCTCTATCGGTCCTTAGGGTTATAATCTTGCTTCCCGACTTCTTCTCAACTAAAGCTTTGAACTTTTTGAAGTATTCAAATGCCTCACCTTTTTCCTTCAAGGTAAAAGTCCACATAAACCGTGAGAAGTCATCAATAAGAACAAATATGTACCTGTTTCGTGTTATGGATGGTGGAGAAATTGGTCCACATAGGTCGGCATGTATGAGTTGAAGAGGATGTGTTGCCTTAAATTTCGCTGCTTTAGGAAACGACTTCTTGGTTTGTTTTCCTACCAAACAAGATTCACACAACTTGTTCTCTTGATGAATTATTGGCAACTTTTCAACCATGCCATTCGTTGCCATTAATTCCATCGTCTCGAAGTTAATGTGACCCATCCTAGCATGCCATAACCAAGCTTCATCTTCCATCTTTGCTTTGAGACACACCGGACTTCCAACTTGGAGCTTAATCTTGTAAAGTCTATTACTTGTTCTAGGAACCTTCATCAGAAGCTTGCCATCTGAGTCACGCATAGTAAGAAGATTACCTTTCATACGAATGTCACATCCGCCTTCGGTAGCTTGCCCAAGACTAATTATATTGCTTTTTAGCTCGGGTAGGTAATAGACTCCAGTGATTAACCGTTGCTCACCCGTTTTCCCTTCAATGATTATCGAACCCTTCCCTTTTATCTCGATGTAGGAGTTATCACCAAACTTCACTCTGCCGGAGATATTCTCATTCAACTCCGAAAAGTATTCTCGGATCCCCGTCATGTGATTACTTGCTCCATTATCCAAATACCAAGTGTCTTCCTCGTTTGGCTTAGTATTCAATTGGTTTGGTATAATCTTTTCTTCATTCAAGAAAACTACTTCTTGAACGCTTTTCATCATAAAGAGTGTCGGGTCATCATCATCCTCCGTTTTCAAAAGGTTTGCTTCATGCTTTTTCTTTTGTACACTGCGTTCGGGACAATTAGAAGCAAAGTGACCATATTCATCACATCTGAAGCATTGAATCTTTAAAAGGTCTTGACTTTTGTTCTTCTTTTGATCCGTATTGCTCCCGGAGTTGTTTTGGTTTCCACGGTTGTGGTTATTAGCTTGACCACTACCACGAGATTTGTTTTGAGAAGAAAAGTTTTGACCTTTACCGTTGCCACCAGAGGAATTCCTTCCTCGACCTTTCTTATCATATCTTTCAGCCCTTTCGAACATCAACTTGCCTTGATCTTCAGAAGTGGTGTCAACACCCTTCATTCTTCCTTCAAAAGCTTTCAACCTTCCAATTGCTTCTTGAAAAGACATAGTATTCAAGTCAGCAAATTGTTCTATTGAGGCAACAATTGCAACATACCTATCCGGAACGGATGCAAGCAGCTTCTTAACAAGTTTCTTGTCTTCATAAATTGTTCCCAAGCTATTTACGTCTGTTACAATTTTGCCCAACCTAGCCGCAAAGTCATCGATTGATTCGTTGGCTTTCATCTTTAAAGATTCGAATTCCGTCTCCAAGGTTTGCAACCTTGCGTCTCGAACCCGATCAACACCCACATACCTGGTCTTCAAAGCTCCCTAGATTTCTTTGGCTGTGTTGAATTGTGAAACTTGAAAAACAAGTTCTTCTGGAATCGCCTGGAAAAGTAACGCAACTGCCATGTGATCTTGCTTAGCAACAACTTGTGTTCCTTCCTCTGGTTCCAGTGCATCGAGTATTCCATGGACTCGGAATACCGCTTTAACTCTTATTGCCCATATGTTATAGTTCGTGCTTGTTAACATTGGACATTGAAGAGCCGTTTTAGAATGTTCAATAGGTGGTGGTTGACTCGACTCGCCTTGCACCATCTTTCTTGAACGCCTTTTGTAAGTTACCGGTGTAGTTGGATTGACTTCCAGCCCTAGAGCACGCTTGTTTTACTTCTTGCCTAAGTAAACCAAGTGTAAAGTTTGAAACTTTATCGACTTCTTGAAAACCCTTTAGCTTGTGTTCGACTGACTTGGAACCCTTTAGTCGACTGCTTGGATAACCTTCTGTGATCGACTAATCTTGGAACCCTTTAGTCGACTGCTTGGATAACCCTTCTGTGATCGACCAAGCTTTAACCTGGCTCTTGATACCAAATAAAGGACACCACTGATCGAACTTAAGGAACAGAAAAAACGCACAGGAACTAAACAAACAACAAACACCCAATGTTACTTGGAATAAGCTCTCCAATTAATCAGAAAAATACTTGCTTACAAAAGCTGATATTGAATACATAATGACAAACCACAACTCGGTTTGTATATATAGGGAATAGAACAAGCTTTCCTAATCCTACTACAATTCTAATATAACTAGAATATTAAAACCGACATTCACCCCATGGGCTCGGGTCAATAGCTGCTGCTGCCCCATGGGCTCGGGTCAGACATTAGCCCAACAGTGAGACCGTTCATCAAAATTTCAAAATTCAATCCATATGTATCCATTGTTATAAATTTTGTTGCTTGGGTACCCTGTAAGTCAAATAGCAGTGACCATGAGAATTGTTTCATTACAAAAGAAAATGTGTTAAGTATTATAACTCAAGGTTAACGCACTAGAAGGTCGATCTACTTTTTCATAATACCCACTTTAGTCATTGAACTTATAGTTTTCTAAAAAATGTCATTGTACTAGAAAAGCTTTATTTTGATAATTAAACTTTAAAAAAGGATGCAATTACATCATTAGGATAACTTACTACCTGCTTGACTTCGTCTCCAATTACTTAGACTTTTCGATCCAGTAAGTTTGTAACAGGTTTCAACATATTATGTAGGGATAGAGAAGAAAAGAGAAAAGAATAAAGGAAAGCGAATGAGACCAAAACGTCATTGTATTTTTTAGACATATCATCAGTCATCACTTGCAACCGAAAAAACTTATTTGTTGTTTTGTGGGTGTAAATTTGAAGAAGAAGATGGATGTGAGGAAATTGTTTTATAGGTGTAAAATTGTTATATAGGTGTAAATTTGTTTTATAGGTGTAAACGGGGTTTCTTTATCTAAAGGTATAATATCAGGTTAAATCTAATGATGTAATAAAACCAGAATTTTGAACAATGACTAAATTGAACTTTTAAATAAGCTGATGCTTACCATGTTATTAGCCAACATATCTTTAATTTCATTGTTAATCCATAACCGGCTGTGCCTTTCAGGTTCATAGGGGTTCAGACGACGAAAAATATTCCTGCCCATTTCTTCTAAGTGGTCATGCATCCCCAAGAACCCATATTCATCATAAGTTATAAGAGATTTCAGCTCAAGAGCTCTTAAACCAATTCGAGCACGAAATCCACAGCTTTCAAGCGCTCTAATTGCAAAATCTTTCTCCCGACCTTTGAGTATGCATGCAACATCTAAGAATATTTCCTTGTAATCCTCCTCTAGACCAATATAGCTTAACTCCAAAACTTTCATAGTTTCATTCAATGGAATTGTTTCTAGTCTTTCTATTGCATCTTTCCAGTCAAGATCATCTTTGCCACATAGAAAAGAACCCAAAACTTTGATCGTTAAGGGAAGACCAGCAGCGTAACATACAACTTGTGCCGATAGCTCTTTGTACCCTTCAATTGGAATCTCTCTCCCAAATGCATGCCTACTAAAGAGACACATTGCTTCATTCTCATTTAACAAATGTACATCAAGAATCAAGTTCACTTTGTGTACTATTAATACATGGGCATCCCTTGTTGTTATTATAATTCTACTTCCTAGCTTAAACCAATTACGGTCACCGGATAACGCCACAAGTTGTTCTATCTTATCAACATCATCTAGAACAATGAGAACCTTCTTACCACACATCTTCTTTTTCAGCAAGCTTTTCCCCTCAAGAACACCACTTACGCTGATGCCTTGATCAGATAAAACATCCAAAAGTAATTGTTTTTGTAATAACTTCAAACCAGACATTGAAGGTGTTGATTCTTCCCTGACGTTTTCAACAAAGCTACAACCTTCGAACTGATAGGATATATGATCATAAACAGCTCTGGCCAAAGTCGTCTTGCCCGCTCCTCCCATCCCCTTGATCCCTATCATGCGAACATCGTCAACACCTAATTCTAAGGATGAAACCACATCGTTTATCCGGGCCTTCATACCTATAAAGTTTTCGTCAACACCCGAATTAATAAACCATAACTCTAATGCTATCTCTTCCACAATCTTCTGAACAAGTTTAGCTTCATGCCTGTATGTTAAAGATGTCGTTACACAATCAATTACAGATCTATAACACATAAAACTGTAAATGAGGTAATGACATACCAATATAATCATAAATCGTTTTCAATCCCTCGAAAAAGAATCAAGTATGAGTCATAAGTTGACAAGAGGGAGAATAAAATGTGAACTTAGAAACTATTCACTCACTTGATCATTTGTCTTGTCCTTGGTAATTTGTGTAATAAACTATGAGAAATATTCGTTAGGGCAATTTTAGCACCAAATTTAAAATTTTTTATGACATTCACGAGCTAAACTTTAGTCTTAATAAAGCGTCTTATGGATAGGAATTATATGACTAGCACAAAAACCGTTTACCACTCAAATTCTACCCCAAAAATGTGAGGTTCGCTCCTAGATCTTTAAGAATAAAAGCATTCACCTTTAATGCTTAGCGAGTGTACCGGTAGTATAATAGATTCTAGAACTTGTTTTGTGATGCATTCCAAGATTGCTAGTGAGACTACACTTGTGTAGTTAGGAGTAACTAAATGATAAAAGGAATTAGGATAACCCTTGTTTGAAACCTATATTATAATTACATCTTCCACCTCGGTTGAATAATTACCCCACACCCTTGCGATATACTCATCTTTAGTACACGATACCCCTAGTTAACCCCTCAGAGCCTGTCCTTTTCGCGGTTCTCATGATGTTTCGGTTTTCCGGAATATCAATGAAGAGCATTGTTTACAATCCACCCCCAAATGTACACCCAAATCGCCTTAACCTACCTTGTATGCATTCATCTTTAGTACATTATTGTTATCATTTTTAAACCCTTAGTTCAATTATCTAATTACTTGCATGATTGCTAAGTCGAGTCATATATTTTATACACAGTTTTGGGAAGATTGGGACTCATGGGTAAAAGTAATATTTTATGCAGTAACGGGAAAGAACGATAAATTCTTCGATAAATTCTCATATAAATCGGGTCAATTAGTGTTTTGATCTTTTCAAATCAGGTCAATTAGTATTAGAGAAATAAAAACTCAAGTGTAGGGATGCTCCTATAAATCCCTTATATTTTGATGTTATCGTAGAGGATGGTAGAGTAAAAAGGTATAATCCAAAAAAAAAAAAAATCATACTGGCTACCATCCTACATCTATCTTTATGTTTTTGTTTTTAGTTTATGTTTTTTGTTTTGTTTCAAGTTATCTAGTGTTAGTGAGTCGAGTCTTGGCTTAGCAACGTCATGCTTTACATGTTTGTAACATAAGATTTTTTACTTGCCACCACTAAGTATCCCCTATCCAACAAAACCCTTTGTTTCCCTACCCTAAGCCTAACGTTAGAACCCTTGTAAGACCTCTTAGATAGTTGTTCCTAGGTGTTTACGCCAAAGCAGTGGAGGTTTGATCTATTCTCAAGCTTATGGTAATCTATGTACTATGCCAGGTAATGAGTGTTTATCTTCCATTTCCATTCATATTATATTTCATATAAACCCGAGAGATGAGAGAATCCAAACACCACTTGTGAGATACTTGTATATAATTTCCGTGCTTGTTATGACTATTTTGGCGCTTTTACTTGTTGTAGACTATTTTAAACTAATGCTTCATGCCCCCCTAACTTATAAATTGATTGGTCAAAAGCACATTTCCTTGAGGACAAGCAAATACTAAGTGTAGGGATATTTGATAAGGACTTAAAACGTACGCTTTTAGGGGGTCATTTAAGCCCTATTTCGACACATTTTATATCCGTTACTGCTTAAAATCGTCCCTTTTCACTTTTTAGGTCTTTTAGAAGCAAAATACTGGAATGAAGCACATTTGGACGAAAAGGAGCGAAAATATGAAGAAAATGGCAAAGTCAAGATCAAAGACACTCAAGGCTGATCAAAAGAACCTGACGGCGTCCCATCCAAAGGGCGACGCCGTCACCTTATGAAGACTTGATCAAAAAGTGCACGCAATGGCTCAACTAAATTTCTGATGCAAAAGCCTGACGGCGTCACGCCTAAATTATGGAAGGCCTCACTCATAGTTTCCACTTCAGACGTCCTAGATCCAGTTCAGACGACATCTCAGAATAAAGACTGACGGCGTCACAATTCCTACCTGACGCCGTCCCATCGATGACTTGGCCAAGACGAAACAGTAATGACGGCGACCAGACGACATAGCTAGCAAAAGGCGACGCCGTCGCAGTTGTAAATCTATATATATAATTCAATTTTTTCTGTATTTTAAGAGGTAGAATTTTGGAGAGCAAACCCTAACCCGATTGTAGTCCGACTTGGACAGTATTCTAGGGTACCGTACCCTATTTTACACATCAAGATAAGTTTGTTAATCCAATTTATCATTATGTCTACCCCATGTTTAATTGATTGTGTGTATGCTTGCTTGTCTAACATGTCTAGCTAAATTACTTGTGTG
Organism: Chrysanthemum seticuspe; assembly: GCA_019973895.1. Lineage (NCBI taxonomy): Eukaryota > Viridiplantae > Streptophyta > Magnoliopsida > Asterales > Asteraceae > Chrysanthemum > Chrysanthemum seticuspe. Next base: position 315,591,897 of record BPTQ01000005.1, read on the forward strand.
TTTGCTTAGATCTATGAAACCTAGTAATTGATTGTTGTTAGGTTGTTTCTTGTCTTAATTGATATAGGCTTAGCAGTGCATCTAGGCTTTCGTTGTATTTATTGTGTGAGTATGCTTGAAGAAGACAGGGTGATTGGATGAAATAGCCTAGGTTTGCCGATTTCGTGAATCCTATACGAGAGATAACCTCGTAGAACTAGGGAATACGCACACCCTACGACTAATAGGAATACAACGCGTTAAGATAAAGGACATGACAATTCAACCGACCAATAAAAGATAACTAGGGAGTAATAGTATCTAAGTGAACACATATTTAAATTAGTTAAATTACAAAGATATTGGTAAACATAACTAACAAGGTTAACAGGAAAAAAAACTTACACTAAGAAAACCAAATCTTACATTTTCAAAATGATGAACTTGTTGTAAATGTGTATGATGAGTCGGCTAACTTATTTAATAATCCGCATACCGGTGAAACTTTATCTTTCACAGTAGCTGCTGGTTAGCTTGTTTCAGTTGATTGATTTGTTTTAGGTGCATCTTTTGTTCCTAAAGTTGTAAGTGCTTATGGCATGTCATAAGCACTAGTAATAGATGTTTATTGAGTTGTTTAGCTTGAGGTAAATATGTTATCTCAGCCATATTTCATTTGTACTTAAATTTTTCAGTTTTAATATTATTTACCGGGGTAACCCTTTACCCAAAAAAAAGTATAGTAGGTTGTGTACCAACTAGGATTCACATGGACTCATTTGCTTGTTTGGTTAAACTAACAAAGTATGCATCTTACTCAAACATGCAGAAAATTACATTTGTACAAAAATGATTGGTGATGTTGTCCCAAATTCTCATTTTCAAACATTACTCGTTAGCGAATATCACATATCTAGGATCAAGATTAGGGGTGCGGTTTACCTGCAACAAGCATTAAGCCCTTGTAGACAACACGCCTAGGGCCTAACCAACTTGGAACCACCCTACACATTCTCAATTTCTTGAACCACATTTTTATATAACGAACCGACTCTTTCTCCTTAGCTATCATAACCGCAAACCAAGACCTCAACATACTCAAAACGCCCTCAGATGATAGTTCTTTAGGTATATCTAGTTTCAAAGGACTCCCTCGAGACCCCAACCTGACACATACAAATATAAAAGACAATTTTAGTTAGATAACCATCAAATGGATACTTACTATCTTTATTTCATTAAGGAGTCGTAGAATCAACATACCCAAAACGCCCTCAAATGATAATTCTTCAGTGTTAGGCCGTAATAGTATTATGTATTTGTATTGGGCTCTAGGCCCATATCTAGAATCAACCATGAGATTGAATTTATGTACACTAATGATGTTAATGCAATAGACGGTTTACCCAACTTATATGGTATCGAGCCACCATTAATAAGGCCCTTCCCTTATTGGGCCTTTTGGGCCGATCACCAACATTAAACCCTAAACAGCCGCCTCATATAAATTTCACCCCAACGATCCATTTTTGTTATTGTGTGTTGGTGATTTGTGCTTAGGTCACAAATCTACATGTGATAATCATTGTGTTCGTGCATAGGTCACGATACTGTTTTTGTTTGATTTTGTTGGTGATTCGTGCATGGTCATTGAATCCACATCATCAAGGTTCTTCAATTTGTTACTGCATTCATCCCACACTGTCCTACGTGCATGCTATAAAACACCTTACCACACCATACTAAACCTAATATATATCACCGTTACATGTACCTGTCAAGTCACACATTTTATAAATGCCCATATAAGTGATTATGAGCACATAGAGATGGAGTATATCTAATGACTAAATCTGAAGTGTGCACGATAATGTAATTAAACTGTAAAACATAGAAACATTAAATGACTAAACCAAACGACGAATTTTGGTTAACATATGCTAGTTAGAACATACAAAATAAGAACATTTTTAACCATGGATGCAGCATATCAAAAGCAAAAACCTCATATGTTTGAATGCATTAAAACATAAGACTCTTGGACCAATTTCAAGTTCTAGTAATTGTGATTGATTTTGTCCGGCCTGTGGCTAGATCTTTTGCAGTAACTAGAAGGATCCCATTTATATCCAAATCGAAGCAAACCTCTATAGCCGCCTTACTGTTGGTACCAAGCACAAGGTTACTGAAGGAGAATTTGTCAAGTAATATGTTGTCCTTAACTTTGACCCCCTCACCTTGAAACACAGCGATTTCTGATGATGTTTGATTGAAATATGAATAATATGTTTGCTTTTTACTTATGGGTATGCATGTGTTCCTGGGGATAATAAAAGACATGCGATCTTTACCATTAACCTTGGCTTGAATTCCTAATGAGCGAGGAGTGACATCCAGTAGCACCACATCTTTTTTCATATCATCAACATCTCCACTTAACCTAGCAGCCAAGATTGCTGCACCTGACGCAACAGCCTCGTCACCATATAAACTCTTGCAAAGTGTCTTTCCATCAAAAAACTCCTCCAACATTCTTTGTAATTTTGGAATCCTACTCGAACCTCCGACAACAACCACCTCATCCACATTCTTTTTCGTCATATCTCCATCATGTAGACATTTTTCCAATACTTGAATGCATTTTTTAAAATACATTGAATTTAGCTCCTCAAATTTGGCTCTGTTGATGGTGATAGTGTTGGTTTAATGGACAATAAATTAATAGAAGTGTGTTATGATCGAACTCGAGACCACATGATTGCACACTTTAAGTATGAGAATTAAAGTTATAATAAATAAACATAAAATGTTATATTTCGTTATTATTTACACGAAACGTATAACGAACGTTAAGTAATTAAACGTACTGGACTAACGGTCGTTAAATGTTAAAGGAAAGGACTAGATGTGAAATTAGATTTCAAGTAGGTTCTAGAATCCCATGGGGATTCCATAACCGATCGTGTAGGGGGTTACCATAACCCAATCCAACCCTAACTTGGACTCTAAGTTTCTACAAGTATAAATACAAGGCTTAGGGTCATTGTTATTTACTCTTGTACACCTAAACCTAAAACCCTAAACTTGTTTGTGTGTTTTTTAGTCCATACGATCGGATCTCCACACCTAGGGATCAATTACTTTTGTTTTTCCTTAACAAACGTTTTGTGTTAATTAAACTAGCATTTACTTTAATTCGTTAATAGTATGTGTGTACAAGAACGTGGTACAATCACACTATTGATTGTATCTTGGATTGAATTACAAAACGGTAAGGGGTAATTCACATAATCCTTATAAACCCTAATTAGGGTTCATCTCAATTGCTAGTTTGTGAATTTGATTCTTGTTCGGCTAGAATCAAGAAAGGTACGCATATTCTTGTTTATGTTAACTAATTATTCGTTAATCTTTCCTATACGCTTCCGCATGTATACTTTGATGTTTTGTGATTATTTATTGATTGTCATGTTATATAATTCCAACAGTGGCATCACGAGCTTGGTTTAATGAGTAATTAATTACTAAACACGTAAAAACGGATATTGTATTGTGTTTGATATGATTAAGTCTAGGGTTTGGTTATTATTGTGTAAACCCTAATTTTATGGTTAGGGCTTTTGCCCTAATTGGTTTTTAAATTTTTTTTATGTCGACCTAAAATTTTTTTTAGTCGATTTATATAATTTTTTTAGGGTTTATAAAATTGTTTTGTTAATCGATATCTAAAACTAGAATTGTATATATGTTACGTGAATTAATTCGTGAATAATTGTTATGTGACATGGAATTATTATATGCGATCTTGTGACTATTTGAATAATTGTTATGATATATCCATGATGATACATGTATTTTTGTCATGGATAGTTGCTTTGATATTGTTTAATTGTTAAGATATTTATCACATGTTTATTTACGATAAATCTTGAATTGGGGAAGACTCCAATTATATACATTAATGAATCAATTATGTGCAATTTGGTATATCATTAATTATGGGTTTACGCAATTGATTCGTCGACGTATGTGGCTCACTTTCAATTGGGAGAGTGAAAGCCCTAATTAATATATACATTAATTTAACCTAGACATTGATTATTAATAGGGTTTATCGAATAAGTTGCATGTGACTACTTGTTTACACGTATTAATTGTTAGTTATGTGCGCATTGTTTTTTAGTTGTTTATTTTTTATTTGTTTACTTGTTTGTTTATTATGTATGACAATTTTAAGCAAAGGGTAATTTTGAATAGAAAAATAATACGGACTAAACAATGGTGAAATTTGATTTGTTTTGAAGAGTTAAGTTTTCAATAGTTTAATTGATTGGTGATTTTGGTACAAATGGTCTGAACGGCTCACCCACTAGAACAAACTATAAAGGAGTTAATAAAGAAGTGCGCACAGTCACACTGAAAGGATGTCTAAGGTTATGCTTTTGCGCTTACCTGGTCCTCTGCCCCCTGTGAGTTCGATTAGAGCTACTTAGTAAGCCATAAATGTACAAACTCATCTTAAGGGCGAATTAGTTTTAATTCCATGCGCCACTTCGGTGGTAATTACCCGAAACACTAAATGTTTACACTTATGCAAAAGTACGGTATAATGGAGGATAATTAACGCTAAATTCCTTGATTCGTGAACCCAATACCTCAATCAAAACTTTGATAATTTGATCTTTATGAATTAGTAATAAAAAGTTTTTATTAAAATTATGCTACAAGATGAATGCATGACATCTTTGTACATATTTGATTTGACCACATAAAATCAAAACTAGTACCCTTATAAATTAAGTTATATGCCATCTAATTAAAGGGACACTTGAAATTTCAATTTACGTCATGACAGTAGTTGGCGAGATTGTGATGGAGAGGTAAATCTCTATATAAAGTCAGACCTTACATGGACATATTTGCAGTTCTTTAAGTTAGACACTTAAATTGAGTAGGAAGTGAGAACTGGACTCAAGGCATAATATGAGATGAAACATGTTTATATTTGCAATAGCGTTGGAAAATATAAATCCCATAATGATCTAGGAATTGGAAAATGTTTGCCAATTATTGTTCGACAGATTACCCTATTATGTGCTTTCGTTACTAGCAGATCAACTGATGTAATGAAACTACGATAATTTGGATCCTAGTTTTCGAGAAAATTCTATGGTTATATGAATATCACCTTGGGTATTTTATTTTCTTGAAAAGTTTAATTATCGAGAATACTGAAATTGAATTTTGGAAATTCTTTAAATGTATTAATGCAACATTAAACCGTAAACATAGGTTATTCCTGTATTTGTAAATTGATCTACACCTGTAAGGGTTTTTGGTAGAGTCAACTTTGCTAAATGAATAAACCTAGTCCTCTTTTCATAAGAAAGAGTGAGATTGCATATTTGTAGATTGCTAAATGAAGAAAGGTATGATAGGACAAATTAGAATTGTCTAAATTCTAAATTCAAAACTCGTAAGCATTTTTAATAGTTAAGAAAATTGCATATTTTTTGAGTTATTAAATTAGAAGCTAGACTAATTTACTGCAAAACTGGTAAAAGACAAACTAGCATATTTTATCTAGTTGTTTTGTTTTGACCATTTGAAAGTACTACTTACAATTGTTGGAATAGTAGAACTATTAAGAAAGAAATTGCATGCCCAATTTTTCAAGTTAATAGAATTAATGGATAGTTCATCATCTACATAGTAGAATACACTTTTTTAGTACATAAGTAATTGTTATGTATGGACTTTCTCAAAAGTATAGGGAAGTAAATAGAACACTATTTTCTTTCACTGGTTAATGAAACACTTTCAATGTTGTCAAATCCAGTGGGAGTGTTGTGTTCTTATTACTGAATAAGGAATTACTGTAATGATCTCTAATTCAGTGGGAGTTACAAGCTTTGACATCTTGGTAGTAACCCGGATTATCTCTAGAACGTCTTAAGATAATTACTTTCCACTTGTAGACACTTATGTTTTCAAGGATAGTTATGTACGTTTCCTTATTAGACAATGAAGTGGTTCTATATCTACTAGTCATGCTATTATCAATGACACAATCATATTGGTCACATAAACAAACATATGTCGTGTTGTTTATCTGCTACATGATGTTGTTCCATGCACAAGTGGGAGAAATCTATATTGTGTGCAAGGTACAACATATAGGTATATGATTTAATGGATTCTCTTGACTGCAAAGTAAGGGACTAACATTCTAATACAACTTGTACATATCTAATTCAAGAAACACTTGGTGTTGCAATTTACGTTATGTCAGAACTTGACGAGATTGCAACAACAAAGTAAATCTCTATGTGAAGTTATACCTTGCATAGACATATTTGCAGTTTCTAAATTAGACAAGTATTTAGAACATGTGTCAAAATGATATATAAGACTACTTCAAAATTAGATTTTTATGTATTATTAGAATGACATAAATGAAGTAATTTAATACTACTTAAATTTTTTATTTATGTATTTTGGAATGACATAAATGAAAAATAATGTAGTCCTACATTATTGTGAAGTAAATAAATTAACTTGAAATTAATATTGAAACCAAGAGTTTTGTTCATAATTACTTTAGTTAAACATGTTTATGATTCATTGTAAAGACATAAACATAAAGTCTTTTTAGACTTATAATAAAGTAAGACGTTAACTTGTTAGGTTTTTTTTAAGACATATACAAGAAGTCATTGAGTTGATCAATGATTTATAACGTATAATGGGATTATAACACTTTATGTTTTCTAGATGAGACATAGATATGAAGTGACTTGGTTAAAAAGTACTTGTGTTATAAAGCATGTAATTGGCTTGAAAAGTCTATTATACCATTAAGTTCACTTAGTTGGTAAATAGGTAAGCCAAAAGGAATATGTTTATCTTATATATTGTTAGATTGTCTTACAATATTAATTCTAATGAATACCACAAGTTGATGGTATGTTCAGTTAGGAGAATCAAACTCTATTTGATTTGTTTGATTCAAGATAACCATAACTTCTTTCTTAAAAAGTAAAAAGGTTAAAAAATTGAGTATTGATTGAATATACTCAATATGACTCCAACCTAGAAGATTAATAAAACACCATTTTATTATGGAATGTGATGAATCACATTAAGTTTTAAAATTGAAGATTCTGAATTTGTTAAAACTACTTATGAATAGGTTATTGACAAACATAAGTCAGGAATTATCAATGTATATTTGTAATGTCCCAAAAGAGAACAATGTAGTTTTGCTCTAACTGCTAAGTATATATAGATAGTCTGTATATTACAAAAGGCAAGTGGGAGTTTTTTTTCTCTTGAAAGATAAAATTACAAGATACATAATCTTCTAAAACACACTAGTAAATATCATGATGAGGTTAGACATGTAAATGATAGACCTCATGATGATGGAATTTTCATTCATAGATCTGCAAAGATATCTCGGATATTTGACTTATATGCTGAGAAATATGAGTTACAGGATTATAGTAAACCTGATAATCATTATGATGGATTACCAAATATTGAATTGGGTAAATTACTCATACTATGAATGTTAAAGATGTTGTCCATAAAGATAATCAATTTTGGAAATTTGGTTTATCTTAATAGTTAGACTAGAGAATGGAAATGAGTTCTTCAAAGAAATGAAAAACCCTAGTGGTTTGAATTTCTATGTAGAAATCATATGGACGAAATTTGTACACATATTTAATGCATGTTTTATGACAAGATTATTAATCATATTTAACCAATTAATTGTGATTGAATAATTCTTTCCTAGACACATTAAATATATAAAGATGATAATTGTCATACTTGTTTTCATTAATATGAAATATGACAATGAAATATCAAAATTCTTTCTCGAAGAAATTTCTTAAGCGAGGACGGTAAGTAATTGAAAGGTTTTTTGAATTCATATAATATTTGGAAGTGTACGAAGTGCAATAATTCATGAATGGATAAATGCATGCATCTACGAAATTATTCTTATATTTAATTATTAAATCATAGTTTTGATTTATAATTGAAATAAGATAAATTTTAAATATTCCTGAAAGCTAGTGAGAGTAATATGTTAAGGTTTTTAAATCTTATATGTTGTATAACATATAGGAAGTAACATTCCTTGTAAGTTAAATGTTAAGTCTTAGATTGGAATGAAACTTCACTTATAAGATTTAAGAATTAAAACATACAACTTTGGAATATATGTTTATTATTAATAAACATGTGCAGTAAAAATAAATGATTCTAACAAAACATGATATATCATTTGGAAAATGGATAAATATCTTTTGACAAGATAGAACATGAATGAAATTTAAGTTTGACCTGTAGATTCATCATGTACATCATGTTGTGTATTAAAATTGTTATATCATTCTTGAATAAGAAGTGATTTGACAACATTGATATCTAACTAAAAGTTATTAGATAACTTGTGTAATGAATATTCTAAAAGAATTACATCCTCAGCCTGAAATTGCTCCTAGATTCTATGGATGAACAATATGTCAAATGTTGTGCAAATTGTCATCAGCTTCAAACTTGAAAGTTTGGAAAGCATCAAACATTACACAATAAGATATTAAAGTTTACGGAGTTTTAATGAGCATATTGTTGTTTGTATACAATGATGCTGGTTTAATTGAGATGACACTCAATACTAGTCATGGTAGAATTTCATCCTTGTTAATGGCCATGTGAACTAGTTGTGTTACTAAGAGCACAGTTGCATTATACATTAAAAGAATAAGAATACTTTAAACTTTAAAATGTTTGAAAGTTTAAATTGTCATAAATTGGTGATAGAGGATGTCACACATTTTATGAATTATTATGTGGATTGGTGAATCCACACATACAAGGACTTCACTAATTGAATTCTTGAAATAAGTATTCTCAAAATTACGATAGATCAAGTTGGTTGATTTATGCCTTGTCAACAAGTATGATTGCCATTACTTGAGGCATAATTCATCAACTGGAATTTTCATGCATTGATCTATTTGGTATTTGGATAAGGGATGTTAAACAATTGTTATAATAAATCAAATACTTGGTATGTTTGATTTTATAATATATTGTATCCTATATTTGCATGTTTAATCCGTGAATAAATTTATTTATTCTAAATCGTCCGTTGTCAATTAATGATATGGGAGTATCATTAAACTAAGACAAATCTGAGAGATATGGTAGAATATACTTGAAAGTATATTGATGAGAATGCATACCAATTTCAGATGATATTCAATGAATTGAATATAGGACTTATCCCAACTACATGATTTTACTTTATGGATATTGCTATTAAGTAAATCATGAATAGTTATCCTCAGACTTGAGATACCATATAAGTGTCATGAATGTAGTGCACTTCTGTGGAACAACTTAAAACTATACGTAACTGGTAGTCATAAGGGTTATTTCCTGAAGTGTTGCAAAGTTTGTGGGTTATTCTCGTAGTCAAGATAGAATTTGTTCCTTCAAATTTATTTGGAGTTTAATACGGTTGGCCCCTCGTAGGGTTGATAAGATGTTTGTGTGGCCACACCCAAAATCTCCCCTAAATATGTTTAGAAGATTTGGTAATCTTGCTCAATCACTTATATCGAGGAACATAATGGTTGAATAAAGAATGACTTAATTCCATATCTTTATTTAACATGGTATTAGAAACAAAAGGATAATAATAACGAGAAATCATTAAAAGGTTTTCCAGGAGCCTTGCTCGAGTTGTACTAGAGGCATCGAAGTGTTGCTAGACGCTAACCGATGTGATCACTCTATTAAGATATTAAGCTATGTCCAAGTGGGAGTTGTTGGTTTAATGGACAATAAATTAATAGAAGTGTGTTAGGATCGAACTCGAGACCACGGGATTGCACACTTTACGTATGAGAATTAAAATTATAATAAATAAATATAAAATGTTATATTTCGTTATTATTTACACGAAACGTATAACGAACGTTAAGTAATTAAACGTAATGGACTAACGGTCGTTAAATGTTAAAGGAAAGGACTAGATGTGAAATTAGATGTCAAGTAGGTTCTAGAATCCCATGTGGATTCCATAACCGATCGTGTAGGGGGTTACCATAACCCAATCCAACCCTAACTTGGACTCTAAGTTTCTACAAGTATAAATACAAGGCTTAGGGTCATTATTATTTACTCTTGTACACCTAAACCTAAAAAGCTAAACTTGTTTGTGTGTTTTTTAGTCCATACGATCGGATCTCCACACCTAGGGATCAATTACTTTTGTTTTTCCTTAACAAACGTTTTGTGTTAATTAAACTAGCATTTACTTTAATTCATTAATAGTACGTGTGTACAAGAACGTGGTACAATCACACTATTGATTGTATCTTGGATTGAATTACAAAACGGTAAGGGGTAATTCACAGAATCCTTATAAACCCTAATTAGGGTTCATCTCAATTGCTAGTTTGTTGATTTGATTCTTGTTCGGCTAGAATCAAGAAAGGTACGCATATTCTTGTTTATGTTAATTAATTATTCGTTAATCTTTCCTATACGCTTCCGCATGTATACTTTGATGTTTTGTGATTATTTATTGATTGTCATGTTATATAATGCCAACAGATAGAAAAGTCTATGCCCTCATGCAAACAGTCGATTTCAATTGGAGCTAGGCTTGTTGAGGACAAATCCCTCTTTGCTTTTTCACAGGCAACTCTCAATCTCCCTAATGCTCTTGGACTACCTCTTATGTCGACGACAAACTTGTGTTCTTTCGTGAATTCTGTTATGCAATAATTAACGAGTGTTGCATCAAAGTCCTGACCACCTAAATGAGTATCACCACCAACAGCTTTGACATCAATAACACCCTTTTTATTGATTGTCAAAAGAGATACATCAAAGGTTCCGCCACCCAAATCAAAAACTAAAACAGTTTTACTATCCTTGTTCCATTTCTTTCCGGCCACGTTGTCCACGCCATATGCAATTGCAGCAGCTGTTGGCTCATTCAACAAACGCAACACATTGAGGCCTGCTATAGTTGCTGCTTCCTTTGTTGCTTCTCGTTGCTGGTTATTAAAATAAGCGGGAATAGTTATCACAGCATTTTTTACCTTTTTTCCCAGAAAATCTTCAGCAGCTTCTTTCATCTTCTTGAGAACCATGGCTGATAATTCTTCAGGCGGAAAAATCATCTCTTCACCTTTGTACTCGACTACAACACTTGGTTTCTCAGAATCCCCTTTCATAACCTTAAAGGGCCATAATTTCATGTCCTTTTGCACATGATGATCACTAAATCTGCTTCCAATTAAACGCTTAACATCTGAAATTCTTAAAACATTTATGGTTAGAAACAAAAAATTGTCGCTAAGAAAAGCGTAAAATATATAAAATAAATCATGATTTACCAAACACCGTGTTAGTAGGGTTTCTAGCTATCTGATTCTTTGCACTCTCGCCTACTAATATCTCTGAATCATTGAAAGCTACACAAGATGGGGTAATCCTGTTTCCCTGTTCATTAGGAATGATCTCCACCCGATTATTGCTCCCAATCCAGATAGCAGCACATGAATATGTTGTTCCAAGATCAATACCAATAGCGGTTCCTTTAACTCTTTCAGACATTATTTCAACCTAAAATGAAATTAAAAGATGAATAGGAAGTTAACTTGAGAAAAATCCATCCAAGAAACGCATACGGTAGTGTTGATGTCTTGATTATATGTGGATGGATTTATATTCTTAAAGAGCTTTTAGTGCAAGTGCGCTTTTAGTGCAAGTGAACTCTAAAAGGAATATCTATGAACTATGTTCCAGGATTTATGATACTTACGATGACAGTTCAGATAGAAGAAAGACAACTACTGAACAAGTAATTAAGACAAAACTAAACTCCTAATTATTTTGAAATGGAAACTCATGTCGAATAAAAAAAGCAAGTTGTAAAACTCATCCGCTGCAATTTTTCCAGAAGTACGTATGGAACTCATCTGCTGTAGCTATAGCGATAAGCATATATATTGCTCCTAATTTTCTTACATGAAGTTTAAGAAACAACTTAACACAGCTTCTAGAAGAAAACCAAAATAAAAATTGGGTCGTTGAGTTCTATTTGGTCAGTTACAATTAACTTAACATTTTGACTGGTCACTAGAATATATAAATGTGCTCATTGCATTAGGATAAAGGGTGCAAAAGGGTTGCACTAGCTAGTAACATACAACATTGTCATGTTACCATATAGACATCAGCCAACATGCACTCCTATATTGGACTAACAAAACTAAGTTACAAATTACAAGTGTATAGAATGTGTTTGATATCGCTTAGGTATAACGGAGTGGGCATCGGCTTGGGCAGCGGGTTCGTGAACCCGAGCGGCAACACCGCTCCGCCCTGCTCGGGTTCGGCCTGCGGGTTGTTTTTGCGAGCTCGGAAGCCGCGTGAGACAGTTGGAAAAATTGGACCGTTTTTTTGCAAGCCGTTTGACAACGGCTATAAACCCAAAAAAAAAAAAAAAAAAAAAAATTTCACTCCTATTTAAACTAATATTTCACCTCTATTTTCAAAATAAAAACCCACAACACACAATAATCTTTCAAAAACACTAAACTATGGATCCAAGGAGAGCTAAAAAAACTTTCACCTCGCGTCAAGGTCGGTCTCAACCATCTCTGAATCAACCAAAACAAACTCCGTTAGGATTTAGCCAATTTTATTCTCAACCATCCCCGAATCAATTTTATGTTCCACAACCCCAATCTCCACAATTTTTCCCATATAATATGGGTCCTCCTCAATTGAATCCACAACACTACAACATCACTGATACAAGCGAGTTTTCCCCGTTCGAAAACCTTAGTGAAGACGTAGAGTACGTACCCGAAACACAACCACTACCAAATGAAGAAGACGAAGATGAGGAAGTTCAAGAAGTCGATCCTAGAGGGAAGAAAAAAGCTTTCGCCGGGAGGAGGCCCCGTGAAGTTTGGACGCCGGCACAAGAGGAGGCGTTGGCGAAAGCATGGGTTCAAATCTCCACTTGTGGTGTTGTCGGTAATGAAGAAAAGTCCGACGGTTTTTGGAAACGGATTCTCGAGCATTACGAGGCAACTGTGGGTTCGAGTTCCCGAACATTTCATGCGTTGAATACCAAGTGGAGAATAATGAACACGGCCATGGGTATTTTCAACGGCTACTACCTCCAAGCGGTACATAATCTATACTTTATTTTTTACAATTACATTATTTTGTTTTTAGCTATACTTTTTTATTTTGCGTAATCCGCAGTTTTTATTTACAATTAAATTATTTTGTATATAATGTAGAAACGTGCTAAGGCTAGTGGGTGCAACGACTTGGACGTAGTGAGGCAAGCTGAAATGGATTTCTACACAGCAAGAAAAAAACAATTTCTTCATACCAGGGTGTGGGAGGTTGTCAGAGTACATGAGAAATGGACGGAGCAAGAATGTTTTCAAGATATTGCCGGTGCTGCAAGCAATTCTTCAAAAAGGAGGTCGGGGGAGTATGACGCGGCAAGCAACACCATTCCCGACATGAATGAAGACCCCACCCCTCCAATTGAATCAAGAAAAATGAAGAAGAAGCAAGCTGCATCCTCCTCGTCTATAATAAGAGGTGAACCATAAGTTGCGTACTTTACAAGCCCTTGAGCTTGGGTGTCAACGGAGCATTACGAGCTCTTAGGCAAAGGTTTTTGGCAGCCTGAAAAGAAGTAATGGCTGTTGTGGTGTTCACCTCTAAACTTGGGTACGAAAGCGGTTGCGGAGGAGAACACGGCCGCAGGTTTGAAGTGCCCCGGAGGAGGGCCGCTTTCGAAAAAAGAAGGGAGATCCTAGCTGAAGAACTTGAAGGAGTAGAAGCAGAAGAAGTAAACCATCACCAACACAAAGCCCATGCATGAGATGCAGAAGTGATTCCAA
>BPTQ01000005.1:315606527-315647200 GCA_019973895.1 Chrysanthemum seticuspe
TTTAAAAAAAAAAAAAAAAAAACTTTACGTTGAAAAAAACTTTCTTTAAAATTTACGCTTTTTTTTAAAATTTACGTTTTTTTAAAAAAAAACTTTCGTTCGTTTTTTTAAAAAATTTACGTTTTTTTAAAAAAAAAACTTTTTTTTAAAAAAAAACTTTCGTTCGTTTTTTAAAAAAATTTACGTTTTTTTTATTAAAAAAAAACTTTTTTAAAAAACTTTCGTTCGTTTTTTAAAGAAAAAACTTTCTTTAAAATTTAGGTTTTTTTTTAAATTTTTTTAAAAATTTACGTTTTTTTTAAAAAAAACTTTACGTTAAAAAAATAAATAAATAAAAAAAAAAAAAAAAAAAAAAAAAACTTTCTTTAAAATTTACGTTTTTTTTTTACTTTTTAAAAAATTTACGTTTTTTAAAAAAAAAAATTCGTTCGTTTTTTAAAAAAAAAAACTTTTTTAAAAAACTTTCTTTAAAATCACAAGGGACCTTTTTTGCAAAAAAAACAAACCACGAAGGACCATTTTTGCTCAAAAATAACTTTTTGTCAAGTTTAGCAGGTCAAAAAGTTACTTATGTACCATATTAGCACGAAATCAAAAGTACATGACTATTTAATTAACGAAATTTAGTACACGTACCATATTGGTACATTGGAGAAAGTACGTGGCTATTTAATAGCTTAAACCCTTTCAATAAAGTACAATGAAGTCAAGTCAATTTGCATGAGATATTTCCAAGCACTTGTGGGGAAGAAACTTGTACCACTACACATTAGGTGCAATGTCTCATTCAATTCCAAGCAGACAACGCTAAGTAGATATTTTACTCATAGCACAAAACAACAACTATACAAAACATAAGCCTCTCCACTGATTTCTTATCATAATTCACCCAATCATTTTAGCAGCTGCACTTAAATACAAAAGGCAATGGTCCTAATGTCTTTTCATGACTTGAAAAGCCTAGAGAAATTTATTTGTATCTTGAAATATATAACATCCTGAGTAGCATAAAAATTACCCCTATGTGATTCTCTCCTATGATGTATATACATGAAGCAAGCGGTGTTTTCCTTTGACAGTAGTAGTTATATCTTGTTATGTATACTTTACCGCCTATTTAACGGGCTGAAATGTGGGATTCACTCATATCCGATGTACTTAACTGTTTTTTGGAATAATATATTCACCGGGTTAAAACCCTTTACCCAAAAAAACATATGTAAACGCGGCAGCCTAGTATAGTAAAAAGATGTCATGATATTATTCCATTGTGACATATAATTACAAAAATCACTGCAATAGATATATATCTATAACATACCCTTGATGAGGCAGAATCACATGGAGTGCTAAAAAAGCAGAAAAACAAATGAAAAACAACACGGAACAACTAACAAAAGATGGGGTCAGAAAGTTACTACTGTATAAGATATTTCCGCTAATATACAAAAGAGTGTTCATCTCAAGATGCTGCAGCAATTGGAGGTGGTTGTGAAGTTCCTGTCAAGAAACTTGGTGTTAATACATTCATACCGCAATCATCTCGCTTATCAGCTTTATTCTCTTCCTCTTCATCATCATCATCATCGGCATCCCAAAGAAACCGAGCATATGAGGCCATAACATAACTGCACCATCATCAAGCAAACAAATTTAAATCATACAAGATAAAGAAAACATCAAGCTTTAAAGCAGAATTCTTAGTGGTATCATGATAGCATTCATCATACCAGTCATCTGGGGAAGCCTGAACGGCTTGATCATGGTAACTTTGCGCACGAGGAGCATCCTTTTGGGTCTCCCAAATTAAATCAGCATACATAGACAGCATATTACCATCACCCGGGTTCATAAGTATTGCTCTGCTGCAGTACTCTTCAGCTTTAACAAAATCACCTCGAACCTATTTGAAAATTAAGCTTAATCAAATGAACCCTTACGCTGTGTTCTCGAGATGGATTAATAAGGAAAAGAAAATGAAATGGAAGTAAAGTGAAGATATTTACTTTCACATTGTGTTCTTGAGTTTTACTTAAGAAGGAAATGAAAGTAAAATTAGGCTTATTTGGGAGGAAATGGAAGTAAATGGTTTCCTCCCAAAACTGGGAGGAAATGGAAGTAAAGTGTTTACTTCCACTTTCCTTCCCTTTTCTTTAATGAAAAAACTCAAGAACACAGTGTTAACTATATACACAAGGGAACTTTTCCAAAAAAAAGAGCAACCAAAAAATCTCAAATTTGCCGATGTGGAGTACGAGTAACTTTTTCTCCAATCAAAAAATTTTCAAAATTATAGGGAAATCTTTTCAAACTTGAACTAGATTTCGGTCACAATATTTGTCAAACATTAAATTTTCACTCCTAAACTTGTCTGAAATTGAGTCTTCACTCATTTTACTCATACGCCTATGCACTATTACACTCATTCCTTGGCAGTATTCCCAATATACGGTCACGCTGAATCCATCATACATAATAAAGATTAGTCCTACACATTCAAATCAGGGTTTGTCTAACTTGTGCCGTGACCGCAACAAAATATCGTGCACACACAGTTTGGCCCTATTTAGACTATTTAGCGCGATTATTCAAAACAACAAATCATATCAACAAATACGAATAAATACAAATAATATATACCTCTTTCAAGTACTTGGCATAATTACTAAGAAGCATAGAATTCCCAGGGTTAGCTTCAATCATACTCCGATAATAAGCATCCCTATTATCACCATCATCATGATCATTCCCATTACCACCACCACCCAAAACCTTCCCTTCTCCACCACCACCACCACAACCGTAACCATCATCCACCTCCAAGCCAAATTTATCATATAATCCAGACGTCGAAAACATCAAAGCCTCATTATCGCTATATTCCTCGTTTTCAGTTTCTTCTTTAACCGCGATTGAAGATAGTACACAAGTAGTACCATTCTTGGTGATTGGACTCAAGCTGTGTAGATTAGACTCTGGTGAAGCTCGAGTGATCGTTTTTGATAAGTCGGTTAAAGAGTGGAGAGAAATGGAGTTACGGCGAATGAATAATGGGTCGAAAGGTGATAAATCTTTGTGGTTTTCGTGTCGGAACCATGAGTTAAGAGCAGGGTTAGATGCACTGCGAAGTAACATGTTGTGAACCTACAAAGAATTTTATATGAAGAAATGTAAAAGGATGAAGGAAATGAAGAATGATGGTTTGAAATAAATGAATGAAGGTTTGGAGGGTTTTATAACAAAATAGGGCGGGGAGAGTCTTGATCTTGACCGCTGGTTGGATGCTATTTTTTCAATACCTCTGATACATAAAAGCAAAAATATTTTGCTTATAACTTAAAATACTTAAAAATAAACAATGTTATCAAAATATGTTCGGAATTTCACAGGTTCCATAATGTTTCAGGATGGATATAAACACAAGATTAACAAGTATTGATTCTTTGGATATCACAACATAATAACGATTATGTTGTATTGAATTGACTGATCATGTTGAATGATTACAACTTATGCTTGTTTACATATTCCTAACATCTATTTATACTACATGAATTGGTGCCATTGGAAGAGAGGAATACCGTTTCATCTAAAAGAATCGACACAATATTTTCTAATCGTTATAACTTTTCTAAAGAGTTATATTTGAAACTTAAACGACCCAGCCCATATACAATTCAGTTTATACCAAAATGTTACATAACATAAATATACTAATCTACCTTTAACTTTGACTTTATAACATTAATGCTCCAACATTCACCCCCTAATGTTATAGAATCTTTTTCAGCTGGTTTTATGTGATGATCACGAAGTCATCACTCTCTGATGTGCTCGCCCCATCTTTTTTATCAGCCCCTTGATAACCATCCGTATCATTATTGTTTGCCTTCTAAGATTACACCAAAACGAGTTTTATTTCCTTGAAAATTCTCACAACCTTTATATGTGTTTTCTCTTACAACTCCTAGCCCGTTACTCGTTCCACCACACTCTTGTAGGATCCTTTTCTTGGCATGATCACGGCCATCTTCAACCGTCTTGGTTTTTACAGGTTCTTCATTGAACCCCGGCCTAAAAGTTGTATTATAGTAACACTCGACCATATCAATGGTTCGTTTGTAACAATTTTTCAAGTCTTCCTCATGTGTTTCGGTTCTCCTTCTGGGTTGAGTGGCTCCGATTAGGGTTCTTCCCCTAATCCTAATTGAGTGCCAGTGATGGTGGTTCTGGTGAAGCTTGTCTTCTCCGGTGATATCCCTTCTTCTGGTTCTTTTTCTAGGCTGAGAGCTTCGATTAGGGTTCTTCCCCTAATCCTTTGTTCTTCTTGATAAAAACTTGAATCACGACTTGTAATCTTGCAACTGGCTCTGATACCATGTTCGGAATTTCACAAGTTCCATAATGTTTCAGGATCGATATAAACACAAGATTAACAAGTATTGATTCTTTGGATATCACAACATAATAACGATTATGTTGTATTAAATTGATTGATCATGTTGAATGATTACAATTGATGCTTGTTTACAGCTTCCTAACATCTATTTATACTACATGACGGTGGCATTGGAAGAGAGGAATACTGTTTCATCTAAAGGAATCGACACAAGATTTTATAATCGTTATAACCTTTCTAAACGGTTATATTTGAAACTTAAACGACCCAGCCCATATACAATTCAGTTTATACATAATTTTACATAACATAAATATACTAATCTACCCTTAACTTTGATTTTATAACATTAATGCTCCAACAAAATAATCTTTTAAAATTTAAATTATTACATAGAAACAAGGCGGACCCAAAACACTAATTTATCAGGTGAACAAATTTTTTTTACGGAGTATAAAGAGAAAAAATAATTTTTGTTTGGCATATCAGTGGATTAAGTAATATTTATATGACACAAAATTTTAGGACCAAATTTATTTTAGAAAAATCGAGAATTTTCACGAAAATTTACAATAAGCGACAAACATCCATCGAGTTCTCATGAACACGAAACCCCTTAGGCCCAAATTCAAGAATGTTGTCTTAATAAAATACTTGTCTTAACAATGTTCCCACACAATTTCGGGGGAAAAAAAAAAAAAAAAAAAAAAAAAAAAAAAAAAAACTTGAAAATTGTTTTGTAGTAAGTTTCTAAAATAAAGGAGACGTTTTCTGTATTTGATCTCAACATGAATAATTTATAAAAATTCAACCACATACTCTATTATATAAGACAACACAACTTTTTTTTTTTTTTTATCATTATTGTGTTAGTTAATAGTTGATGAAAATGAATAAACATAATACTACAACTATAATTGTTTACCATTATAAAATCTCGTTGTTATGCATGGATACTCGTCTAGGTTTATATTAAAAAATGGTTTTTGTCTCTTATATTTTAGCTTGTTAATTTTAATAACTTATAATAAAGAGTTAGGTTAGAAACTTTTGACACAATTATTTAAAACAAATATATAAAGAGGTTATGTTTGAGATTAAACTGATTTTGAACCGTGTTTGAGTTTAAGGTTCGTTAAATAAGCAGACTGGAGACACTTAATCCGTTTAGGTTTGAAAAAGTTAAAAGTTAAAATTTTAATGGGTTACACGCGTTAAATGGTTAAAAGAGCCGGCTAGCTAGTTGGTCTGCTTAATATGTTTAATTCATGTAACTTGTTTATCGTTTTAGCTATATGTAAACGGAAGAGGTTAACGTGATTGGCTCAAACCATCACCCCTACTACCCTAGTAAAGAAAATGTCATTATTTTCGTTAAAAAAAGCATGAAACTATCTTTAGTGTATTGTACATATATACTAAGAAAGTTGGGATTAATCTATGTGCAATGATACTACGAAAGGTGGGATTAATCTATGTTTGGTTTTCAGTGATTATTATAGTCCCGGTTGAGATTGAAATCATGTCATTAATAATCAAAGCCTCATTAATCATTATCACTATATTCCTCTGAACCAAATTTATCATGCAAGGAATGGAAACTAATTCAAGGATGCGGGTGTTGACGTTTGTGTGTTGTTTGAGTTTTAGATTTTTGAAGAAGATGGCATAAAATTACGGGTTTAGATTTAGTATTTTTAAGTGAGTTTAGATTTGGTGTTTTTGGTTAAATATGAAGATCGTTTGAAGATGAAGAGAGGTAGAAGATGAAGAAGGACTCAAATACCCTCATGTGAGAGAATTATGGGGGTAATTATGTTAATTAACTCAGTGTCATATCATCTTATCTTCTAATAATACACACAATAGGAAAAATTTACGAGTTCCTATATTAAATAGGAAAATCAAAAGATGAGTATATACAAAAATAAAAGGTGGAAAGTTGAATGATTTTTTATATATACTATTATCCCTATGTCGTTAATTAAGAATAGTTAGATGAGATTAGTAGCATGTGTAAATACAAATAAATCGTAACGTTTATTCATATTTAGCGATCTCGTTATGTTTTGTTGATGACAAATATATTATTATCATAAGTAAAATTATAAGAAGACATGTTATTTTGCAAAGTATATTTATTTGGTCATTTACATAAAATGTTGTAATAATTCAATTGTTGTAATAGTTTATGTAATAGGATGGGTAATATCCAAGACCCATGACCCATACCCATGGAGCTAATCGATAACCCATGACCCATTGCATGAAATCATGATTGGGTATTATCCATGACCCATGACCCATTGTCTAGATACATTGTATCTTGTTGGATACCCATGACCCAAAGTCCATGACCCATGGCTCATACCCATAACCCATAAACCGGTTTGCAACCCAAAATCCAGACTGTTCTTACCCAGACTGCCGGATCCCTGGTTTTGCACTAGCCTGATCCCCCAAGTGAGGGATCCGTCGGAACTGTGGGACAGAAGGCTTTTATGCATATAAATAGTAAGCTATTTCTTCATTGTTACTCACCCTTCTTCTTACAACTCTCTCATATATTATCTCACTCTCCTAACCTCTGATTATTTGATCATTCTATTAGTTCTTCTATCTTTTGTTGTAATTCTCATATAGGTCCTTTAGAAAGGCGAGATCACTCTATACTACAAGTCACCCAATCAAAGGGTCCTTGATTGATTTGTCCATCCACAAGATTTCTGTAGCAAGATCTTGTAATACATATTTCACATAGTTGTTGTGTAATAGTTATGTAAAGGTTTGGTTCTACCTCGTGGAAGAACACGGTATTTAGCTTTGTACCGGAAAAAGTGTAAGTAACGTTGTGAGGCTTCTCCGCCAAGTTGAAGGAGCTTGTTGACATAGTGCGTGAACTCTCGAGTGGGGTACTCGGGGAGTGGAGTAGGGCAAGGAAGGTGTCCTTGTAGCCGAACCACTATAAATCACTTGTGTCGCTACTTTCTATCATTTACTTTACTTGCTTTCATTATTTACTTTACTTATTGTTTCATACTATCTATCCATCCATATGAATTCACATAAGATCGAATCTAAATATTTGAAACTTAAATTAAAATCGGTAAAACTATTCAACCCCCCCTCCTTTTAGTTTTCCACAACATGTTTGGATTTTCAGTGAGTAAGTAAGGATCCTTGAAATATTAGCAAATTATCGTAGCTAAGCTAATGCTTACGTGTGAAATAGGCATAATAGCATGAGTTATGAACTTCCTAAAACATTAACACCGTTGAAGCTAGTTTAGCTGAAGATGGGAACCATGGAATTGTCTTTATGGTCTAAGAAGATAAATTAAGGTCTAACAATTAGTGGATTTTGGATTCGGATTGTTCTTACCACATGAGTCCAATTAGGGATTGTTTTTCCAGTTATGAAGTAATGGATGGTGGAATTGTTTTGATGGGCAATAATGCTCAATGGAAAGTTGTTATTATAGGCACAGTCTGTACCCGCATGCATAATGGGATTATCAGAACACTCACTAATGTTAGACATTTTCCAAATTTGAAGAAAAGTCTCATCTCTTTGGGCACTCTTGATGCTCTTGGTTTTAGGTATTCAGATCAAGGTGGAGTCCTCGATGTTTAAAAGGGTCCTCAATTACTAATGCAAGCTTGCAAGTCTCAAAGTTTGTACATTTTGCAGGGAACCACAATTACAGGTGTTGTTGCAGTTCGTTATCCTCGGATACTGACATCACCAAATTATGGCATAGGAATTTGGGACATATTTTTGAGAAAGGTTTAAGTTTTTTAAGCAAGAGATGCCTCCTTTGTGGTCAAAGTACTGTTAAAATGGACTTGCGTGGGCATTGTGTCTTTGGAAAGCATAAAAGAGTTAGTTTTAACTCACTTGCTATTCACAAAACAAAATGTACTTTAGATTATATCCATTCTGATTTGTGAGGGCCCTCTCGTCTTCCTTCTAAAGGTGGTGCAAGATATATGTTGAAGTTCATTGATGATTAATCCAGAAAAGTTTGGGTATATTTTTTGGAGCATACGAATGATTTTTTCGTAACATTTAAAAATAGAAAACTTTGATTGAAAAGCATACAGGAAAAGAAATCAAGAGGTTACGTACTGTTGATGGCATGGAGTTTTGTGGTAGCGAATTCTACGATTTGAAAGAACAAAGGAGTTTCCCGACATCATACTCTGAGGATGACACCTCAACAAAATGATGTAGCCGAGCGTATGAATCATACTCTTTTGGATAGAGCTCATTGTATGATCTCAAATGTTGGGCTCGCACTTGATTTTTGGGCTGAAGCAATATCGACCGTTTGTTACATAATCAATCGATCTCCTTGTGATCCTCTTGATTTCAAGACTCAAGAGGAACTTTGGTCAGGTACTCCCACTGATTACTCAAGAGGAACCTAGATCCAAGAAATGTATATGTTGTAGGGGTGAAAGGATATCAGTTGTGGTATCTAGACCCCAAATCACCTAAAATTATAATCAGCAGATACGTAACATCTGACGAGTCTTCTACGTTAATTTCTGGAAAAGATTGTTAATCCATGTAATCTTGAAAAAGAGAATGATACCAATGAGACTTTGGAGCTTTTCATTGATAACCTAAACCCTTCAAATTCTTCATTCCAAACAGATCAAGTTGATGAACAAATTCCAGATCTTATTCGAAAGGGAAAAAATATATATTCCAGTACTAGAAATTGACCAAGAATGTAGCCATGGCAACCACAAAGATATGCAAGTTTAGCTAAACATGTTTCAAATGAAGTCGATGAACCTCATGGTGTACCCCATCTTACGTCTCGGATACTAGCCTCCGATGATGTAAGCATGGCACTCTGAAAATGTTCATTGGCATAAAGCCCACCAGGATACAGCAAGAGAACCAGCCAATACACAAGAATCCAACTCACGGAGCCATAACACTCCGAAGAGCTCCGGCCTCTGAGGAGATAAAGGCTCCGGCACTAGAAGACAAATAGAATATTTCATATACCTTACACGCATAATGGTTGTCCTTTATCTTCGCATATATAGACAACTGCACATGGGCACAATCTCGGAGCCTATTTTCAAAGCCTTCCTATTGGCCATAGATGCTCCTTCTCAGCCAATCCAGCTGAGACACATGGCAATCCAAGATCATTCCTAGGGTTTGCTTATCCGACTCATTCCATTCGATTGAGGCATATCACTCACCACCTTTCTACTTTCTCTCTTTAAACATTATCCCTAAATACACGGACGACTTACTATTACGTCAAAGTGTGTTCTCAGGGTTCATCCCAACACTCCGTCTAACCCAAGCGTGTTCTTTTGTCTTATTACAGATACCAAGTAGCTTATAGAAGTAATCAAATTTTGTCTACCACAAGCTCTGATCCAGAAGGTGCAGCTTATTGTACGATCAGAACCTTCCACTTATTTTGAAGCAATTCAAAGTATTGATTTAAAAAAGTGGATTGTAGCCATGAATGGGGAGATGAAATCTCTAAAAACAATGCTACTTGGAATCGTGTGATCCACTAAAAAGAAAGAGAATATTTGGTTGTAAATGGGTCTTTATAAAAAAGACAATACTTCGGGTTTTGAGGTTGCAAGATTTAAAGCACGGTTGGTTGCAATGGGATATAGTC
Source organism: Chrysanthemum seticuspe (assembly GCA_019973895.1). Lineage (NCBI taxonomy): Eukaryota > Viridiplantae > Streptophyta > Magnoliopsida > Asterales > Asteraceae > Chrysanthemum > Chrysanthemum seticuspe. Next base: position 315,616,590 of record BPTQ01000005.1, read on the forward strand.
AGGTATCGGGTGTTCAATTTAATTGGTTGTCATGTTTGATCTAGAACTAGAACATCTTGATGTCAAGAAGACTTTTCTACATGGCGAATTAGATGAGCAAACCTGTATGGACCAACCTAAAGGCTTTGAATTTGAAGGAAAGAAATACCAACTTTTTTGTTAAAGAAATCCTTGTATAGATTAGGGCTAAGCAAATCCACTCGGAAACCGACCCAAACCGACGAACTGACCAAAACCGGATCGAACCGAACCGAAACGACCTTATTCGGTTCGGTTTTCGGTTCGGTTTCGGTTTTGTATATTTATTTCGTTTTTTGTCGGTTTCGGTCCGGTTTTGGTGCGATTCCGGTTTTGCCAGATTTTCGGTTCGAAACCCGAAAACTGACCCGAACCGAGTTATTCAGTTCGATTTCGGTTTTGACCAATTTCTCGGTTCAGTTCTCAGTTTGAGTTTTTCCTTTTTTGGTTTTCAGGCTGGATCGATTTTTGTCGGTTCGGGTTTGACCCGATGTTCACCCTTAGTATAGATTAATATAGTCCACGAGACAGTGGTATAAGAGGTTTGACTCATTCATGTTGGGTAATGCTTTCACCAAAAGCCTATATGATAGTTGTGGTTACTATCAAAAGTTAGATGATGCTTCTTTCATTTATTTGTTATTATATGTTGATGATATCCTCATTGCACTAAAGAATTTTTTAGATATTCATCGATTGAAGAAATTTTTAGAAGTAAATTTGAAATGCAAGATTTAGGACCCGCTAAAAAGATTCTAGGCATGGAGATAAGGCGAGATAGAAAGTTGGTCGAGTATATCTCACTCAATAAGATTATCTCAAGAAAGTTTTGGTGAAATTTGGTTTGCAGGATGCGAAACCTATAAGCACTCCCCTCGCTAGCCATTTTAGGCTATGAGTTGCTAAATCACCACAATCAAAGGAAGATAAAGATTATATGTCATGAGTTCCTTACTCTAGTTTCGTTGACAACATTACGTATGCAATGGTTAGTACATGTCTTGATATTTCACAAGCAATTAGTGTTGTTAGCAAGTTTATGGAAAATCCAGGAAAATAACAATGGAAGGCGGTGAAGTGGATTCTCGTATACTTAAAAGGAAGTTTGAACACATGTTTGGAATTTGGTAGAACCAACAACTCTCTAGTTGGTATTGTGGACTCAGATTACCCTGGTGATCTTTGCAGACGTAGATCTCTCACAGGTTATGTTTTTTTATTGGAAGTGGTGCATCTAGCTGGCCAAAAGCTACTCTACATCATGTAGTTGCATTATCTACTACTAAAGCAATATACATGACAGTCGTTGAAGCTATCAAATAAGCTTTATGGTTAAGAGGTTTAGTTGGCGAATTAACTCCACAACAAGGAGGTACTACCATTCATTGTGATAGTCAAAGTTCAATTCATTTGACTAAAGATCATATGCATCATGAGTGGATAAAACACATTGGTATATCATTTCACTCGGGATACCATTGCAAAAAAGATAGTCATTGTTCAAAAAACTAATACTAAGGACAATCCCACTAATATGTTCACGAGGCTCTACCAGTTTACAAGTTTAGGGAATGCTTTGATTCGCCTTAAGTGTTTATGATTTGCCCAAAGTGGGCGTTGTCCACGAAAGAGGTGGAGCAATCTATTATTTTGAGAACCAAGTCAAAGGTGGAGATTTGCTAGGTATAAACTTGTGTTCCCACTTGGTCGGAAAAAAAAAAGCATTGCAACTCATTTCTTTTGCAATCCTACAACTTGAAGTTCATTCCTTTTGAAATCCTACAACTTGCAAGTCATATTCTCAACTCAACATTGAAGTTGGAATGCTACATAGTTAAAATATTTTACAAGTTTGCATGGTTATAGCGGGAATGCTTTCAAGCTGGTATTTACATGTTGGAATGCTTTTAAGTAGGAATGCTTTTGTTGGAATGTATTTTGCTTGCTTATAAATTGAGGCATCTATGAAAGGTTTCAAACGCAACAAATCATCACAACAACCAGGGGTGGAGCCATGACTTTACGTTACCAGGTGCACAAAGATTTTTTTTTCAGGTATAAAGGAAATAAAAATGAACTCAAATGTATAATTTCATTAAAACTAGTAAACAAATTAAGAAGATTGTCTTTTTACATATTATTGGAGTAACTAAACAAGACATGTATTTATGTGAAAAAAAATTATGTGACCATTCATTTAAGATCAGGGAATTTTAATGAAAATTTACACTAGGTGGCAAACATCCATCGGGTTCCCGTGAACCCTCGAGAACCCCCTAGATCCACCACTGACAACATCACTAACAATCATCTCCATTTTCAGCTTTCATCGTTGATGGCATAAAGAGTATGCAAAATCTTGTATTGTATGTGTTAATAAAAGTTTACTCCTCCTTTTGACTGTGGATGTAGGTCATTCAAAATCGAACGATTGAACCACGTAAATCTGTTACCGCCTTATATTTCTTTATTTATTTACATTTGCCATTTCTGCTTTATGACTAATAAGTGACATCGGGGGCTTCATTATCAATACAAATTACTACCTCCGTCCCATTTTTATTGTCCCCTTTGACTTTGACCAGTCTTTCTTGTTCAACTTTGACCATTTATATATTTATTTGTGTTATATAATACTTGATGAAAATTATACCAAATGAAAATACATTTAAAACCTAATATATTCATATATTTTTCATCAAATATTATATAACACAAACAAAAATAATTATGGTCAAAGTTGAAGAAGAAAGACTAAAAAAGTCAATATAGGACAATAATTTTAGGACGGAGGGAGTATTAGACAATGAAAACCCCGTAGGGTATGATGTTTATTGATACACAATTTATAATGGTTACTACGTATGAACCCTTAGAAACCCTAAACCTACAAACAGGCTTATGCCTATTTATATTCAAACATTCTCCCGTAATCCAAGCGGCGAAATCGCGAAAGCTCGGATTGGATGAGTAAACTAAATAAACATAAAAGCAATAAATGTTTTATTGATGAAGACGTTCGACAACAAAATGGAGATAGATCTTCATTTGTAGCAGCAAAAGCAAATAAAGTGGTAGCAAAGCAAAAGCACTAAAACAAATAATTTATTTTGATGACGATATCTGACAGTAAGAGGAAATCAATCTTCATCATGCAGCAACATCAAAAGCAAAAGCAAAAGAGAAAAAAATTTGTTTTTTTCTTTTCTTATAACTTGGGTTTGAGAAAGGGATAGGGATATTTTGTGACGGCTAGGGTTTGACGGGGTGACATAAAGGAGGTGACTCAACTTAGTCACCTAGGTTTTCGGATCGAACCCTTTCCGATACCATATTAGGCAATGAAACCCCGTAGATTATGATTTTCTTTGAGACACAATATATAGAGGTAATTCTTGAAACCCTAAATTTACAAACGATCTTGAGCTTATTTATCATCTAATACTCCCCCTAAAAGCTCGAATTAGAGAAAAGAGTTTAATTATTAAAACAAGAAGCTAAACATAAAAACAAAGCTAAAGATAGTATAACCATTAACGCAATAAAAACATAATTTGTTGATAAAGAATTCCGACAGCAAGCGGAAACAATTCCTCAAATAGCAACAAAAGCAAATAAGTAGCAAAAACAAATAACATATTGATGAAGACATCCGACAGCAAACGGACATTAATCTTCACCATGCAATATTAGCAAAATCAAAGAAACAAAAATAAAAGCAAAGCATAGACTCCTTTTTTTGGAAAATAGATATATGGTGGCGGCTAGGGTTTGACAAGGTGACATAAAAGAGGCGGTTCAACTTAGTCACCTAGGTATGAGGATCAAATTCGCTCCTATACCATGTTAAACAATGAAAACCCGTAGATTATGATTTTCATTGAGACACGTTATAAATATAATTCTAGAAACCATAAACTCACAAAAGAGCTTGAGCTTATTTATCATCTAATACAAACATTATGATGATCCATACTTTTATAGTCCCTACTCCCTGATTAAGGTTTAAAGGGAGGTTTTGAATTGTGATCTTATGATATTTGAGATTTCCACACATGCGTTTAACAAATGATCCAATCATATGTGTAACTCGAGTACAATCATATTGTTGGTGTAGTTGTCCCAGAACAGGGTTAAGACAATCAGTAGCAACTGCAATACCACTATGTGGTTACTGGATATCACTTAGAATCATGTGATCACTTTCCAAAGTAAATTATTCGACCCTAATGCCTGGGTATCATGAATATCTACTTGGGATAAGACCAAATGTATGTTATTGAATTAGGCACAAATCAATAACCCTTTGCTTTCAAGTGTTTCAGCTTTCAGTTTGTTTCTCCTGATATCGTATTTTTCAAGATCATTTAGCCAATGAGGTGTAATGAAATCTCTTGTAACACAACTATTTATGTCGCAAGAATGATGCATAGGATATACAATATCCTTTTAACAAGATGAAATCTTAACGCATGAATCTTAGTCATAATGTTCTTCAAAACATCATGTTTTCCTAAATAAAGATATGAAGCCAAAGTGTTTGAATCGGATAGTCCCATCTAAATAAACTTGGTCTCAAGATTATATTCACTAGATGATGACAAGAGGAATTCACTCGAGTTTCTTATGTATACTCCTCAAAAGTCATAGTTGCTTGGGGTGTATGATGTTGGCCTTGAGATTGCATTTTAACATATGTTGTTAAAATGTTGATTTGAGGTTTAACGAAATTTATGCAGAAGTTTAACGACGAAGTATTACTAATACTTTGATAATTTGTGAAGGTAGTACTACTTATACCTAGTGGAAATTGACAACAATTACCAAGAGCACCATGTTTATTTGATAGTTGAGGTTCTAGCCATAATGAATTATCTAAGTCCTTATATGTTGGAAAGGATGTTTGAGTTTGTTCAAACGTGCATTTGATTCAGTACAAGTGTTGGACACAAGGGCTTTTTGAGCAATACACTCAACGAATTCAAATGATGGTAAGGACGGTGGATTGGCTGATCTAGGTGGTAGGTCTTCTATTGTCTAAATAAGGATGTGGTGATGTAGGGGTTTGTTGTGCTATGGGAGTATTTAGGTTGAATATTTGTCCATAGATGTTGAACACAAAAAATACGGATACTAATTCTTATGGTTCATTGGTTGCTACAACTAGTGGGTGAAGTGCTTGAAGTTTTGGTTATGTTTATGAAGCTTAGGGGCTGAGGTATAGGTTCACCTTCAAAGGGCACGTTTGATTTAAAGTATACTCTTGGAAGTTCATGAGCAATACGGTTAATGGTGCCAAAAGATGGAAAAGGGATAGTAGGTGTCAAAGAGGGATAAGTGGCACCGTGGGTTGTTTGTTTTGGATAAGTGTTTCAACATGTGTTGTTAAAATACTTGGGTGTTGATTTTTCGGATATGACTTTTAATGACTACAATCGTAAGTCGCATATACTTAAATATTTCGGATGAAATACTTAAGTTGTCAATCCTAATTTGTTGAGATTATAAAGCTTAGATTGAACTCAAGGATAACAAGACTTGATAATATGTATTTAACATATGTGTGAGTTATGACTCGATGTAAATACTTATCGTCTTGAAGGATGACACATTATTTTCATGTTAACCAGGTGAGGCAATACATGTAGATACAAAACAATATCTATAGTCATATGTTAGACTTGTGTATGATATCTTTGCAAATAATGAGTCCAGGTTTATTAGTCTCGGTAGGTCATCTAAGTCATCCGCAAACGGGTGAGGAGATGTTGGTGGTGTTGCACAAAGTTTGATAGGTACAAGCTTTGGACACTTTGGTAGTGAAGTTGTTTTGGATGATGGTGGGTGATTTTGGTGGTGGAGTTGGAGTACTCAAGTTTAGAAAGTTCACATATTGAATGGGTGATGAGATGTTGAGAGGTAATGAGTCTGAGGATGAAGAGCTCAAGTTAATGAAGCAACAAGATCGAATGCTAATCCTAGTGGTTTTCTTAAGTGGCTTATTTGAGGTTAAGGATTTAGTCATTTTCACTTTGCTTTAAGAAATGCTAAGCTTGAGGAAAAGTAACAGTGAAGGTGTGAAAATGATCATCTTGAATGTGTCGATTTATGGAACTAAGGATTCATGGATTTGATGTTAATCCATACAAAGATGGTAGATTCTAATGAGATGGAAGTGTCTAAAATCATGTCAAACATCCTAAGTTAATCCATTGAGGATGTGTTGAGTGAGGTATGAAAGATATGTATTAACAACTATCCTAGAAACGAAGTTTGGTAAATTAGATTGCGAGATTTAGTAAAATTTAATAACTTACCTGTAGGATCCACGACACCATTTCTTTACACAGGCAGAACCCTTAAATTGGTGCCGCCTGGTCCGTCTGTACAGGTATGGCGGTACCAAAATGCATAACAGACGGTACCAACATTTTGGTGCCGTCTGATCCGTGGACACCAGAAAAGTTCACAGACCCATTTTTTAGGTGTCGGGGAGTTTTCCGAAACCTGAAATTTTGCTTAAAATATGTGACATTAATTACTTCTAGTTAGGAAAAGTCGATAACACATATACAAACATAGTGGAGCATAGACTTTGACCAAGGGCTAACGATTTTCACATAAAAGTGAAAATGGGTAAATTTTGATAACACACTTGTGCTATCCACCTGCATAAACCGGTTAGCATACAACATTGTTTTAAGTCATATTATCATCCTACAAAGTAAAAACAAATAAATTACATCATACAACATTGTTTTTGTCCTTGTACCAAACACTCTCTTAAAACCTCTATTTTTCAAATTACTTGACTAACTTACTTAGTACTTATTGCTAAGCGAGTCATGACATTTCATAAGCTATGCGAGATGTTAGTATAACCTATGCAAAGGAAGTGATCTAAGTCTATAAGTGATGGTAAAACAATTTTCCAACTAAGTGCACAAAATCTAGCAAATGTCCTATTGTGCATAAACAAGAAATCGTCAAGCAAGCGAATAAATAACATGGCAAGATTGACATTATATTATGCAAACAAACAAGTGTAAACAACAATTTGAAAATAAGCAAGCAACATATATGCAAACAACATAAACAAGTGGTCATTTAGCATAGCATAACAAAAAACACTTTTCGTCATTTTGCGTTTAAGAATGACGATGTATACCAAGCTTAATTAGTTTCCTTTAAACATATTACCAAATTATTTAGTTTCAAAAGAAATTGTATCCAAGTTTCAAGAATACCAACTTAAATTACTTGATTCAAAAAATTTGAGTTTTTATGTTAAAGCGAAACTTAATATCTTAGATATACGGTAGTATTTGGTCTATTTCACCTATTTAAAATTTGACTCAGGCCATGAGAGTATTTTTAAATGAAAGTAGACTCAATTCCCTTTAAAATGATATGTGGTTCGACTCCTACGGACTTACGGTTAATAAGTTATGAATTTTTTAAGTTGGCCAAAAAACTGCGTACTGTGCAGACCAAGGAACCAAAAGTTTACAAGCAAAGAGCCCTTTTTTTGGTTCCGCCCAGTCCGTGGTCTTCACAGAAAGTTGAAAAATGTACTTACTCATGGCGAAAAAGTGTAGGACTTACTAGATTTGATAGAAAAAATATAATACACATATTTTGTTTATTATTTTTACTAATGTGACTTATCTAAACATTTAACAACAAAATTTCTAAGTATAATTAGCAAAACATTTTTCATATTATATTTCGCTTCAATGGTAATTTGATACATGGATCGTGCTCCATTTTAAAAACCATTTGTTTTGAAAATAAGAGCTACGAGGCTCTGGTACCAATTGTGAAAACGTAGAGGGGGGGTGAATACATTACCGTTTAAAATTGTTAGATCTTTTGTATCAAATCACTTATGAAGCTTGTTATTATATGAAAGTATCAATTATTGTTTATGACTAATATAAAGTATAGTAAACCAAGTTGTCACACAATCATCATCATCAAACCACATCATAAGCAATTATAAAGGTAAAGAGATAAAGAAAGGAAAGTGCAAACCGAACACGAGGATTTATAGTGGTTCGGTCACGGATCTCCTCTCCGCCCTACTCCACTCCCCGAGTACCCAACTCGAGAGTTACTTCACTAAATCAACAAGCTCCCTTCTCGGCGGAGAAAACCTTACAATCGTCGCTTACACTTTTTCCGGTACAAAGCTAAATACCGGGTTCTAGTTCGAGGTAGAACCAACCTAACATCGCCTATACAATATTTCCGACACTAAGCTAGATGTCGAGTTCTTTTCAAGGGTACAACCACTCCCACTATGTTTTATGGCCCAACATAACAAACCTTGTGTTTTATGGTACAAACACATAAACCATCTAATCTAGTTTGGTGAAAGTGTTGTGATGATGCAATGATGTTTACAATGATGATCCATGACATAAATGTCTAATGGATATGAATGACTAATCTAAATGATCTTCTTAAATAAAAAGTCTTCAATCAATGAGGATATCAAGAGATCTTGAATCTTCATATGTTGATATGCTTTGGTGAATGAGGATGGCTAGATCTCCAAGCTTTCCTTGGTTGATCAAAATGTAAAGTATGCTTACAACAAAGATGAATGTTAGAAGCATTATGATCATGTGATGATGAGGGTGATTAATGTATGTTACTACATGGTTATCTATAGATCTAAAAGATGAAAGAAAGATAGAAAGAATGTGTGTTGGAAGGGATGATTGAAATGAGAAGACAATGAGCTCTATTTATAGTCAAAAATGTAATCTAAAAAATAATACTTTATTAGATTTGATATCTTAGAATATCTTTCAAGATCTTGCAAATCTAACCAAATATTGACCAAATCTTCCAAAGATATGATGATGCATGAAGTGATGTAAAATTGTATTTACATTTAGATTAAAATATTCATGAAAATAAACTTGTAAAATGTATTATGTAACTAGTTTATAAAAAGTCTAATTGCCTTTTATAAAATAAAATATCTAGTTAGGTGCTTGACAAAATAATATATATTTTGTCAAGTGTAAGTAAACTTTAGTATTTGTATTAATATTATAGTTAGTTTACTTGTACAAATAAAAGTATATATTTGTTAGACATTTTACAAAATACTTGTGAATGCAAAATGTAAAATGAGGTTCGAAATAGAATGATTAACCTATTAAAATACTTAGTGACTCTAAACGTATTTTAAACATTCTGAATGATTTGTTAATGGGTTTGATCATAATGCCACATAACAAACATGTACGAACCTGTGTTGTAACATACGAGGACTTGAGACATCGAGAGGTGTTGAATGTATGTTGAGACAAATGTAATTACAAGTAACTTGTACATTTTACGTTATGTATTACAAGTTACATGTTTGTCATCAATCAAAACAAACGAGACTGTATAGATTAAATATCGTAATATTTGCACTAACAGAATTGTCTTCAGTGTTACTGATCCAACTTGCATCAGTGTATCCTTCCAACACTGAAGGATAACCAGTATATGAGAGACTATAATCCATAGTTCTCTTCAAATACTTCAGTACCCTCTGAACTGCTTGCCAGTGATGAGCACTAGGATTACTAGTATACCTGCTCAATTTTCCCACTGCAAAACCAATATCAGGTCTTGTACAAGTCATGGCATACATCAGGCAGCCAATTACCCTAGAATACTCAAGTTGAGATACAGCCTTGCCATTATTAGGCATTAGCTTCTCACAAGTATCCATAGGTGTACTCACTAGAGTACAATCAAAGTAATTTAATTTCCTCAACACTTTCTCAATATAATGAGACTGAGAGATATAAATTCTTTTACTTTCATGTTTAATCCTTATACCAAGGATAACATCAGCCTCCCCCATGTCCTTCATGGAGAACCCTGATGACAAAAATTCCTTTGTCAGGTCAACCTGATTTTGGTCAGTGCCAAAGATCAACATGTCATCAACATATAGACAAATGATGACTCCTTTACCCGATTCTTCAAATTTGCTATATACACATTTGTCAGCTTGGTTAAGAACATAACGACTAGACAAAACCACTTCATCAAAAATTTTATGCCATTGCTTAGGTGCCTACTTTAGTCCATAGAGAGACTTAATCAGTTTACACATCTTGTTTTCATTGCCAGGCATGATGAAGCCCTGAGGTTGGTTCATATAAACCTCCTCATCCAATTCACCATTCAAGAAAGCTGTTTTCACATCCATCTGATGAATAATCAGATTGTGAATATATGCCAAAGTAATCAGCAGTCTTATGGTACTGATACGAGCCACAGGGGCATAAGTATCAAAATAGTTTATCCCTGACTTTTGTTTAAAGCCCTTAATGACTAGTCTAGCCTTGAACTTTTCAATAGTTCCATCTACCTTCATTTTCCTTTTGAAAATCCATTTGCAACCCAAAGGTTTGCAACCAGGTGGTAGATCAACCAACACCCAAGTGTTGTTGCCCATGATGGAATCCATCTCATCATTGATTGCTTCTTTCCAGAAAGCAATATCTTGGGACTTCATTGCTTCTTCAAATGTCTTGGGATCATCCTCAACAATGAAGCAATAGGAGTATTGGTCAGAGACCTCATCCCTTGTTCCTTCAACCAAGTATAGTTGAAACTCCGGTCTAAATGACTTTGGAGTCCTGACCCTTTTGCTCTTCCTGAGCATAGGTTTAGGTTGTTGAACTACAACCTCATCAGGGACCACTGATGGTTCTTCATCAAGGACCTCTGATACACCAGTGTCTTCAGTTCCATTAGGAATCCTCAGACTTGGTCTAGGGACTGATGAGAATCTATTCTCATCAAAGTTTGCATCCCTTGATTCAATTATGGAGTTAATTGAACTGATTCATTAGGTTCAATAACATAGAACCTAAAAGCCTTGGAATGCTCAGCATATCCAACAAAGATGCAGTCAATGCCTCTTTGGAGTCTTACAACAGCCCTACAACCCCAAACCCTGAGATAGTTCAGCTTGGGTTTCCTTTTAGTCCAGAGTTCATAAAGGGTAACCTTGTTCCTTTTGTTGGGAACTCTATTTAATAAATAACAAGCTGTTAACATAGCTTCACCCCAGAACAGTTGACTCAGTCCTGAATAGGACAACATGGAATTAACCATCTCCTTCAGCACCCTGTTTTTCCTTTCAGAAATGCCATTTTGTTGAGGAGTATAAGGGGCAGTCGTTTCATGGATTATACCAACAGACTGAAAATACTGAGTATCCATGTACTCACCTCCCCTATCAGTCCTTAATCTTTTGATCAGGGACCCAAGTTGTAATTCAACTTCAGTTTTAAACACTTTGAATTTATCTAATGCTTCATCCTTAGTATGTAATAGATAGACATAACAAAACCTAGAAGCATCATCAATAAATGTCACAAAGTACTTCTTATTCCCCAAAGAAGGAGTGGCATGCAAATCACACAGGTCACTGTGTATAAGCTCCAAGAGCTTAGTCTCACGACTAACACCCTGAAAAGGTTTCTTGGTTATCTTGGTCAACATGCAAGTTTTACACTTTTCAGTGTCCATGTCAAATGTTGGGATTAGCCCATCCTTAGACATATCTTGCATCCTTTTATAGTGTACATGGCCAAGTCTTGCATGCCATAAGGTAGAGTCAGTCGGGTCATTGGTGGTCACAAAGGCTGAATTAACACTATCAGTGACAATATTAAGCATGAACATTTGATTACACAAATATCCAAAACCAATAAAAACACCATGCTTAGACAAGACAAATTTATCAGATTCAATAACTTGTTTATATCCATGATTATTCAAAACACTACTTGAAACCAAGTTCTTCCTTATATCAGGAACATGAATAACATTAAACGAAGTTACAATCTTTCCAGAACTAAACTTAAGATCTACACAACCATGACCATGCACCAAGGCTGTTGACTCATTTTCCATGTGAAGAATAGAACCATCATTCAGTGACTCATAAGTCTTGAACCAGCTTCTATCTTTGCACACATGAACTGTTGCACCAGAGTCAACCCACCACGCAACATCATCATCCTGCACATAATAAGATTCAGATACATATGTAACATAATAAATCTGAAAAGACTTATTAAACATATTCTGACCTTTCAGTGAGTTGGCTGAACCACCACTCCCTGAACCATTAGTGCCTGATCCATTGGCTTTACCACCAAATTTAACACCCTTGCAATCCCTTTTAATGTGACCAGTTTTGCCACATTTCCAACAAGTAGGTGTTGCCTTCTTGTTAGGATCTGCCCTTGTGTTGTCATGATATTTGCGTTTGCCTTTGTTGTCATTGTACCTGGTGGAGTTGTTATGCTCCACCATATTGACAACAGATGCACCAGCAGCATTGCTACTCTTTGGCTTGTCATTATCCTGCACCCTGAGAGATTCCTCAATGCGCAGATGACTGCCCAACTCAACAAGAGTTAACTCCTCCTTCTTATGTTTCAAGGTATGCTTGAAATCTTTCCAAGAAGGAGGGAGTTTGTCAATGACACAAGAGACTGAAATAGCCTCATCCATGTTCATATTGTGTTGTGTAAACCTTCCAAGTATTCCAAGAAGTTCATTGTATTGTTCCATGACTGGTCTTGAATCAGTCATTTTGTAATTTGTGAAATTACTAACAAGGAACTTCTTACTTGATGCATCCTCAGCCATATATTTGGCATCCAAGGAATCCCACAGTTCTTTGGAAGATTCAATGTTCTGATAAATGTCAAATAGAGAATCAGACATACCATTGAGAATTAGACCTCTGCAAATGTAGTCATCATTCTCCCATTTGCTCCTCCTCCTGATCTGCTCCACAGTAGCATCATCCCCATCATCAGGAATAGGAGTGGTTAGCACATACACCACACTCATGCTTGACAGCAAGAAGTGCATCTTCTTCTGCCACCTCCTAAAGTCCACCCCTTCAAACTTATCAAGCTTGGCAAAGTTTGAAGCCATGTATTTCATTGCAGCAGCAGCCATTGATTATCACAATTAGTTTACTTTGATTGTTGGTGTAGTTGTCCCAGAACAGGGTTAAGACAATCAGTAGCACCTGCAATACCACTATGTGGTTACCGGATATCACTTGGAATCGTGTGATCACTTTCCAAAGTAAACTATTCGACCCTAATGCATGGGTATCACGAATATCTACTTGGGATAAGACCAAATGTATGTTATTGAATTAGGCACAAATCAATAACCCTTTGCTTTCAAGTGTTTCAGCTTTCAGTTTGTTTCTCCTGATATCGTATTTTTCAGTGTATATCAGTGTGTAGAAGACACTCTCTATTTATAGTAGAGAATACTCAATACTAATCAATGGACATTATGTATGATTAACGGCCAATTAATCACCCATAATAAACCTCCATAATCATAGTAATAGTGGTTACATGACCAGATTAAACGTGGTCATAAAGCAGTCATAATAGCTAAAGCTGTTACAAATAAACACTGCTACACTACCAGCAGGAACCCATACACTAGCAGTGGGAACTACACTATCAGTAGTAACCAACACTACCAGCAGGAACCATAACACTAGCAGTGGAACCATCAGTCACTACACTATCAGTAGTAACCAATACACTAGCAGTGGATCCATCAGTTACTACATTATCAGTAGTAACCAAACCACTGCCAGTACAAACCACTAAATGAGTCAGGGTGTTCAGGGACCTCATATGTGTACACTCCGTACCTCCTAACCCAAAACCAAACTAATCCCACAAGTGCGCTAAATTTTCCAACACATATAAATTTCGTCTTGTATATAATTTAATGCACAATACTTCAATCAATACTCCTAGTCGACAAAAGATTCAACGTTGGTTGATAACAAAAAGACAATACATATTTACTAATTACTCACATATGAAAATGCTGATAAATGCATATTATCACATTCGCTCGTGACAAAAATGAGGGGGTCGAGCCATTGTTGTTTTGATTTCTAGAGAAAGTGACCTGAGGTTGATAGGCATTTGTTATTGGTAGTGGTGGGTGCTATATCATTTGGGGTTAGCGAAATCAATGGGACATAAAGTTGATTAGGATGCTTTGCCGAATAGTCGTTTGCTGGTTTTGATAATAACGACATAGGTACCGGATCTATTAAAAAGTAAGTGAATTTGCAAAGTATAAAAAGCAATCTCAACCGTTGGATGAAATCTAGTCAACCACCTTATTTTTTTTAATTAATTTCGGTCAAGGGGTAGATTAGTAATTTGACCCGTATTTTCCTTTTCCACCTCAAACTTTAAACGCAAATATCTCTTAAACGACAAACTTTTACAAAAAACCGATTTCGCCATAATTTTTAAAATTCGATTCTCTTTAATTTGGTATAAATCTTGATAAATATTTTGAACTTTTTATTTTTACATATCAAATAGTTCTTGATTTTTTTGATTTTTTTGGCATTTTTGGCCCTATTTTTACCATCATAAATGTCGAATCTTGAAAAACTTAAAACATGAAAGTTATAGATTTTTGTTCACTCTTTACCCAGAAATTTAAATCACTCAAATTCGATGTCATATGGGTAAGATATCGCACGTTAAAGATGGTGTTTTACTCATATTTGTTGCATACAAGGTGTTTGATGAAATGTCTAGCTTATATTTTTAGTGTTAAAGTTGAGCTTAATGCACTAATTTTTGTCCCACAACGAATCATTAATCATTTTATTAATGTAAGATTCAAAAAGTGATGTTTTTAATAGTTAATGTTCTTAACTATTAAAACTGATGAACCAAATTGATGAACTGATGAACCAAATCAAACTGTTAAAAAAAAAAAACATAAAAGCAAAACTGATGAACCTAACTAAACTGATGAACAAAACGAATAACTGATGAACCAAACCAAAACTAAAACTATGATTGATGAACTAAACCAAACTGATGAACCAAACCAAAACTGATGAACCAAACCAAAACTGAAACTATGATTCATGAACCAAACCAAAAACTGATGAACCAAACTAAAACTGAAACTGTGATTGATGAACCAAAATAAACTGATGAACAAAACAAAACAAACACCAACATGTTAAGCTGAAACTATGATTGATGAACCAAAATAAACTGATGAACTATGTTTGATTTGGTTCATCAGTTTTGGTTTGGTTCATCAGTTCATCAGTTTGGTTTGGTTCATCAGTTTTGATTTGATTCATCAGTTCATCAGATTGATGAACCAAGATTAACTGATGAACAAAACGTGCATTTTTATTTTAAATTAACGACTAAAAAACACCACTTTTTGAATCTTACATTAATAAAATGATTAATGATGCATTGTGGTACAAAATTTAGAGCATTTAACGCAATTTTAACACTAAAAATCTAAGCTAGACATTTTATCAAACACATTGTGTGCAACAAAAATGACTAAAACGCCATTTTTAACGTGCGATATCTCACTTATTTCATATCGGATTTGAGTGATTCAAAAACTTGTGTAAAGAGTGAACTAAAATCTACAACTTTCGTGTTTTAAATTTTGCGTAAATCAACCTTTAAATTAGATAAAAGTAGGGTCGAATATGCCGAAAATTTCAAGAAAATCATAACCCACTTGAAATTTTAAAAAAAAAAAAGTTCCGATTTTTATATCAAAATGCATATCAAATTAAAGAGGATTAAATTTTAAAAATTATGGTGAAATCGGTTTTTCATAAAAATATGTCGTTTGAAAGTTATTTGCGTTTGAAGATTGTGGTGGAATTAAAAAACAAGTCAAATGACCCAAATGCCCCTTAGCTGAAAATATTAATAAAAAAAGAGAGGGAAAGGGATAAAATTAGTGGGGGACACGTGTCACAAAACAAGTGACTTTGTAGACTTTTTATATTTTGTGGCTTTGTAGAGGATCGCACCTCATTTTATTGGCCGTTAGGTCGGTCAAACTGTCCATGTAGCTAAAGTCAGGACATAAATGGGCTGGACTAAATTAAATTTGATGTGATAGTATTTGAATTTGCCATGAGTAAGTTCTTAGACATGTGTTTTAGTATTTTGAGTGTGCAGTTGAGTTGGTAAAAACATTGTTTTTCACATATTGTTATCAAGCTAGACGTGTGAGTTGGTCTATTGATCCACGATTAGCAAATTTTACGAATGCATGTACCACTCATCCGTTTAAGAGTTTCTAATTCATTATTGATCTTTATAGGGTTTCTAATTCAATCTTGTGAGCATACGAAATCAAAATACGTATTCGCAAAACTAAAAATGTAACTCTAGGTACGCTAGCTGTCGAAAATCAAACCTTTGAAAACCAAATACTCTTAATTGAAAGAAAAAATAGATTGTCACATCTTTCACTGGACCACACATGATATATTCTAACTTTCGAATTTAAAGTTTTGGGAGTATATGTGTGACAAAATTGATTATATTTTAAAGCAAATTACCAAAATAATCCATATCTCAAGTCATATTACGAAACTGAACTCTTTTCGTATATTTTAACAAAGTGACTTGTTGATGTAGTATCTCCACCTTGAACATAGGTTCTTCTTCTTCTTCATGCCATGACACCCAACAAGCAGTCTCACCAAGCCCACCATTGCAGCACCTCCCACGCCCATGGCAGCACCTCCCACGCCCGGCAGGGCCACGCCCAACTGTTGTACCACGCCCAGGGCCTTGCCTGGCTGGAAAGTTCATTTTTGTAAATACCCTGTGCGAGAACCTATTTCGTAAACATGTAACAGGTATAGTTCATTTTCGTAAAATACTCTCTATTTTATTATAGGATGATGATTAATTTTGAGAAGGAAAAAAATCTACAAACTGTGTGAAGGAGATTATATGTTTTAGATGGCATGTGAATTACTAGCCTCATGAACCATTTTTGATTTTTCATATCTTTACAAGGTCACAAGCTTGGGTAGGATGATAGATGTGATCAAATTCAACTTATTCATGACAAAAAGTATCTTTTTGTCTCATCAAATTCAACTTGCCCAATAATCAACCGATAGGAATTTTTCGAAAATATCATTGGTTCACGCATCAATATTGTGTTTTTATTATCATATGTCGTGTTCGAAAGAAATGAATAAGGCACTGGGTTGAGTTCAACATATTAATTCAATGAATTGGGTGTTCACTTATAATACACCCCTTTTTAGTTTTGAAATGAAACTATGTAGTTATACAGAAAACAAAGCGACCAACGCGCTATTATATTTACATGTTTCGACCTTCATATAGAATAGTCTTTCGTTTAATATAAATTTGTTTAAAAGAGAAAAGTTCCATAAAAAACCAAATTTGTCTAAAAATCAAATTAAATATTTTAAATCTAAAAGTGTAGATTAATTGATATTTTAATATAATTAATTACCGCATGGTATTTTTGTAATATCACTCAAAAATAACACAGGTCATCTGATTACTCATTTCATCATTTTCCGTCTATTGGTTAACAGAGTCATCACCTTCATCGGTTCACAGACTTTGATTAAACTCGAAGGTGATGTCACATCTGGATCTAGATTCAAATTTATTTCTCAGTGTATGTGATAATTTTACTTTTTCGTATTTAGAAATGAATTAGGTGGTGTTTGTTTGGGAAATGGGTTTAGGTGAAGGTATAGGTGAAATACTGAAATATGAATGGGTGGGCAATAGGCTAGATACTGAAATATAAGTATTTAACGCGCAATAGTTTGTCCCGTCAAGAGAAGTGAATGGGGTATGATGGATCGTACTCGTGGTTACTTCGTATTAGATTGACATTTTCGATATAAATGTCAATGTTGGGGCAGAGTTATATATTGGTGTGAACAGTTTCTATAATGGACTAATGTTGCATTTAGATACTAAAATAGTAGCTAATATTAAAATTCTAATCGGTTATAACTTTAAAGTAATGTGTTAAAATCGGTTACATGTTTACAACAAGTAAGACATATTGAATTTTCTTGTACAAATCTAATACAGGAATGTGTTTTGTCCGCCTTTTAAAAACAGTGATACAGGGTGCTTGGGAAAGGTAAGAGGCACAAGCTTATGATCTTGTGGCAATCCTTATAAACTGTATACTACGTACATAGTAAGAGCTAAATTGTGTAACATACAAAATTCCTCAAAACATTTTGCTCTTTGCATAAGAAGCTTTGTTCAAGTGTATGGTGTTATATGTACTTCAAAGACTATGACTTTGTTGGAGTTTTTTTGTGTGTCAAAGTTTCGGAAACTTTGTATTCTTGTGATATTTGTTAACCTAAGATTCGCCATATAATTCAAGTAGGCTAACTAATGCTATTAATAGGTGATGTTTATGTTTTCGTGGGTGCGAAAATGGGTCAATAATGGTTACGGGTACATGCATCATATGCATCTTTTAGTTAAACCGTATTGGACTTCGTCCACTTTCCGTAGCTCTTTACTTCACTTTTACTCGAGCAAACTCACTTCCCTAATTTTATTTCAGGTCAAGCCAAACAATGATGTTGCATTCATGATGCCGCCATTGACAATGCCCATACTGCAGGTTCTGGTGTTACTAGGAGTGTGAGTGTTTGATGCTATTTTCTGTGGTTGCCATTTACATATACTTGTTTATATCTTTTTACTAATCTTTCGAGAGTGTAAATTATCGTATACACCTTAACATTAAAACTAAAAATTTAAATGTTATAAAAATAAATTGTTTAGCAACCCCTACATTAAGAGTAGTTATATAGGGTGTTTGGGATTGCTTACTTAAATGCTAATTTGCTTATTTTATTAAGCAGATAAGTAGGTGTATGTGCTAGGAAGAAACTGATATTAGTACATACTGGACAAACTTTACATATAGAAATTGGATGAGAACTTTTGGGCTAGTTATATCTTAATTCTTACATTACATGAGCCTTTTAATTAAAAATAAAAAAGAGCATACAAAGTTTAAATAAAAATTAGAAAGAAAAAAAAAATCAAACTCGGATCACTCGGGTTGACCCGAAACCCATGGGATTATACAGATTCCCATGGGATTTATACAGATTATACAAATCACAAGTGAATTTTTTTACGAATCCCGTGAGATTTTTCTGGACGGAAATTTTGAAAAAAAACGTTCGTCTTTTTACGAATCCCGTGGGATTTTTCTGGACGGAAATTTTGAAAAAAAAAAAAAGTTTGACTTTTTACGAGTCCCGCGGGATTTTTCTGGACGTAAATTTTGAAAAAAAAAAGTTCGTCTTTTTACGAATCCCGTGGGATTTTTTTACGAATCCCGTTTGATTTTTTTACGAATTCTGTGGGATTATTTTACGAATCCCGTGGGATTTTTCTGGACGGAAATTTTGAAAAAAAAAAGTTCGTCTTTTTACGAATCTCGTGGGATTTTTTACGAATTCCGTTGGATTTTATACGAATCCCGTTGGATTTTTCTGGACGAAAATTTTGAAAAAAAAGTTCGTCGAAAATTTATAAAAGTGCATATCAATAGAAAGATGATTTTTTTCTCGTCGTGATGGTGTATTTTTTGTAGCTTGAAGATTTACAGTTTGCAAGATATGTTGTTTTTAAAAAAAGAGTGAAAAGTGAGTTTTATAGAATTACATTTTTATCCTTTCTTTGTTAATTTTTATTTTCATCTCATCCATTGGATGAAAAGAAGATAAATTGTTGAGATCTTATGATTTGTTTTTTAGATTAAATGTGTTTTTTATTGATCTCACAATCATATTACATGTTCATCTAGTTCATCTAGTTCATCATATTGATTCAATATGTCGTGTATAAAGCATCCATAATTTAGGGGGGTTTATGAAACCACCTCGGTTAATGAAGAGCAAAAACTAGTTCACTAATGTTTAGAACAAGATGATTGATATGCTACTTTGGCTTTAAAGGTGTACTTAAATACTTGTGATTGTTTTTTAAACTCAATATTAATTTTGGTATGTCATTCATTGCAGGTGCGCTTCGGAATATTTTGAGAGATTAAAAACTGAAGAAATTATTGTTTTTGCTTCTTTTCTCCTCAATTTTTGACATAATAACTTTTTATTGCATAGCAACGTTTCTTTTACATTTTTTTCTAGACAGAGATATGTTTTTTAATAGAAAACCTATACTTTTTATTAATATAAAATCACATAGAGTTTGTTTTTAGAGGATCCTTATCCTTTTTAAAATGATAAGGATCCTCTCATGTTAGAGGTAATAATGTTGTGTTTTAAGTGATTATACATTTGAATTAAAATAAAACAAATGTTTTGCAATAATGACTATGTACAATCACTTAAAACACAACATTACCTCTCATGTTCATTTGAACATGAGAGTATTCTTATCATTTTTAAAATCAGACACTATTTTTGCTTTGCAGATAAAGTCCACACCCTTTTGAGCCTTTATGTAAAACCGAGGTTTACGAGCCTTTCTAACAAAGCTCTATGACGTTTTATAAAGTGGATATGATACATCAAAAGGCTAACTCATTGTCACAAATTGATTTCAAATATTTATCAAAGAGGAGTCACATTTTATATCTTAAACACTAAAAAAATCTTCATAAACGTGGGTGTCTTTAAAATTTATAGAGAATATCCATTTTGTTACGATTTTATATAAGGCTACTTATACATGTTACTTTAGTCAGATTTTTAAGAAGTACAAATAATTTTACAGGACCACAAAATTTTCAAACCTTGTTGACATTAAAATTGTATAGATTATATGGTTTTAGTTATATTGTAAAACGTATAGATTATAGTTTTTTTATAAAATGTCGAATAAAGTTTATTTTATTAACTTAAAAAATGATTTAGAATATTTGAAAGATTGTTGAATGTATCTATAATAATTTAGATTCTAGAGCATTTATTCTTAAAAACACTTGAATATTGTTGATTTTTTTTATTAAAACATCTTTGGTGAATCCATATCGTCGATCACGACGATCAATAAACATATAATTCATTTCTTGTGATTTTATCTATATCTCACCTAACTCTCTCTCTCTCCCAAATATATATCTCCTTCTCTTTCTCTAAAAACCAGACACAAAAATAGAGATAGAACAAAGAACACTATTGATATCCAAGGAACTACAGTCCATAATCCGAACATTTCTTTGCATGATGAAAAAAAAAGTTTCAAAAAACATCTCATGGTTCAAACCAGTGATAAAGGGGGTGGAGGGTGCTCAACCTCCCCCAACATCCTTAAACAAATATAGGCCCAGAGTCATATATTAACTGGGGTAAACTACAAATTTCGTCCCTGAAGTTTTTTGTATTTTGAGCTCTAGCCACTCTAAAACTTAAAGTGCTAAAAATATCCCTAAAGTGAACTTTTTCGGAACAAATCGTGCCACTTTCACTAACACTCATTAGCCTTTAACGTTAGTGATGGTCAAAGGCTTGTGAAATGATTAATATACCTTCGTCTTCTTCCCCAATTAATTTTTCTCTTGAATTTTTATTTAATTTAAAAAAAAAATATCAAGAACATCAAGAACAAACCCAAATTTTAAAAACCACCACCACCTAACCACCATCATTTTCATTTCTCTCTCTTAAAAGAATCACTACTCATGGTTAACACTTTTCTCTGATCCTTATAAACAGTTAGTCCAAAAATCTCACACATATCCAAATCTTCAGGTTTTCCTTTACTTGGCAATAGCATAGTGTACCATGTCAATTTATATGCTCCATGTGACTCGATTGCTACTTTTTCCATGGTAAAAGCTGGGAATGAGTTAACCTCCCACTACGTAGGTTGAGTTGATATTATGCTTGGTACCTATATCTATAACAGGAAATGGTTAGCTAGCGCTAATATCATTTGGGAAACAAATGATGATTGGTATGACAGTCAGTGTAACCACCCGCATTTTTAGGTTACTTTTCATTTTCGAGAATTTACTATTCACACTTACTATTCATTTTCACTATTCATCCCGTAAAATTTTTATTTCACATTCTCGTAAGATAAATTATTCTAGTAATGATCTGAGAATTCGACCATCGTTAGATCATTTTCGCAAAAGTTATTAAGTAAATATCGTTTTAAAGTTTCGTTTTAGACGGTCCACCGTTTAAACGTCACGCGCATAACGAAAATCAACTCTGACAATTTTCCTCGCATCAGATAAATTTTTAGATCACTCATGATTAATTTGAGAATTTTTCAGATTTATTATTTTTAATATTACCAAATAAGCCCAGCGCAGAACAAAACTAAACTTACGTTTTAAACAATTCTACTTACATCCAGACTTAACGATTCCTGCACTGTGTTTCTAATATGTTTTTGAAACTTTTACATTTTTTGGAAAAGTCAAACATATTTCCCTCCTCCTTTGACCATAAAGGAATTAACCTTGTACGTTCTACATCTTTGCTTAAATCGCGTAACTTTTAAACTTCACGAATAACTGTAAAGTTGTCCCGCGTATGACGAAAACCACATTTTAACATCTCATATCACTTTTAGACTATTTTTAGTCTACTCTAAATAAATTCACGGTCGTTTCCCTGAAATTTCGTTCTTTTATGATAAACTGCGAATTACGTGTTTTTGACCCGTATTTCCAGCTTTAAACAGCGTTTTTGCACCCAATGAGACTTATCACCCATTTTATATTTTTATATGGAGTATAATGATGAGTTTAATCATTCCTATAAGTTTCATATTTTTACGATACCCGGTTTTACGTTTTATGGCTTAACGGCTTACGGTTAGCGGTTATCGGGACTAAACGACCTCCGTAAAACAAGATAATACCAAAAATAAGTACCTCGTCACCCTAAATATGATATGAACGTGTATATATGTGATTCACCATGCCATGTGCCTAAGTGATAAGCCTTGGACTTTAGGATACATTCATATGTAAGTAAACTTCTAAGCTAAGCTTCCAAAAATATCCTAAACTTACACCTCCTCATCTACACCATCCTAACACCTTCCTAACCTCCTCAAGACCTTATATAAACCCCTCCCCTCTCCTTAGGTCGTTCATACCATCAACATACACAAAACACACTTCATTTGCTTTTTACTTCAAGTTTTATTCAAGAAACATAAGCTCCATATCAATTCCAAAGTTCATGTTAAGCTTTGATTGATCCAAGTCCTAATTCCTTCCTTCCATTGGTGATCTCCAAGCCACACAAGAAGTGTTCTAGTAGAGGACTTCAAGTGATTTCCCAAGTCATCTCAACTTAGTATCAAGAGGTTGAAGAATTTGGAAGCTAGGGTTACTAGTTCTTGTTCTAGCTCTTGATCTTTGATGTTCCTTTCTTAAGTTGAAAGCCAAAAGTTGTAAGAATAACTAACCACCACTCTTGCTCTACATCATTTACATGTTTCATATTCTTAAATCTATGCTATATATGCTCATATGTTGGATCATGATGTACAAAAATCTTTAAAACAAATTATAAGAACCTATATGTTAAACTTGGGTTAGTAAGTGTTTAAATGCTAAACTTTTGTACAAAGTTTCCACAAAATCGACCACATATAGATCTGATACTTTTAATATTCATGTAGATAATATTAAAACAAAAACATAGCAATTTGAATCACCCAAAACGGACACGCGAGTCAAAAGTTATGACAAAAAGAAATTAGCGAAACTCAAAACATGAATCTGCCGAATAGCTTACTGCCTAAAATCTGAACTTTTTAGAGGCCCTTCTGGTCCGAATCATCAAAAAGTTAAAACACGAAAGTTGTCCGGAACGACGTTTTCCTTCAATAGTAGAGAAGCTCGGACTTTGAAAACGCTTACACAGGCCATAAATCTTTCAAAAACAGAAACTGCCGTAAATATAGTCACATAACTATACTTTTGTCACAACTAAAAGCAAACCAAGAGGCCTAATGGCCATAAGCCAAGACCACGGCTACGGCTAAGGTTAAAGCTAAGTCTCAAGACCATGGTAGTCAAGACCAAAGTCACGGCAAGACCATGGCTAATGCCTCAAGGCTTGTTTGCCCAAGACCGTTAACTAAGGTAATCGTATTTATGAAACGACAAGAACTTGTAAAAACATGATAAACTTATTTATATAACAATCTTCACTCAAAACATATATTGTATCTACTAAGTGCTACAATACTAGGGAGCTTCATGTGAGGGGTTTCATTTGGGTAAAACGTATCGACGAGTTGCTGGATTTACGATTTAAAGTGTCCTAGCTCCTCGAACGTTTACTACATGACCTCTGAATTATGATGGCCCGAACAGTAGTACGATATATATAAACTAAATACTTTTTCACAACTAGATCATTTCTATAAATGACATACACAAAAACCATGTACTACATCATGATCAACATAGAGACGTATATAGGATGGTTTATGTTTTCTTAAACATTATTCCAAACTTAAGTCGCAACATCCTATTTTAGGTTGCTCGTAGAAGTTCTCTCGGCATATCCATCATTCTCATTTTACATTTGATATAATTTACTCTACGGTGAGTTCATAGCCCCACTTTCTATTACTTAATTGTTTTACAAACCCTTGGGGGAGATACATGCTTTATTTTAAACCGAACACATTGCTTTCAAACTATATACTTATCTGATTGCTATTAGCACTAAGTTTCCGCATTTGCCAAACATAAGTCCCTTAATCATGAATCATTAATCACTATGTGAGAGTGGGCGCGAATACTGTGAATAGATCTATTGGGATTGACGAATCCAGTTTGTGTTGGCCCCATTAAAGGCAAACAAACGCACTATATTTGAGTAACATTGGTAAAAACGGCAATTTTACCTGATAGGGCATGCACCGACATTTTCTCCAATTAATTTTGGAACACGTTAACGCCTTGATTGCATGATGCTTAGTCTAATAATAACTGTTTTGGTTTTCAAACCATTGGTGTGAACTTATAACTCACACTACAAACATAATGTGTTCAACCATCAAACAAACTCTATGAATTCACTCAACCTTTGTGTTGACAGTTTTAAGCATGTATTTCAGATCCATAATGTCGGAAGCTGGCAAGGAAGAGCAAGGACTAGATCAAGAAGGCTATAAATCTTATTATCATTCGAAAACCAATTTAATGTATTTTGTAAACTTGGAACCATTTGGGACCTCATTTTTGTAAACTCTGATATTTATATAAATCGAATGATAAATCTTTTAAAACGACTCCATTAGAGTACGTTTTCTATTGTTATGACTGTTGTGCCATGAAGTAACACCCAGTTTGAATTCCGCTGCGTATTACGAAATTGGGGGTGTTACAGATTGGTATCAGAGCCACAGTTATAGAGAAATGGGTCTAATTGAGACTTAAACTATAACTACTTTTACAAACAAAAACATTTTATAGCCTTCCGTTCTCCGTGCCTTCCATCCTCCAGACGATTATGTGACTTTTAGGCCTTTTAAGCTATACAAACATACTAGTATATTGATATATACACTTGACATAATTTCAATCATAATCAAAGTACTCAACATATCTGCGTATGCCTATTTAGCATTACGGCACAATCATATTTTCCCAATTTCCCAATCATGCATCTACTCACGCATTTTAGGATTACGAAACTTCCTCCAAGACATTGTAACTGACTACAATGGTCTTTCCTACTTCCCAGACATTGTGAGATACAATGGTCTCATTCATTCTCAGACACTGTAAATCCTACAGTGGTCTCTATTACATTCTCAGACACTGTAAATCCTACAGTGGTCTCTATTACATTCTCAGACACTGTAAATCCTACAATGGTCTCAACTATTTCTTAGACATTGTGAGTTACATAATGGTCTCAACTATTTCTCAAACATTGTGAGTTGCACAATGGTCTCAACTACTCCTCAGATATTGTAAGTTATACAATAGTCTCTAAAAATTGTCTTATAAACATTATATGATATTGTTTTTCATAAAACCCGTCACAGTCTATCAATTTCCCTAATGGAAATACAAGAAATAGGATTTCTAAAGGACAAAGTGACTCATCCTCTACAAAAGCTGAAGTTCAGCAACTTTCTCTACATTCATCAAAATTCTCTTCTGAAACCTTCATTGTTAAAGGTTCGTGATTCTAGCCAAGTATTGGCTATTTTAGGATTACTTAAGATTTCCTTTCCACACGTATCTACCCATACTATCTTCTATGCAATGGAATGTGAAAACATAGGTTACAAGTCTTTTATGGCCAGGACTTGCAACTGAATGGTTTGATGTCGCCTTTGCTTAGTGGAAAATTTCTCAAAAGCTATGGACATATCACAAGTATACCTAATTTAGGTATTTGGAAAATTTATCGAACCTCGGCTAAATATAGTCTAGTCACCTATATTTAGCCTAGGGATAGTGGAACAGAGTCTGACTAACTATGTTCGACTTAAATTTTTCAAACACTAAGAACAGTTATACAAGTGTTATATTCAGGTTGATTTCCTACTTAAACTCGATAAACCACCAGAATTCATTAAAAAGATCTAGAGACACGATAGTGTCTTACCACTCAGCAAAATCTTAACATCTTATTTATACTACCTAATTTCATTCTTGAAATTTTCATACATGAGATAATCTGAACAACTATCTTGGGATAGTCATCAAATCTTCTCGTCATTTCTTAGAAGTACTAGCCTGATTAGGTTTCAAGGATATCATTCCGCCATATTCCTTTAAAATTCACTTTGATTTTAAAACAAACTTGACATCTCTACCTAAGAATAATGGTAAGTGTACGCTACACTCTTCTAATCGTCAACATATCACATCATTATCTGAACCCCATTGTAATTCAGCACGTAAAACTTCACAGTATCACGTTTCCTTCAAACACTAGTAGACATAAACACTATACGATATAGCCTTCATCCCGAAACCACATAAGACAGGATCAACTTTGGAAATGGTTTGGATAACCACTTGCCACTAGCAAAACTTTCCCTACAATGACAGTTATCACATCATTACAAACCGTTTCACATCAACAATATCTTACACCTTTGATTAACAACAGTTACCCTAACAACAACAAAACTATTCCATTTGAGGCACTATATAGACGAAAGTGTCAGTCAACCATTTGCTAGACTAAGGTGTTCAGAGATCACCCACGAAACAACTAAGGAAACCATACAAATATAAATTAGGCTCCATGCCGCACATTATCACCAAAAACTCCATGTTAGAAATTAAGGTTTTATTGATAGCTTCGATACAATAAGATATGATTCGTTTTGAGAATCGGGAAAAGCCAAACTTTAGGTACATTGGACTCAATAAGATTTTAACAAAACCCTTTAGATTATCAACTTAAGCCACATGGTACATCATACGTTCTATGACCAGAAAATTGAGAACGCAAAGATTAGAATTCGGCGCATACATCCACATTTCCATAGACAATTCAAAATCGGGTAACACACCCTGAATTCCGGGACGGAATTCACATTAAGGGGGTGAGACTGTAACCACCCGCATTTTTAGGTTACTTTTCATTTTCGAGAATTTACTATTCACACTTACTATTCACTTTCACTATTCATCCCGTAAAATTTTTATTTCACATTCTCGTAAGATAAATTATTCTAGTAATGATCTGAGAATTCGACCATCGTTAGATCATTTTCGCAAAAGTTATTAAGTAAATATCGTTTTAAAGTTTCGTTTTAGACGGTCCACCGTTTAAACGTCACGCGCATAACGAAAATCAACTCTGACAATTTTCCTCGCATCAGATAAATTTTTAGATCACTCATGATTAATTTGAGAATTTTTCAGATTTATTATTTTTAATATTACCAAATAAGCCCAGCGCAGAACAAAACTAAACTTACGTTTTAAACAATTCTACTTACATCCAGACTTAACGATTCCTGCACTGTGTTTCTAATATTTTTTTGAAACTTTTACATTTTTTGGAAAAGTCAAACATATTTCCCTCCTCCTTTGACCATAAAGGAATTAACCTTGTACGTT
Source organism: Chrysanthemum seticuspe (assembly GCA_019973895.1). Taxonomy (NCBI): domain Eukaryota; kingdom Viridiplantae; phylum Streptophyta; class Magnoliopsida; order Asterales; family Asteraceae; genus Chrysanthemum; species Chrysanthemum seticuspe. The sequence goes on from BPTQ01000005.1 coordinate 315,644,580, forward strand.
CTACATTTTTGCTTAAATCGCGTAACTTTTAAACTTCACGAATAACTGTAAAGTTGTCCCGCGTATGACGAAAACCACATTTTAACATCTCATATCACTTTTAGACTATTTTTAGTCTACTCTAAATAAATTCACGGTCGTTTCCCTGAAATTTCGTTCTTTTATGATAAACTGCGAATTACGTGTTTTTGACCCGTATTTCCAGCTTTAAACAGCGTTTTTGCACCCAATGAGACTTATCACCCATTTTATATTTTTATATAGAGTATAATGATGAGTTTAATCATTCCTATAAGTTTCATATTTTTACGATACCCGGTTTTACGTTTTATGGCTTAACGGCTTACGGTTAGCGGTTATCGGGACTAAACGACCTCCGTAAAACAAGATAATACCAAAAATAAGTACCTAGTCACCCTAAATATGATATGAACGTGTATATATGTGATTCACCATGCCATGTGCCTAAGTGATAAGCCTTGGACTTTAGGATACATTCATATGTAAGTAAACTTCTAAGCTAAGCTTCCAAAAATATCCTAAACTTACACCTCCTCATCTACACCATCCTAACACCTTCCTAACCTCCTCAAGACCTTATATAAACCCCTCCCCTCTCCTTAGGTCGTTCATACCATCAACATACACAAAACACACTTCATTTGCTTTTTACTTCAAGTTTTATTCAAGAAACATAAGCTCCATATCAATTCCAAAGTTCATGTTAAGCTTTGATTGATCCAAGTCCTAATTCCTTCCTTCCATTGGTGATCTCCAAGCCACACAAGAAGTGTTCTAGTAGAGGACTTCAAGTGATTTCCCAAGTCATCTCAACTTAGTATCAAGAGGTTGAAGAATTTGGAAGCTAGGGTTACTAGTTCTTGTTCTAGCTCTTGATCTTTGATGTTCCTTTCTTAAGTTGAAAGCCAAAAGTTCTAAGAATAACTAACCACCACTCTTGCTCTACATCATTTACATGTTTCATATTCTTAAATCTATGCTATATATGCTCATATGTTGGATCATGATGTACAAAAATCTTTAAAACAAATTATAAGAACCTATATGTTAAACTTGGGTTAGTAAGTGTTTAAATGCTAAACTTTTGTACAAAGTTTCCACAAAATCGACCACATATAGATCTGATACTTTTAATATTCATGTAGATAATATTAAAACAAAAACGTAGCAATTTGAATCACCCAAAACGGACACGCGAGTCAAAAGTTATGACAAAAAGAAATTAGCGAAACTCAAAACATGAATCTGCCGAATAGCTTACTGCCTAAAATCTGAACTTTTTAGAGGCCCTTCTGGTCCGAATCATCAAAAAGTTAAAACACGAAAGTTGTCCGGAACGACGTTTTCCTTCAATAGTAAAGAAGCTCGGACTTTGAAAACGCTTACACAGGCCATAAATCTTTCAAAAACAGAAACTGCCGTAAATATAGTCACATAACTATACTTTTGTCACAACTAAAAGCAAACCAAGAGGCCTAATGGCCATAAGCCAAGACCACGGCTACGGCTAAGGTTAAAGCTAAGTCTCAAGACCATGGTAGTCAAGACCAAAGTCACGGCAAGACCATGGCTAATGCCTCAAGGCTTGTTTGCCCAAGACCGTTAACTAAAGTAATCGTATTTATGAAACGACAAGAACTTGTAAAAACATGATAAACTTATTTATATAACAATCTTCACTCAAAACATATATTGTATCTACTAAGTGCTACAATACTAGGGAGCTTCATGTGAGGGGTTTCATTTGGGTAAAACGTATCGACGAGTTGCTGGATTTACGATTTAAAGTGTCCTAGCTCCTCGAACGTTTACTACATGACCTCTGATTTATGATGGCCCGAACAGTAGTACGATATATATAAACTAAATACTTTTTCACAACTAGATCATTTCTATAAATGACATACACAAAAACCATGTACTACATCATGATCAACATAGAGACGTATATAGGATGGTTTATGTTTTCTTAAACATTATTCCAAACTTAAGTCGCAACATCCTATTTTAGGTTGCTCGTATAAGTTCTCTCGGCATATCCATCATTCTCATTTTACATTTGATATAATTTACTCTACGGTGAGTTCATAGCCCCACTTTCTATTACTTAATTGTTTTACAAACCCTTGGGGGAGATACATGCTTTATTTTAAACCGAACACATTGCTTTCAAACTATATACTTATCTGATTGCTATTAGCACTAAGTTTCCGCATTTGCCAAACATAAGTCCCTTAATCATGAATCATTAATCACTATGTGAGAGTGGGCGCGAATACTGTGAATAGATCTATTGGGATTGACGAATCCAGTTTGTGTTGGCCCCATTAAAGGCAAACAAACGCACTATATTTGAGTAACATTGGTAAAAACGGCAATTTTACCTGATAGGGCAAGCACCGACATTTTCTCCAATTAATTTTGGAACACGTTAACGCCTTGATTGCATGATGCTTAGTCTAATAATAACTGTTTTGGTTTTCAAACCATTGGTGTGAACTTATAACTCACACTACAAACATAATGTGTTCAACCATCAAACAAACTCTATGAATTCACTCAACCTTTGTGTTGACAGTTTTAAGCATGTATTTCAGATC
>BPTQ01000005.1:315650614-315688782 GCA_019973895.1 Chrysanthemum seticuspe
TGAAGTAAATACTTATCTTGATGTATAATAGGGTTTAGAACCCTAAAATACTGCACAAGAAAGCCTTGGTTCGGTTTTAGGTTTTTACTCCAAAAGACTACACACAAAAACTGAAAAATTCGGATTCTATATATAAGATTACATCTGCGACGGCGTCACCTTATGTTTCGTGACGCCGTCGTGTCGCCGTCATTAGGGTTTCGTCTTGGCCACGTAAACCTTGCGACGGCGTCACCTTATGACTGTGACGCCGTCCCCTTCAGCTCTGACGCCGTCTTGGCTGCATCTAGGCCGTCTGAGTAGCGACGGCCTATTCCTTTAGAACCTGACGTCGTCCCTTGAAAACATGAAATTTCGCCTCTGAGCCGTCGCAAAATGCCTTCCCGACGGCGTCGCAGATATGCAGTGACGCCGTCGCCTTATGTTTCAGCAGCTTTGAGTGTCTCGATTCTGACTTTGGCCATTTTCTTCGTATATTCGCGCCTTTTCATCCAAATAAGCATCATTCCAGCATTTTGCCTTCAAGAGACCTAAAAAGTGAAAAGGAACGATATTAAGCAATAACGGATACAAAAGTGATCGAATAAGGGCTTAAATGACCCCTCAAAAAGGTACCTTTTAAAACCTTATCAGTCTCCAAGTTATTGTAATGAAAATGATGTAAGTTCTTATGCTTATGAGTCTGCATTCCTTCATGAGCCTCTTTGAACATATCATACTGAATGGTAGCTTGTACATTGATTGAAATTTGGAGGCATGTAATGATTGTAGCTACTTCATTTAGTTTGTATAACATAATCGAGGTATAAGCCTATTGTTTATATTGCATAATAATCTAGGGGAATAACTTAGCCTCGTCATCACTTAAAGCTATTATTTCTAATTGGCCTTGTCATACTTTACTATAGATTCATAGATTATGAAGAATTCAAGATATTGAATTGTTAAAGATGCCAATGGATTTATGATGATGGAAGTTGGAAACACAACATCATATTTGCCTTTTTGTTTTGGGATCGAATGTTGATAATAAACATTTTGGAATCACTGAAGTCTACAATATTTTTGTTTTCAGTATCTATTTACTTTTTGGAAAAAATTGGCGGTCTTAAGGACTAAAACAATGACTGGGTATGAATTGTCTTAGATTTTATTGATGATGAAATGTATATTCGTATGTACCTTCATTTTGTGATATGATATGCTTGGTAGATGGGGTTGGATTCAACCAAAGTCAAGTAAACTAAGTTTTTAATCTCCGTTTGGTATATGATACATGCTTCTAAAGAAGGCCCGTTGCATCGCTAGTTGAGCATGATCTAATTCATTAAGATGTGATTGTCTTGTTGTCCGTACTGAGTATATATGCTTCTGCTAATTTGTTGCACCACAATTGTTTTAGTGAATTTATTGCTTGACACATTAAGCTAATATTTCATTGATTTAAAACTCGGGTATATTTCTATATAAAAATTCGTTGTTCATCAATAAAAATAGTTGTTCATTAATAAAAAACGTTGTTCATCAATAAAACGTTTTCACCAATAAAAACCATTGTTTATCAATACAAATAGTTGTTAATCAATAAAAATGTTGTTTATCAATAAAAAGAGTTATTCATCAGTTCATCAGTTACATCACAATGTTTATCAATAAAAAACGTTGTTTATCGTATACTTTGTTCATCAATAAAAAGTGTTGTTCACCAATAAAAAAAATTGTTCATTTGTTCATCAATAAAAAGTTTTTTTCATAAATAAAAAGAGTTGTTCATCGGTTCATCACAATGTTCATCATTTCTCTTTAATTTTGTTCATCAATTACATCACAATGTTCATCAGTAAAAAATGTTGTTCATCATTTTTCTAACAAAAAAAATTGTAATATTCATCAGTTTTGTAAGAAAAAATCATAATATTTATTAGTTCATCAGTATTTCAAAAAAAATCGTAATGTTCATCAATTTATTAGTTTTATAAAAAAAATCACAATGTTCATAAGTAAAAAACGTTGTTTATCATTTTTCTAAATGTGGCAATTTGTGCTCAAAATAAAAAAAATGGCTAAATGCGCAACTTTTTAAAAGATTTTTGGCACATTTGGGCCCATTCTTTTTTTAAAATGGACATATATTGCCCATTTAGAAGTTAAATGAGCATAATGGGCACATGTTTTCTCGACCATTAAATTGTTTTTAATGAAAAACTTATAGATGTAGTATATTTAGTTACTTAAATATAAATGATGTGTTACGTTTGAGGTTTTTTTTTTTTTTTTTTTTTTTTTTTTTTTTTTTTTTTTTTTTTTTTTGTCGTTTTAGGTCTTTTCTAAACCACTTCGTATAACATGTGTTCGTTTGGCCCGTGCCTGTTTAAGCCCGTGCCCATTGAGATTTGAGATAGTGTCCGTTTAGCCCGTTGCCCGTTTTGCCACCTTTACATTTTTCTAACAAAAAAAATCATAATATCCATCAGTTCATCAGTTTTTTTAAGAAAAATCATAATATTCATCAGCTAATCAGTTTTTCAAAAAGAATCATAATGTTCATCAGTTTTCAAAATAAATCATAATATTCATCAATTAGTCGTTGTTCATCAAGTTAGTATAGTTCATTAATTCATTACTTAGATCACTTTGTTCATCAGTTAATCAGTTCTTCTTTCATCTCAACTTGCATATACACTATGAACAAATAACTAAAAATAACACAATGTATTGTGGTACACCAATTAATGCATTTAAATGTACTTTTATGGGAGAAATATCACTCAAGCATTTTATCAAACACCTTGTGTGCACTAAATATGTTTAAAACGTCATTTAAAATGCGATATCTCACTCATATCGTATTGAAATTGAGTGATTCAAATTTATGGGTTAAGAGCGGCCAAAAATTCTACAACTTTTGTATTTTAAGTTTTGCGTAATTCAATCTATAAGTTAGACAAAATTAGGGCCGAAGATGAAATTTTAAGAATATCAATACCCACTTAAAAAAAATGTTTTGATTTATATATCAAAATTTATATCATATTAAAGAGCATTAAATTTTAAAAATTATGGTGAATTCGATTTTTTGTAAAAGTTTGTCGTTTGATGACAATTTGAAGTTTGCGATAGAAAATGAAAAACGGGTCAACACCATTCGAATGTGACCAAATTTAAAAGGAAAGAAAAGAGGGGGGAAAAGATGATTTAGTAGGATACGTGTGATAAGGTTTTAAAATGTACCTTTTTGAGGGGTCGTTTAAGCCCTTATTTGATCACTTTTGTATCCGTTATTGCTTAATATCGTTCCTTTTCACTTTTTAGGTCTCTTGAAGGCAAACTGCTGTAATGGCACTTATTTGGACGAAAAGGCGCGATTATACGAAGAAAATGGCCAAAGTCAGAATCGAGACACTCAAGCTGCTGAAATACAAGGGGACGGTGTCACTGCTTAACTGCGACGCCGTCGGAGCACTTTTGTGACGGCTCAGTAGCCAAATTGCTTTTTTACACTTGACGGCGTCAGAAAGCAGACGGCGTCACAACCACAAGGTGACGCCGTCACAAGGTGATCAAGACTATCACAGCATGCGCGCGAAGTAGTTGATATTGTTTTGGCCATAACTTTTGCATACGAACTCGGATTAAGGTGGTTCAAAAGCCCACGCGACCGGAACGAGAAAATCTACAATTTGCTGAAAAAATGGTCGTGACGCCGTCACTCTATAAGTGTGACGCCGTCACTCTTTGCCGACAGAAAATCTGTCTATAAATATAACATTATAACTTCACTTTTTGTAAGCCCTAAACCCTAAGTCCGATTCCAGGGTTTAGGTAGGTGTTTTTCCAGCAACTTAAAGGGTTTCAAACACTCCATAAACATCGTGTAATGATTTGTTTGTTAATCCAATCCTATGGTATGTCTTCAATTATCACAATTGTTGCTTGCTCTTCATTAATTATGCTTGGCTAATTCACCTTGTGTTTGCTTAGGATTGTATGAAACTTGTATATAATTAATTAGATCTTATTGATTTCTTAGTGATGCTTGTGTCTATCTTCATCATTAGGGGTGTGACAATTTCAATGAGTCTAATTGGTTTAGTTTATAATTCTTGCACCCTACTGTCTCTTGTTTGATTGGTTGTCTCTTATCTTAATTGTAATTAGCTTAGGAGTGCGACTAGGCTATCGTTGTGTTTAATACTTGATAAATCTTTGATAGTTTATGAATGACCTGGTGGATTTCGTTTACTAAACCAAAGATAACCTTAAAGTTAGTTTATGAATGACTTAGTGGATTTTGTTTACTACACTTAAGGGTGACTTTAAAGAGTTAGGGAATGCACACCTTACGACCTTAGAAAACACAACGCGTTAAGAATAAGGACGTGACAATTCAACCATCAATAGGACGTGACAATTCAGTAGGTAGAATTAGATAGCTAGCAAGGAGTAATACATCATAAGTGGATACGCTTCACGTTCCTGGTAGACCCCTAAGTTAGTTAGTATCTTTTGGAATAGTTGACTAGCAACTAATTCCACCCTCCCCTCCAAAACCGAGATTCATAAAATATAAAAATACAAAAATAATCATCCCTCACCTTTAGACTTAAATCGACATACACTTCAGCCTAACGACACTATTCCCCTAGAGAACGATATCAATACCCGTGGCTTACCCTAATACTACACTACAACGATTAGGTTCACTGCCTAGGGTGTTATAAAACTTGCTCGAAGAAAAGGAAGTTCCTTTGACCCCGAACGACGCGTGTAGCGTTATCAACGTGTCACTTAACTAGTAGCTTTTCAGACTTTTTAAATTCTTTTCTTTGCAAGGGATCGCATCTCATACGCAAATAGGTAATAAAAAAATTTAAAAGTTGAGTTGACAAATATTTGAACTTTTAGCCTTTAGGTTGAAGAAAATCTTGAGAAACAAACTATATCCATTAAGTTATTCAATTATTTGTTTAGTTATTTTTTTTCTTAAGCATGTAAGTTAATGATGCATGTTAACATATAATAACTATTCATAGTGCATTTTGAGTTGTAAAAGACTGGAATTTTTAGGGCCCTTTTGGTTTGTAGTTGGTTTTATGATTATAATTTAGATTTTGGATTTAAATTTGTTTTAGGATTCAAATTTGGATTTGAGGTAGGAGAAAGAAAATAATATTTAAACATATATTATATATTAAAGTTTATATTAAAAATTATTTATATAAAACATCTCTAGGTGAAAAAATAAATAACAAAAAAATGAATGGTTAAAAATAAGAAAGGACCTACACTTTTATAGAAATAATCAAATCCTCGACATCAACTTGACTTTTATCTATCTCCTTATATTTGGTTTTGACTATCAAAAACAAAACCCAAATCAGCACACCAAACAAAGGTTCTTTATTTTAAGTCCTATCCTAAATTTGAATAGCCTATGTCAAATGGGCCCTTATTATTTAGGTTGAAGAGAATCTTAAGAAACCAACTATATCCATTAAATGAGGCACTTATTTGTTAAGTTATTTTTCTTCTTAAGCATTCAAGTAAATCAATGGTGCATGATAGCATATAGCAGGGTACCCGCGTGATACGGCGGCCGATACCCTAAAATAAAAAATTTCAATAAACCAAGCTTTATAATTTAAAACATTTTATATGACGATAAATTTGCGGATGCCAAAAGTTTCATTTCGCATATTTCAAATCTTTAGAATATTATAGTAGGGTAGCCGCGCGTTGCGATGACGGGTATCAAGTAATAAAATTTTCGGCAAAAAAGTTTTCACTTTTATAGTTTCTCTTACAATAACTTTACCAATAGCGAAAATATAATGAGTTTGAGTAACTTTAAAAAAAGTGATGGATAATATCAAACTAATTCATATAAAAACAATTGAAAGTGGCGTGATTGTGTGTTGCGGTAGTTAATAATGTTATGGGGTTATGGTCAAATTAGTTCATAGTGGTCCGTAGTCACAAGTAAGTACAAACACTTTTTTATGAAACATATATATATTTTTGAACATGTTTGTATCATTAATATTGTTTATTACATTTGTCCATAATAGATAAAAGATATAAATAAAAGAGTACTTATAATGTACACATCTTGTAAAATATATATTTATGAAAAAATGTTTGAATCATTAATATTGTTTATAACACTTGTCCCACATATATAGAAGATATAAACAAAAGAATGCTTATAATGTAAAGAAAACTTTCATGTTTAAGTAATCATTTAGAATTATTCATGAAAAGTATAATAATTGATATACTAATATATTAATCATTGAATTAGCACTTAGTACTTTGCATCATTTGTCTTGAAAAAATTGTCTCGACTTTTACAAAAAACCGTTTTTTACTTTTGTGGTTAATTTTATTTAAAATAATTCAAAATTTAGATTAGTTCTCGAAACACTCCTACGATATAATATTAGTTTTGAAACTTTGTAGTTTTGCATGTATTTTAAAATCATATTCATTTATATGTGCATTTTTGCATTAAAACTAAACTAATTCAAAAAGAAAAAATAAATGAAGCATTAAAATGTTGTGGAAGATAAATTAGTAAAATCTATTTATTGTGTACATTATGCATTAAAATTTGTAATGCTTAAAAAACACATTAATGACATCTTAAAAAAATTTAGAAGAGAGAGGGTCATCCCTCCATTATAAGTAGTATAGATATAGATATGTGTAATCTGTATAAAATCAAATAAATTATCACTTGTAAAATTTACATCTTTTCATCATTTGTCATGAAAAGATTGTCCCGACTTTTACAAAAAAATCGTTTTTTACTTTAGTGGTTAATTTTATTTAAAATAATTCAAAATTTATTTAGATTGGTTCTCGAAACACTCTTACGATATAATAATAGTTTTGTAACTTTGTAGTTTTGCATGCTTTTTAAAATCATATTCATTTATATGTGCATTTTTGCATTAAAACTAAACTAATTCAAAAAGAAATAATAAATGAATCATTAAAATATTGTGGAAGATAAATTAGTAAAAGTTATTTATTGTGTACATTATGTATTAAAATTTGTAATGCTTAAAAAACACATTAATGACATTTTAAAAAATTTAGGAGAGAGGGTCATCCCTCCATTATAAGTAGTATAGATATGTGTAATATGTATAAAATCAAATAAATAATCACTTGTAAATTTACATCTTTTCATCATTTGTCTTACAAAAATTATCCCGACTTTTACAAAAAACCGTTTTCTACTTTTCTGGTTAATTTTATTTAAAATAATTCAAAATTTATTTAGATTGGTTCTCGAAACACTCTTACGATATAATAATAGTTTTGGAACTTTGTAGTTTTGCATGCATTTTAAAATCATATTCATTTATATGTGCATATTTTGCATTAAAACTAAACTAATTCAAAAAGAAATAATAAATGAAGCATTAAAATATTGTGGAAGATAAATTAGTAAAAGCTATTTATTGTGTATATTATGTATTAAAATTTGTAATGCTTAAAAAACACATTAATGACATCTTAAAAATATTTAGGAGAGAGAGTCATCCTTCCATTATAAGTAGTATAGATATGTGTAATATGTATAAAATCAAATAAATTATCACTTGTGAATTTACATCTTTTCATCATTTGTCTTACAAAAATTGTCCCGACTTTTACAAAAAAACGTTATTTACTTATATGCTTAATTTTATTTAAAATAATTCATAATTTATTTAGATTGGTTCTCGAAACACTCTTACGATATAATAATAGTTTTGGAACTATGTAGTTTTGCATGCATTTTAAAATCATATTCATTTATAAGTGCATTTTTGCATTAAAACTAAACTAATTCAAAAAGAAATAATAAATTAAACATTAAAATGTTGTGGAAGATAAATTAGTAAAAGTTATTTATTGTGTACATTATGCATTAAAATTTGTAATGATTAAAAACACATTAATGATATCTTAAATAAATTTAGGAGAGAGGGTCATTCCTCCATTATAAGTAATATAAATATGTGTAATATGTATAAAATCAAATAAATTATCACTTGTGAATTTACATCTTTTCATCATTTGTCATGAAAAAATTGTCCCGACTTTTACAAAAAACCGTTTTTTACTTTTGTGGTTAATTTTATTTAAAATAATTCAAACTTTATTTAGATTGGTTCTCGAAACACTCTTACGATATAATAATAGTTTTGGAACTTTGTAGTTTTGCATGCATTTTAAAATCATATTCATTTATATGTGCATTTTTGCATTAAAACTAAACTAATTCAAAAAGAAATAATAAGTGAAGCATTAAAATGTTGTGGAAGATAAATTAGTAAAAGCTATTTATTATGTACATTATGCATTAAAATTTGTAATGCTTAAAAACACATTAATGACATTTTAAATAAATTTAGGAGAGAGGGCCATCCCTCTATTATAAGTAGTATAGATATGTGTAATATGTATAAAATCAAATATATTATCACTTGTGAATTTACATCTTTGCATCATTTGTCTTAAAAAAATTGTCCCGACTTTTACAAAAAACCGTTTTTTACTTTTGTGGTTAATTTTATTTAAAACAATTTAAAATTTATTTAGATTGGTTCTCGAAACACTCTTACGATATAATAATTGTTTTGGAACTTTGTAGTTTTGCATGCATTTTAAAATCATATTCATTTATATGTGCATTTTTGCATTAAAACTAAACCAATTCAAAAAGAAATAATAAATGAAGCATTAAAATGTTGTGGAAGATAAATTAGTAAAAGCTATTTATTTTGTACATTATGCATTAAAATTTGTAATGCTTAAAAAACACATTAATGACATCTTAAAAAATTTATGAGAGAGGGTTATCCTTCCATTATAAGTAGTATAGATAGTTACAATTCATAGTGCATTTTAGCAAGTCCATAATCGTATACTCTCTCCATCCTAAAATATTTGTCACACGATAAAAAACATATAGTTTAGAAAGAAAAAAAAAAAACATAATTATTATTGTTTTCTCTTTCTTACTTTTTACAAAATGATAGTTTTACCCTTAACAATTTAATCAATGTCTTTCTAAACTTTGTAATAGTAATTTCAACTCGGGGTAATATGATAAACCCGATCAAAATTACTATCTATTTTTTAGTAGTGGAAAATTAATGTTCATGGGGTTTCTTACTAAATGGATTGGGTGGATAAGGCTTTCCTCCTCTCATCTCGTGCGTCGATTATTGTTAATGGAAGTCCAACCAAAGAGTTCTCAGTGGAGGTTTGAGACAAGGGGATCCAATGTCCCCGTTCTTGTTTATCATAGCTATGGAAGGCTTACATGTAGCAATGGAAGATGTGGTAGCTCACGGTCTGTTCGAGGTGCTCATATAGGTTATAAACATCTTGATATTTCTCATTTATTTTACACTGATGATGTGATATTCTTAGGTAAATCCGTGAATGGGATGATGATAACATAAAAAAATTTATTGTTATTCTTAATTGCTAATTTTTAGTATCAGGAATATGTATAATTGTCGTCAAATCCAATCTATATTGGGTAGGGCGAAAGGAAGTTGATTAGATGACAGGATTAACAGGATGTGCTGCAGGCTTGGTTCCTTTCCGATTCCTTGGGCATCCGATGGGCAATAATATGCGGACCATTGTTAACTAGCAGGAAGTTACTCAACGGTTTAAAAACATGTTAGCTACGTGGAAGACAAAATTGTTATCAATTAGTGGTAGACTTGCTTTAATCTGGTCCGTTTTAGGGAGCTTGGGTTATCTATTATATGTCCCTTTTTTGAGTGCCAGAATCAATTCTGAAATGTTTAGAACATCTTCGTGCTTAATTTTTTGGGGGAGGGAGAGAGCAAGAAAGGAAGATTACATAGGTGAAATACTGAAATGGGATCTATTGTTGAATTCAAAAAACAAAGGAGGGTTGGAAATCGGAAGTTTAAAGGCTTTTAATCTAGCTTTACTTTATTAATGGAGGTGGCGTTTCATAAATAACCTGGATGCCATTTGGTTAAAGTGATTTAAAGTATTCATGGAAGTGATGGGGGTATTGGGACATCAGATAGTAAACATTCAAGGAAGGGTATTTGGGGAAGTATTATCAAAGTGATGGATCAAATGCATGCTAAAAATATTATTCAAATTGGATCTACGCGCATGCGTCTAGGAAATGTAGGCATACTCGTTTTTGGAAGAACATTTGGTTGGGGAAAATGTTGAAAGAGTACTTCCCTAGGTTATTTGATTTAGAAGCTCGAAAGGATTGCTACATTTCTGACTGATTTATCAATGGGGTTTAGACCTAGGAATGGAATAGGCCTATGCAGGATGGTTATAGAACTTCTCACCATATGTACGGGTTACTGGAGATGTTAGCAGATGTTCAAATGGTTGATCAGGAAGATTCTTGGGTGTGGACGTTATATACGGATGGGGGTTACTCAGTTAAATGTGCTCGTATTGGCATGCGATTCAAAACAGGCTCCTAACAAAACGTCAACTAGCAGCGAGGGATATCGACATTCCTTTAATCTTATGTATGTCTTGTATGTCAGATGTCGAAGATGTTCACCATGTGATCTTCGAGTGTGATGTAGCAGTTGAAGTTTGGAATAAGGTGGCTACTTAGCTTGATCTCCAGATTACAGCTATGGATGATATCCAATGTTGTTAAACTGGGTGAAGACTTCTCTTTCATATTCAAAGAAAATAAAGGTTCTAGATAGTATTTTGAAAGGCTCAAGGGGCACTAAGGCGCAAAGGGGTTATGGAGCCTTGAGGCGAGGCGCCGATCAAGGCGCAGGCTTCATGAATATGAGGCGCAGTGAATTGAATCAAGTTTTAAAAGTTTTGTGCGACAATTTATGTATTAATGATGATTTAAATAACACTAAAATACTTAAATTATCGAAACAAATATCAATTCAAAATCAAAATATCAACCAATATATAAAGATGATGGCATGATCACATTTCATTATCTCATGATTCAAATTGAATGAGAGGTCTCTATGTATAAACACTTGAAGTGAAGGATAAAATTCTCAAATTGTCTGATTTAGTTAGTTTCTAGGTTAGGTTTCACTAACACATGAGGTCGATGAATGTTAAATTTGAAAACAAAACTTCACAACTTGTCACATCTCCTAGGCGCGCCTAGGCGCAAGGCTCTAAAGCCCAAGGTGTCGCGCCTTTTGTGAGCCTTATGCATGTGTGGATCCTCGATCCGAAAAAATCCCTAGAGCTTGAGCCTTGAGCCAAGGCGCGCCTTAGACACGCTTTTTAAAACCATTGTTGTGGATGTGATCATATATACCGCGATATGGATGATCTGGCGCTTTAGAAACAGTATTGTTTTTCAGGATCAAAAAATGAAGTAAAGTCATATTTATGAGTATATAATGTTTTGATTGGTATACGAATAGATGTGGTAAGTGTAACATTGCTTGCACATTGTGGTTACAAAACCCAATGTTGTAATATTTTTCGTGATCTTGTTAGTTTCTTTTTAGCTTTTTAATATATTTTTTCGTTCAAAAAAAATTAAAACATACTAAGGAAACGTGAAATATTAATTTGGAACGGAGAGTATATTGATAATACTAGGATAGCACGACACCATTTGAATATTAGACCACATACAGCACACGACTTTCGGCCCATTATAATTAAATGGGCTTAGAGAAACCGAATTGAGCTTTCATTTTATAATGTTTAAACGGGCTTCCTCGTTACTTTAAATGAGAATTCAATGAGGCCCAATTAAGATTTAAAAGGGTATTACTAAATAATTATGAAATATTTTTTAAAATAAATAATAATTAAACGTTTGAGTATAATTTAAGCTACGTTTGCATAAAGACTAACAACAAAATACAACTTAAACAAACTTGCTTGAGCCACATATTCTATTGCAAGCTGCAAATGAAAAGAGAAAAGAAATAGCAAAAAATTCTAACAATTTTAGACAATTCATATGTTATGATATTCAATTGTCTATAATCATGGAGACAAAGTTGATGGTATTATTTTGCATTCACACTATCGAAAATGATTAAGATGCTTAAAAATATGACTAAACTTGTGTCCAAATCAACATGTTTATAATTTATTAGTTTTTAAAAAAGTATGTACCTCTGCTAGCACATAAAATTAGACATACATTTAAGCATATCAGTTAAACATATCAATCAGTGCTCTTCACACAATATTGTTATATCCTCCATTAATAATGGATTTGTTAAACAACTAAATAATTTTAGTAAAGTGTAGGTGAACTTTGCTAATGACATATGAAGACTAGTAACAAAGTAACAATCCCACACTTGATGTCAAGTCATTAATGTCAGGCTATAAAAAAAATTGCCAACAAAGTGGCAACAACAAGCACAACCAACAATATTACGAAATCGTGATTTTACCAACAATCTAGATGTCGATGGATGAAAACAACTCTTGCAAGTTGGTACAAATATGTGATACAGGATCATGACAACAAACCATATGCCTAGATGCAATGTCAATCTTTATGCATTTTAATACCGATATTAATAGGACTTTATTGGTATGATTTGGTAACGTTGGCCCCTACCAACTGAGTCCAAGTCCAGTGAACCTTCATAATAATATATTAGTTAAATAAATAAGTAATGTTTTATAAGTAGCCATATGGGCAAACACACAACATATTTTATAATATTTAATATTGAAAATGAATCCTCTTTGTCTAAAAGAATGATTCTATGATTACTTTTCATTTCTAAGATAATTTTGAATAATTAGTATAAAGTTGTTAAACTTTGTGTGCCTCAAATGAAGGTTAGTAATGATAACATGACTAAGGATCAAATGAGAAATAAAATTAAAATGAGAAAGGTGAGAAGATCACAACCGTACATTTCAGATGCATCTACAAACATAGATGCATCTCCTTTTAAATTTCTTCACCTTATTTAAAATGTGTGACTCAAATTTTTCTCATTATTCTCATTTCAAATTTTCTTCTCACTAGATCTCTTCCCATTAACATCGGTAACTTGTAACTATTACACTAAAATATGTTATGCCTCAAGTTTACTAAGGATAACCATCTATATAAGTCATTGTCGTGATTGAGTTATGGTGCATGCTTAGCTTCTCAAGCGTGACCATGATTGGGTTGTAGTGGAGTGGCGTGACCATGATTGGGTTGTAGTGGAGTGGCGTGTGAGAATAGGCTCATCACCCATTAGTCTTTTTCCTATTACGTCCAGCGTGATGTATACTTTAATTGAACAATTGACATAAATATATAATGTTAAAAAAGTCAAGATCATTTCACATTATTATGCTAACTATCCGTAAAGCACAAGTTGAGACACAACTATTATTCGTGAAAGAATAAAGCAAAAGAATATGTATCAAGACTTGACATTGATAATAATTGTTTTAGGTAGATACATTTGACATTGCCCTGATTCTTGAAGATTATAAAGCAATAATTATTCATATCATTATTGTTTGATGGATTATAGCTTTACACTAGTGCTAGGCGTGGAAGGTTCAAAACCGAACCAGACGGATAAAACCGATCAGACCGACAAAAACCTAGCTGACCCGACTGCTTTTCGGTCCAGTTTTGGTTTTTCACGATTTTCAGTTTTAGACCGATGTTCAGCCCTACTTTACACAGTATAACTCACATGCATCTTCTAAACTTTCAAGAACCATATATCAACTCTAGCAAAATGGTAAATGTAAAATCACATTAAATATGTACATTACACAATAATTCACAGAAAACAAAGACATACCACATTTTACATTAAAACTTCAAATACTTATTATACAACACTAGTAACAACACAACAAGATTACATTAAACATTAATCTTCATTAAAAAGGGTACAATTTGAGGTATCAAGAAGATTAACCTGGGAAAACAGGACTCTAAAATCCTATAAAAAACATGGACCATGGTTTAAAAAAAACAACCACAAGGTGTTGTGAAATGACACTAGAAACCAGTGTCATTTACCATAGCCCAAAAACCAGGTTGCACCTTCCTTCATCCTCAAATAGCACTTGACTCGACGCATAATCATAAGACCCGAACCCACCCCTGCCCATTTCTTGAAACACTAAACTAAACTAGACTCAACAGAAAAAGACTCGACCTTGACGGGTTGTGTCTCACTTAAAGCCTTTAGTCGAAAGAATCTCGCTTTTTTGGAAAAAAGACGAGACTAAAAGAGTCACAAGCATGTTGTGACTAGAAAACCGACTAGCGGGCCAAAGATCCACAACAAAACAACCCCGCCACTATGAAACTGATACTTGCATCTTTATTACGAGGGGGTGGGTGATGTAGTTCAATAAAGGATATCGCACCTCCAAAGATTCTCGACAAGTGAATCTACTGAACTCGTACTGATGAGATTGCATTGCTGGATGTTTAGTCCGACTAGGGTTTGACCAAGTTTCTTTAGGAAAGGTGTACTCTTGTTGGAGATCTTGGAGCAACCCGATAATGAAAGGATTTGTAAGTCAATCTGAACACCTTCGGATAGATAAGATAGTCCAACATCGGTGATACCACATCTTGATACATCAAGATCGTTGAGCAACATACAGTTGTCAGCAATTGCAACTAAGCTTTCATCAGTGATCTTTCGTACACCTTCAAGATTTAATACTTTGAGGGTTTGACCGTGAATCTTGGCAAGATCCACTACAACTTTGTTGGTCATGTTTGAGCAGTTGCTTAGGTTGACTTTAACAAGTCCACCCTTGCAGTTTTCAAGAAGCGGGGATAGACCGGAGTCGGTGATTCCAGAAAGCCCACTTAGTTCAACATTTTGAAGTTGTGGACATAAAGTCCCGACAAGCGCCAAACTAGTGTCTCCAAACCCGATGCAGTCTTTGATGGTCAAAGATCGAAGAGATACACACTCGGTCAAATCGGATGATTCTTGGACTAAATCTTTAATTCCCATACATTTCACGATAGTCAAAGACTTCAACTTTGACTTAATAAGAGCTCCCAAGATCCCATTTTGACTGATCCGGTTACATTCCTCTAATTGCAATGATTCGAGAGACTTGGCAGCTTCAGCAAAAGAGACCAACCCTTTATCGGATACAAAGCAACATTTTTTTAACAACATCTGTTTCAAGAAACTGCAACCATTTCCGATCGCTTCAAGGCTCAGATCAGTGATCCCGTAACACGAAATTACAGTCAAGGAAGTTAAAGATTGAAGACCTTTCGCGTTACCCATCGCCCAAAACCCTTTTTGAGTAGGAATTTGAAGACCAATAAGAGAAAGATTGGTAATCGACTTCCCA
Organism: Chrysanthemum seticuspe; assembly: GCA_019973895.1. Taxonomy (NCBI): domain Eukaryota; kingdom Viridiplantae; phylum Streptophyta; class Magnoliopsida; order Asterales; family Asteraceae; genus Chrysanthemum; species Chrysanthemum seticuspe. Next base: position 315,665,948 of record BPTQ01000005.1, read on the forward strand.
TAATGCCCGATCACTGCAAGTGAAAAGTCGGTAATGTTTAAAGATTGAAACTTAACTTTCTTTAAAGCCAAAGTAGGTGATGACAAGAGAGTAGCGACTCCTTGATCACCAATACTCGGGCAGTCTTTAATGGTAATAGATTGTAGATTCGGGCAGCTTCGGGCAATAGCTTGGAGACTCTCGTTGCCAATATTTTTGCAAGACTCGAGGGTCAAAGATGACAAATTTTGGCATTTTTCAGCAATCGCTGCAATACCCTTGTTGGAAACCGAAGGGCAATGAGAAAGATCAAGCTTTTCTAACAAATGGCATTCTTTTGAGATCTCGATCAAAGCTTCATCGCCAATTGAAGGAACGTTCCATAAAGAAAGAACCTTTAACGAAGGGCAGCCACGTGCAATCGCTGTAAAACCTAGCTTGGTAACTTTGTTACTACCCCTGACCAAAAGCTTGCCCAAACCACCACGAGCAGACGTCCCGACTGCAATAGCTGCAAGTCTATTATCGGTTGCTTTCTTTCCTTCTACAGATCTTGTAAGAAACCCATCGTTTTCTTGTGATGTCATCTCAACATCACTAGATGATTCTTGAATGATTTCCGAGTTTCTAACATTACTTAAAACCGTGAGCCAACGGTTTGAGACACAAGCCGCAGCACTCCTGGCCTGACCACCAGGTAAACGTCTGAAGATCTCATATAGACATTCATCTGGAAGGGTTTCGATCGATGGCTTCTTTTCCTCTTCAAGGAAGAGGAAATACGAATCACTGATTCGTTGTCGTTTGCAAGGTGGACCGTAAACTGATAGAAAACAACTCGAATCATTTGAGCAGAGTGATCTTCTGGTATGATAATCATCATCACCTATTAATTTGATAACAAGACTATTAGTAAACATTTTTTTGCCCAAATCCAACAAACTTAAACACTAAATGCCAATTTTTTATGCATCAAACATCATATTCTGTGTTTATATTAATATATATACACGTTCCTATAGCATTTTTTACATGATTCATGTATGTACAAAAATTTTTATGCATCATAATCATAATGGAGGCCAAAAATAAAATGTTTTTATGTGTCTTTCCCCTAATAGACTAATAATCTAATTGAACTTGCGGGGTATTGACGAGGTAGAATGTAGACAGATAATACCCCTCCCGTGATATAAACCCGAAAGTAGGGAGACTGCTTCTGAAATATGAAACCAAATATGCCTAAATCATATTCTTTTGAGGCTCTAAAATCTAATTAATGATCTTAACCTTAAGTATAATCTCATTTTATATACTTCTCCCCTAAATATATAATTAACCTTAAAAAATCTATGTCCATTACATCAATCTTTATACATAAACTAAAAAGTATCAAGTTCTAGCTATAGGGATCATGGCAATAATCAAGAAATCCTAATAATCAACTATGCCTAAACTAACAAAAACATAGAAATAAAAAAGATAGCAAAAGTACCTCTGTAATTAACTAAAGCAGGCATCTTTATAACTTCTGGTAACAACCCACAAAAACAACACAGCTTGATAACTAAAAAAAACTTGTTTGCATGCACAAAAGAAACCCTCTACAACAATGTAGCAGGGAAAAAAAAGACTTAAAAGATTTTGGTATTTTGATGATATGAAATGAAATGAAATGTTATTGTTTATAGTGGTTGTTTATATATATATATAGGATGAATATTTTTATATATGCCAAAGGGGATGAATGTGCATGATGCTGATGTGTTATATTTTTATAAGTCTTTAGATACATCAAACACACCTCCCCTTTGTAACTGCACAGTCATACATTCATTGAATCTGTTTTTTAATGTTTCCACCGGTTGTTCCGGTTAAAGCTGTGGGAATGTACACTTGTAATGGTATGGTTTGGTCTACGTGGCGTTTATTTGGACACCTAAGGTGGCTGATTCCGTACTAAAACTGATCGGGTGCATTTAAAAAAAATAGTATGACAATGCTTATATTTTTTGAACAATATATTTTACAAAATCGAAAAAGTTTGTGTCTCGTGAGACCTCGAGGCCTATTCTGGTTTCGTCCCTAATGTGTCGGTAAATATGAGCATCTATAGTAAGGTCCTTAAAGACTATTAACAAGGTCTTAAACCATGTATTATTTAGTTGTACATTTAACTGAAGAATTCTTAACTACTCTGCTCGCAGTAGTCCATAAAACTAGTTTTGTCATTTAAAACGATATTTTATGAACTCAGCATCTTTTCATGTCACGATTAATGTGATATTTGCTTAAGGTGTTAGAGCTATTTCTTAAAAGCATTTAAGATGTTATCTAAATTCAACTTTTAACATCTAATACTTCAAAACATTTTAAAATTTTCCACCAAACACAACTAAAATGTTTGTGTAGTGCATGAATGTATCCACATTTTTATATCGGTAGGTATAGGTGAGTAAATGGAACGTAACAAGTGTGCATTAACCTTTTGGTTACTTTATACTTGTAGTTTTGAATTAAATGTTGTATGATGCATCATGCATGTATGTAACCAAGAGTTATTAATGGTAGATAATTAATGGCATTATTTCAACTTAATAGAGGTGTGTTTAAATGTAGGTTTAGCACAATGTTAGCATGTGAGAGTTGAATTCCAAAAAAAATGTGTAGATTGGCGGGAACACCCTGACTTCGGGTGTCTTTTGGCACCAGCCATTGTTCACTCCATAAGAAATAGTTCTGACAACTCTCCTAGCCTAGTTGGGCACCAACTGGAGTGAGCACGAGCCAAGACTCGAACCCCTAAGCTTTTATTCCATAAAGTCTCTCCAGTGTGCCCATAGATTTTGCGGAGGTGAATACCTATATGAAGCAAATGCCAAGAATGTGACTTGAACGTGTGTCAATTGACTAAAGTAAAAATACTCCAACCATTGGACTAATGCTCCATTGGTTGTGAGAGTTGAATTAAGATAAAATGAGAAAAAAATTATATTGAGAAGGTTATTAGAAATCTTAATCACATATTTCAGATTCATTTAAAAGAAATTAGATGCATTTCCGCTTAAATTTCGATTTCCTATTTAAAATGTTTGATCAGAAATTATTTTTATTCTTTTTATTTTTTAATTTTCTTCTTACCGGATCTTTTTTCGATTAGAGTTTACAATTATTTTTCAAATATATATTTATCTGTAGCAATGTTAACAACTAATAACGTTGATAGATTCACTCATTTTGTTTCGATAAACTTTTACTTATAAGCTATAACTAATACTTTACGAGGTCTCAATCACAACTCGAACCCACAAACGTATTATTAACAGATCATTTACATAGTAGCGGGATATGACCGCAAACTTTGTACGGAGAAAATAACGACCTTGTTCTTATTATCATGTTGTCGTAGTCACATAATATCGTTATCAAACACTGCATCTAGAAAAAAGTATGTTCCTACTATATGGACATAAAAAACAAATTATTAACCGATGATAATGTGCTGATTGTATATCAGACCACAAATTGTTTACGTTTGAACAGGACAATTTGATAACTATCTACATTACATTACATTGGGTTTATTCAATGTCCTGGACTCCTAGTCACACTTTACGCGTTAGAAAACGTAACTTGTGAAGAAATACTAGTTGTTAATGGTCCAAATTAAATATATTGCACATAGATTTTTCTTTTTTCTTTTATTTTTTTTTTCGACCAATTTTTACAACATACATCGTTTATCTCAATTATATATCACATGTATTTGCACATCGATTTTGCTATACCTCCTTTCTAAAAATTATATATATGATAATAGTTCATGTTTTTTTTTTTTTTTTTTTTTTTGATGTCTCAATTTAATTGTCCAGTATTAAATATAGATAAAAAAAATTTGATCAAGTTTATCATATTACCCTTCATTGAAATTAATATTACAAATTTTAAAGAAGACGCTAATCAATTAGTTAAGAGTAAAATTGTCATTCTGACTAAAGTAAGAGAGAGAAATCAGTAATTTTAAGACGAAGAGAGTATAAAATATGACATTTTTTTTTATAAGATTGTGCTATAAAAAGGAAAAAATAAGATAAACATTACCAAAATAATCTATATACTTGTTTATACCTAAGAAAATGTTTACATAGAGAATCTATAAGTGTTATGATGTGAGGACCATATTTGTCTTGAAACGTTTTCATTACTTCATTTGATTTACGAAAATTGCACCAATCTTTGCTTCAAAGGTTTCATTTGATTATGACATATGTTTTCTTAAAATTTTGAAGTCGCATTTACTTAATTATACATATATTCATCATTGTGAAAAACTGAAAATCCATGATGTTTATATTTGCCGATAATGTTTCTGACTCTAAAGCTAATATTTGTTAGCTACTTGTTTATGCATAGATAATACTATGTGTTCCTGCAAGTGACGTCCAGCTCAGTTGGATTGATGCATCCGGTTATAGTCTCTATGTGTGGGAGGTCAGAAGTTGGACTCCTGCTATTCCCCATGTGGGGGATTTTCCATGAATTGGCAGCCGGGTTCGAATCCCAGTACGATGCCTTTTAATTGGAAACTGAATGGTTAGGCTGGGGGTTGTTATTCTCTTCGTGAGATGATTCGAACTCGGGTCGAGAGACTTGGTGCCTTGGTGGCACGCAAGATACTCCACTGCACCAAACTACCGTTTAAAAAAATACTATGTGCCTAAGAATATTACCGAGTAAATTATTTTAAAGGTGTTTGTTTGGTAAATTTAGTTGTTAGTTAGAGTCGGAGCTAAAACTTATAACTTAAAGAAGCTTAAACCGGAGCTTTAATTAATTCAAGCTTTTATTATTGAACATGTTTGGCGAAACATATAAAATCAAAGCTTATGTAAAATGACATAGCTAGGGTGGTTTCCAACAAGAAATATTAGTTTGTTTTCTTTGAGAAAATTGTGTATATATATTTTTAAAGGCTCAAAATTACGTATATATCTAACTTAAATTTATAATTGCATATATATCTTCTCAAACGCTCAAAAGTTGCATATACATTCAACTTGAACTTATACTTGCATATATATATTTCTTAAAACCTTAAATATATGTCATATATATATATATATATCCAAATAACTATATAATGTAAATTTACAACTGTAAAATACATGAAAACTATAATCATAATATATATATATATATATATATACTAGTATTCGAAGCCCGCCCAATGGGCGGGCATGTTTTATAATTATTTGTTTGTTATTTTTTGTTAACTTAAATACATTTTTAAAAATTGTCAAACAATATTATAAGACAATTGTTTCTTTGTTTTTTGTTTTTGTTTTGTTTTTTTTTTTTTTTTTTTTTTAAGAATTATAAATAATTGTATGGTTTGCGTGGATGGTTAATAACACAACATATATAATTTTTACAACATTATGAATTTTATGTATGTTTGTAAAGTTGTAGATAATGAAAATGTATTAAGGTAATATAACAGTTAACTTAAATTCTAAACAAAGCTTCTTTCTAGACAACATTTGTTGTTGATTTTGCGTATGACCCGTCTTCATCACAACATAAAATCTTTAATCCTTTCTTGCTTTTCACCCTTGATATGGTTACGTATAGTTGCCCGTGAGAAAAAACCGGCCGTTGTAGAAACAATCCTACTTGTGTTAATGTTTGTCCTTGACTTTTGTTAATAGTCAGTGCAAAACACAATGCAATTGGGAATTGTCTACGATTAAATTAAACGGCATCTTATTATCAGAAGGGCTTAAGACCATCCTTGGTATTTTGCAAATTGTACCTACACTTCCGCCTGATATAATCTTGGCTTCTATTATTTAAGGCCGCCCAAGGGCGGGCACGACTTTTGATTTCTTGCTTGTTTAATTCATATTAGCAGGAATGTGAATTGTGGATACATACATTTGATAATCCACCTGAAAATAATTCAAAACATATTAAATAGATTAAACTTTAACAGACAAATTAATGCATGATGAGATTATATGATAGATAAATAAAACTTGTTTGTTAATGCGTTAAACATGAAAATTAGTTGACCGTTATTGATTGTTAAACAATTTGACAAAAACCAATTTATAATTGCAATTTGTTTATGTTTTTTTAATTTTAGTTTAAAATAAGTGGTCCAGGGTGGGCATGACTTTTGATTATCCTTCGAATGTATTGCGAGTAATATATAATTTTCTTGGTTTCAATTTTAGTAATTTGCATTTTTAAAGTGTCGATGAAATATCGATAACTATAACCTAGTATAATTCATCTAAGGTGCTCATAGATTGGTTGAATACAGATGGTTGTTAACCATAGTCTTGCAGGCTATAAAGAGCAAACCCAATAGCAGATAAGTAAATAATTGATGTTCATCGTAAAGACTTATATCTGGAATGGAGGTCGAATCAACTTATATAATTTCTACTCAGTGTAATACACACGGACTTATGTATGTCAAAACTATGTAGATATAAAGAGTGAGGGTGAATAAGGGTGAGTTCTTTGGTTGATACATAACAAAAAATGCTCATTCTTATAAAGCAATGCCTCTTTAAACTCATAATTGGATATGTAAACCGATTCATGTCGTAAACAATCCGAAAGCACAAATAAAAGTTCTACCTTTGTTTGTTATCTTCAATTTCTAAGAGGCTAAAAAGTGTTGCAACAGAGTTTTCTTTGGCCTCGGAGCTTCCTGTTTCATCAAGAACATGAATCAGATGTTCATTTGCATCTGCGTTTTTGCAATGGTGTTTTTGTTGATATCGTTTATCAATAAGTTCAAAATGGCAGTGACGACATTTTCTTGGACTTTTTCATCACTTGAACGAAGTAGGCCAATTAGTAAGCTGATGGCCCTAATGTTTGCTAAAATGATACGGTTATCCATATTATGCATGGCAAGTAACCTGAGCTTCCTTGTAGCATAGCATAAACTGGGTGAGGGATAAAAACATAGATCTTAATAGCATTACTTATGTGTGTCGAGCTATAGACTATATAATAAATTATGAGCCACATATACCATATTTAATTACCTTCTTTGATGTGAGCATTTGAACCAAGTTCACGACCCACCATGACAATACTTTCTTCCATAATTTTGAGCATTCTAAATTCTGCAGATAAAATAACAGAATATTTACATTACCGGGTCGCGAACAGCAACGACGTTTGTCTTGTACAAATGGAGCTGCTATTTGTGGTGTTGTAGCTGTAAAAAAAATCATAAAAAGGTAAAACTATTTGAGCATAAATGCACCAGCACAATGAAGAATGATAATAGTATTGAATGTAAACGTACGTAAAGTATTACATTAATTGCTGATATTTTGAGCCGCAACAGTTATAGCAGCTACGGTACCGATTGCTAAGGCACATAGAGGGATATAGTTACTATGATTTTTAACATGAGTTTCATACAAATATTTACGACACATGTGTCTTTTGATTCTTAATCTTATGATTCTTGATATGTCCTGACCTTTCATTTATAAAAAAAAAGTAATTGTTTTGAATTAAACAACGTCAATCTATGAAAACATTGTTAGAAATTCTGTTCACATACGGGATTACAACCTTTCTCCAAGGGCGTAACTGCCATTTTAAAACTTGACACGAAAATTTGTCTCACCTTTGCATGATCATCAGGGAATACACTTTCTTTCTCTGCTGCTAACTGAATAATGTAAGGGAAAATGGTATTATAGCATGAGTAAAATTTCACAGTTAATGAAACATAATAAATACAGTAACACTAAAAAAAATAAATGCAACTTACTTGATGGATGAGCTTGTAGATTCCTTCAAAGTTCAAAGATGGTTTTTTGGTTTTTGCAGGCAAGATATAAAAGGAAGTGAAGAACTGAAGATGGAGGCAATCAATTCAAATTCAGAGCAATGTTGGTATAATCTGAGGGTGCGCTTGGTTCAAAATGGGGAATGGAAAAGGGAAAGGTAATGGGAATGCAAAGGGAATGCAAAGGAATAGAATGGAGATTATCATTATCTTTGATAGTGCTTGGCATGAGAAAAATACATTAACCTCCAAAATGGTGGTGGTGGTGGTGGTTAGTGGTGGTGGTGGTCGTTGCTTTTGGTGGTGGTGATGGCTGGTGGTGGTGGTGGTGGTGGCTGCTGGTGGTGGTGATGGCTGGTGGTGTTGGTGGTTGCTAGTGGTGGTGGCTGCTAATGGTGGTGGCTGGTGATGGTGGCTGCTGGTGGTGGTGATGGTGGCTGCTGGTGGTGGTGGTGGCTGCTAATGGTGGTGGCTGGTGGTGGTGGTGACTGTTGGTGGTGGTGATGGCTGGTGGTGGTGGTGGCTGGTGGTGGTAGTGGTGGCTGCTAATGGTGGTGGCTGGTGGTGGTGGTGGTGATGGCTAGTGGTGGTGGCTGGTGGTGGTGGCTACTGCTTGCTGTGGCTGTTACTGGTGGTGGTGGGTAATCATTACCATACCTCCCAATTTACTGGGTAATGCCCCATTACCCAATACTAAACAATGATTGCATTCCCTAGTTCTAACCAAGCATGTTTAATTATTACCTTTGCCATTCCCCACCCCCCCCCCCCCCCCCCCCCATTACCCCCAACCAAGCACCCCCTGAGTTTATTGTTCATTGCTTGGATTAAAAGCTAAGAGGAGATGATTCCCCATGCATGCATGTGTCTATATGACAGCTTAACTTGAGGTCAAAGATAAGAAAAATAAATTGAATTTTTTTAATATATCAAATCAGTTAGAAAACGCATAGAAAATTATTGAGAATCTTACAAATTTATAGCATGGATAAAAAACTATTGAAAATTATTGAGAATCTTACAAATTATTGAGATTACTTGAGGAATTTTCTTTTGCTTACTCTTATTTTGGTGCTTATCAAAGGATAAATTCCTATCATTCATCTAGTTTGATCTAATGGTGGGGATTAACCTAAGATTTAATGGATAAACCTAAGTCCATGTTTTTTTATTGTCTTTTTGTCTTTTTTTTTTTCTTCACTTTTATTTTGTCTTTTTATTTTTCTTCACTTTTTTTTTTTCTTTTTTTTGGTTAGGAATTGGAAATTCCATGTTAAAGTGTCAGTCACCCCAATTATGGTCTAGCATAAGTTAGCTCGTAGACATGTCGTTTGTTACGTTATTTAGTAGTTAATTAGTTAGTCAGTAGCGTAGAATAGTTTAGAGTAACACCGTGGAGGAAGGACGGGTCTTTACCCACTGTATGCCTGATCCACAGTCCGTCAGGAGGACGTTTGCTTTGTAACTATAAATACCCCTTCCATCCATGGAAGGGGTGGTGCTTCATTAATCTAACTTTTCATTTTTGTTAAGCAACTCTCTACCAAGAACACCCATCTCTTATCTTTCTCTCTCTAAATGGCTAACATGTATTTCCATCATCCAAGACCACCCGAATCATCAAACAACATAATATTTACGATCCTACAAATGGTATCAAGAGCCATGGTTATTGTGTTTTGATGATTTATTGTGGTTTTGTACCGTGTTTAAGCTGTTTTTGTACTAGTTTTATTGGCTGGAAAATTTGTTTTCCTATCTTTGTGGCAAAACAGTTTCTACATATTATTTGTATCCTTGTTTTGGTCAAGAAAGTCGTATGGTCTTTTTATCTTGTCATATCTGTGTTGTGTCATACTGTTGTCCAAACAGATTCATGTCAACAATATTATCATTTACAGATTTTTTGTACCAAACCGTGAGTTATATGTGGTCAAACTTGATCAAACTGGGCAAAATGAAACATATCTTTATGCTGTTTTTCTGGGTTTTGTATGAAGATGGTCGTAAAATGGTCGGAATACTCGCCGGAGCAAAAAGTCAAAAGCGACTTGTCTTGACAAGTTGTCCAGATTCATTGTATTCAAAGCGAGTTGACTATTGAGTCAACTGTCGTAGCGACTTGTCGTAGCGACTTGTGACAAGAAGCCTTGTGACAAATTGCAACTTAACAGAAAAATGAAGAAGAAGAAGAATGACAAGCATACCATGACTCAACAACTTTACCAAATACCATCGACCCCATCACGACCTCAGTTTATCATACCATCATCAGTCCACGAAGGTCTTAAATCGAAAAGGAGAAGACTCGAAACAATAACATCAGATCCAACACAATTAATCCAACTCCATCAACATATCCCAAACCTATCTCGTCCTCCATCACCTACATCTATACTAGACTCATGACTCAAACTTTAAAAGGAATTAAATTAAAAACGATCTCAGCTTAATTTTTTCGTGTAATACGTGTGTTTATCAGAACCTTTGAAGGACCTTAAACACGAAAAAAATTACATCATAGATCCTATTGAAGCTTTAATTCTAATTAATATCCAAAGCTGAGTTCGAAAAAGATTTATAACAAGTATGTTAAAATCGTTTTCGTGTTTCGTTATACAACACAAGACCAATACAAAAACGAAAATCACAGCATTCATAACCTGCCCGAGACCTTAGACAAGATCTTGAAGAGTCAATTACTTTGGTTCTTCATCCATGCATGTCAAAAAGATGGGTGTTTGTTGTATGTTCGTTCATGTGGATGTGAAGACTGAGATTCGTTTTGATTTTGATTTGCGTTTTACTTGTGAATGGATATGAGATGAAGGAGTGATTGTTAAGATTCGTTCTAATTTTTTTCCTTCAGATCTGTTTGGAGATAAAAGGTTAGGAAGGGGGCGGATGGATTTGTGAGGAGCGTATAATGTTTTTTAGGTTTAGGTATTACTATGTTTTAGGGATTAAGTGAGTAAACGCTACTCTTTATAACCTGTTACTTAAAATTACATGGGCCATTGGAGCGGGCACTCAATTTGTGAATGGATCAGGCCGTGTCATACTATATCGTGGACTGATTTGGACTGGGCCCGGAGACTATATCTTATGGAGCGTGAATGTTTAGGCCATTCCTTCACAAACTCATGGATTGGACTTTGTTGGGTGCAGTGTGTCATATACTATTTTTTAGACATATATAAGTAATGGTCAAGAGCGGTATTTTTGGTATGGTATAATTTTCACGGAGGATACAAAATTCACGGCTTGAGCGAAAAAAGTGAAAAATGACTACGGGGTTTTTACGGTATTATTGACGCGAAATGCTCTCCTATATGTGGTCATTACTATTGGTCGATGAATCAATGGATGTTCAATTTCAGCAATTCCCATAGGATATTCGACGTCACAAAATATCAATGATACTTCACAGTCTAAGCAAAATCTTTCTAAGAATCGTCAGCGTCAGTCGTGATTTTTCAAGATGTTTGCTTATGACAAGAACTTCTCATGCAAATGGTCGTACATGTTATGATGCTTCCGAAAGTTCGAAACCATCATGGGGGAGAAACGTGTACTTTGATGTGTTACGGTCAACCTCCAGGGGAAAGTAGTGTATACTACTCTACTTAGTACGGTTTGTGAAGTTGTCTACATTCGGGTAAAGAATTGTTGTTAAAACCGCTGCATGTTCCCCTAAAACAGATATTCACCGAAACCAAAGTTTTCATAACACATTCAAGCTGACATTGTTTACTGTTTTGTCTTGATTTTGTAAAATCCCGTGAAAGAATCTATTTCTCGGTTTAAATCATAGACTTGTAAAATCCCGTGACAATGGAAACATCCTGGTAAAAGTAATGTGCATTTCCGGATCTATCTTGCGGTTTATTATTGGTTTTGTAAAATCCCGCGAAAGAAACTATTTCTTAGTTTAGACCGAGAAATAGATTCTTTCACGGGATTTTACAAAATCAAGACAAAACAGTAAACAATGTCAGCTTGAATGTGTTATGAAAACTTTGGTTTCGGTGAATATCTGTTTTAGGGGAACATGCAGCGGTTTTAACAACAATTCTTGTAAAATCCCGTGACAATGGAAACATCCTGGTAAAAGTAATGTGCATTTCCGGATCTATCTTGCGGTTTATTATTGGTTTTGTAAAATCCCGCGAAAGAAACTATTTCTTAGTTTAGACCATAGAATTGTAAAATCCAGTGATGATGGAACCATCCTGGAGATAGGAAAGTGTATTTCGGGATATTTTCTGATGCTGGTGCAACGGTTTCTACTTCGAAGAAGGGATAAAAGGGTGTACTTCATGAATTGGATGTGTGTCATGGCAGTTTGGTTATTACATGGTTTTACGGGGTTATGTGCTTTTAACCATGGTCGGGATGAAACCATTATCAGAGTTCACTTAAAACGTAAAAGAAGGCTAGATTTGAGCTTTTAACCAGAAGATGTGACAACCGGGTTAATTCACTATTATTTATTTGAGGTTGAAGTGAAATATCACGGGCGAGTGTACTTAGTATCTGAAGGTATCAGGGATGGTTGGATGAAGATTCTTCAAGATCCTTGTTCGAGCTTATTATCAAAAACAAAGACTTGGAAATCTAGTTATTGTTGGGTGACTTTTCATTTTCTTTTACCACTTGGAGGAATTAGGCTCTTACCACCATAAAATAACTATCACTTTAAGGAGTTACGTTGTAGTGCTCAGTGTCACATTCAATTGTGGATTTTCAAGAGGTGATGTACGTCTTATACTTGATGGTTGGTTGGATGAAGAGTATAGATTACTTAGAGATTCAATGGAGGATGAAGTCTCGGCACCGCTCTTTGTTTCATATGTGCAAGTTTAAGTCACGAGTTCGGGTTAGTTTACTACAAAGTCAAATTCATCATATTGGGTTTTCTCCATCTGCTATCACGACAAAGAGCCTACTGAATGATAATGGGGTGATTACAAGTTTTGTCAAGAGTAGATGAAAAGAGAGAGAGATTATGACGTTTGAACACAACAGTTCAAGCCTCATACTCTAAAGAAAAGAAAAGTGTACGCTTCAGTGCGCTTTATCTTCTGAAGAAGAGAAATCTTCTCACTTATGACCATTCTCATCAACATGCTTCATGCTTTTCCATGCGCTTTCAATTATCAAGTGAACCGGACTACCGTTGGTTGTTTTCTCATTCCACTTGCTCAATCATAATGATGATGGCGACATCATGTGCTAAATTTTGCGGGGGAGAAGTGTGAATAGAGTACTTTTGGATGATATTCACTTACTTAATCAAGAATGGCATCTCCGTATGCAATTCTTGAGGGGGAGAAGAAGTGTGATAATACTGCATGGTTGATTGATATCTGAGAATAAATGGTCATACGGCTCCTAACTATTGGAAGAACCGAGCTTCTTCTTGTCGGGTCATCTTCATCATGTCTTTGATAGAGAAGATCACCACTGATGGTGTATAAGTTTGTACCACGTGTTCCTCTTAAAATTTCCACACCATCAAGTTCTCTATCAAAGCAAGAGTGTTTTCTGAAGGCCACCTCTAGATCGGAATCACAGAATTGACCAACAGAAAACAGATTATGACTAACATATTAACGAAGCAAGAGTATTTCTTCTAAGAGCCGTTGGTTGACATCTTCACATGGGTTGATGAGTTTAACGACAAAGTGCTTCCAGTTGCGGGGTTGATTTCCTTGATGAACATCTTTCTGTTCTTGTTTGATTGGGAGGGATTTGATTTAAAAGGGATTTGCTATATACAAGTTAACGGGAATGCATGTGGTGAGAAGAAGATGTTAACTTTCTATTCCCCAAAAGGACAATCTTGAAGAAGGTCGAGTCTACAGTCGGTTCTACATTTTCTGCTATATGTTAGAAGACTAAAGACGAGTTGCATTTGATTATCCAAAGACTTCTTCTTAATTTGGGCATTTATCAAACAGATTGTCGGTTTAGGGGAGAGCACTAATTGGGGGTGAAATGTCTGATTTAATCCCCAATTAGACTTGCTCGTTCTGTTCTTCAGCAAGTTGATTCTCACAAGATTTCTAATGTTCTTCTCAACAAATTTCTAGTATACGGGCTTACAATGTGTTGCTGATTCTGAAGTATCAAAACTAGCAAGGGGGAAGGAGACACACAACTAAACGCGAGTAAACTTGATGAACTTAATACTTCTAAGTGATTGAAGATATCCCGGGAAGACAAATGTCATTACCGTAGAGAATCTCAATGTTTGACTCATGGCGTTTAGTGTTCTTATTCCAACTATGTGGGGGAAGAGATGGAAGAGTTAGTTTAAGTACACAAATGTGTGATGATTTCGATGTTATTGCAATCATCAGGGGAGAGAAATTGTGTACATTGGGGATGCTCATCTGTTTCACTTGAGTGCTTAATCAGTGATTCAGAGATATAATCACTTATTCCGGAGTTGACATCCGGAGAGATAGTCATCCGCAGAGATAATCAGTGATTCGGCCTGCTTCTTCAAGTGTTATCGGTTATTCTTTCTTTGGGCATTTGGGTACTTTGGATTCTTGAGCTTCATACACTTTCTTTAGGGGAGAGAAAAGTATACTTTGGGGTTATTCTTTGGATATCGGACTTAATCTGCTACTTCGATGTTATAAGTTTCTTTGTCTTTGGGTATATGTGTATTCGGGTTCCTGAGATTTTGCCAAGAGGCTGACTGCATCAATTCAACTACTTGATGGAATTGTTCTCTTTACACCTTTTGGAATGGTTTGCTTCTGACTTCAGTGATAATGAAACATGAGAAGAAATTTAAAGAATGGGATGATACGTTGAGGTTCTTGTTGATGATATAACCCCGAACGAAGAATCTCGACTATCGTTCTTAAAAGGAGCAGCGGGATTTATGATAATGGTGTGCTTCTTTGTGCACCTGGCTAAAGCAAGCTTGAAATAGAGCTTCGAATCTGCTCAACATAAGGATTTTCGGTTTGGGTGGAAGCTGCCAAAGTCTCTCTTTCTCAAAGGCTCGGGTTCTATCTTCTATTCTGGAGCCTCAGAAGCTTTGGTGGTGGAAGTTTAAGAGATGACGAATTCTATCTTCTACGACGTGCTGTTCGATATCCTTATCTCGGTACTCGTATCATCATCTTCTTAAACTATATCATCTACTCTATCTTTGTATATATTTATCAAAAAGAAAATACAAAAATATAAAACCAGCAAAACAAAATAGAAAATTATAAAACCAACAAAAATCCATAAAAATCAAAAATTTTAAAAAATACCAAAAATATGTTTTATCAAGACATGTCTTCTGGTATCGATAACATCTGCGGTCTTAGAAATGTCATTCAACAATGGCACGGGACCATAGATGAAGTTCGAGCAGAAGGTGTAAATATTCTTTTCAAAACATGTCTCAAAATATGGCTTACAGTTACTTCAGACAGTAACCCGTGCTTAAATAATGGTTTGCTATTATTTCAGATAGCAACCCGCTCTTAAAGAAAGGAAAGTGTTGCGCTAAACAAATTTTCAAATATTTCGTGCACTTATCCTAAAAACAAAAATGAGGAAAGTATGTCGAAGGACTGCTGTTCCTACTCATATATTTTTCCGTCCAAAATTCTTCAGAAAAATATTTGTTTTAACTTAATGGTGGTAAATGAGTTGCCTTAAAATCAATCAGTATCGGAGTTTTCATAAATTTGCAAACTCAATCAATGACTTCCGCGCTTTTAATCTTTTCATAAAATGAGTCATTAATTGAGGGGGAGAATGTTTTTCAAATTTATATCATCTATCGGACTTTCTTAATTATCCTAAATACTTAACTGAAAAATGATGTTAACCTATGTTGAAGGACTAGGTGCCTAGGATATGATTGTTAGGATTAGATGATCAGAGTTTGATACACATATTATTCTCGTGCCTTATATGATCTGATTGATATATTGAATTGACTTTTATTAGTCGATTGTTGTTTGGGTGTTGTCGACCACCATATATGTCTATCTGTGTTCACTAACATATGCAGATAACATGGTTTAAAAGAATGTTCCTGATCCGGATCTCTCAATAGAAAATGATTGGATGACGAAAGGAAAGGGCAACTATATCTTGGATCGACAAATGAAGAAACGGAGCTTAATTTAACTTTTATGGAGAGTTGGCATGAAATGCAACGTAAGAGGTCTCACTGCATCAGCAGATGGTTTTCTTCATCATCAAATGAAGAAACGGAGCTTAATTAGACTTCTATGAAGAGTTGGCATGACAAATGCAACGTCAGAGGTCTCACTGCATCAGCAGACGGTTTTCTTCCAGGTTTTCTTCCAGCCCTACAGCAACAACAGAAGCTTCTCAACCACCTAACGTATCTTTGTGCAGGATACCATTTTTTTAAACAATTTTTAAATAATATTGTTTTGAAAAAAAATGGAAAAATATTGGTTTTGAAAATAAATTGGACATAATTTTGAAAATCACCGGACTTCATTTTATCAAAACTTAAGTCACTCAATCATCAACTACGGTCATCGATTGAGGGGGAGAGTGATTTAAAATAAAATATTTTCAAACAATATTTCTTCATAAAAGGTCCGTTTGTACAATAATAAGTGGTGATCTAAAGATTTAATGTTATGTCATGGTATGATTTTCTTTAAAACTCAAATATCTTACAAAATGAAATTTTTTCTGTTCTTGTTTGATTATGAAATTGTTGTATTTTACTTAAAGATCTCTTAAAAACTATCATACCTGACACTAACAATCTTTAATGTCTAAAATGGTCCGTATCAATCATTTTTCAAAATTAAATCAAGCCACGTCTTTCCCCAAAATTTTCCAAATGATTTAAATCAATCGGGATCCAAAATCTCAATTGGTTTGAAATTTTTGATCGGTGGAGAGATCGTGATTTAAATCTCATATCGGTTTTAAAGGGTGATTGTTTCAAAAGCACTCCTTCCTTCATGTGCCAAACAATTTTGAAATACATAATGCACATGATTGTGGAGGAGCATTTAACCATAAACCAGAAGAGCTTTTAAATCAGGTACATTTTCTCCCTTTTTTTCTAAACCTTATTAAATCACTTGGGATCCAAAATCTCAAAGAGTTTGATATTTTTTATCGGGGGAGAATTTGTGATTTAATAATGAAATTTGATAAAAGGTGATTATTTTGATTCAAATGTGCATACTACTCTCCAATATGTGCTAAATGCTTTCGAATCTCGAAGCACATATTGAGGGGGAGCATTTCAAAAGAAAATAAACTTTCAAGGTACAATGATTTCTGTGTTTCAACATAAAGTACCTTGATTGATTTTCTAATGGTTTCTTAATGGCTTTTGTGATCGTGGATGTGCTTCAAAAGAACTCTTTTCTCTATGTGATAAAATGACTTTCAAATATCCAACGCACATATTGAGGGGGAGAATTTACCAAGAAAATCAAATGGATTTTTCTATGGAAATTGTGATCAAGAAATTATTTCAATGAACTCTTGCCTCCATGTGCTAAACAATTTCAAAATCATATGAGCACAGGTTGAGGGGGAGCATTTCTAAATGATCAAAACAATTAAGGTACAAAATGTTTTAATATTATATCACAAGTACCTTGATTGTTTTTCCAAATGATCTTTCAATTGGTTTCGAGAAGGAAAGAACAATACCAAAAGACCGACCAATTTACTTTATGCATGGAGTTATAAGGATGGTTAGGTTAGGTAATCGTTCTCACGATCCCTCCAGAGCCGGAGGGATCTACCCAGGGACAATCCACTAGATAGTGTAGAGTCCTTAGGTATGATGAAAAAAGTAGAAAAGTGAGATATGGGAAGAGTGTGGACTGAGATAGAGCTAGAACTGGAATAAACCCAACAAGGTTCTAGTAATGAAGTCTCGGTAAGCACTGAAGGGGTTGAAGAATGAAAAAGAAATGAATGAGAAAAGGGTGAAAAGAAATAGCCCTCCAATAATTCAACCTTAGGGCAGAAACCGGGTTCAATACATATGCTACTGGTGGTTACTAAGGTAACACGGGTATTGAAGACAAGACGTCATGGACCCAGTGATGCACTACACTAAACTTCTCAAGCTACTCAAGTTCCTCTTAAAAGGGCTTGTTTCATTCTCACGGGGAACCGACATTATCTATCAACTTTCTCTTAGAGATGGTTGATATTGAAGAAGGAGACCCTCTCCCTAGTCTCCGGCATAGGAAACCAAATATGCACAATTGAGTCTAGAGTCAAGAGATCATCCACAATATCTCATTAGGACACTAAATTAATGAAGACTTGCTGTTTCACACAATGTGGAAAGTAATAATATATTTTAAGAGTCCTACGCATTATCCTTGTGGTATTGCCAGAACATCCGAGTGATATGTAAAAGTATTCACGATGAAGATGAAAATCCTTCTAGAGCCAACATCAAACAAGCTCTTGGTGGGTGATATGTGAAATCTTTTCTAAAGATCAAGCTTGTGACAACTGGATAGAAACAATAGGGCGATTCATTCGTGAATCAACCTTGGTCCAGGAAATGAATTGACGAATACTTTTGGAAAAACCGTTCAATGTGCAAATCTTCTTTTCTCTAGCACATCGAATGTGTATTCATTTTCAAACACAAAAAGTATCTCTGATTGAAAAAATACTTTTGAAAAAACCGTTCGATGTGCAAATCTTCTTTTCGCTAGCACATCGAATGTGTATTCTTTTTCAAATACAAAAAGTATTTTTGATTGAAAATTGATCTTTCTCATAAAACCTTCGTCGTATTGCAAAACTCTTTCTTCAAGAAATACACGATTGTTTTCAAATCAATTTTTCATCAATCAGTGAATCTCAATTCGCTGGTTCACTCACTCCGTGTTGTCTTCTTTGAGACGTTCCGGTTTGAGAACAGCTAGAACAGCTGCGAAACCCTGTCAAGGAGATTCTTAGGAATCCTACCTGATCACAGGCAGTACTTGTACTGATCAACGGGGAACCGTGGGCCGTGTACCTCAATTCAACGAAAGTGATCAAAGACACTTTCGTGTGTTTTATTGCTAACTGTTGTTTGCAGGTACATTTGGACGGTTGCAGCTGATCAGAATTGAGAAGTCAATCCAAAGCCGCATGCTCACAGATCCACACTTAATTGAAGAAATCATGACTGGTGCATATCTACATAACCTGGTTCTGATATTTTTATACTATGCTTCTGCTACGCTGCTGCAAATATCATGAACCAGTAAAGCTTCCGCTACTCTGATGGAAAGATGTCATGATCCAGAAAGTGTGAGCATGTCGGTCCAAAAGTCACAACATCACATGATGGCAACACAACAAAGGGTGATCCAGAGATTTACTGTGGCTGATGATCTCAATGAAAGCTCGAAGATCATCAAAGATGTGGATCAGTTAAAGGCCTCCACTAAAAGTACAAAACTATGCGGACAATGAAGAATCGCTACTCAAGCACAAAGTATACGGAATTTGAAGAATTGAAGTCTACGAGCTTGGAACTAAAAACAAAGAAAGAATGCTAGGATTCAAAATGTATTTCATGGGGTGACCTCCCTTAGGGGGAGATTGTTAGGAATTGGAAATTCCATGTTAAAGTGTCGGTCACCCCAATTATGGTCTAGCATAAGTTAGCTCGTAGACATGTCGTTTGTTACGTTATTTAGTAGTTAATTAGTTAGTCAGTAGCGTAAAATAATTTAGAGTAACACCGTGGAGGAAGGACGGGTCTTTACCCTTTGTATGCCTGATCCACAGTCCGTCAGGAGGACGTTTGCTTTGTAACTATAAATACCCCTTCCATCCATGGAAAGGGTGGTGCTTCATTAATCTAACTTTTCATTATTGTTAAGCAACTCTCTACCAAGAACACCCATCTCTTATCTTTCTCTCTCTAAATGACTAACATGTATTTCCATCATCCAAGACCATCCGAATCATCAAACAACATAATATTTACGATCCTACATTTTTTTTTTCTAATTCCCGTTTTTATTTATTAACGTTTTTTTTCCACGTTTTTAACTTTTTTTAATTAGCGTTTCTTTTTTCTTCGCTTTCATATGTTTTCGTCCGTTTTCATACATTTTCATATGTTTTCATCTATTTTCGTCCGTTTTCATACGTTTTCGTCCGGTTTCATACGTTTTTGTCCGTCTTCATACGTTTTTGTCTGTTTTCTTACGTTTTCGTCCATTAATCATACGTTTTCGTCCGTTTTCATCCGGTTTCTTTCGTTTTCGTTCATTTTCAGACGTGTTTTTACGCTTTCGTACGTTTTCGTCCGTTTTCATATGTATTTGTCCGTTTTTTTACGTTTTCATCCGTTTTCTTACGTTTTCATATGTTTCGGACTATCACAAGTGATATTTTGTGATATTCAGAATATCATTTTGTGATATTTTGAATATCGCTTGTGATTTTCTGAATATCACTTTGCGATATTCAGAATATCATTTGTGATTTTTTGAATAACTACTAACTACCACACTTTTATTGCTAATTTTTTGTGTATCTCATTCTCATGATGTTCAACTTTTTGGAGAAGAATTTGATATCACTGGTGACATCACAAATATGTCAGCTTCTTCTATTTTGTTGAATCATGTGTGATACCATAGATGATATCACTTGTGATATCATAGATGATATCACATGTGAAATCACTTGTGATATTACAGATGATATCACTTGTGAAATCACCTGTGATATCACGTGTGATATCAAAGGTGATATCACTTGTGATATCATACGTGATATCACCTGTGATGTAACATATGTTTGAGCTTCTTCAGTTTGTCTATGAAGATGTTGTGCTTTGTTTAACCATAGCTTCTTCACTGATCAACAATAGATATTTTCAAATCCCGTTGTAAAACCTATTGAAATACTCACAATGCATCCATTAAATAGACAAATTCAATCATAACTTAAATAATAAACAAAAGTACACTAAATAATTGTGTTTAAAGCAAAATCAACTTGTTTAAGTTGTTTAATCTAAATGTAAACAAATGAAAACGTAAGAAAACAGACGAGTACGTATGAAAGCGTAAAAACACGTCTAAAAACGGATGAAAACGTATGAAAATGAAAGAATGAAAACGAATGAAAACAG
This sequence comes from Chrysanthemum seticuspe, assembly GCA_019973895.1. Classification (NCBI taxonomy): domain Eukaryota; kingdom Viridiplantae; phylum Streptophyta; class Magnoliopsida; order Asterales; family Asteraceae; genus Chrysanthemum; species Chrysanthemum seticuspe. Next base: position 315,686,893 of record BPTQ01000005.1, read on the forward strand.
ACGAAAAAGTATGAAAACGGGCGAAAACGTATGAAAACTGACAAAAAAGAACGAAAACAGATGAAAACAGACGAAAACGTATGAAGGTGAAGAAAAAAACGCGAATTAAAAAAAACGTAAATAAAAAAACGCGAATTTAAAAAAAAAGCGTGAAATTAAAAAAAATAAAATAAAAAACGAATTCAAAAAAAAAAGAAAAAAAACGTGAATTAAATAAAATAAAAAAAAAACGTGAATTTAAAAATAAAAGACAAAAAAAATATTTGAATAAAAAAGAAAGATAAAAAGACAAAAAAAAAAGAAAAAAAAAAAGAAAAAAAAAGAAAAAAAGGACTTAAGTTTATCTTTTAAATCTTAGGTTAATCCTCACTATTAGATCAAACTAGAGAAATACTGAGGATTTGTCCTTTGGTAAACATGAATTTGTTGGTAAGCAAAAATAAAATGCCCCTTTATTACTTTACTTTTCTTTTCTAAAGAAACTAAAAAACATAGTGCACAACGAACCAAACGCCCCTAAGTTTTCTTAAGTAAAAGTTGTTTTTTTGTTTTTGTTTTTTGTTTTTTTTTAAGTAAAGTATATACGACTATTTTGGGTTGCTTTTAAAAGATGCAAAAATATACTAAAAATATAAAGGATGGTGATATATGATCATGACACATGATATACAAATACAAAGAATAATATTGGTGGTTAATAGAGGGTGCATTGAATTTGAAAACTTTAGATTATGCGTAAATGGAACATTTGTTAACCCCATTCATTTATATGTTACCAATACGTCATTCCAATGTGCTTAAGAGCCATGGAATTTGATATTATCGCTTCAAATGTATCAATCACGTATTTAGTTGATATCAATATTATTCCACGAGTCATTGTATTATCATTAGTGGTAAAAATAACAAAATATCGGGTTAGGATGTGGAATAAAGTTGATATGCATGTATCCTCGTTATAATATGTCTATCGTAAATGAAAGGTGTGACTCAGGGATAAGGTTATCGGCCTTCTATAAGTGTGTTAAGGGTTCTAAATCAACTGGGAGAAAATTAATCCTCTTGTAGCCACAGAGGTTTATCTGCGCCGACTCCGAGCTATCCAGAAAGATAGTCGCTCTGAGATTAGTCGGCTCGAAATGACGAATCAGAAACTCAGTTAACCAAAGCAAAATGTCTATCATAGACTCGTAGTTACTATTGATAGCAATATTGAATGTACATTTTCAAGCAAGCAAGTAAAGTTGTTATAAATTATTGTTTGGAACTGAGTTACGGAAAAAAACTGAAACTGAACAAACTTTGAGATATTGACATATTGTTGCATAATTCTTTTAATCCTATAGGTAAAATGTCACAACATTTACCTAAAGATTAACTCACAAAAATTACAATGTTTCACAAATATGTCAAGACAGCTAAAGTTTTGAAACTTAACCAAAAATGAAGAAATTATAATAGGTAAGGAAAAAAAGTTGGTTGCCAACTAATGTACATGATTTTTTTTTTTTTTTTTGAACGGCGGATATTATTGAAAAAAGAAACTAGCAAGGAGCTAGAGATTACAAAGTTACAAGATAATGATTTTTAAGCCAATCAACCCAACTAAAAGATTTCTTACATCTATGCCTACACCAAAGAAAAGACCTAGCCACTACCTCATCAAAAATTAGCGCCTTCGAGGGACAAGCCGGACCAAATAAACTCTTGTTACGAAAACTAATGTACATGATTTAACTTTTTATCTAAGTACTTTTAGAGCAGGAGGTACGGTGGTGCCAAACTTGGTGCCAACGAGTTTGGCGCGACGCCAAGTTTGGCGCATCGTTACCTCTGTCGCGCCAAGAGGCCTCGCGCCAAAACTAACAGCCCACTTTTTTTTTTTTTTTT
>BPTQ01000005.1:315688842-315883494 GCA_019973895.1 Chrysanthemum seticuspe
TGCAATTTAAGCTTAAGTTTTTTGCCCATGACAACCCGCCCAATTTAAGTTTAAAATTTAAAATTTAAGTTTAAGTTTGCCAATTCAAAAGATATATATGATAGTATGGTCGTAATCAAACTGTGTGTTTATTGTGTTAAGTGTGTGTTTTTCTTACAGAGCGTTTCTGAAAAGAGTCGTTAAGGGGTCGGGTCTCTTCAACGGCCTTTGGTCGAAAGGCCGTGGTCTAGTGAACGGCCTTTGGTTGAAAGGTTGAGACGGTCTCAAACTTCAAATGAGTTGTGGTGGTCTTTTACAGAAGGGCCACCCCAAACTTTTGTAGAGCATGGAGGGTTAACAAGGTTCAGGTGGACACTTGTCAGGTGTCCACCTAAAAGTTTTGGTGGGTTCGCCCAATTCACTCCGAAGGGAGGCCGTCAAACTTGTTCTACTTCTTTTGCAGTCCCTCTATGACGTTCTCGTCCGTGCACTTCTCCGACGAGCGGCACTCGTTCTTCGTGCCCTCCGAGTCATGGAGGTTCTGTTGAAAAAGCTGTATTACCTCTCAGCTATGTAATTACCCCTCAAAATAAGAGGCGGTTGTTCACTACTACCAAACCTGAGCCTACTGAGCAAAAAAATTCACAAATCATCAAAATAATACATAAAATACAAAAATACAACAAAAATCCCTAGGTAGACATCAAAATTACAAATTCCAATAATACATAAAGTACAAAAGTCAATTAGATTTCAAAGTCAAATCATCAAAATTGGTGCTCTTCGAGTATATATAGAAAACTTAACCGTTTGAATTTGAATTTAAAATTTAAAATTTGAATTTAACCCGCCCAACAGTACCCGTTTTTTGAATTCGAATTTAACGTTTAAATTTGAATTACCCCGCCCAACAGTACCCGGTTTTTGAATTCGAATTTAACGTTGAAAACCACCTTTATAAATAACATCAACCACCATTTTATTTCACATTTACATCAATCCAAAAAACACACACACAAATGTCTCAAAATTTGAAGTGGAACAAGTCTGAAGAAATCTTGCTTGCGCAAGTTTGGATACAAATTTCGCAAGCTATGGATATGCAAAATAACCGTTCCGAAAATATTTTTTGGAATGACGTTATGCATATGTTCAATAATCAGACAACCGATGACCATCGTACAAAAAATTCAATCACGGGTAAATGGACGAGGATTAACGTCGATTGCAAAAGGTTCAACGCAATTTACAAACAGTTGCAGCGTCGAAGTGCTCAAAATGACCAATCTCATCTCGAAAATGCGAAACTAAGCTTCCAGCAACAATTTGGTAGAAATGAGTTCAAATATGTTCACGTTTGGGAGATTTTGAAAAATTGCCCAAATTGGGATGTCGAAGATTAATTCCAGTAGTATGTTATGTTTTTTTAAGTTTATTGTTTTTTTTATTTCTTGTAATGTTTTTTTTTATGAATAAAGTAATTTTAGGATATATTGTTTTTAAATTTTATAAAAAAATAAAAAATAAAAAAATTGAGTTTGGCACCAGAAATTCTGGTGCCAACGGATACCCCAGAAATGTGGTGCCAAACATTTTCTGGTGCCAAACTTAAAAACTGCTGACGTGGCAGTTTGGCACGAGAACGGCACCACACTTTGGCACCACTGTACCCAGTGCTCTTAATGTGAGCCTCTACTATTTTAGTAATATTCCTTCATACATGCATTTAACTTGGTTAAGTTTGTTGATCATTTTTGTTCGATCTTTTCCCGAATTGAAACAAAGATTAGTTTGTTTCCCAGTTTTTTAACACTTTTATTGACTGAAACTAAATTTATACGGATTAAAAAAATAATAAATAAATAAATAAATAAATAAATAAAGGAGAAACATCAAAGTGCATTGGAAATAGAAGTATCGATCACAATCAGAGTACCCGGTGAGAATGCGTCATAGGCTAAAACGCGAGCTTATGGCGCAAACAACCATGTCGATGGTCGCGTAATTGGTTTTGGCGTCACCTCCAGCAGTCAAGCTATGCCCTTTTTTTTATTATTATTTTTTTTTTGTAATGGATAGTTGGCAAAAGTTGTAAAAAATATTGGAACTATATTCGTTACATTTTTAGAAAAATAACTTTTTTTTTTGTATCTTTTGTCCTTTAAAATACTATGAATACCCTTTATTTCTACCATTTTAATACACACTTATCTCTTCAATGCAACATACTTTCTTTCCTTAAAAAATATACATTTTAATTCAATTTCATTATCTATGATCATTACAATATTTACTTTGGAGATATACGACTCTAATGCTTGATGTTGGTGCATCATATGATTTGTAGATATGACATGCATAGTTTGGTGTTGTTAGAGAAAATAACGTTCTCAATGTTCTATATAGCAGACGGAATTTATTCTCAATGGCGTATGTTGGTCAAAACATTTTCAATTGCACGGGATGAAAAAACAATGAAGTTTAAAAGAGTTCATGAATACTCAAGAAAATATTGTGAAAGAGCTTTCGGAGTTCTTCAAGGTCTTTGGGGAATTTTAAAACAACTCGCACGTGCTTGCCAAGTTAACATGCTACGAAAAATCATGTATTGTTGTATTATATTGCATAAACATGATATTAAAAGATTAAGAATTCGTCATTAGTGAATTTAACGAATTATACGTAAGTCCACAACCGAATTTGCAACGTACTTTGGTCGAAAGATGCACCACACAACGAAGAAAACAAAAAGAACTTCGCGATGCAAAAGTGCGTGATATGTCCAAAAACACATATCATTTCTTTATCAAATAAAACCCAAAATAACCAAGAAAGAGCCGTTTATTGCTAATATTTGTGGTTTTCTTGAGTTTGTGCTTGTGCAGGTACGGATATGTAAAAACACACAAAAAGGAGCCAAATCAGACGTAAATCCGAGCACGAGAGATTAAGAGAGTTTAAGTTGAGCCAGAAGATCAAAATTGGGCATTTGTGAAGATGTTATTCTCTGAGGATGATTTTTAGAAGATATGATCATATTTGAAGAATTGTCAAGATTAGTCCCTGAACTTTGAGCATTTGACAAAAGTAATCCCTCAAGTTTCTGGAATTGTCAAAATCAGCCCTTGGTTTATTTAAGAAGGACAAGTTTAGCCCTTGAAAGAGATTGTCAGAATTACAGCTATGGTCCTTTGAAATTCAGATTTTACACTTTGGGTCATTAAAATACACCTTGGATCATATATACATCCTAAGTCCAAGCCTTGTATACCTTTGGTCCAAAAATAAACAAAAACCCACGGCCCAATATAAACACCCGGTCCAATAATCTATCCCAATACCCACGGTTCAAAAAAATACCCGTTTACCCGTTATTTACCCAAGTCAATGCCCCATTACCCGGTAACACACTCAAACAATAATAAAAAAAAACACCCCGCGCCTTTTTCTTCCCCCTTTTACTCAAACCCAGTTTTACATGAACCCTAGAATTACCTTTGGTCAAATTGGTCAAATTAACCACAATTAAGGGTATATTCGTACAATCACTGACACACCTGACACATGTGGGGTGCCAGGTCATTAATCCGCGTGCAACCTTGCTCTCTCATTGGTCGAAGGGACGTGGTATTATTGATCCAAAGGTGCAAATTGATGGGATGAGGTGTATGCTTGATCTAAAGGCTGAAAACGACTCAAAGAAGCACAGATTACATTCTCTAGATCCTTCCAAGACCTTGAGCTCAAGTATTTAAAGACCCTTCATTCGTTCACAATGGATATCTCTCTTTCTTTCATTTTTCAGTAGCTTAGTTTTAATTGTAATATCATTTTAATGTTTTAAGTATGGTTAAGCTTTTGTAATTCATTTTTTGTACTCAAATTTCCTAGATTAATAAAATTCAGCTTTCAATTCTCAAGTAATTGTTTCATTGTTAATGTTTTAAATCTGCTATTTGTACTTGTCTATTGCTTATTTCATTAATCCAAATCTGTTTTTAGCTTATTTCTTCATTAACTCAAAAATACAAAAAAAATCAGAAAAAAATAATTGAAAAATAAAAAATACTCTCAAGCTTCTCAAAAGCTTATCAAAAGCTTTAGCTACTGTTTAAATAAGCTCATTTAAGCTTCTAAGTGCTTTTAGTGAGTTTATTTCTGTCCAATATCAATTCACTCTCAAAACAAATCTGGTCAACAAAAGTCAACATTGCAGTTTCATTGGTTTCATTGTTCTGAATTGCTGGTTTAGCTTGGATTGGGTTGAAGTTAGTTGATATTGGGTTTAGGTTACTGTTCCATTGATCTCATGAGCAAGCCATAGTGGCTGGACATCTTGTAAGTTGAGACTTAATCTCATTAATTAGCTTAATAAGAGTAGCAGTTATTGTTTCTATTAGATCTGTTATAGTTATTGATCATTGCTGTCATTTAGCTTTATTTAGGTGTATTGAATCTGTTTTGAAGTTAGAGTAAGCTTATCATTGTAATTTGGTTAGAATACTTGCATATCAGTAGTGAATCTAGTGTTTGGATCATTGTGTTAATCTTAGCTAGAGATTAGTGTAGTGTTTAAATATAACTGCTATAGGTTCATTTAGGTCTGTTATAATCACTTTAGCCTTAATATTGCATCCACTTTCTCTCTAAGTCAAAATCACAAGTTAACTGCTCTTAATCTCAAATCTGTTTGAATCAGTTAATGAAATCTTGCATATAGGTGTAGAATTTGATAAGTTAGCTTGCATTGGTTTCATTTCATCATATAATATCATAATCAGTTCACCACCTTGATTCAAATCTCACAAAAGTCAAAGAACCAAAACTGTTTTCATAAGTCAAAGTTGTAAAATCCAGTTTTCATAAGACTTTGTGAATGAATCATTGATTCATTTTTGAGTAAGAGTGATTGAAATTTTGGTTAATACTAGTTCAGTTGGTCTAATTGTGGAATCTGATTTTTGTGAAAACTTCTCAAGCTTTTTCAAGCTCTAAATAAGCTGTTTAAACAGGCCCATATGCCCTGTTCACACTCAATGTAAACTGAGTGTGAAACCAGTCTTTTGCAGATCTCATCCAGGTCTCAATATAGCTTAACTTTGTCTCAAAACTGGGTTGTGTGATCTCTGGTTGGTGATTTTTAGTCTCCAAGTTATGGTTTCTGTTCCAGCTCACTAGATAAGCTAGTGCATCAGCTTAAAGTTAGTAGGCTTAGGCTGATTTGGATAAGTAGTTTATTAGCTCTAAACTTGGTAAACTGCTTATTAGAGGTTAGGAGTAAAAGTAATTAGTTGCTTTTAGATAGTTTTAGTATAAATCATCTTCTGTAGCAGTTTGGTAGCTTTTTGTGCTTATTAGCTTATTCATAATAGCTTATTTGGTAGCAGTTTACATTACAGCTCTCATTTCTCACACATAAGCCATAGATTTTATATTTTTCATAGAATTAGAATAATATTTTAGAATTTTACTGAATTTTTCATAAATTTTCATCACCGTTTAGTATTTTTCACAATTTAAAACAGTTTTTAGGTATTTTTTAAATAGCTTTTATTGCAATTAAATCAGAAAAAGTTCCAAAAAATAAATTTTCAATTTCCTTAGATTGAGATAAATACAAAAAGCAAAAAAATAATTTTTCTAGATTTTTCCTAGCTTATTTTGTAATTTTTAGCCAATTAATTAGATTTAAATAGTTTTAAATTTGTAGAAAATAGAAAAATAATCAGAAAAATACAAAAATAGTTTTGAAAATTCTCTTAGGATATTTTAGATTTTATAAAAATAGTTTCATATTTTTCCCCTTAATTTTCATAATTTTTAGTATTTTAACTTAGATTTAAAAGTTAAAAATTAGTTTTTAATTCTAATAAATTCCAGAAAAATCTTAAAAAATAGTTTTAATTCATAAATAGTTTTCAACTTGCATTTCTAGAGTAAAAGTAATTTTAGGCATTTTTAGGATATAGATTAGACGTAGTTGCATTTTATTTACATTTCTTTTAGTTAATATCGCACTTAGGATTTCCCGTAGATTAGATTTCCCTTAATTACTTTCCCTATTCCCGTAGTTTAATAAAATCAAATCACAAATCAAAACATCGAGCATTAAATTCCAAACCAATAACGACGTTGGCAATTCACGCCTAGTTGGGAAACGATTCGGGTTGACTAATCCGTATCAACGATCACACACAGGATTTGATTTAATATTCTTTTTCCTAAAGGAATTTTGAATCTATCTTCGTGATTATTTTTGATATCGATATTGAGGTTTTATCCATACACATACCCCTAAGCCTACATTACGGACATATCAGTGCGCAACAATCTTCGAAGAGATATTATGGAGCATCTATGAAACCTTAATCACTAAATTGTACCTTTTTAATTTCGTATTTTTAATGTATTCTTATTTTTAATTTAAGGTAATGTTTTGTTTTATTTAAAAATAAATAAAAATAAAAAATTGTGAGGCTTGATGGATGATGTTCTATAACTTGAGTGATGAGGGATAATATTTTTTAGCTAATTTATAAAGTGAAAAGCTAATGTTACATTATTTTTTCCTATAACGCAAGTCTATAACACCGGATGCTCTCAAAGTAATGTCCGGACCTTTTCATTGTACCTAAAATTCCTTCCCCTTCCAAATCTTTTCTCGTGAATCATGATGTAGGATTACAGTCACATATGTACCATCAATTGTATAGTGTTCAATTCAGTAAAAAATGGAATGGATACTTTGACGGACTCACCAATCAATTTCACGAATAACACAAAAAACAGCTAAATCACGTTACATCATGATTAAGAATACATAGAAAGTAATTCAATCTCATAATTAACTTTCGTTTAACATGACATTTTTCCACAATTGAGCTATCATCACATGAACTGGTCCAATCAATCTACCTTTATGAATAGTTTTTTCATTTATTTCTAAGTTCCCATGAATGGATAGAGACGAAACCATAATCAAATATAATGAGGTGTACAAAATTTTTTGAACCATAATATAGAAACAAATTTCGATAGACCGAGTGCATTTAAAATACGTTTAAAAAAATTAATGTTTTAAAAAAAAAAAATAACACTACATAGTAAAATTTCATAGAGGTCTCGAGCATCCGCGAGAACCCCTAGTTCCGTCACTGAATGTGTTGGATTTAAATCCCATCAGAATGTACATGCATGAATCATACTGTATATTCGTATTAGTTAATTCCCACTTGAAGTAACATACAATTGATTGAAAATTATGGAGTTATGAAGTGAAGCAAGTTGAAGAACAAACACTTGTGAAGACATCATGACTTTCCATTAGCATGTCTCTTTTATTCACAACTTGTCAACTTGATCATCTTGTGGATGGTACTAACTAGCACCCGCACATAGTATGGGTTCTTATATCAACTTGGAGTAATATATGCATATCATGTATAGTACCCTATTGAGTGTTTTCGGATTCATTACATGTATTTAGTTTTAAAGAAAAGAAAAAAAATATAGATGAGACACCCTTGAGTGATAATATTGTTAAAGTAAAAGTTTCTACCTCACTTTATATTGGTGTAAGTTCTTTCAGACAGTATGAAGCTTTGTCCTTCGAGCACCTACACAAGAGAAAGCATGCATTAGCCTCGCTTTAGGTCTTAACCCAAGATCAAGCTTTAGCGTGAGAATAAATATAAGTGCCGAAAGACGTGATAATAAATGTTAGAGTAAATGCACAGTGAAACGTTAGTTGTATCATAAATGAGTTGAGGGTTTATACTACCCCGACCTCAATACACGTAGTGCTTTGGAAAAAAAACATCGCCGAGTTACACCTAGTCTAAGCACTAGGTGTCAGACCATGCGTGACACAATCTCGTGAAATCCGAGATGGACGACTTGGTCCAGTCCTTACAATGATCCATTGGTCCGGTCATTTTGAACACCGAAATCATAATAAGTGACTCGTGAAGGTTAGATTAAGGTCATTCACTTTAAACCATATGTCACTAAAATGAAAAGGTACCAAACAATTTATTTGAAGTTTCTTTCTATCCAAACTCATTAATACCCATATACCAAACATGCCTTTAATGTCACTAGAAAAGTTTATAAACTATACCTGATTAGTTGTGGCATATTTTGGAACAAGAGAACCTAGAGGGGCCACGTAACGACATAACCAGGAACAATGCATTACGCCTCCTATTAATTTTAGGGTAAAAGTCAAAAATAATAAATATGCTTTCTCAAATGTACAAATATAATAAACATAGTCATTTATGTATCAATATACTAAACCAAAGATCAAATATGTGCAATAATGGGTACTTCTTCACATCTCCATCTCTCATATTTGCATCGTTAGTCCTTTATACTAACGGCCGTTAGTAAATAACTTAAAACTTGGTTTTCTTACGTTTTCGTCCGTTTTTTTACGTTTTAGTCTGATTTTTACGTTTTCGTCCGCTTTTTAACGTTTTTCGTACGTTTTTTTTATGTTTTCGTCAGTTTTTTTACGTTTTCGTCCATTTTTTACATTTTAGTTCGATTTTTAACGTCGTCGACCGTTTTTTTACGTTTTCGACCCCTTTGTTACGTTTTAGTCTGTTTTTTTACGTTTTGGTCTTATTTTTTACGTTTTTGTCCGATAAAACGTAAAAAAACGGACGAAAACGTAAAAAAAACGGTCGACGACGTTAAAAATCGGACTAAAACGTAAAAAACGGACGAAAACGTAAAAAACGGTCGGCAATGTTAAAAATCGGACTAAACCGTAAAAAATCAGACGAAAACGTAAAAAAGCGGTTGACGACGTAAAAAATCGGCCGAAAACGTAAAAAAACGGTCGACGACGTTAAAAATCGGACTAAAACGCAAAAAATCGTTCGACTACGTAAAAAATCGGACGAAAACGTAAAAAATCGGACGAAAACGTAAAAAAACGGACTAAAACGTAAAAAACGGATGAAAACGTAAAAAATCGGACGAAAACGTAAGAAAACCACGTTTTAAGTTATTTACTAACGGACGAAAACGTAAAAAAACTTACGAAAACTTAAAAACATACGAAAAACGTTAAAAAACGGACCAAAACGTAAAAAACGGACGAAAACGTTAAAAAACAGACGAAAACGTAAAAAATCAGACGAAAACGTAAAAAAACGGACGAAAACGTAAAAAATCGGACGAAAATGTAAGAAAACCAAGTTTTAAGTTATTTACTAACGGCCGTTAGTATAAAGGACTAACGATGCAAATATGAGAGATGAAGATGTGAAGAAGTACCCATTATTGCACATATTTGATCTTTGGTTTAGCATATTGATACATAAATGACTATGTTTATCATATTGGTACATTTGAGAAAACATGTTTATCATTTTTGACTTTTACCCTTAATTTTATGCATTCATTGCATTCACTTTTTCCGTTATAAATGCGTAAAGAAAATGAGTTTCGCTACAATCACAAAAACTTTTTCCATTAAAGTAACCACTTAGTTATGCTCTTATTTTACCCAAGAAGGTAGATTTACAAAATTAGGCTGGGCACACTCGAGCCCAAAATATCGGTTGGGCATGCAAAATTTGTGTTGACGACCGATGTTGACATCGGTCATCTCCACTGTGAAGCCATGGTCATCATATCGGTCGAGGGTGGTTTTTAGGTATCGGTTGAAATTCCAACCGATATTCAATGTGTCCATATTCTCCCATTTTGCAATTTGACAGTTGCCATGTAAAAAAAAAAAAAAAAAAAAAAAAAAAAAACCTTTAATTTTCCTATAAATACTAACTCAAACACATTTCTAAAACACACAATTCTATCCCTTAAGATCACATGAAGAATCGTTAGTAGTTACTCAGAAGCTAATGGACGCATCAACTCATCAACACTTAAAATCTGATTTGATCGAACACATTTGGAGAAATCGTCGACATCATGTCAATGAAGAGAATGAAGTCGATAGTGACGATGACAATGAGGAAGACGATGAAGATTTTTTTTTAATGTTTTTAACGTTATTTGAATAATTTACATAATGTTTTTAATGTTTATTTGAATTTCGTACTGTAATGTTTTAAATTTTAATTTGGAAGCCCCCACCAAATGTCTGAAGCAACGGGAGAAATGGTCGATCACCTTTACTTAAGAAGATTTTGCTATCCTCCAAGACACCGGGAATTCTCCGATAGGCGTATCCGCCGTGATCTCCAATTTAAAAGTAAACCGCATTTTGGTTGACGCGGGGAGCTACGTCGAAGTTCTTACTTGCAAGGCCTACCAGCAGCTCAAACTGGCGACCATAAAGAATAAGACGAACCAAAACCAGCAGCAGCTTTGCAAAATCAATTTTCTCCATCACCATGATACATTTATGATTCCTTATATAGACATAGACGGGGCGAGTACACCCGTAGAAAAGCTCAACCAGTAGGGCAACCTACACCTACCACAATGCAATTTACGTAATGTTTTTAATGTTTATTTGAATTTCGTACAGTAATTTTAAATTTTAATGAATTTAAAATTGTTGTTTAAAATGTTTAAAATTTAAAAATTAAATAAAAAATAAAATAAAAAAATCGGTCATCGACTGTGGCATCCAGGTCGTGTCTGGTCGCCGGAAAGAGAAAACTGATGTGCACTACAAGAATCTGATGGAATACCCGCGACAATTACCCACACTCATTCTTTTTAGGGCATTTACCCACCTAATACCCACCTGTTACCCACAATCAGTGGCTTACAAAGTCGATTTTATTTTCCCTCGAATTTACCATGGATTTACCCACACAAATAGCCACAAAAATATATTTGTGTGCAATATATGGGTAAATTGTTAATACAAATATCGTCATTAAACGTTATTTATATTTTTGATCCATACCTAAGTTTTGTTAACGACAAAAGTAAATTTAATTTTTATAAAGCTTAAAGCTTGTCAAGTTTAATAGATATTAAAACAACATTTTTCAAACAATATCTTCATCATTTAAGCATTTACATTGTGACTAATCATATCTTAATATGATTCCAACCATAATGTATGATAGTAGTTTTTAGAATGCTTTAGTTTCTTAAAGACTAAACATTACTTATGTATTTGCATATTTCTAAAAATAGAAAAACAACACATGACATCATGTGATGCATCATGGAAATCATTGGAAGATTTCATTAGATATTTTGGGTAGATTTGTACTCTTCATATCTTACACAATCTTGCATAGATATTATTGACTTTGGCAAGATCTTGATATCTTGCTGTCAGACCTCGGCGGCACAAAAATATATAACGGACAGAACCCTTTCAAGGGGTCCGCCGTCCGTGGTGCCTGCTGATGGTTTTGGCTATAAATAGCAAAGCCCAACCAAGTAGTTTTTCATCCCTTTCCATCATACTCTCATACATATCTTCTCTCTAATCTTTCTAACTCAGTTTCATATCATATTAGTTATCTCTTTTGTAGCAAAGAAGATCAAGTCACATTCAAGCTTCAATGAGAAGTTGGAAGTCTTGTTTGTTTAGTGTTGTATGATCTTGTGTTGATTCATACTTCATTGTTGTACTAAACTATCATAATCTTGTGAGTGTGAGTGGTTAGTATTTTAGTCCTCAAAATACATTGTATGTGGGAGTGGTTGTACCCTTGGAAAGAACTCGACATTTAGCTTAGTGTCGAAAATAGTGTAAGCGAAGTGTAAATGTTTCTCCACCGGTGAAAGGAGCTTGTTGACTAGTGAAGTTAAACTCTCGAGTGTGAGACTCGGGGAGTGGAGTAGGGCAAGGAGAAAGAGTCCTTGTAGACCGAACCACTATAAAAAACTTGTTGTGGTTTGATCATTTCTTTCCTTATTTACTCTTTACATATTGCTTACATATTTCATCAACATATCTAAGATCAATATCAATTGATCTTTCAATAAGTTTCAAAAAGTTTTTAAGTTTTAAACTATTCAACCCCCCTTCTAGTTTTCTACAATTGGTATCAGAGCCTCGTTGCTCAAGAATTTCTAAAATAATTTGTATTTTATAAACTAGAAACGATCCATGGATTCTGAAAACTTTAAAGAAGGGCAATATATGCAAAGACTTCCACTCTTTGAAACCAATGGATTTATCTATTGAAAAAACCGTTTTGAAACATATCTAAAATCAAAAGATATAGATCTTTGGTTTGTTATTGTTAAAGGGGATTTTAGTTCTACAACAAATGATATTTCTGTTGATGAACAAAAGAAATTAATTGCTAAAAATAATGAAGCTAAAATGATGCTTTATAATGCTTTGCCTATAAAAGAATATGAAAGAATTTTTATGTGTGAAACCGCCAAAGATATTTGGGAATCTTTTATTGTTACACATCAAGGTAATTCACAAGTCAAGGATAACAAAATTGATCTTCTTGTTCAACAATATGAACAATTTGTTATCCCTGAAGATGAAACCATTGATTGTGGCTTTGCTCGCTTTAATACAATTATTACATCACTTAAAGCACTTGATGACTCTTTTCGTAGTAAAAACTTTGTCAGGAAATTTCTTAGAGCACCCCATCCGAAATGGAGAGCTAAAGTGACCGCTATTGAAGAATCAAAAGATCTCTCAAAAATGTCACTAGACGAGCTAATCGGTAACCTCAAAGTACACGAAATGGTGATGGAGAAAGATTCGGAGATCATCAAAGGAAGAAGGGAGAAGATCAAATCCGTTGCTCTAAAAGCAAAGGCGGAATCAAGTGATGATGACGAATCTTGCTCCGGTAGTGAAGATGAGGAGTATGCCATGGCCGTTAGAGACTTTAAGAAGTTCTTTAGAAGAAGAGGAAAGTTTGTAAGACAACCTCGAGAAGAAAATAATCCATTCCAAAAAGATCGGGATGACAAAAAGGGTAAAGGTGAAAGAAAGTGTTTTAGATGTGGTGATGCAAGTCATCTCATAGGAGAATGTCCCAAGCCACCTAAAAGCAAAACTCATCGAGCTTTCGTAAGTGGTTCCTGGAGTGATAGTGAAGATGATGAAGAGTCAAGCAAGGAAGAGATCGCTCTAATGGCACATGAGTCAAACGAGGTACATTCCGACTCTTCTTATTCTTCTATTGATGATGACACTTTGCAAAAACAATACAATCAATTGTGTGAGCTAAGTCTAAAAATCATAACTAAAAATAAATTTTTAAAAACCAAAAAGAAATTTTTGGAAAATGAAGTCTATGAGTTAAAAGAAAAATCAAAACGACTAGAAAAGGGAAAAGCAAATGACGATGGTTGTAAATCATGTCAAGAGCTTAATCTTGAAATAGAAAAACTAAAGCTCACACAAGATGTTCTAATCGAACATAATTCTAAATTTAAAAGGTTTAACAAAAAATCGCCCTTGCCGATGAAATACTTAAAATCCATAAAGCACCAGGAGACATGAATGGGATAGGATTTAATGAGGTATTAATTCCAAAGAGTCAAAACAAAACGGCCGAAAAGGACGAACAATCTGTCAAAACTGCTGCAGTACAGCACGGACCAGACGGACCCAAAATAAGGGTTCCGTCCGTTGAACAAAATGGTTCCGTGGGTACTTCAGCAGGACATAATGTTTGTAATACGGACCGTAATGAATTTTTCAAAGTAACAAAGAAAACCAAGGATAGTGTTAAACTAAAACCAGCTGTTACATCAGGAGTAGGACTTGCTAAAAATGAATTTAGATAAAAAAACTACTCAACAACGATATAAAACACCTTTTGCTAAACGCCCCTTTCCTAAGAGCAAACACAACGTACAACCCAACTACCAACACAACGGTTGGAATCAAAAATTTCCTAGACCATATCAAACTCCAAATTACATGTCATGGAACTCTTACCCATCGTTTCCATACATGAATCAAATAAATGGTATGTTTAACCCAAACGGACCCATGAGATATTGGGGACCAAATGCTTGATTATTTGCTTCTTAGGTATGCTTGAAAGTTGAATTGGAACCTGATGAATGGATAAAAGATAGTGGATGCTCACGGCACATGACGGGCAACAAAAGTCTCTTCTCATCATACCAAGAGTATGACGGAGGTAATGTCACTTTTGGTAGCAATCTCAAAAGCAAAATCATTAGCAAAGGTACGATCGCTCATAACTCCCTAACTATTAAAAATGTTGCTCATGTAGATAGGTTAGGATTTAATCTACTTAGTATTAGCCAATTATGTGATAAAAAGTATAAAGTACTATTTGATGAAAATGGTAGTAAAATACTAAAAGATGGTATCACCATAGCTAAAGGAGTTAGGAAAAATAACATATACGTCATGAAAATAGATAAAACATCTAATGACAAACTTTGTCTAACAACGTTAGATGATAGCTTATCTCTTTGGCATAGATGCTTAGGTCACGCTAATATGAGACTTATACAAAACCTATCTTCAAAAGAGCTAGTTAGGAATTTACCAAAACTAAAATATGACCAACACTTTTGCGACGCTTGGAAAATTGGTAAACAAACCCATAGTAGTCATAAATCTAAAAATATGGTGTCCACATCTAAGTGTCTAGAATTATTGCATATGGACTTGTTTGGTCCATCCGCTATAAGAAGCTACGGAGGCAACTTATACACTTTGGTCATAGTAGATGATTACTCAAGGTTTACTTGGACGTTGTTTTTGAAAACTAAAAATGAAGCTTTTGATAAATTTGAAATTCTTAGCAAGAAAATTCAAAATCAACTAGGCGTTAAAATTGTGTCGATCCGAACGGATCATGGTCGTGAATTTGACAACGAAACTCAATTTGGAAACTTTTGTGATACAAATGGTATAACACATAACTTTTCGGCTCCACGAACACCTCAATCAAATGGAGTAGTAGAACGTAAAAATAGAACAATTCAAGAAATGAGTAGAACAATGCTTAATGAACAAAACATTCCTCAAAAGTTTTGGTGTAACGCGTTTGACACTTCTACATATATTTTGAATAGAGTCTTAATACGTCCTTTCCTAAACAAAACACCATATGAGCTTTATAAAGGTAAAAAGCCAACTTTAGGATATTTTAGAGTTTTTGGATGTAAATGCTTCATTCTTAATACTAAAGGCTATCTCACCAAGTTTGACCCAAAGTCTTATGAAGGTGTATTTCTAGGCTATTCTCAAACTAGTAAAGCTTACATTGTCTTAAACAAAGAAACAATGATAGTCGAGGAATCGTTGAACATAACATTCGACGAAAGTCCACCTCCCTCTAAGACATCACCTTTGGTAGATGATGACTTAGTTGAAAGTCAAATGATAGAAAGTCAATAAACAATTAAAAATAACAAGGAACATGAACCATTAAATAAAGAGATTTTAAACATCAAAGAATCTAAAAGTCATCCTTTAGAAAAGTTCATAGGACAACTTAATCAAAGAACCTTAAGGCCACAAGCCCAAAATCAAAGTAATTATTTTTGTTTTGTATCCACCATTGAACCGAAAAACTTAAATGAAGCAATAAAAGATGAATCATGGGTAATTGCCATGCAAGAAGAGTTAAACCAATTCGTTAGAAATGATGTTTGGAAATTAGTTCCAAAACCTAAAGATCAAACTATAACTGGAACGAAATGGGTTTTTCGAAATAAAATGGATGAAAATGGTGTAGTATCTAGAAACAAAGCTAGGCTTGTTGCACAAGGTAATAATCAACAAGAAGGGATTGATTATGATGAAACTTATGCACCGGTAGCTAGACTCGAATCTATTAGAATATTACTTGCTTATGCATGTGCTTATGACTTTAAATTATTTCAAATGGATGTTAAAAGTGCATTTCTTAATGGGTTTATTAACGAAGAAGTATATGTTCCTCAACCTCCCGGTTTTACCGACTTTGAGAAACCATATCATGTCTTCAAACTCAAGAAAGCATTATACGGTCTTAAGCAAGCACCAAAAGCTTGGTACGACCGACTTAAGACTTTTCTTATTGATAACAAATACACTATGGATTAGTAGATAATACTCTTTTTACCAAGAAAAATGAGTCACATATTATCATTGTTCAAATATACGTTGATGACATCATATTCGGATCAACTTGTCAAGAGCTATGTGATGATTTCTCTAAAATCATGCACGACGAGTTTGAAATGAGTATGATGGGTGAATTAAATTTCTTTGTAGGACTTCAAATTAAACAACTAGAAGATGGCATATTCTTTAACCAATCTAAATATATAAAAGACATGCTTAAGAAATTTGGTCTTGAAGATTCCAAACCAACTAAGACACCCATGTCCTCGGACACTAAACTCATCAAGGATGAGGAAGGTGAATCCGTAGATAACACTAAATATAGAGGAATGATTGGTAGCCTACTCTATCTTACGGCTAGTAGACCCGACATTATGTTTAGTTTTTGTCTATGTGCTCGCTTTCAAGAAAACCCAAAGGCATCACACTTAGAAGCCTTAAAAAGGATTTTTAGATGCATTAAGGGAACAACGTGTTTAGGTTTATGGTATCCCAAAGGAACAGGTGTAGAAACCATAGTGTATGCCGACTCGGATCATGCCGGTGACTATATCAATAGAAAAAGTACAAGTGGTATTTGCACTTTTGTTGGACATTGTCTCACCTCATGGTTTGCAAAGAAGCAAACGGCTTTAGCCATCTCAACTACTGAAGCCGAGTACGTCTCAGCCGGAAAAGCATGTCAACAAGCTCTTTGGATGAAGCAAGTTCTCGTAGATTACGGAATTCATCTCAAAGATATTGTTATACTTTGCGACAACAAAGGAGCCATCGATCTCAGCAAAAATCCCGTTCAACATGCTCGTACAAAGCATATTGAAATCCGTCATCACTTTCTTCGTGACAATGTTCAAAAAGGAAATATCTCAATCGAGAAAGTGTCCTCCGAAGACAACATTGCCGTCATCTTAACTAAGCCTCTTAAACGAGAACATTTTAATCTTCTTAGACTTGGTTTGGGGTTAATGGAACCAAACATGTAAGATAAACATAGCCTAAAACATTAGAATAGTCAAAACAAAACAATTTTTTTTTGTATATGCTACTGTAGCCACGGCACCAAACGACAACACGGACGGAACCAAAAATTTGGTACTGTCTGGTCCGTGGTGACTACAGAAGCAAAACTGCTACCTACAAAACATCTTCTTCCTCAAAACTCACTTTACCAAAATGTGTAAACATTAAACCAAACTCATTATTGACACCTTCTCACTCACTAATCACTGGAGATAACATCATTGCAAGTATCCTAACTACATTTTATCTCTTAATTCTGAGTCTAGGATTCTTATTTGTGCACAAAATCATTACAAATCATTACATGGGGTTTATGTATACTTTTGTACCAAATATGAATTCAATTGGCAAATTGCAAAACTAGTCATTGAAAATTAGGTACTACATTATCATATTGCATAAACAAATCATGCTTCCTACTAATCAATAGATAATGACTATAAGGCCTTATTCAAATAACCAAACACCCCATGTCAAAAATTTTGAAAAGCTTCTCACTTGTAGGAAAACAATTTTTCATTGTTAATACAAATAGAAACGTTAGATTTTCATCACTTGCATGCTCTTGAATACTAAAGGTATTGCATAACTAATACGCATTCCCGGGTATATTCAAATGAAGCCACATTGAATTAGGAGCATTTGGGTTATCTCATGGTATTTGCCAAACACCCCACTAAAACCATTTTTGTGCATAAAATGAGTCGAGATAACCGCAACTCTAAATCGTTTTCATATAGGCACACACTAGAACCAAAACGTTAAGTTTATTCTCATTTTTAACATGTTAATTCTTGCTCCTAGGAATAACCATGGTAGCCGCAAGATTCTATGATCACAAGGACACCCTTGGCTACATTCCCAAACATCACAAAACCAAAGGACTTTCCAAGGAACAAGTAGAAATCTTTAAAAGTCTAGAATCAAGGTATTTCCATGAGGGTAGAACCATTCACCCATCTTTCATTGAAAATACCAATCTCCGTCAAGAACTAGCCGCCATTCAATTCGATTGTCTTCTTGACATCGATGAACCGATTTGCCCTAGGTTTGTGTTAGAGTTCTATGCTAGTGTGACCGGCTTCAGTGATGAAGATGATGATGAGTTTAGTCTTAGGTTTAAAATCAGTCAAAACGACTACACCATCTCCTTAACCAACTTTTCTCAAGTACTAGGAATTCCCAACCGAGAGACATGTGTCTACTCGGATAAGTGGTCACTCACCATCCTTGATGCAATCAATGACCGCTCTCTTCCCTACCGAACACCTCTAGCAAATAAGGATGTCATCTGTGAGCACCTATTTATCCCAATGGGAGATACAACCCGAGTCACCCGAAAAGGAAAAGAAGTGAACCGAGATCCATATGGAATGGAGCTAAATGAACTTAAGCCCGAATTTAAGAAATGGGAAGAACTACTTAGAGCCAACGTCATTAGCACCATAGGAAATAGGGATCACATCAATGCTTGTCTTTGCCATATGCTCTACAACTTGTCCACCCGTCAACCATTCAATTTAGCCTACTACATCGCTAGGAGAATGATTGATATTCCAACACAAGGATCGGTTGCTCTTCCATACGGGATGCTTCTCACCCGTCTCTATAGAGCCTTTGCACCAATTCCACCAAGCCCAAAAGGGATGCACCTTCACTATGAGCTCATCCCTCACATTTTTGTACCTTTGAGTGATGAACGAGTTGCTAAGACAAAAGGCAAGAGAGCAAAACCTCTAACTCCATCATCATCATCATCAAATAGCTCCGATGATGGTCTTCCAAACTCTCGCCTTCCGCCTCATGAGTATTATGAATCTCTTCCCGAGATTGAGAATGAATCAGCGGAGTTCAAGCAAACCAAGGGGATGTTCAAGTGCCTTGGTAGAATGATGACCAAGATCTACAAGAAGTTGGATAAGTGAGAATCGTTTTAAGGAGTGTTTGGAACAATACATTATCTTTAATGTTTGATACAATTTGGTTGTTTTTATTTTGTAGGATGATAATATAGCTCGAAACAATGATGTATGCTAACAATCTTATGCAGGGGGATAGCACAAGTATGCTATCAAATTTTACCCATTTTCACTATAATGTGAAAATCACTTGGCCTTGCTCAAAATCTATGCTCCATTATGTTTGTGCATGTGTTATTTACTTTTCCTAACTAGAAATGATTAATGTCACATGTTTTGAGCAAAATTTCAGGTTTCGGAAATGTCCCCGACACTTGAAAATACACTATGTGAACTTTTCTGGTCTGTACGGATCAGACGGCACCAAAATTTTGGTTCCGTCTGTTATAAGAAATGGTACCGCCGTACCTGTACAGGCGGACCAGACGACACCCTTTTAAGGGTTCCGTCTGTGTAAAATTTTGGTGCCGTGGATCCTCCAGGTAACTTTCTGAATTTCGGTTCTTTCGACATTCCAAATAACCGTATATTGCTTATCAGTCAATCTTAACTAGTTTGTACCCTTATTAGAACTAGTATAACACACTTAGGCATATAGGAAATCCACTTCCTACCAAAATTCAAAATTTTGAAAAATTCACTCAAGGAGCCCTTTTGCATAAAGGAAGGAACCAAAATTTTGGTACCTTGCAATCCGTGGGTAATCTGATTGTTAGGAACTTCCACTCATTAGAACACATTTATTGAAAATCTTTGCTTCTTCACTTCATCTCTCTTGTATGGCTTGACTTGGGTGATATGACTAGCATTTAACCCACTTCCAAATCATTAGGAACCTCATCCCTTCTATGGTTTAACATCAAATCAAACACATTTCTCCATAATTTTTCACTTCTATAAATTAAGAGGTTTTACCATGATCATCTTTACACCTTCTTCATTCTTACCATCAACTAGCAAAAAAACAAGTCAAAATGACAAAATCTTCACCTTCCACCATTCCCATCATTTGGCACAATTGAGCGGATCACTCATGAGTCTCCTAGACCCTCGTTTGATCCAAACGCCCCATTAGGGCCAAGACCTCTTCTCTTTCACCCCATTCACAAAGACATCCATGGTCCTTTGTACGGGGATCAACCACTCCCTACATCAATGTCCCCTCACATAGAGGACATTGAGGATTCCATGTCGGATGATAATCCCACAAGAGAGAAGATTCAAGCGGAACTCCAACATCTCCACCAATTCAAAAATATGGTGGATTCTCACCTAAGTGAGACTATGCAACTGCAAAATGCTTTGCTAGCCTCCATAATCACCAACCTAAACACCACCACCAACATCAACACATCTACCATTCCACCACCACCACCTCATCAACCATACTACCCACCTAGGCATGGTTGCTCAACTTGTGAGCAAACCGCCCAAACCATTGATCGGACCCGGGTAATGGTCCATGAATTCCAAGAAGAAATGAGGTTCATCCTCAATCACATCCTTGAGCGACTCAACGCTCTTTCTCATCCACCATCTCATTAAAATGGTCCTAGACTAGCTTTTCTAAGCATTTTTTTTTCTTTCTAGGATTTTCTTTTATTATTGTACCAAAACACTTCATTGTGTTCTTTTTTCATGGTTTTTAAATCATGAAAAATTTTAACTAATGAATGGTGTTTTCTATATTGTTGGTGCTTATTACATAGTGTTTGGAAATGCTTGTAAATGATCATTATTACTAACAAATCTTTTTGTAGCTTTTTCACAATCCATGTATCTTCCAATTTGCACCCAATTTAGGGGGGGGGGGGGGAGATAATGGCTCGGGCTCATTATACATTCCGCATCGCATCTTCTTTATGTTAAGACAAAAAGGGGGAGAAATATATAGAACTTGGTTATATTTGACTTTTCTGAAAAAGTCAAACTACATACATTGACTTTATGAAAAAGTCAACTGCATACTTTGACTTTCTGAAAAAGTCAACATCATGCCTCAACTAGTGAAGACTTTGACTTTCTGAAAAAGTCAAACATCATACACTTGCATTATCATTTCCTTTTCAAGTTCTAAAACTAATATTTTTATAACTCTTGCACAATCTTTGTATCTTTTATAAAAATAAAATTTATATTTTGTCCTCAACAAAAATGGGGAGATTGTTAATGTAAGATATAACTTTTCACATACACATCAAACCATAACACAAGGTGGCGTATAAGATGGAATTCTAGAGAGAGAAAGTTAGAGGTTTAGGGAACTTAGTGAGAGAAAGTGAAAGATATTATTATGAGCTCCAACTCTCTACCTTGGAAGGTAGAGAGTATTTATAGTCTTACATAACTCGCCACACTTTGGGCTGTGGATCAGGCATACAGTGGGTAAAGACCCGTCCGTCCTCCACGGTGTTACTTAACTAAATTACTACTTAACTTAAAAGAACTACGACTACGAGCTTTCTAACGATTACATATACTTGAGGTGACCGACTCTTTAATACTGGGAATTTCTAATTCCTAACAATCTCCCCCTAAGGGAGGTCACCTCAACAATGTACCAAAATTACATAGAATACAAATAGATATAACATTTAACAATTGATCTTGCATTCTTGATGTAGACCTTTGCTCCTAAGCTCGTAGTCATTGATTCTTCACAATTCATGTTTGGTTATTCCAAGTGGAGGTCTTTTACTGATCCACGTGATGATACGTTTGAGCCATCTTTGGAGATCATCAGCTATCAAAAATCTCTGAGACATCCATTGTGGTGTTGTGACTTTGGGACCGACATGCTCACATTCTGGATCATGATTTCTTCTCATCAGAGTAGCGGAAGCATTTGTTGAATCACGATATTGGCAGCAGCGTAGCAGAAGCTTGGTGTGAAAATATCAGAGTCATTGATGCACTAATCATGATTTCTTTTTAGATGAATGTGTTAAGTGAGCATGCGGCTATGGATTGACCGCTTCATTCTGATCAGCTGCAAACGTCGGGCGTACCTGCATACAACAGTTAGCAACAAATCGCACGAAAGTGTCTTTGATCACTTTCGATGAATTGAGGTACACGGCCCACGGTTCCCCGTTGATCAGTACAAGTACTGCCTGTGATCAGGTAGGATTCCTAAGAATCTCCTTGACAGGGTTTCGCAGCTGTTCTAGCTGTTCTCAAACCGGAACATCTCAAAGAAGACAACACGGAGTGAGTGAACCAGCGAATTTTAAGTCCACTGATTGAAGAAAAGAGATTTGAAAAACAATCGTGTATTGCTCAATAGAAATTGTTTTTGCAATACAACGAAGGTTTTATTGAAAATCAATTATCAATCATAAAAATACCTTTTGGTTTGAAAAATGAGTACACAGTCGATGTGCTAAAGAAAAGAGTTTTTAAGCACAAAGACTGGTTTTTCAAAGGTATCCGTCAATCCCTAACCTGAACCAGGATTGATTCAAGAAATTGAATCGCCCCATTGTTTCTGTTCAGTTGTCACATGGTTGATCTATATGATAGATCTCACATGCCACCTACCAGGAGCTTGTTTGATGTTGGCTCCAGAAGGCTTTCCATCTTCATTGTGAATGTGTAAACACATCACTCAGATGTTCTGGCAATACCACAAGGATAATGCGTAGGACTCAAGATATAATCTCTCTTTCCACATTGTGTGAAACAGAGAGTCTTCATTGAAAGTGTCCTAATGAGATTAATTGATGATCTCGTGGCTCTAGACTCAATTTGTGCATTTTTGGATCCTATAACGGAGACTAGGGAGAGGGTCTCCTTCTTCAATATCAACCATCACTAAGAGAAAGTCGATAGATAATGTCGGTTCCCCGTGAGAATGAAACAAGCCCTTTTAAGAGGAACTTGAGTGGTTTGGAAAGTTGAAGTGCAGTGCGTCACTGGGTCCATGACGTCTTGTCTTCAATACCGATGTTACCATCAGTAGCATATGAAGTGAACCCGGTTTCTGCCCTAAGGTTGAATTAATGGAGGGCTATTTGTTTTCACCCTATTTTCATTCAATTCTTTTTAATTCTTCAACCCCTTCAGTGCTTACCGAGACTTCATAGCTATTACCTTGTTGGGTTTATTCCAGTACTAGCTCAGTCTTAGTCTGCACTCTTCCCATATCTCACTTTTCTCCTTTTATCATCATACCTAAGGACTTCTACACTAACTAGTGGATTGTCCCTGGGTAGATCCCTCCGGTTCTGGCGGATCATGGGAACCAATACCTAACCTTATCATCCTTATATCACCGTACATAAAGTAAAGTTGGTCGGTCAATTTGGTATTGTTCATCTGCCATTGGATCCAATTGAAAACCATTTGAAAATCAATTCAGATACTTGTGATATATTATCAAAGCATTTTGTACCTGAATTGTTTTTGATATTTTTAGAACGAGAACTCCCCCTCAACATGTGCATCAAGTATTTGAGAAATGTTAAGCACATGGAGGCAAGAGAAAGAATTAACTTCTTTGATTACAATTTTCTAAAAGATATCAACATCACTTCCCTCAACAGATCAAGTGGGTATAACATTTCCGGGAAGGATGAGGTTTCCATGAATTTTGCTCCCCCTCAATATGTGCCTTGAGGTTTGAAAAGAGTTTTGCACATACTAGAGGGAACCTGCACATTGGGATAAATGATCACGTTTCAAATCATAGGTTTAAGATAGGTGCTCCCCCTCATCATGTGCATTGAAAAATTGAAATCGTTTGTCACATGTGGGAGGGACAGCATGTTCATTCATGTGAAACCATTTACCTTAATATCAGTTTAAATCTAATTTAAATCACACATTCTCCCCCGATCACAATTATCAAATCATTTGAGATTTGTGATCTCGTATAGATTTAAATTGATTTTGAAAGCTTTTAGGGAGAATTGTGACTTGATTGTGAAAGCGTTTGAACTGATAAGGATCGGATTTTAAGACTTTAAACTCCATTTATAAAAACATGCATGTATATCTTTTGAAAACAATTTAATGCCAAATAACTTTTTAATTTAATTGAAATCATTCTCCCCCTCAATCAATGACGTAGGTTGTTGATTGAGAGATAGAGATTTTGACAAATAAGTCCTGATGATTATCAAAAATAGGGATTGAGTTATTTTTCAAAGCATTTAGTTTTCAGCAGATAGGAGTTTATAGAATCAGAGCATAGGATTTGAAAACATGGTAAAACATGGCTCTTGTTCTTTCTTTAAAACCGGGTTATTGCCTGAAGAAGACAATAAACCATTTCTCTTTCTCCCAAAAAATATATATATATACATTTTTTTTTTTCAATTTTTTTTTTTTTTAAGAATTCGAACAACATCTAAAGCCCCGTGTCATTCTTTGAATGACAGCACAAAGACCGTAGATATTATCGAATCGAGAGATAAAAGACAACATGACAATTTTTTTTTTTTTTTTTTTTTTTTTTTTTTTTTTTTTTTTTGAAGATTTTTCGAATTTTTCAAATTTTTTATGGATTTTGAAGGTTTTATATTTTTCTATTTGATTTTTTGAAGGTTTTATAATTTTGTATTTTGTTTTTCGAATAGATATATACAAGAGATAGATGAAGAAAGACCTTTACTCCTCGTCTTCCTCCTGAAGACGTTTGAGAGTTTCTGGTTGAAGGCTTTTCAAACCAAGTCGTGGAAGAATAAACTCAAAACGTTCTCTTGGAAGAGCTTTGGTGAAGATGTCTGCTAACTGATATTCAGACCTCACAAAATATAGTTCCACCACACCTTTTTCCACCTGTTCCCTGATGAAATGATGTTGAATGTCGATATGCTTTGCTCTTGAGTGTTGAACGTTGTTGCATGAAAGAGCAATAGCACTTTTATTATCACAGTACAGAGGGATTTTGTTGAATTCAAAGCCATAGTCAGATAATTGTGATCTCATCCATAAGATTTGAGCACAACAAGATGACATGGCTATGTATTCAGCCTCTGTAGAGGAAATAGAAGTACTCATTTGCTTCTTTGAAGACCAGCTCACAAGCTTATCACCCAAAAACTGAGCACCTCCTGACGTACTTCGACGAGTATCTTGACAACCTGCATGATCAGCATCTGCATAGGCCGTTAGTGACATACCGGTGTCCTTCGGGTACCATAGTCCCATATTGATGGTTCCTTGGAGATACCGAAAGACCCGTTTAATTGCTTCAAGGTGCTTTTTAGTAGGCTTAGCCTGGTATCTAGCACACATGCAAACAGCGAACAAGATGTCTGGTCTACTAGCAGTGAGATACATCAGGGATCCAATCATACTTCGATATTTCGTTTGGTCAATCATGATCCCTGAGAGGTCCTCATCTAGTTTGGTTCGGTCAATCATGGGGGTGTCAACAGGGTCACTTGAATCAAATCCAAATTTCTTTAAAATCTCTGTTGCATATTTAGATTGATTAATGAAAATGCCTCCGGGACTTTGTGAAATTTGTAATCCCAAGAAAAATGACATTTGTCCCATCATTGACATTTGAAACTTTGAACTCATTTCATTTGAAAACCGATCACATTCCATTGGGTCAGTCGAGGCAAAAATAATATCATCAACATAAATTTGAACATGAATCAAATGTTTGCCTGACTTCCTGGTGAACAATGTAGGATCAACTGCTCCTTTGATGAATCCGGTTGATAGAAGAAACTTTGACAGTGTATCATACCATGCCCTTGGAGCTTGCTTTAAACCGTAAAGAGCTTTCTTCAAACGATAGACGTGAGTAGGATGCTCTTGATTCACAAATCCTTCAGGTTGGCTGACGTAGACGACTTCTTTAAGATCTCCGTTTAGAAATGCCGTCTTTACATCCATCTGATAAACTACCATGTTCTTACTAGCAGCATTGGCCAGAAAGATTCTGATTGCCTCGATTCGAGCAACTGGAGCAAAAGATTCTTCAAAGTCTATACCCTCCTCTTGACGATATCCTTTAGCAACTAATCGAGCCTTGTTCTTCAACACATCACCATGCTCATCAAGTTTTACTTTGAAGATCCATTTTAGAGCTATAATCATAGCACAGTCTGGAGCAGGTACTAACTCCCATACATCAAGACGATCAAACTCATGAATTTCATCTTGCATAGCATTGAACCAGCTATCTTCATTCATAGCAGTTTTAACATCTTTTGGTTCGACCTTAGATAGTACGGAGTTGAAGAAGCACCATAAGGCATCGGTTGCAAGTTGCTTCCGGGTTGATACAGGACGAGAGGGATTTCCAATGATGTTGTCTAATGGATGATCGTGAGTCCATTTTCTGAGGTGTTCATGTGGCATTTGTTGAGGAACTGAAGTAGCTGAGTCGATGTCTCCTGAAGAAGATGGTTCTGATGATGATTCAGGAGTAGCAAATATGTTTTCAAATGGAGCATCTTCAGGAGTCGCAAAGGGATTAACTTCATCATTGATGCCAGAAACATTTCCATGATGTACATTTGAAGAATGATGATTTGTCGATGAGACTGAAGGATCAGCAGCGGGTGCTTCTTGACTTAAAGATATTGAAACCGAGGGATTGACATCATTTACTGGAATATGAGCATCCTCTGTTGTAGGGATCAGCACCTCATTAGAAGTAGACTCATACAGTTCATCAAACATTGGATCAAACAATTTCTTTACATCATCTTCAGATGGGGGTACATATGGTGTTTCTTGAGAGGAGTTTGGAACAAGGGATGAACCAATAGGACTGTTTTGAAGTGCGGGTCCTGAGCTGGAGTGTCCAGGAGCCATTTGACCGGTCAGCTCATCAAACGTAACGTGAATTGTTTCCATGATATTTCGGGTTCTTTTGTTGTAGATCCGGTATCCCTTTTTGTTTGGTGCATATCCTACAAATACTCCAATGTCAGCTTTAGCTCTAAGTTTGCCCAAGTCTTGACCCTCATTAGTTGGATAGCACAAGGCACCAAACACACGAAGGAACGATAGATTGGGTTTCCTGTTGTGGACAAGTTCATATGGAGTTTTTCCATGAATGGTGTGAATCAGGGAACGATTTTGTGTGTAACATGCAGTGGCAATTGCTTCAGCCCAGAGAAACATTGGAACCTTTGAGTAAATCAGCATTGTTCTAGCAGCTTCAACAAGAGTACGATTTCGTCTTTCAACTACACCGTTCTGTTGAGGGGTTCGTGGAACACTTCTTTGATGGCTGATTCCAACGCTTTCATAGAATTCACTAAGTTGTTTGTTGACAAACTCAGTTCCATTGTCTGTTCTGATAATTCTGACGGTTTTGTTTAGTCTAACCTGCAGCTGTTTGATGAGTTTGATGATGATATCAGGAGTTTCATCCTTTGTCCTTAAGAACTTGACCCAGGTGAATCTGGAATAGTCATCAACCACAACTAACACATATTTCTTCCCAAAGATATTTTGCACCCTCATTGGTCCACATAAATCCATATGAATCATATGAAGAACTTCTGTGACAGAGTTAGTAGGTTTGGGTTTATGGGCATACTTCTTGCTTTTTCCCAATTGACATGCTGAACAAAGATGATCCTTTTCGTACTTTAGTCTAGGTAAACCTACAACTAAGTCCTTTCTGGAAAGATCGTTGATGGTGCCGAAGTTCAAGTGATTGAGACGACGATGCCATAACCATGACTTTGTTTTTGAAGCCTTAGATAGCAAGCAGATTGGTGAGGCTCTCATCATGTCATCGATGGAGATGGTGTAAAGGTTTGAGCCACGAGTTCCTTTCAACAGTTCCTTACCATTAAGATCTCTAACAAAGCAAGTGTGTTTTCTGAAGGCTACTTCTAGATCAGAGTCACAGAATTGACCAACAGAGAACAGATTATGACCTAAACCTTCCACATAATACACTCTGGAGATGACACTATCACCAACAACATAATCTCCATAACCCATAATAGCACCAAAATGATCATTACCAAATCTAACAGTCCCGATGAATTTGCTCACGAAGTTCATGAGCCGTGACCGGTCTCCAGTCATATGCTTGGAACAGCCTGAGTCCAGGTACCACAGAACGATTTGAACGATCTGCAGTTGAACACAGACAAGAATGGATAACTGGATAATTGGGATCCCCATGCAAGAATGGGTTCCATTTGGTTAGTAGCAACAGTTGGACCACCCACATCAGAAATAGAAGCATTCATATCAGACAGTGAGGTAATGGAATCATTGTGAATAGATGCAATACTAGTGTCTGTATTAACCCTATTTGCAGTGTGACCACTTCTTAAGGGAATAGTTCTACCAGTAGGCATCCATTTTCTAGTGAGCATTATCTGATTAATCTTATGACCAACAGGTATCCAATAAAAGCCTATTCTGCTGAATGTTCTTCCTGTGGGTTTCCATTGTTTTCTAACTCTCTTTCGCTTTTGCCTTTTAGCCTTTTTAGTATGAATTTTAGCATTAACAATATTAACTGGACAATTAACATCATTAGGCAAAGCATTGACATCACATCCATGATTAGAGACAGAATTCAAGCAAACATTAGTACAAGTTTTGCAAATAGTATCAGAATTCGAATTAATTACAGTACGCTTATGGCTAATACTAGAATCAACACGATTCGTTTTATTCGATTCAAACTTAATGTTCCTAGATTGTTCTTCTACTTTCTTCCAGTGCACATTCATAGCTTGAGAGGTCCTATCATTCCTTGTATTGTCTTGAGACTTTGACCTGCTCCCTTTAGTGTCACTGATTACTCCTGTAGAGGGAATGGGAGCATTAGTTTGTTTTACTACTCTTTGCATCACCTGTTTAGATGTGCTGGGATCTGAACTACATGCAGGTGCACTAAGGTTCACATTCTTAACGCTAGAGGTACTGAGATTAGTACTCCTAGAGGGCACATTTGAGTTCACTTTCCTAGCATTGACAGATCTAAAATCTGAACTACTCAATGGTACACTACTCCTCACATTCAAAACATTGGGAGTCGATTCCATATCATGTTTGGCCTTAGGCATTGAGCATGGAATCAAAGGGTTAACTCTCTCACCTAATGTCTTTGGGCATACTGTGATCAAACATTCTAAGATTTCTTGAGATCGTTTGGCATATAAGCATGCATGTCCAATTGAATTATCATGAGGTTTCTCTAGCTTATCCTCTTCAACAATCTCACGCAGGCATTCTAAGCAATCCTTAAGGGATGAGAAATATGTTTGAATGGCAAGTTTGTTGTTCCTTAGATGAGGGGGGACATATGTCACAGATAAAGCATATTTATTACTAGAGCGAACCTTAGATACAACATTCTCCTCATTGATCATTGGCATTTTCCCTTTTACCTGACTCTTCAGATTCTCGATTTCCTTTTGCAATGAAGTTATTTGTTCGTTGTTTTTGTTACGATTGACTTTAAATGATTCAAACAACTCATTGAAATGACGTTTAACCTTTTCATTTTCTTCTAGAAAACTTTCGTTTTCCTTTTGTAAAGCATTTACTAGGTTTTGAAGATGAAACGTTTGAGAATTCTGAGAATTTAAGAAGGAGGCATTTGGGAGCCTGTCATATTGTTCGTTTGGCCCTTTAATTGAGAGATTTGGGCTTTCAACTTTCTGATCGTGTTGCACTGAGCTTGAATCTGTTCATCACGTTTGTTAATTTGAAAAACTGCATCAAACTCTGGAGCATCTGAAGATGTCTTGATATTTGAAGTTTTGACATTTTCTTTGAGATGTTGATATTTTAGTTGTAAATTAAAATACTCAACTTCTAGTTTAGAAAAATGTTTAACCAACGTGTCATGATCATCCAGTTCAATTTTCTCATTTAGTTTAGAATTAGTTTTTTCAAGCTCAATGACACGATCATGGGAAACTGTCAGGGCCACAGATAGTTCATGAAATTTGGAAGCAGTAATAGAGCATTTTGAAGCAGTGAAAAAGACATCTTGAGCAACACATTCAGTAATAAGATTCTCATTTAATGTATGCAGGTTCTTTCTCTCAATCTCATTATATTTTAGTGCACGCTCATAGTCATTAATTTCCACTATTATTGCATCAAATTCCTTTTCCATTCCCTTAATATCCGTTTCTATCCCCTTTTTAAGACTCTCAAAGTGATCCTTTAGAAGTTTAAAGAAAGGCATGACCTCAGTTAAATAACATTCTTTCATTTGTTCAAAACCCCTTTCTCCTTCAGTTATACCAGTGGGTGTGATCCTTTTCTTGCAAGTTTTCTCAAAATCAACAAATAGTTGAAATATAACGTATTGGCTAATTAATGTCTTGCTTTTAGTGGCAATTGTTCTAGGTACAAGATGCATTGGTGTATTAGGAGGATACACAGTTGCTCTAGGCATTTTCCGAAGGGGAGGGTTTGTTTCTACAATATTTTCAGCTTTCTGCTTATCTAAATCCATTTTCCAGAAGACTTGTTCGGGAGTCAACAATGTCTGAGTCTTAAACTTGTTCAAGGAAATCCAGTTTTCCTTCTTGTAGTCATGGGGAGTGATAATTACTTTCTTCTCTTTGCATTTAGGATCATTTAGTTTCTTATTCATCTTCTCCCTAGTGACTTCATCTAATTTCTTGTCATCCTCAGTGCACTCAATGCAACTAGGTTTTTGTCTAGGTTTAAGAATCTCATTTCCATCATAGATAACACTTTGAGCTGCTTTTGCAATCTTTCCATACTCAGGGTTGGGTTTATCTATAATGGGAACACTATGCTTATCGCTTAGAACTCTATGCTTAGTGATCATGTGAGCAGTCTGAATGGTGTTTCCTTGCATGTACAACTTGTTTTCAAGTTTGTTTTTCAAAGTTTTCAGATTAGAAAAATCTCTCAAGAGCTTTGATTCTTTTGCATTAAATTCTTGCTTAAGCATTTTCACATTTTCTTGAAGTTCTTGTTTTTGCTTAGCTGTTTTAGAAAGTTTTTCTTGCAAAGAATTTAATTCTTGTTTCAATACTTCTTCTCTAAAATTACTTTTTCTAATTACTGTACGCACTTGGTCATCCATTTCCTGCTCACGAGTGGTCAACTCAAATTTAGCGCGTTGTTCATAAATAGCAACACGTTCTTTATAGGCATTTAGTTCAGAAATTATGGAATCATCAGGAGCACATGCAGTGTATTCATCAAAGACATAGTCATTGTTGACTGCAGAAGATGCATCACTTGGTACAACTTCACTTTCACATTGTTTCACGTATTGATCGTATGGGACAATATTGATATTACCCATATTTTCAACATTTGATTCAATAGTTTCAGTTGGTTGTACTTTGTCATGCATCTGTTGCACATCAGCATCATCGTATAGCTTTAATACCTCAGAGATGAGTTTGTCCTTGGATGGGCCAGCTTGTGGTGAAGAAGAGATCTTGGGAGAAACCATTGGAGAGATGCTAGCCATAAAGATTGTGTGTGCAGTAGGTCCATCATCTACATCAGAGTCGTATGCATCACAGTCAGCAACTTTAAAGGCGTTCTGATGATTGTGACCTATCTCCTGAATAGGCTGCTCATCCACATCTGCATCATAGGTCTTGGCATTACCCTCAGCAAGAAACAGCAATTCCTCTTCATCCAACGCAGCACCATTGTCCTGAGCTTGTGCCAGTAACATCTTATCTCTGAAGTAATCAGCATTCTGTGGACGTTTTGGAGATGTGCAGTTCCTTGCAATGTGTCCCTCACCACCACAGTTATAGAATTTGATCGGCTTAGCTTGACCTTGGTTACCATTCCTTCCTCGATTCTGATTTCCCACATATCCTCTACCAGCACCACCCCTTTCCTGATCATACTGTCTTTCCTGAACAGGTTGCACCACAATCCTTCCATCTTTAACAGTGGCTTGATTATGTGGGTTAGATGCAGTTCTGAGGTTGTTGTTGGTTTGTGGGAGAGAATTCATGTTTTGACTAATGAGTAGAGCTAGTTGATCAATGATGTTACCCACGCGTGCATCAGCATCAGCTTGTTTGAACATAGGATCAGGAATGAGTTTGTGATTACCATTACCCAAGGGTATGACTTGTGATGCTTTGGTTGTGATTCCAATGTTTGAGTAGAAAGCTGTTGAGTCATTAGACGAACTTGTCTCTCCCTGGTTGGTTTTAAACTGATTGAGAATCAATTTTTCAAACATAGCATGTCTCTCATTCTGAAGGAGGAAGGCATAGAGTTGCTCATAGTTTGTATTCTTCAGTCCTTTAGTGAGCTTCACAGCTATGACAAACTTGTGCCATTCGGGATTCATGTTGTTCACAAACTTTGAGTTGAGCTGAATGTTAGGCATAGTCATTCTGATGTTCCTCATGTCATTCACTAACTTATGAAATCTCACATAGTACTCATACACACTCTCATCTGGTTTCATCTTGAAGTGCTCAAATTCGTCATAGAGTTGGGATTCTCTGTCTTCCATAGTTAGTTCTGAACCTGAGAGAAGCATCTTAACATTATCCCAAACTGCCTTTGCTTCAGTGTTATGATTGATCAGCTTGTAGATGTCTTTAGGAAGACCTTGAAGAACAATGTTTGAAGCCCTGATATCTGCATCAAATCTCTTTTTCTCCTTATCATCAAGCTCATCATACATCTTAGGTCTGTCCATTCCGTAAATAGGAGTGCCATCTTCATTAGTATCAAGTATGTCTCTAGTCGTTTCAACTCGATATGGTCCTTCATCAATGGATTTTAGAATATTGACACCATTTTCCTTTCCAAGGCAATACAATCTGATTCGTTGAGCCCAAGAATCGTAGTCAGTTCTGTCAAGCATGGGTGGACGAGTATCTGATCCAGCTGCTTGTACATCCTCGGCAACAGTGGAGATGACAGTAGGGACGTTGGTGGACATGTTATCAGATTATACGGGATTTTATAACTCAATGATTAAACCGGGAAATAGATTCTTTCACGGGATTTTACTAAATCAAGAGAAAACCGTAAACAATCACTCAAGTCGCTAGATGATAAAGCTCTAAGTCGCTAGAAACAAATCCACTAAGTCGCTACCAATTAATTCGCTAGACAACCAAGTCGCTAGAATCCCAAGTCGCTAACAGAAAACCAAGTTGCTAAGTAGTAACTCGCTACGGACCAAGTCGCTAACCAAATTTTGGCAGCAATTCGCTACACAAGTCGCTAGAAACACAAGTCGCTAAAGAGCAACTCGCTACTGACCAAGTCGCTACCACAAGTCGCTACCCGTAGTGGAGATTCCACTACTTGTACTTTAACTCGCTAGATCTAACTCGCTAGATTTAACACTGTAACTCGCTACAATTTAATGAAGCAAGTCGCTATGAAGAAAACTTATCCGTGAACTAACTCGCTACCATGAAAAACCATATAAACATCACTTTTCAATCCAAAAACAACCCAACCACGATGATTCAAGCTTACGAAATGAAAACCTAAACACTTTTGATGATTCTAAACACAAAAGTACCAACAAAATTCAAACTTTAACACAAGAAATCAACCAAATGATGCAAAAACCACTAAACTTTTTCAAACTCAAAAACCACCTAAAAACCACTATAAATCCAAAGATGTGCAAGATATGATCTAACCATGGCTCTTGATACCAATTGTAAGATATAACTTTTCACATACACATCAAACCATAACACAAGGTGGCGTATAAGATGGAATTCTAGAGAGAGAAAGTTAGAGGTTTAGGGAACTTAGTGAGAGAAAGTGAAAGATATTATTATGAGCTCCAACTCTCTACCTTGGAAGGTAGAGAGTATTTATAGTCTTACATAACTCGCCACACTTTGGGCTGTGGATCAGGCATACAGTGGGTAAAGACCCGTCCGTCCTCCACGGTGTTACTTAACTAAATTACTACTTAACTTAAAAGAACTACGACTACGAGCTTTCTAACGATTACATATACTTGAGGTGACCGACTCTTTAATACTGGGAATTTCTAATTCCTAACAGTTAATACAAATATCGTCATTAAACGTTATTTATATTTTTGATCCATACCTAAGTTTTGTTAACGACAAAAGTAAATTTATTTTTTATAAAGCTTAAAGCTTGTCAAGTTTAATAGATATTAAAACAAACTTTTTCAAACAATATCTTCATCATTTAAGCATTTACATTGTGACTAATCATATCTTAATATGATTCCAATCATAATGTATAATAGTAGTTTTTAGAATGCTTTAGTTTCTTAAATACTAAACATTACTTATGTATTTGCATATTTCTAAAAATAGAAAAACAACACATGACATCATGTGATGCATCATGGAAATCATTGGAAGATTTCCTTAGATATTTTGTGTAGATTTGTACTCTTCATATCTTACACAATCTTGCATAGATATTGTTGACTTTGGCAAGATCTTGATATCTTGCTGTCAGACCTCGGCGGCACCAAAATGTATAACGGACGGAACTCTTTCAAGGGGTCCGCCGTCCGTGGTGCCTGATGATGGTTTTGTAGGATATTGGATTTCACAAACACATCACATAACAATATATGGGTTGAATTAGCTTAAGGTTCTAGAGAGAGAAAGTGGAAGATGGGAGCCTTTCTAGAGAGAGAAAGTAACAAAGAAAGAAAGGTTAGATTAATTGAAAGGTCCAACCCTCTACCTTGGAAGGTAGAGGGTATTTATAGTTACAAACTAAACGTCCTCCTTCGGACTGTGGATCAGGCATACAGTGGGTAAAGACCCGTCCGTCCTCCACGGTGATGGTCTAAACTAAATAACTAACTAAATAACTAGTAAATAACGATATGTCTACGAGCTAACATATGCTACACAATAGTTGGGGTGACCGACACTTTACTATGGAATTTCTAATTCCTAACAATCTCCCCCTAAGGGAGGTCACCCCATGATTTACATTTTGAATCCTAGCATTCTATTCATGACTTCATTCTTGAGCTCGTAGACTTTAATTCTTCAAATCCGCAATCTTGTGCTTTAGCAGTGATACTTCAAAGTCCGCATAGTTTTGTGCTTTCAGTGGAGGTCTTTGAACTGATCCACATCTTTGATGATCTTTGAGCTTTCATTGAGATCATCAGCCACATTAAATCTCTGGATCACCCTTTATTGTGTTGCCATCATGTGAAGTTATGACTTTTGGACCGACATGCTCACACTTTTGGATCATGACATCTTTCATCAGAGTAGCGGAAGCTTTACTGTCTCATGATATTTGCAGCATCGTAGTAGAAACATAGTATAAAAATATCAGAGCCAGGTTCTGTAGATATGCACCAGTCATGATTTCTTTAATTAATTGTGGATGCTGTGAGCATGCGGCTTTGGATTGACTCCTCAATTCTGATCAGCTACAACCGTCCAAATGTACCTGCAAACAACAGTTAGCAATAAAACACACGAAAGTGTCTTTGATCACTTTCGTTGAATTGAGGTACACGGCCCACGGTTCCCCGTTGATCAGTACAAGTACTGCCTGTGATCAGGTATAATTTCGAAGAATCTCCTTGACAGGGTTTCGCAGTTGTTCTCAAACCGGAACGTCGCAAAGAAGACAACATGGAGTGAGTGAACCAGCGAATTGAGATTCACTGATTGATGAAAAATGATTTGAAAAACAATCTCGTATTGCTTAGAAGAAAGAGTTTTGCAATACGAAGAAGGTTTTATAAGAAAGATCAATTTTCAATCATAAATACTTTTTATATTTGAAATGAGTACACTTTCGATGTGCTAGATAAAAGAAGAGATTCGCACATCGAACGGTTTTTCCAAAAGTATTTTTTCAATCAGAGATACTTTTTTGTGTTTGAAAACATGAATACACATTCGATGTGCTAGAGAAAAGAAGATTTGCACATCGAACGGTTTTTCCAAAAGTATTCGTCAATTCATTTCCTGGACCAAGGTTGATTCACGAATGAATCGCCCCATCGTTTCTATCCAGTTGTCACAAGCTTGATCTTTAGAAAAGATCTCACATGTCACCCACCAAGAGCTTGTTTGATTTTGGCTCTAGAAGGATTTCCATCTTCATCGTGAATATTTTCATATCACTCGGATGTTCTGGCAATACCACAAGGATAGTGCGTAGGACTCTTAAGATATATTCTCACTTTCCACATTGTATGAAACAGTGATTCTTCAAGAATAGTGTCCTAATGAGATATTGTGGATGATCTCTTGGCTCTAGACTCAATTGTGCACATTTGGTTCCTATGCTGGAGACTAGGGAGAGGGTCTCCTTCTTCAATATCAACAATCTCTAAGAGAAAGTCGATAGATTATGTCGTTTCCCCATGAGAATGAAACAAGTCCTTTTAAGAGGAACTTGAGTAGCTTGGGAAGTTTAGTGCAGTGCGTCACTGGGTCCATGACGTCTTGTCTTCAATATCGGTGTTACCTTAGTAACAACCAGTAGCATATGTATTGAACCCGGTTACTGCCCTAAGGTTGAATTATTGGAGGGCTATTTCTTTTCACCCTTTTTCACATTCAATTCTTTTTCATTCTTCAACCCCTTCAGTGCTTACCAAGACTTCATAACTAGAACCTTGTTGGGTTTATTCCAGTACTAGCTCTGTCTCAGTCGGAACTCTTCCCAAATTCTCATTTTTCTCCTTTTTTCAATATACCTAAGGACTCTACACTATCTAGTGGATTGTCCCTGGGTAGATCCCTCCGGTTCTGGCGGATCGTGGGAACTAATACCTAACCTCACCATCCTTATAACTCCATACATAAAGTAAAATGGTCGGGATTTTGGTACAATTCATTCTTCCTTAAAACCAATTGAAAAATCATTTGGAAAAACAATCAAGGTACTAGTGATACGAGATCAAAGCATTTTGTACCTTAATAGTTTTGATCATTTAGAAAACCTCCCCCTCAACATTTGCATATGATTTAGAAAATGTTTAGCACATGGAGGCAAGAGGACTTTGAAATATTTTCTTTGATTACAATTTTCATAGAAAAAGCCATTTGATTTTCTTCTAGAAAAAGCCATTTGATTTTCTTTGATAAATTCTCCCCCTCAATATGTGCGTAGGATATTTGAAATCATTTTATCACATAGAGGCAAGAGTTCTTTTGAAGCACATTTACGATCACACAAGCCATTAAGAAACCATTCGCTCCCCCTCAATATGTGCATCAATATATGAAAGAGTTTAACACATATTAGAGAGAGCCAGCACATTGAATCAATTTATCACCTTTTATCAAATTTCATATTAAATCACAAATTCTCCCCCGATCAAAAATATCAAACCCTTTGAGATTTTGGATCCCAAGTGATTTAATAAGGTTTAGAAAACATAGGAGAATATGTGGCCTGGTTTAAATACTCATCATGTTTTTGAATAAATCCTCCTCCTCAACATGTGCATCGTGTATTTGAAATCGTTTGGCACATAGAGGCAGGAGTGCCTTTAAAGGACTAACACCAATTCCATTTAAACAGATAAGAGATTTAAATCATGATCTCTCCCCCGATCAAAAATTTCAAACTTTTTGAGATTTGTGATCCCAATTGATTTAAATCATTTAAAAGATTTTGGGAAAGACGTGGCAAGATTTGATTTTGAAAAATGACAGATAAGGACCATTTTAAGACATTAAAGATTGTTAGTGTCAGGTATAATTGTTTTAAGAGATCTTTAAGTAAAATAAAACAATTTCACAATCAAACAAGAACAAAAAAAGTTTCATTTTGACAGATCTTTGAGTTTTAAAGAAAATCATACCATGACATAACATTAAATCTTTAGATCACCACATTTTAGCGTACAAACGGACTCTTTTGAAGATATATTGTTTGAAAATACTTTAAATAAAATCACTCTCCCCCTCAATCGATGACCGAATTCGTTGATTGAGTGATTTAAGTTTTGATAAAATAAAGTCGGTGGTTTCCAAAATTAAGTCCAATTAATTTTCAAAACAATATTTTCCATTTTCAAAACAATTTAATCAAAAAAAAATTTCAAAATTGTTTAAAAAAAATGGTATCATCACAATTATCCTGCACAAAGATACGTTAGGTGGTTGAGCTGCTTCTGTTGATGCTGTAGGGCTTGGAAGAAACCCCGTCTACTGATGCAGTGAGACTTCATACGTTGCATTTTAATGCCAACTTAGGTCAAATTAAGCTCCGTTTCATCATTTGCTGATGAAGAAAACCATCTGCTGATGCAGTGAGACCTCTTACGTTGCATTTATGCCAACTTTCCAAAGAAGTCCAATTAAGCTCCGTTTCTTCATTTGTCGACCCAAGATATAGTTACCCTTTCCTTTCGGCATCCAATCATCTTCATTAGTGGGATCCGGATCGGGAACATTCTTATATACCAATATACCTGCATACGTTAGTGAACACACATACAGATATATGGTGGTCGACATCACCCAAACAGCAATCGACTAATAAAAGTTAATTCAACATATCAATCAGATCATATAAGGTATGGGATTATGTGTTCATCAAACTCTAATCATCTAAACCTAACAATCATATCCTAGGCACCTAGTCCTTCAACATATGTTAACATCATTTTTAATTAAGCATATTAGGATAATTAAGAAAGTTCGTTAGAAGATGTAAATTTGAAAAACATTCTCCCCCTCAATCAATGACTCTTTCTTTGAAAAGTTTAAAAGCGCTGAAGTCATTGATTGAGTTTTCAATTTTTACGAAAACTCTGAATCTGATTGATTTTCAAGCAACTCATTTACCACCATTTTTG
This sequence comes from Chrysanthemum seticuspe, assembly GCA_019973895.1. Taxonomy (NCBI): domain Eukaryota; kingdom Viridiplantae; phylum Streptophyta; class Magnoliopsida; order Asterales; family Asteraceae; genus Chrysanthemum; species Chrysanthemum seticuspe. The sequence continues at coordinate 315,727,511 of BPTQ01000005.1, forward strand.
AAAACGACAAATATTTTTCTGAAGAATTTATAGACGGAAAAACATTTGTGTGGGAACAGCAGTCCTTCGACATACTTTCCTCAATTGGTTTTAGGATAAGTGCACGAGATATTTGAAAATTGGTTTAGCGCAACACTTTCCTTTCTTTTGAAGAGCGGGTTGCTATCTGAAATAATAGCAAACCATAGTTGAGCACGGGTTACAGTCTGAAGTAACTGCAAGCCATCATTTTTGAAGCGCGGGTTATAGTCTGAAATAACTGTAAGCCATATTTTGAGACATGTTTAGAAAGAAATATTTACACCTCCTGCTCGAACTTCATCTAAAGTCCCGTGCCATTATTGAATGACATTTCTAAGACCGTAGATGTTATCGATACCAGAAGACATGTCTTGAGAAAACATATTTTTGGTAATTTTCAATTTTCTGATTTTTATGGGCTTTTGTTGATTTTATATTTTTCTACTTTGTTTATGTTGGTTTTATATTTTTGTATTTTGCTTTTTGAAAATTATTTACAAAGATAGAGAAATAGTTTTAAGAAGATGATGATACGAGTACCGAGACAAGGAAATCGTTCAGCACTTTGTAGAAGATAGAAGTCATCATCTCTTAAACTTTCACCACCAAAGCATTTGAGGCTCTTGAATCGTCGCAAGAACTTGAGCCTTCAAAAAGTGAATCTTTGGTAGCTTCCCCCCAAACCGACAGACTAAGAATAAAGACCATTTCCCCAAGCAGTAGAAACGAATAAAAACGGTCTCATAGAATGAAGCTCAGCACCCCGAAGAACACGAGAACACCGAAGTAACAAGTTGAAACATTGATCGTCTCAGTGGTTATCAAATCCGGATTAACTGATTACGACCGATCACATGAACCTATTGTGCATTCCCGATGTACACCTTACTCTTCGAGATTGACCAGTTGTCTATTTAGGGGAACAATATATCAACACCTTCATTTCACCAAATGCACTCCAGTTATCTAACGTATAACCAATCAGCCCATAACGTACACATGCACCCAACAAGAGAAGAGACAATGACATCACAATAACTGGTTGAATCACTGATCTTCTTTGCGGATGTCAACTCCCAAATAACTGATTAAGCTCGATCATGTGAATACATTGTGCGACCCAGATGTACACATATATCTCCCTTGATGGTTGCGATCTCATCGGAATCATCATTACATTGTGTACATGAAGCACTAACCGGAAGCACTTTATCATAAATCATATAGAAGATGTCGATAAGCAATATCATCTCACGCTCCACATATTCTTCTCATATTTCTTCCTATTGAAAGCTGAGTTAACACATACCAAAAGTATCCAGAGACCACTTCCTCCCAAATGGTTGTAATAATACATCCTTCCCCCAAATAGTTAGAATAATATATCCTTTCCCCAAATAGTTGGAATAACACACCAAAGGCTATGAGTAAACACTGAGTTTCTCTACGGTTATGACATTTGTCTTTCCCGGGATTACTTCAATAGAGACGAAGTATTAGGTTCATCATGTGTACTCGTTGTGTGTTTAGATGTATGTCTCCTTCCCCCTTGCTGGTTTTGATACCTCAGAATCAGCAACACATCATTCATACCAAATATGCTTGACATAGAGAAGAACAAAAATTAGCTCAAATAAATCTTGTGAGAATTGATAACGCTACACGCGTCGTTCGGGGTCAAAGGAACTTCCTTTTCTTCGAGCAAGTTTTATAACACCCTAGGCAGTGAACCTAATCGTTGTAGTGTAGTATTAGGGTAAGCCACGAGTATTGATATCGTTCTCTAGGGGAATAGGAATGCTAGTGAGAAGTTACTACGCTAAGGTTGAGGTTGAGGAAGATTATTATTGTATCTTTTTATAATTTTAAGAAAATGAAAGGTACGAATCTCGGGGTTTGGATTTGGGGGTTGGTATTTCTACCGATTACTCTACTTATCTAATTATCTAATCTAAGGTGTATGTAGTCTATGTCTAATTATTGTGTGCTCGTATGATGGTTTAAAGATGTGTTTGCTTAGGTTTTATTACTCCTTAATTATCTCCTATTGATGGTTGAATTGTCACGTCCTTATTCTTAATCGCATTGTGTGTCTAAAGTCGTAGGGTATGCGTTTGTCCCTAACTCTTTGAAACTACCAAAGGGTCTCGTCTACAAAATCTCTAGGAATTATAAACTCTAACTCTAAGGTACTCTTTGGATGGTTTAGCCTACAACTACTATAGGTGTTATAGTCTAAGGTTCACAAAGATTAATCAAGCATTAACTACACAACTAATGACCTATCGCATTACTAGATCATTAACAATTAAGATAAGAGACAACCAATCAATATTCAATAGTTAAGTTTCATATTCCCTAAGCAAACACACAAGTAAATTAGCCGGACATGGAAAACATGCAAGCATACACACAAGTAATTGAAGACATAATTGAATTAATGAAGTAAAACACTTATCTTGATGTAAGATAGGGTTTAGAACCCTAAAATACTGTACAAGACAGCCTTGGTTCGGTTTAGGTTTTTACTCCAAAAGACTACACACTGAAAACTAAAAAATTCGGATTCTATATATAAGATTACAATCGCGATGGCGTCACTTTATGAATTGTGACGCCGTCGGGTCGCCGTCACTAGGGTTTCGTCTTGGCCACGTTAGTCTTGCGACGGCATCACCTTATGCTTGTGACGCCGTCCCCTTCAGTCTCTGACGCCGTCTGGATCAAATCTAGGCCGTCTGAGTTGCGACGACCTACTCTTTTAAAGCCTGACACCGTCACTTGTAAATAAGCAATTTGGCTACTGAGCCGTCACAAAAGTGATGCGACAGCGTCACAGATAACACCTGACGCCGTCCCCTTGTGTTTCAGTAGCTTGAGTGTCTCGATTCTTGACTTTGGCCATTTTCTTCGTATATCCGCGCCTTTTCGTCCAAATAAGTGCCATTCCAGCAATTTGCCTTCAAGAGACCTAAAAAGTGAAAAGGAACGATATTAAGTAATAACGGATAAAAAAGTGATCAAATAAGGGCTTAAACGACCCCTCAAAAAGGTACATTTTAAAACCTTATCGAATATCCCTACACTTGGTATTTGCTTGTCCTCAAGCAAATATGCTTTTAGCCAATTAATTTATAAGTTAGGGGTCATGAAGCATTGGTTTAAAACAATCCACAACACATATAAGCCCCGCAAAAGTCATAACAAGCACGGAAATTATATACTAGCACCTCACATAGGTGTTTGGATACTCACATCTCTCGGGTGTATATGAAATATAACAAGTTGGAAATTGAAGATAAACACTCATTAACCGGTCTTAGTACATAGATTACCATAGGCTTGAGAATAGATCAAACCTCCATCGCTTTGGCGTAAGCACCTAGGAAAGACTTTCAAAGAGGTCTTTTAAAGGGTTGTAATGTTAGGCTTACGGTAGGGAAACAAAGGGTTTGGTGGAATAGGCTATTTAGTGGTGGCAAGTCAAAAATCTTTATGTTACAAGCATACGAAGAATGGTGTTGCTAAGCTAAGACTCGACACTCTAAACTCTAGATAACTGAAACAAACAAACATGAATTTAAAGATAGATGTAGGATGGTAGCCCGTATGTTTTTTGTTTTTTTTGAACACTCTATTTTTTTTCTTTTCTCTTTTTCTATTTTTTTTTTATTTTTTTTTCATACACTTTTACTCTACCATCCTCTACGGTAACATTAAAATAATAGGGATTTATAGGCACATCCCTACACTTGAGTTTTTATTACTCTAACACTAATTTGACCCGAATTGAAAAGATCAAAACACTTGGAGTACATTATTACGCAAATAAAGGGAATTTGAATTTAACGTTCCCTTCCCGTCATTTCATAAACTGTAACTTTTCCCATGAGTCCCAATAGTCCCAAAACTGTGTACAAAGGATATGACTCGACTTAGCAACTTATGCAAGCAACTAGATAATTGAACTAAGGGTTTAGTGTGATAACAATAATGCACTAAAAGTGAGTGCATACAAGGTAGGCTAAGGCGATTTGGGTGTACATTTGGGGGTGGGGTGTAAACAATGCTCTTCATTGATATTCCGGAAAACCGAAACATCACAAGAACCGCGAAAAGGATAGGCTCTGAGGGGTTAACTAGGGGTATCGTGTACTAAAGATGAGTACAACGCAAAGGGTGTGGGGGAATTACTCCACCGATGTGGAAGAAGTAATTATATTACGGGTATCAAACAAGGGTTATCCTAATACCTCTTATCATTTAGTTATTCCTAACTACACAAGTGTAGTCTTACTAGCGATCTCGGGATGCATCACAAAACAAGTTCTAGAATCTATTATACTACCGGTTCACACACTAAGCATTAAAGATGAATGTTTTAATTCCTACTAATCTAAGGGTGATCCTCACATTTTGGGTGGAATTTAAGTGGTAAAGGGTTTTTGTGCTAGTCATATAACTTCCTATCCGTGAGACGTTTTTGTTAAGACTAATGGCCCACTCCTATATGTCATGAAAAATTTTAAATTTGGTGCCAAAATTACCCTAACCGACATTTTCTCATGGTTTATTACACAAATACAATTGGACAAATCAAATAATCAAGGATAAGAATAGTTTCAAAGTTCCCGTTTTATTTTCCCTCCCTACACTTAAACTTAACATTGTCCCCAATGTTCCCCGAAAGTATCAAAGTTATGATAATAGAAGGTAATGAAAAACGAAAGAAACTAATACTCCCCTGATTAGCTCGGTAGGATCCTTGTAAAGTGGTGGTTAAATCCTTTCCAAAAAGAATGTATGCGTGAAAAGCTCCCTCCAAACTTATGTATCTTCTTCTTAGTAAATTAAACCTGCACACTTGAAGAAAACAAACGAAACCTTCGCGTAAAATCGGCGGTAATAATATATATAAGACTCTATTAAACTAGGATATAATACTTGTGGAATGGATGTTTACAGAATTTCTGGAAAATTAAGACCTGGAAAATTTTGAAATTTTATAAGTAGCTCAAAAAACGAGAAAAAAGTAATATGTTGTTTTTACTCCTTCCTGACGCCGTCAGGTTATCCTGACAAAAACTGGTCTGCGATTTTCTGGAAAAAATTCTGGAAAATTTACATCTTTAGAATCTGGAAAAATTTCTGCAAAACATCCATTATGACTCGATACAAGCATTTGACTCGAACAAACACATATATATATCTTTTAATTAATTGAAATTCTCATGTTTACGTTTCTTTTGAAAACGTGTGTAATCCTCCCTACACTTATCCTTTATGTAAAATACCTTTATATGCAATTACGACGAGGTTAAAAACAAAATAAAGCATTTTTACAAACTTAAACATGAGAGTAAGCAATTAATAAAAGATATATGACACTAACAAGCAAACAATTAAGCATGGGTTGCCTCCCACGAAGCGCTTTTCTTTATTTATGAGTCTTGTAGCTAGACTCGTAGTCGTGCCCTTACGTTTTCTCGTGCACGCTTACGTTCTCATACTTAAGCCATTCCAATGTTCTCTCATTCTTTTTGTAATCATCTCCTAACTCTAGGCATTTTTTGTAATACCTCTTAGTTTTCTCATATGGGTACCTAAGTCCACTTTGCTTATCCCTTTCACTAAGCAATGGAATAGGGGTCATTCTATTACATGCCTCAATATCTTTATGTTTAAACCTAGGATGAGCACGTGGCGTTTGGTAGATAAAGTCTTCAACTTCGTCGGAGAATGTAATTAGACCATCAATCATCCGTTTATTCAACCTAATCATTCTTTTGAAAGGTTTTCCAAAAACTACTTGAGTGAGATCCTTATCAATAAATTCTCCTAAGTCTTCTAAAACCATGAACTCTACCAAATAAGCAAAACTTCCAACAAACACTTGCAAATAAGTGACTGCTTCAACAACATTGTTCCCTTGATAAGTTAACTCATTGATCTTGATTTTATTGTATAGGTCCCTTGAGATTAAGTTCAAAGGAAAGAATGAATTCAAGTAAGCATCGAACCCTTCTAATCCCATTTTGCAAGGGAATTGCATGTTAAAGGGACCATCTTTCTCAATTCTACACCTTGGTTCAAAACATTGGGAGGGGTCTTCCTCTATTTCAAAACTAACTTCATCGACGACCTCCCCGTTGTCAAGTGCTTCACCATAATCAAATTCCTCATCGGAATCTGAGTCATAGAAAGGACTTTGTTGTTGCCAATTTATCTCATTATGCCCTAGGTGATTTCCAAAATGGTGAACGGGTGAAGGGTTTTGTGGGATTGCGTTCTCAATTTCGGGATTGGGAACGGGTAGTGTGAAGAATCTTCGGCGGAAGACACATATCATGGTGAGTGATGGATTTTACGAACAAAGGTCACGAAGAAGGGGGATAGACTATGAGGAAGCTAAAAAATGGAAAAAAAAAATTACTTGATAGGAATCAAGCAAAGAAACCTATACGAGGTGGACTACTAACTAGCTATTCTATTCCCCGGCAGCGGCGCCAAAAACTTGATAACGCTACACGCGTCGTTCGGGGTCAAAGGAACTTCCTTTTCTTCGAGCAAGTTTTATAACACCCTAGGCAGTGAACCTAATCGTTGTAGTGTAGTATTAGGGTAAGCCACGGGTATTGATATCGTTCTCTAGGGGAATAGGAATGCTAGTGAGAAGTTACTACGCTAAGGTTGAGGAAGATTATTTTTTTATCTTTTTATATTTTTAAGAAAAGGAAAGGTACGAATCTCGGGGGGGGGGGGGGATTTGGGGGTTGGTATTTCTACCGATTACTCTACTTATCTAATTATCTAATCTAAGGTGTATGTAGTCTATGTCTAATTATTGTGTGCTCGTATGATGGTTTAAAGATGTGTTTACTTAGGTTTTATTACTCCTTAATTATCTCCTATTGATGGTTGAATTGTCACGTCCTTACTCTTAATCGCGTTGTGTGTCTAAAGTCGTAGGGTATGCGTTTGTCCCTAACTCTTTGAAACTACCAAAGGGTCTCGTCTACAAAATCTCTAGGAATTATAAACTCTAACTCTAAGGTACTCTTTGGATGGTTTAGCCTACAACTACTCTAGGTGTTATAGTCTAAGGTTCACAAAGATTAATCAAGCATTAACTACACAACGAATGACCTATCGCATTACTAGATCATTAACAATTAAGATAAGAGACAACCAATCAATATTCAATAGTTAAGTTTCATATTCCCTAAGCAAACACACAAGTAAATTAGCCGGACATGGAAAACATGCAAGCATACACACAAGTAATTGAAGACATAATTGAATTAATGAAGTAAAACACTTATCTTGATGTAAGATAGGGTTTGGAACCCTAAAATATTGTACAAGACAGCCTTGATTCGGTTTAGGTTTTTACTCCAAAAGACTACACACTGAAAACTAAAAAATTCAGATTCTATATATAAGATTACAATCGCGACGGCGTCACTTTATGAATTGTGACGCCGTCGGGTCGCCGTCATTAGGGTTTTGTCTTGGCCATGTTAGTCTTGCGACGGCGTCACCTTATGCTTGTGACGCCGTCCCCTTCAGTCTCTGACGCCGTCTGGATCAAATCTAGGACGTCTGAGTTGCGACGACCTACTCTTTTAAAGCCTGACACCGTCACTTGTAAATAAGCAATTTGGCTACTGAGCCATCACAAAAGTGATGCGACGGCGTCACAGATAACACCTGACGCCGTCCCCTTGTGTTTCAGCAGCTTGAGTGTCTCGATTCTTGACTTTGGCCATTTTCTTCGTATATCCGCGCCTTTTCTTCCAAATAAGTGTCATTCCACTAATTTGCCTTCAAGAGACCTAAAAAGTGAAAAGGAACGATATTAAGTAATAACGGATACAAAAGTGATCAAATAAGGGATTAAACGACCCCTCAAAAAGGTACATTTTAAAACCTTATCAAGAATCAACTGCTATAGAAACTCTCTCTGACTATCTTTATCAACCCATTCGTAGACAATTTGAAGTGACCACTGATGAAGAAAACCCATTATACCAAACTTGAAACTTAAGTAGAATTCTCCGCATGTGTTCTAAGCTTACACTTAATGATGGAAGAACGGTGTCGAGAATCTATGCTTCAAGCAAGTCTCTAAGTACTCAATACTCATACAAAGTATGAGACATTAACACCTCTTGAGATTATCCACATCGTCATCTGCATGTAACACTGAGTAAAACAACGTAACTCCTAATAGTGATAGTTAACCAGGTCTTCAACCATCCACCCCGACTGCTGGTAACTAGATAAACCAAGACTTCAACTCAAATTCTTAAGCCCGAGTAAGTTATCAAATAAGAACACACCTTTGTTGAAAGTCAACTTCAATCTCAAATAAGTGATAAATGATTAACTCAAAAGTTATCAACTTGTGTCAAATGCCCAACATGTGAAAACAACATACAATCGGATGTACATTGACCCACTGAATGAACTGGAACAAATGATTCCTCAACATCAATACATTCTTCCTAAAGGTATACATGTAGATACTGATCTGGAAGATTCACCAATAATGTCTTCGAGCGAATGAGGAAGTCATTTTCCTTAATGTTCATGTGGTTGATTTATAGAGTGCACAATAATCCATAAAGATTTGGCAAAGGGATACCAAAGAGTGGATCATTATTCATGAACAGTAATCCATGAAGATTTGGCAAAGAAGTACCAAAGAGTGGATCATTATTCATGAGTGCAACAACAATGATAGTCATTAACAACTCCTTGAGGAATAACTGGAGATTGGGATTCTTGAGTAGTCTAAGTTGTACTTCTTAGATGATGCATCTTGATCAATGTAGATTAAAGAAGGTGAACTTGTTGAGTCAGCAGGAACCGGAGCAGGAGCTTCAGGAACTGGATGATCAACATTCGTTAGAGGTTGGAAGTACTCATCAAACATATCTTGACATCCAAATATTCAAACATCCCAAACAATGAATCCCAGTTATCCTTAGTAAGTGAAGCATTAGGCGTTGAAGGAGAGTCATATGACCATAAATCAAGCATCCATCAACATGTAGTATATGCACTCTTCTCCCCCTCAAAAATTGCATCCGAAGTTGCCATTTTTGATTTGAACAAGTGAATAAGAATATACACCAATGAACGTAGATCCACTTGAAGGTTGAAAGAGCGTGGAAAAACATGAAGCTTGTTGATGAAGAATGTCGATGAGAATGGTCATACACATGAAGATTTCTCTTCTTTTGAAGATAAAGCGCCTGAAGTGTTATCTGCAGACACCATAATGATGAAGTACGAGGCATGAACTGATGTGAACAGCGTCATAGCAGATTGAATATCAAGGTTGAGTAACTTGAACCCGTGAGTAATAAGATATCAATCCATTTGTTATCCATACTTTAAGCGAGTCCATGTAGTGAACGATCGAAGTATCTGCAACTGAGTAAGGAATACATGCACTAACATTACAAACTTGATTGCATATATATTGGTTAGTGTCATTAGTATCCAAATCCTTTGGGGCTTCACTGTCAACCTTGATTTTGCCATTGGAAAACAGCTTTCCGGTAGGTATCCACCTAAGTCCAGCATCCTTAAACATTCTACATGATGGTATCCACTTATGGCAAGGTCTAGGAGTGTTAAGCTTCTTATGCACAGTGGAAGACTTATAGATATTCCTAGACTCCAAAGATTTAGCAGCTGGTATCCATCTAGGCAAAGTTTTTTGTTTGTTTTGCTTCATAACATGTTGAACCTTAGTCACGTTAGTAGTCTTAGTGGATTGTACCTTAGCATGTGAATTAGGAGAATGTTTCTTATTCGGAAAAGACTTAGAATTTCTAGTTTCGTTTTCAACATGCTTAGCATTCTTCTTCTCATATATACTCTTAGATGCAAGCCAACCCCTAGTCATTAGAGTGTTCCTAGGTAATGGTTTACAACTACTAGTAATGCCTTGAAAACTCATAGAATTCCTCACCCTAGGTCTTGCACCTAAAATTCCATCTTTTCGAATCTGTGCCTTTTTCCTAACTTCTTCTAGATAATAGTTCTTCCACAAGTAATTCATATTATATGAATTCTGGGTTTTAATGCATGATTTTGACACTGTTTTTGAACTATTCCTAGTGGTGCTGGGAGTAGAAGTGGCTACTTGTTGAGGGTTAACTGAACAAGAAGCCTTATTCTTAGGTAACTCAGGTGAAGTGACTGGTGTTGACAAAACTTTTATCGCATCAACTTGGGAGGCAGACCGTGTTTTTGAAAATTTTGGTCTTTCGGATATAAACGCAGTAGGCTGCCTAACAACGGATCGGTTTCTAATGGGGCGAGAAACTGGTTTCCCCAAGGTTAATGGTTTTGTAAACTTAGTGTTCACACTTTTCCCTACAGTTTTCCTAAGCTCATTTTTTAAGGCAACAATAGCGAAACTCTTTTCCTGAAGTTGAGCTTTGAGTTCATCAATTTTTGCTATTAAAGAATTTGATTGTTCCATTTACTTAGTTCTTGCTTCTTTTAAAGAGTCACTTAGTTCTATGTGATGCTTTCTCAAAGACTCATTTTCCTTTAGTAATTTGGCCACACAAACCGCTAATTCATCATTTCTCATTTGAATATCATCAATAACATTAACATCAGAATTACTTGTAGCCAAATTAATTTTCTCATGCATATCAGAAATATGTTTTTTCAAATTGTTGATAGTCGAGTTGTTGGCTTAAAGCTGAGCTTTTAAATCGTTTATTTCAAAAAATTCACGAAATTCAGGAAATTCCAGATTTTTACATGGTTTCTTAGTTTGAAAACTTTACTCCTTTCTTTGTATTGCAATTTCAAGAGAAATGCAATGTTTTTCAAGTTTTGAGAATTTGTTTGAAAGTTCATCAAAAGTCTTTTTATCAACCATATCATTTGTTTTGAATTTATTAGTCTCAGCCTCAACCAAGGAACATTTATCAGAATCATGTTCAGTATTAAGATCAGTTTGTTTAGGTACATTAGCAGATGCACTATGTTGAACAGTTAATGGTACCTCATCACATGACACCTGCTCATTTGTCGGTCTGATATTTGCATCCACATCATGTGTAACAAGAGTCACTGAACAACTGGCTGTTTCAAACTTAATCGCCTCTGAGCCTCTGTATTCAGTGTCAACTAATCCATCATCCGATGCCTTACCGATCTCAACACTACAATCTATTGATTGTACCTGACATTCATTCACCTTTCTGATCACCGCATCCACTTCACGTGTGACCGGAATTACTGAGTAGCTGGTTACATCATTCTTAGCTGTCTCTGATATTCTGCATTCAGCAACACCCGACCTTTCAACTGATATATTACCCGACTCATCACAACTATCTCTCAACTGCACCTAACACTCATCCACTTTTTCATCTTTATGTGTAACTTCATCAATGTACTTCTCCACATTATCCATGAGTTGGATGAATGTCTCAATGAACACGCTAATTTCCATTCCAGTGTGTCTCTTGAAAGACATTTCAGTCAGGTCTTGATCATAATCTGATGTAAATTCTCCACTTATGAATGACTGAAATTGGTTGTGGATCACTTGAAGTGCAGCACTGGAACTATCCTTTTGAACATTTTCTTTATCAATTTGTTGTTCTAATTGTTCTAAGTTCAATAGTAATGTTCCCGTTAATGTGGATAAGTCTTGACGGAAAATGGCAATGCATGTTCGTTCCATTCTTATCGGTGTGAGTAACATGAGGTGTGAGTGAAGTTGTTGATAAGGTTCAATGCTACTTTCCTTTTGCATGGAATTCTGTAGCCTGAACAGGTGCAAATCTTTCTCATTGGACTCAGAGCATGAAGAACTCACATCATCATTGATTGATTCAATCATCTTTAATCATTCAGTGTAGCATACATTATCATTGTTGTCCACAGTATCATACAATTTAAGTACTTCTGAAATTACTGGGTCAGTAGTGTAAGACATGATGTTAAGTATACACGGGATTTAACAAGTCTATGATTTAAACCGAGAAATAGATTCTTTCGCGGGATTTTACAAAATCAAGAAGAAACCGTGATATAGAGACCAATAGAACGTGTTAAGATAACTGATGGATCGACACAATGATAGACAATTGTGTGTTAGGTCTTATGGTTGTTTGTAGGATTAGCATAGATGTTGTTTGGTTGAAATTTGGATTGGTTTATGCTCGATTTTTCAGAGAAATTTAGGTCTAAAAGCATAAAAACCTCAATAACTTATGTTCGGAGCGGATTTAGGCCTCGAAGGTTGCCCCGAATAAAGTTTATTCGGCGTGCCATTCTCCTCATTCTCATGGTCGTTTTGATAGGTAGAACGCTGAAAACGGAGTTACGGATCAAAAGTTATAGCCGTTTGAAGTTTTGTCGGGAAAAGTCAACAAGTCGCTAGAGACAAGTCGCTATAAACCTTGAGAACAAGTCGCTAAGTCACCAAGTCGCTAAGAATCCTTGAACCAAGCTGCTAAGCACTAAGTCGCTAAGTATTATGACAATAAGTCGCTAAGCACCAAGTCGCTGGACACAGTTAAGTTGCTAAAGAACAACTCGCTAAGATCCAAGTCGCTAGTATCAAGTCGCTAACAATTTACACTACAACTCGCTAACAATTTCTGAAGCAATTCGCTAACCTCACTAAGTCACTAGCCGTAGTGGAGAATCCACTAACTTGTACTATTTGTTGGCTTGTCTCAATAGACAAGTCGCTAGGCTCAAGTCGCTAACAACAAACACTGTAACTCGCTAACTTTTACTGAAGCAAGTCGCTACGATGAAAAACACTACGAGAACCAAGTCGCTAGCAAGAAAAACTTCAAAAACACACTTTTCAATCCAAAACAAGCTCAACCACAGTGATTCAAGCTTTCCAAATCAAAACCCAAGCACTTACAATAATTCTAAACACAAAAGTACAATCAAAATCCAAACTTTAACACAAGAAATGATCCAAATGATGCAAAAACCACTAAACTTTTTCAAACCCAAAAAAACATATAAAACCACTAGAAATCCAAGGATATGTAAGAGAGATGATCAAACCATGACTGTGATACCATTTGTAGGATATTGGATTTCACAAACACATTACATAACAATATATGGGTCGAATTAGTTTAAGGTTCTAGAGAGAGAAAGTGGAAGATGGGAGCCTTTCTAGAGACAGAAAGTAACAAAGAAAGAAAGGTTAGATTAAGTGAAAGGTCCAACCCTCTACCTTAGAAGGTAGAGGGTATTTATAGTTACAAACTAAACGTCCTCCTTCGGACTGTGGATCAGGCATACAGTGGGTAAAGACCCGTCCGTCCTCCACGGTGATGTTCTAAACTAAATAACTAACTAAATAACTAGTAAATAACGATATGTCTACGAGCTAACATATGCTAGACAATAGTTGGGGTGACCGACACTTTACTATGGAATTTCTAATTCCTAACAGGTTTTGGCTATAAATAGCAAAGCCAAACCAAGTAGTTTTTCATCCCTTTCCATCATACTCTCATACATATCTTCTCTATAATCTTTCTAACTCAGTTTCATATCATATTAGTGATCTATTTTGTAGCAAAGAAGATCAAGTCACATTCAAGCTTCAACGAGAAGTTGTAAGTCATGTTTGTTTAGTGTTGTATGATCTTGTGTTGATTCATACTTCATTGTTGTACTAAACTATCATAATCTTGTGAGTGTGAGTGGTTAGTATTTTAGTCCTCAAAATACATTGTGTGTGGGAGTGGTTGTACCTTTGGAAAGAACTCGACATTTAGCTTAGCGTCAGAAATAGTGTAAGCGAAGTGTAAAGGTTTCTCCACCGGTGAAAGGAGCTTGTTTGCTAGTGAAGTTAAACTCTCGAGTGTGAGACTCGGGGAGTGGAGTAGGGCAAGGAGAAAGAGTCCTTGTAGACCGAACCACTATAAACAACTTGTTGTGGTTTGATCATTTCTTTCCTTATTTACTCTTTACATATTGCTTACATATTTCATCAACATATCTAAGATCAATATCAATTGATCTTTCAATAACTTTCAAAACAAAGTTTTTAAAGGTAAACTATTCAACCCCCTTCTAGTTTTCTACATAAATAATTGGTTCCAAAATATTTCTCACAGATTACCCACACCGTGAGTTATTGTGGGTATATATATGGGTAATACTCTCCCGCTAATGTTTTTCTCAGGCATTACCCATAAAGAAACTTATCGTGGGTAAATGTGTGGGTAATGTTGTGGGTAAAAGGAATTTGAGCAAATATAAGTTTGAAGATATGGACGAATGATGCCTTCCACCATGTTTTTCACTCTTTAGTTGAAACATTAGGGTATCTGGTTAAGGTGGGAGTGTAAACGAGTCGAGATTTTTGACAGTTACTTGAGACTAGATGGATTAAAGTTTAAAAGGAGTCGAGCCTTCGTAAGGTCAAACCTATTTTGGAGCTTATTTATTAAGGCCCAATAGTTGAGCTTCATAACTAAAGATTGATTAATCTCACTATTAATATACTTTTTAGATTTACAACTTATACGTATATATAAGAAATAAAAAACGAGCCGACCTCAATCTTTGTGAATAACTATCGAGTCGGGTTCTAGTATTAAAAATAAAGTTCGAGATGAGCCTTGGTTGAGCTTTGACTTTTCTAAATTAAGTGAGTCGATCTCAAGATTGGACCACCTCGACTTAGGTTTGTACCTCACTTCATATTCGTGTAAGTTCTTTCAGACAGTATGAAGCTTTGTCCTTCGAGCACCTACATAATAGAAAGCATGCATTAGCCTCGCTTTAGGTCTTAACCTGTAACACCCCCAAATCTCGGTACATCGAAAGACTTAATCAAGTTTTCGGGGCGTTACTTTTTGGATTGGTATCGCACACAAGTATAGCCAAAAGATAGTCATTTAACATTTAAAACCAATCCCAAATTTAAGTATTCAAAACATTTAATCCAAAATATGAATATTAGGCCCAAAACATGATTTATTAAGATAGGTCCCCATAGTTTATCAGAGTCGGAAAATGATCCTTGAACCACGCCTCCATGTCAAGCTTCCACTGATCAAGTAATCCAAACATCTCTCAATTACCTGAGAAATCATGCTAAAATGTCAGCTTACGCTGGTGAGTTCATAGGTTTAAGTTCAACAAAATCATAGTGGACCTGTAAGAGTTGATTTGCTATACAAGACCTAAGATAGATAAATACCGTTCACACATGATCTTACCCGGATCTCCAATCAAATCCCGCATCCAGGGATTACTCGGGCCCCTGCGACTCTAGTCCAGCACTGATATGGCAAAATCTAGAACAATTACTAACCCCAGACTAGGTCAATGTAGAAGTCTATTCCTAGCTAGGCACGGTTAAACCTAGACTAAGGCAACAACTACAGCACAACTATCTATACAGTCAAGTACATAAGCAAATCCAAATAGTTTTCACGGTCCAAAAAGCAGTAGCATGATTCTCACCCCAAAATAGTTCAAAACATAGTTAAAACTTAGATAAAAGTGGGGCTATGAAACTCACCTCAAGCAATCAACGCACAAATAAACACCAGCAGAAGATAACGGTATCACATCACAGCAACTATCGCCTCGGCACAACCTATTAATGTAGACCAAATTTAATATATACATTCCTCAAAATCAACGTTATCTACCCCAATGTATTCCGTTTCGTTATTTCCAAAATGTCTCGTTTCACCATTTAATCCTAGTGTTTGGTATTCCTCATGTGGGTGTATCGACTCAATATGATGCCATGAATGCACTCAAACAACCAATATATTACGCTTCGCAACACAATATGCAACTCCATTCAACACAATATGTGACTCAATGCGACACAATGAGACGTCTAAGCGATAAGCTCCATAGTCCAATAAGTTTCGGAATAAACAGTAGACCTTATCGAATTCGTCAACTCGATAAACTCAATTATTCATTCGTATCGCTTATTATTCCATAAACCGGTCGCATCCTAACGAGTCATAAGGATAAGTCACCCATTAATAAGGTTATCCAACGTACCTAGCGGGTTCTTATTAGATTCGTCAACCTAATAAGTCCGCTACCCACGTTGATCAACACTATTAATGTTAGGTTATCCGTAACCCATGCACACAACGTAAGCAATTAAATACTTAAACCAATATTAAATGTCCACAATTGACATTTATTGATAAACATGTACTCGAAACATTAATTACTTATTTATTGCAAAACATTTCCAATTTAGTTGTTAGTTTCCGTTTAAAAATAGTAAATAACAAGATAAGGCTTGTTATCGACAATTTTGGTACAAAAGCCCATTTATTATTCCCATTTCATAGTTTATTAGCATTTTCATATATATATATATATATATATATATATATATATATATATATATATATATATATATATATATATATATATATATATATATATATATATATATATATATATATATATATATATATTGTTGGAATCGCTCCTAACTCGTAAATGGAACGACATTGACGGGATTACTATTTCTATCTTTGTTACCTCAAACACATGGGCTTGTTATGTCAATTACCCATAGATGTATATGTTTGGGTATATAAACCCCTCCATACTTCCATGGAGGGGTGAGCCTCTTGTGTAAGTTTTCACCTTTAATCAATAATAAACACACACTAGTTTCCCTTCTCTCTTGTTTCTCTCTCTAAATTGAAGATGGTGTTCTTCCATCTTCCAAGGCCTCCCGATTCACCATATCAACCATAGAAACGATCCTAACATTGGTATCAAGAGCAAGGTCGGTTTTATATTTTGGTTGATTTTTTGGTGATTTTATCTTGTCAAAATCTTTTATAAAAAATCTGTTTTAAAACAAAGTTGTTAACTTTTTAGTGTTTTAACAGTTTTTTTATTCAAGTCTTTTTAATGTATCATTTATGGTCAAAACTTGTTATGGGTTAAGAAACTGAAACTGCTTTGTATCTACTTTGTTCACAACCAGTTTCATTCATTTTTTTTACTCGGATAACATTTTTGTACCTTCTCGTGATATGGTTTTGTGGTCAAAAGGTTAGACTATTCATTGTCCAAAATGGGTCAAAAAGGATGATGCCTTTAATTCTCCGTTTCTGGGTCTATGTCTCTTTTTATGGGTTACAATGAATCTGAACGGATAATATGGTCGGAAAAACTCGCCGGAAAAAAGGTCAAAGGGACCCTAAACTTACGCATAAGGAGAATCTACAGTGAAAGTTACGTGTAGCTGTGAAGTTACGCGTAAGGAATGGTCTACGCGTATGCGTTTACGCTTAAGCCTTGGCTTACGCCTATGGCCTACGCATATGTTTACGCGTATGCTTACGCATAAGCATGAAGCTACGCGTAAGGTTTTTTCGTCTACGCGTAAGTTTTCTTACGCATAAACCTTTCGACTATAAAAGTTTACGCGTATGATTTTTTTGACAGAAAAACAAGATGAAATGAAGACTCATTTTGACCAAACCAAAATACCAAATAAACCATACTCAGACCTCAGCCTCGTACCATCATCAGTCCGAGAACCAAAACCAAAAACCAATCCTACATCTAGACTCAACCCATAACCCTCACCATCTCTCCTCAACACTCATTCTAATCTAAACTTGACTCGTACATCAATTTCAAAATATCAAGATCTCAGTTGGTTCAAACTTTTTCGCCAATCTTTTTCAAGATTTTTATAGTTTGAACAATACCATCATAGATCTATTTGAAGGTGACCTTCATTTTCCGAATCAAAAAGGAATTAAACTTAACAAGTGTGTTAGCTTATTCCTTCAGTTCATTAAAATTAAAAGAAATACAATGAAAACAACAAATCATAACCTACCCGAGACCCTTTTTTAAAGGATCTTGAAGCTGCGCACGTTTTGAATATGATATGGGGGTCGGTATGCTCTTGTTTGTGATTCGGATATAAGATTTGTGATGAGATTAGACTTATTTCTTTTGAATCTGTGTTGGGAGATAAACTGAGCTTGGTGAGAGAAAAGTTTATCAGTGAGTGAGTTTTTGAGATGGTAGGCGGATGAGTTTATCATCTGTGTGTAGGTTTAGGTTAAATGATATAACCGTGTGTTTAGGCAACTTTATATCATTTGGATTGGGATTGGCTTATCTCATTTGTTGGGCCAGAACCAGATTCTTATTTTGAGTTGGACGTGGGCTTCAACTAAATGGTGTGGCTCTTGGACTTGGATATGTCAATTGAGTCATCTGGGCTGACTATGATATGGTATTGTAACTGGTAATGGACCCATTTCACACGCACATGGTGGCCGTGTGTTATAATCGTATAAGTGACATACCAAAATTTGTTATCCGAACATTTTCTAAGAAAAATATAGGATACAAATTTTGTAATTTTGAGAACGAGTGCTATTTTTGGTATGGTATATTTTCACGAGGATACATTTTTGACAAGATCGGAAAAAACCATTATCAAAGTTCATTTAAACCGTTAACGAAGGCTAGTTTTGGGCATTTAACCGCAAGATGTGATTACAGCGATAATTCTTTATTATTTATTTGAGGTTGAAGTAGGATATCACGGGTGCGTGTACTTAGTATCTTGAAGATATCGGGGTTGGTTGGATGCATGATTCTTTGAGATCCTTGTTCGAGCTTTAGCCGTTACGAATGACAAAGACTTAAGTTATCTAGTTGAACCTGATGTAAGGAGTTACGTTGTTGTGCTCACAGCTTATAACTATCACTTTTAAGGAGTTACGTTGTTGTGCTCAAGTGTCACACTAAGGTGTGGATAATTTGAGAAACTTTAAGTTTACCTTTTTTCGATGGAGTTAAGAAAAAGGGTTCTTCGTCTGACAATAGTGCAAGTTTAAGTCACAAGTTCGGGTTATTTTACTTCAGTCCCAAGTTCGTCATATTGGGTTTTCTCCATCAGTAGTCACTACAAAAAGCCGTCAGAATGATAATGGGGTCGGTAAAGAGTTAGCTGAGAAGAGTATACACGAGTAGAGAAGTTTTTATCAGCAGCTGATTCTCACAAGATATTTATGGTACTTCACACTTGTTCGATTAATTGAACATACATGGTTTCGATGTCTCCAATTTCATCATCAACATACGTGGTGTATGATTCTGATTCGTTGAAAACATCGGGGGGAAGAGAGTATAGGTGTTCCTTGCTTCTTTGATGTTTTTGGATTTTTTTCGAAAACCCGTTTCCTTTCATGAATTTCTTCAATCAGGGGGAAGAAATGAGACGATTTGTGGTTCAAACGTCTCACTTTGGTGTTATCGTCTCACTTTCACAGAGTTATCGTGTGTGAAGATTACCTAAATAGGATGTTATGATGCCTTACACATGGTCATTTTATCGAGTAATTGCAGATTAACCGGTAACTACTATTCCGATAGACCGCAACATTCAGGGGGAAGTCGTTTCATTTCGTCTTTCGTGGTCTGTTTGGTGTGAAACATCTACATACGTGAGAAGATCTTGTTGATTTCTTGCATGTTACCCCCGAACGGATTTTCCGCAACAAGTCAGATTTACCTTGTGTGGTTTACTGCTCATCTACAAATTCCGCTGCATACTGAAAACTTCAAAAGTTAGAGGAAATGTTCACTACATCAAAGTTTCGAATCTGCTGAAGACAGTTGTCAGTTTGGGGGGAAGCTGATTCAGAAACTTCGCCAAAAAGGAGTGTACGGAGAAGCTGCTAAAGACATGCAGCATGAATTGGGGGGAAGTTAATCCAATTTATGCATATTACATCATTTGCCTACAAGTGAAGAAAACGGTTCTCAAGTCAAGGTACCAGAAGAAGACAAAGAGCGTAACCTTTCATCATCCTCAGCACTTGAAGAGCTTATGAAGACCTCTCTTTATTTGTTTTCTATATTTGTAGTAAATGTTGTAAGTAATCCCTTATGTCGTCCCATTGGGGGAAGATTGTTGAAATCGCTCCTAACTCGTAAATGGAACGACATTGACGGGATTACTATTTCTATCTTTGTTACCTCAAACACATGGGCTTGTTATGTCAATTACCCATAGATGTATGTGTTTGGGTATATAAACCCCTCCATACTTCCATGGAGGGGTGAGCCTCTTGTGTAAGTTTTCACCTTTCATCAATAATAAACACACACTAGTTTCCCTTCTCTCTTGTTTCTCTCTCTAAATTGAAGATGGTGTTCTTCCATCTTCCAAGGCCTCCCGATTCACCATATCAACCATAGAAACGATCCTAACATATATATATATATATATATATATATATATATATATATATATATATATATATATATATATATATATATATATATATATATATATATATATATATTTCGTCAAATTCCATTATTAATCTCATATCGTTATTCGTTTCGAGTCCACAAGCACGAGTCATAACTTCTCGGCTTTTAATCAATCAATAGTCCAAATTATACTAAAGTCCATGTTACGGCTTTGTCGGAGTCAACTATTGACTAAAAAGTCAAAGTAACGCCGACGTAGCTCAAAGTTGACAATTATATATATCAAGTCCAAATTAAATGTCATAATATCGTAATTCAATCCCAAACCAACTCAAAACAATCTCGCCAACCAATCAATCAACTAAAAGTACTCGAAACCAATGTTATGACCCTAATGGTCATGACACGGTCGCGGTCAAGACCACGTGAACCAAAAAAGCTCTAGAAGCTTTTCAGCTCCACGCGTCTCATCCAAACCTCAACAATACCAATCAACAAGCTACCAAATCGACCCAACTCGGACCCATGACCCAAGTAGGCCACGTACGCAAGCCAAAGGCCTCGTACGTGCCTCTTGTGGCTCGTACACCTCACCAAACCAATCCAAACACTACCAAATCAATTCCATAACACTCAAATCCAATCATTCAAGCTCCAAACACTAACCAAACACATAACCCATCAACTATTCTTAATCAAAAACATGCAACTAAACCCTAAATGCACAAACCCATCAAATTAATACACCACACATGTACCAAACACTAATTACTTGTTTACTTAGTCACTAATTAGCTTTAATTTCATGTTCCACCCAAAAGCCCTAAAAATTATAATTAGGTCGAAACCCTAATTATCAATTCGTGGGTTTTTATTGCCCAATCAAGCTCAAAACATGTTCCCTTTACCTTATCTAATCACCAATTGCAAAAGCCCTTTGAAACCCTAAAAGTACGATTCTTGATTCAACGATTTGAAGGTGTTATTGAAGTCCAAATGGTGCGAATGATATATGGTTGGAAAGAGGAGAAAGAGAGCTTCGATATGGTGGTGGTGGTGTATGGTGACGCGTGGCGGTGTGCCAGAATTTGGCCGGAACAGTGGCCGGATAACAAAGAGGGGCGGCTAGGGTTTGTTTTAGAGAGAGATTAGAGAGAGAAAAGGCTTGTGTGTATGTTTTACAGAGAGAAACAAATGAGGTGAAATGAGGATTTGGGTGGGTATTTATACTAGGCCACTAGGGACCTCAAAAATAATTATTTGGGAGGAGGGGGCGCTGGCTTCAAGAGAAAAGGGGAGGGGTCGGGTTGTAATTTTTCGTAACTATCCCGTTTACCTAATCCCGAGCTCACATATTGTCCCCCGAGTGTCCCGCAACATTTTCAACTTTCCAACATCGTTATTTATGTTTTCCACGAGTTTTGACTATTTATTTGTCAATTTTTGAGTTACGGTTTAAAAGTTACAATAACTCTTGTTTTAGGCTTTTCTAGTGCCGAATCGAATAGTGCCTACCAAATAGAGTTAAAACTCATACGATGACTCATTTAATAATGAAATAAATCATAAAAACCAATAGACGATATAAAATCAAGTCATGGTTTATGAAAATAGTGTTAAAGGCAAGGCTCGGTTCAGTTTAGCGTAATGCGGTTACCTAAAATAGTCTCCCTAAATTGCCAGTTGTCACAACCTCCCAGCCTCAGAAGAAACCCGTCCCGGGTTTCACTCCGAGTTGCTTGGTGTCATAAACAGTTTAGGATACTTCCTACGAAAAACGTCCTCACGTTCCCAAGTGAAATCCGGTCCATGCCGGGAGTTCCAACGAACTTTAACAATTAGTATACGGCTATTCTTCAGCCTCTTAACCTCATGATCCATAATCTCAATCGGTTCCTCAACAAAATTCAATTTCTCATCAATACGAATATCTCTTAAAGGCACCACTATGTTTTCTTTCGAAAGACATTTCTTACTAACATGAAAGACATTGTGTACACTACTCAGTTCCGATGGTAGCTCCAGGCGGTATGCTACCGGTCTGACTCTTTCCAGGATTGGATAGGGACCAATATATCGGGGATTGAGTTTTCCACGTTTATCAAAACGAACCACTCCTTTCCAAGGAGAAACTTTCAACATAACACGATCTCCAACCTAAAATCCTAAAGGTTTACGTCTCTTATCGGCATAACTCTTTTGTCTATCACGAGCGGTTTGCAACCGATTACGAATCTGTACTATCTTCTCAGTGGTTTCTAAGACAAGTTCGGGACCTGTAAGTTGACTCTCGCCAACTTCAGCCCAACAAACAGGAGAGCGACATTTCTGGCCTTACAGTGCCTCAAATGGGGCGGCCTTAATGCTAGAATGATAACTATTGTTGTAAGAGAATTCGTCCAAAGGGAGGTGTCTCTCCCAGCCTTTGCCAAAATCAATAACACATGCTCTAAGCATGTCCTCTAAAGTCTGAATGGTTCTCTCGCTTTGACCATCGATCTGTGGATGGTAAGCAGTACTCATATCCAAATTCGTTCCTAATGCTGTCTGTAACGACTTCCAAAAGTGGGATGTAAAACGACTATCCCTATCGGAAATGATAGATATCGGTACTCCATGACGCGATACTATCTCCTTAAGGTACAATCGAGCAAGCTTATCAAGACTACCAGTTTCACTAATAGCTAATAAGTGAGCAGACTTAGTTAAACGGTCAACGATTACCCAGATAGCGTCATTGCCGCTAACTATTCTCGGTAATTTAGTGATAAAGTCCATGGTTATTCGCTCCCA
Source organism: Chrysanthemum seticuspe (assembly GCA_019973895.1). Lineage (NCBI taxonomy): Eukaryota > Viridiplantae > Streptophyta > Magnoliopsida > Asterales > Asteraceae > Chrysanthemum > Chrysanthemum seticuspe. The sequence goes on from BPTQ01000005.1 coordinate 315,750,605, forward strand.
TTTCCATTCCGGGAGTTCGGGTTGAACTAAAAGTCCTGATGGTTTCTGATGTTCGGCCTTAACTTTAGAGCAAGTCATGCACCAACTAACATACTGAGCTATATAGGCTTTCATATTGGGCCACCAATAAAGTTTCTTAAGATCCTGATACATCTTATCGGCTCCAGGATGAATAGAGTATTTTGATTTATGCGACTCGTGCATAATCAACTCGCGGATTCCACCATGAAATGGTATCCAGCTTCTGTCTTTGAAGCATAATGTTCCATCGGAATGCTTCAAGAAGCCGTTTTCACTTTCTACCATTCTATGAAGATTCTCATAAGGACGGTTCTCTTCCGTCAATGCCTCTGCTTGGGCGGCTAAAATTTGAGATGGTAAGGGCGAAACAATGGTCATTCCTAATGATCTAACAAGTAGGGGTGGAATGTCCTATTTACGACTAAGTGCATCAGCCACAACATTAGCCTTACCAGGATGATAACGAATCTCACAGTCATAATCACTAAGTAATTCCAACCAACGACGTTGTCTCATGTTCAGTTCCTTCTGATCTAAGATATGCTTCAAACTCTTATGGTCGGTAAATACTACACACTTGGTTCCATATATATAATGTCTCTAGATCCTAAGAGCAAACACTACAGCACCTAACTCAAGGTCATGGGTGGTGTAGCTTTTCTCATGCTTCTTAAGTTGTCGGGATGCATAAGCAATCACCTTCTCACGTTGCATCAAAACAGCACCTAAGCCTTTATGCGAAGCGTCGCAGTACACGACAAAGTCTTCGCTTCCTTCAGGCAAAGCTAGGATGGGCGCACTACACAATTTCTCCTTCAGAAGTTGGAATGCTTCTTCTTCCTTTTCTCCCCATTCATACTTAACATCCTTCTGAGTTAGTTTGGTCAGCGACCTAGCTATCTTGGAAAATCCCTCAATGAATCTCTTATAATAGCCTGCTAACCCTAAAAACTGTCGGATTTCTTATGGGTTCTTAGGAGCTGCCCATTCCTTAATGGCCTTAATCTTAGCTTGGTCAACATGAACACCTCGACTATCTATCACATGACCTAAGAATTGCACGGACGGAATCCAAAATTTACACTTAGAGAATTTGGCATACAGCTTTTCCTCTCTCAGCGATCCTAAAATGAGCCTCAAATGCTCTTCGTGCTCCTCACTACTCTTAGAGTATATCAAGATGTCGTCTATGAATACTATCACGAACTTATCCAGGTATGGCTTACACACTCGATTCATGAGATCTATGAAAACCGCTGGTGCGTTGGTCAAACCAAACGACATCACTTGAAATTCATAGTGTCCATAACGAGTTCTAAACGCAGTCTTAGGAATATCCTCCTCTCGAACTCTAAGTTGGTGATAACCAGATCGTAAATCGATCTTATAAAAGACACTAGCTCCTTGGAGTTGGTCGAATAGATCATCTATTCTAGGTAACGGATATCGGTTCTTTACTGTCAACTTATTCAACTCCCTATAATCAATGCACATCCGAAACGATACATCCTTCTTCTTCACAAACAACACTGGTGCTCCCCACGGTGACGGACTTGGTCGAATGAATCCCTTCTCTGACAACTCTGCCAACTATTTAGACAGTTCCTCCAATTCTCTTGGAGCAAGTCGATAAGGTGCCCGGGCTACGGGTGCCGCACCGGATATCAACTCTATTTGGAATTCCACTTGTCGGACAGGTGGGATCCCTGGCAGATCGTCAGGAAACACATCCAGAAATTATCTAACAACGGGTACATCGTTAAGGTTTCTTTCATTCTTCTCCTCGCTTTTCTTTTCAGAAATTCGAGCCAAGAAAAGACAACCTCCTCTATCGATGTACTTCTGGGCCTTAATACAAGAGATGATGCTCAACCGGGAAGGACTTCCACAGTCGCTCCAATATCCTTGTATGCTCAGAACTTTTCCACCATACGGTAAACGCACAATCTTCTCATCACAAATGATGTGTGCACCGTTCTTCGACAACCAATCCATTCCGATAATAACGTCAAAACTTCCTAAAGTAACCGGCAATAAGTCTATACTAAACGGGCGATCTAAGAAACTTAAGGTACGACCTCGAACTACGGTGTCTATTGTCTCTATATTCCCATTCGCTAGTTCCACATCGTAACTAAACCCTAGAGGTGTTTGGGAGATTCCTAGTAATGGCATAAATTTGGTGGATGTGAAACTCATATCCGCACCGGTATGAAACAGTATGGAAGCATAGCGATTATTGAGAAGGAACGTACCTGTAACTACGTTATGGTCCTCACCAGCTTCCTTCCCAATAGCATAAACACGCGCTACTCCCATGTCTCTCTGCTGATTCCTAGCACCATTGTTTCCCCGGTTTTCCACAACCTCACGCTTCACAGGGTCTAAGCCATTACCTCCTACACCTCGATTAACAAATCCTCCTACATTACCAGGATTTCCCCTCATCTACGGCTCTCGGCACTCAATCTTAAAGTGTCCCTTCTTTCCACATCCAAAACAGGTGCAGTAGCCTTCCAGTCCGCTCCTTGTGCAGTTTGAGCTGCAGCAAGTGGACGAGACCTACAGTCTTTGGCTATGTGTCCTACCTTAGAGCACTTCCTACACACAATCGGGCACGATCCATGGTGGTGTCGGTTACAACGACCACACACAGGCTTACTACCTTCATAACCCTTCTTATCTCCATTTCCTATGACGAACACCCTGGCTGTCTCTTGCCGTTTGTTGCCATTCCCTTTTGCAACTTCGTTCCTCTTCCTCTTATCACTCCTATCATTCTTACTCTTTTCTCCTAATTCTAGCACACAAGAGTCCATCAAACTCTGAGCCACAATAATTGCCTCTTGCAAATTAGTTGGCTTGGCAGCGATGACATCATTTCGAGTAGCTAAAGGCAATCCATCAGTATACCTCTCAATCTTAAGTTCTTCAGTGCGAACCATTTCAGGGCAAAGCAACGATAACTCTTGGAAACGACGAGTATAAGTCGCCATGTCAGTACCCTTAACCTTATGGTTCCAGAACTCACTCTCTAACTTCTTAACTTCATTCCTAGGACAGTAAGTCTTAATTAGGAGAGCCTTAAATTGAGTCCAAGTCATACTATAAGCTACATCAATTCCTACTGATCTGTGGTAGTTATTCCACCAGGTCAACGCCTCGTCCTTCAAGGTGAAGGTTGCATACTTAACCTTACAATCCTCATTACAGTTACTCACAGCAAACACAGATTCAGTTTTCTCCAACCACCTAGTCAAGTAAACTACTCCCTCAGTTCCTCCGAACTCAATTGGACCACAAAATCGGAACACTTTGTAGGTGCAACCTCGAGTTCGATTTAGCATTGGGGTTTCACTAGAGGTGTTATGTTGGGAATTATGTGAAGTTTGAATTATGCTGAAATTAATGCCGAAGGGATTCTACTGAAGTAGAGAGGATTCTGCCGAAGACATAATCTGCTGAAGTTTAATAGTTATTAGTTTGTTTCTGTGGAAGTGATTATTCTGTGTTTAGTATATTTAGTTTGGATATACATGAGCTTTATTAGGAAGTGATTGTGTATATCTTATTTAGTTTTATGTTTATACGTTTCTTGGGAAACGGTTTAGGGTTTTGTTTAGGGTTCCTTGTCTATAAAAGGAACACATTAGAATGAGTTAGGTACCGATTTGAAAAACACAATTTTAGTTAATATAACGATCCATAGAGGATCACAGAGTTCTTAGTTATTTGTATTACTTGTGTTTATATTCCGCTGATAAATATAAGTAGTAGAGATTGTCTTTTATTGTGCTTGTGATTACATAGGCATAAATAACGATCCACGAGCTCAAGATCTATCAAGGTCTGTCTGTTTCAACAAGTGGTATCAGAGCCTCGTGAGAGTCTCTACGATACTAAGGAAAAGTTTTTCTGAACACCCATACAACCATAACAAAAATTATCATGCCTGGATCAGATGTTGATGAAGGTATCACCAACAACCAAAAATCCACCCATCTGCAACAACTAAGTCTCTCTAATAGCAATGCTAAGTTTCCTTACCTAAAAAGGGAGGAGTATGATCTTTGGGCGATGAAGATGCAGAACTGGATCTCTAATATTGATTGGAATCTATGGGAGATAGTCTTGAAGGGAAACAGTTTGAAGAGAACTACCACGGATGCTACGGGTAAGATGATGAATGTTCCTCCCAAATCTGCTGAAGAATTACTGGCGATTCAGAGAGAAACCAAGGTCAGAACCATTCTTCTTCAAGCTATTCCTGAGGATTACTTGAGTGATTTTCACTTCATGCAAGATGCTAAGGATATATGGTTAGCAATTAAGGCAAAGTTCGGTGGGAATGAGGAGTCTAGGAGACTGAAGAAGTCCATGCTGAGATAACAGTTTCAGGACTTTCAAATCTCTGAAGAGGAAGGAATTCACAAGGGCTATGACAAGTTTCACAAGATTTTAAGTCAGTTAAATCAGCTGCAGGCAAAGCCAGATAATGATGATTGTAATTCTAAGTTTCTGAGGTCTTTACCTCCATCCTGGCTACACGTAAGCATTGCTTTAAAAGCTAAAGGTGGTTTGGACATGATTACCTTTGATGAGCTGTACCACAAACTTAAAGCTCTTGAACATGATGTAAGAAGCCCTTTTAGATCATCTTCTTCTGCTAGTCACACAGCATTCGTTGGAGCCTCTACTCCAAAGACAAGTTATGGTCCAAGCCCATATTCATCATCATCTTATGCTGCTCCTTCATCAAGTTCTCATTCTAAATCAAGTGGTATTATGGAAGATGTTCTTGGATCCTTCTTTGCTGATTATGATCCTCAGCAGGATCTGGCATATGAGGATTTTGATCAGGTGGACCCGCTTGAGATGGAAGAGATGAAGCTGAGGTGGCAGGTGGCCATGCTTTCCATGGATATCAAGAATTTTGAACGCAAAGATGGCAGAAGGTTTGGATTCAAAGGACGAGATCCAGCAAGGTTTGACAAGAGGAAGGTTAAATGCTTCACATGTCAACAGATGGGTCACTTCTCTAGAGAATGCAAAGACAGGAAAGTTGGTGATGAGACAAGATACTCTTCTTATCAGCAGTATCAGAAGGAGGCAGGGACTTCAAAGGGATCAGCTGCTTTGGTCACTCTAGACAGCAATGTGGACTGGAAGCAACATGAGCAGGAAGATAATGATGGTCCTGGTAATGATAACGTTGGTTTAATTGCAAGCTGTACTTCAGAGGATAGGCATGATCAGATTGCCTTGATGGGCATCTCTCAGGTACAAAACTGTTTGTTTGGTTGTAGTGAGCGTTATAATATACTCAAAGAAGCTTATGATATTTTGGAACCTAAATATAATGAATGCTATGTGGAAGTTGAAGCTTATAAACAGGCTTTAAAAACACTAGAAAGACAAAAGGTTTGCTTTCAGAAGAATCAAATAGCTTATGATGAGAAAATAGGTGTATTAGAAAGGGATCTCGAATGTGCTAAAAATGAGTTAAAGTGGTCTGAGAAGTTAAGAGCAGATGGAGTGTCAGAAAATTTAGAGCTTAAACAGAAACTTAATGAGGAAATTGCTAGGCATAAAGAATGGATAATGAATGGAAATAAGTTAGCTGGTTTTATTTATGGTAGTCAAGCTCCTAACTCTACAGTGGCTTTAGGTTTTAAGAAATATGTTGGCTTAGAAGCTAGGGATGACACACGTAAATCTACACCAGCCAAATTAGCTAATTTTGTCAAAGAAGGTCAACTACATGCTGTACGTGGACCTATTAGAGGTGAGCACATGCCCATTGACCTTTCCATTTCTGTTGACTTTGATGGATCACACCATCTCTATGGCAAAAAGTCAAAGGACTTGCCAGACCCTGATACTTCTTCTAATGACTTTGTCTCTTGTGTTAACAGTGACAAGTCCTCCAAGCAAGGGTCTACAGAGTGTGATTCAAATGACAAGTCTGACTCTCCCACGTCTTCACCCCTGCCTGCACCCAAGACTACCAATAAGAATGTCAGAGTTGCTGCCAAGGAATCCACTTCCAAGACAGTTGCCTCTGAAGACTTGCTTTTTAATTCTTTGCATAATAGTACTGTTAAAAACAATTCTTTTCATGGTTTTGGTTTGAATACTTCTGCTTGTAATAACACATCTTTTGGTTTGAATAAATCTTCTAAACAGAAGACATGTTTTGTGTGTGGAAGTAAATTTCATTTAATTAAGGATTGTGATTATCATGAGCAAAGGATGAATAGGTGTGGTGATTCTAGGAAATCTAGACCATTGTGGACCAATGTTAATAATATTCCACCGTATGTTCCACAAGCAACTCCTTTTACTTGGAGAAAACCAGTTGTAAAACCATATATTCAACCAACAAGTGAATATTTTAAAAATGGTTTTTGGCCTGGATATGTTAACCCTATGACTGATGGGAAAGGGTACTGGGACACTGCTGTCAAGACCTCAGCAGGTTGTTCTTGGAATAAACAGGGACCTAAGTTTAAATGGAAACCCAAGAACAATAGTGGATCTTATACTTCTGTTTGGCATAACTCATATGATCCACAAGGCAGGTTCAAGTCAGCAATGACTTGAGCCTCCATAGTGTACAAATTTTCTGTATTTTTTTGTTGTTGTTGTAGGATCATCCCCTTAAGCATAAAGATGTTGGAATTGTTGATAGTGGTTGTTCTAGAAGTATGTCAGGAAACAGGGATATGATGCATAAATTTGTACCCATTGAAGGAGGAGGCAATGTAACCTTTGGAGGAAGTGATGGCAGAATTACTGGGAAAGGGACCATCAAAACACCTCAGCTGGACTTTGAGAATGTATATTATGTCAAGGAACTTCAACACTTCAATTTGTTTTCAGTCTCACAAATCTGTGACACCAAGAACAAAGTACTCTTCACAGAGGATGAATGTCTTGTGCTATCTAAAGACTTCAAACTCCCAGAAGAAACTTCAATACTGCTGAAAGTTCCTCGCAGTCACAATCTTTATACATTCAACTTAACTGATGTCAAACCAGCAGATGACTAAACGTGTTTGGTGGCTAAAGCATCCGTGGATGAGTCCACCAAATGGCACAGAAGGATGGCCCATGTCAACTTCAAGACCATAAACCAGCTCTCTAAACTGGGCCTTGTTCAAGGTCTTCCTTCCAAAGTTTTCACCAATGATCATAACTGTGTTGCATGCAACAAAGGAAAGCAGCACAGAGCCTCATACAAAGGTGTTCCTGTTATAGCAGTAAGCATTATTTCTGAACCTCTTCAGCTGCTTCATATGGATCTGTTTGGTCCAACTCAAGTGAGAAGCATTGATCATAAATATTTTTGTCTGGTGATCACTGATGGTTATAGCAAATTTTGTTGGGTATTCTTTCTAAGGACCAAAGATGAAACATCTGTAGTGTTGAAAGACTTCGTTACCCTTATTGAAAATCAGTTGAACAAAAAGGTGAAAGGAATTAGGTGTGATAATGGGACAGAGTTCAAGAATGTTGTACTAATAGAACTCTGTAGGTCAAAAGGAATAAAAAGGGACTATAGCACTCCAAGAACCCCTCAACAAAATGGGGTGGCAGAGAGGAAAAATAGGACCTTAATAGAGGCTGCAAGATCAATGCTGGCAGACTCTAAACTTCCAACCATGTTCTGGACTAAAGCTGTTGGTACAGCTTGTTATGTACTAAATAGAGTGTCCATTACTAGACCACATCTTAAAACACCATATGAACTTCTTTTTGGGAAAGTTCCTGTTATTCATTATCTTAAACCGTTTGGCTGTCAAGTGACAATTTTGAATACAAGTGATCCGTTGGGCAAATTTGATGAGAAAGCTGATGATGGTTACATTGTGGGATATTCTGCTCATAGTAAGGCGTACAGGGTTTACAATGTATCTGCTAAGAAGATTGAGGAGACATTGAATTTGAGGTTTCTAGAAGACAAGCCTAATGTTCAAGGACAGGGTCATGTTTGGTCATTTGACCTTGATTACTTGACTGATTACTTGGGTTATTCTAGACATATGGCTAACCAACATGCAGATACTCAAGCATCTCCAACTACCAGTGTAGGGACTATGGATGATCATTCTGACAGTGGGTCTGAAGATGATGAACAACCCATTATAGTGCCTTCCTTCTCCCCTAACAATTTTGTAGGTGACACTTCTAAAGATTATACTGATGTGGGTGAAGATGAATTCCATTATGCTGAGGACCTTGCCAGACTGAAGAAACAAGAGTATGCAGCCAATTTAGACGCTGAGAGGAATGTTGAAGATAGTGCCAGTGAAGCAATCAGTGGAAACGTCAATTCTGCTGAAAGTGATTCTGTTTCTCCTTACCTCTCCCATTCGGCTGAAAGACATGTTGACTCTACTCCTATCTCTACTAGAGTGTCAACAGACCTTGGAGAACCTTATACACGGTTTCCAAAACCTTCAGATCTTGGTCATCATCAACCTAAAGCAGGAATCTTCAACACACCTTCCTATGATACTGACTTTGAACCTACTGTGACTAATCTTGATTCCTCCATTGATGTCAACACCACTACTACTACAAGGATCAACAATGTTCATCCACAGTCTAATATTATTGGTGATCCAAATGCACCTGTTAGAACAAGGGGTACTGTAGCACGTTCTAAATATGGTCAGGTGGCTTTTATCTCTTATGTCTCAAATCAGCAGAGAGACAATCACACAGACTATGAACATTGTTTGTTTGCTTGTTTTCTCTCACAAGTGGAACCAACCAGTGTTACTCAGGCTCTTGAAGACTCAAGTTGGCTTGAAGCAATGCAGGATGAGATGCAACAATTTCAAAATTAGCAGGTTTGGATATTGGTACCACTACCTGATGGTAAGTATGCTATTGGGACTAAATGGATTCTGAAGAATAAGAGAGATGCTCGAGGTGTTGTCATTAAAAACAAAGCCAGATTAGTTGCACAGGGGTATAGACAAGAGGAGGGGATAGATTATGATGAAGTGTTTGCACCAGTGGCAAGAGTTGAGGCCATACGGATTTTCTTAGCTTATGCATCCTATATGGGTTTTATGGTCTATCAGATGGATGTTAAAGGAGCCTTCTTGTATGGTGAAATTGAAGAGGAGGTTTATGTCACTCAACCTAAAGGATTTGAAGATCCAGATCATCCTAATCATGTTTATAAGGTAGTCAAAGCTCTCTATGGACTACATCAGGCACCCAGAGCCTGGTATGCTAGGCTCTCTACATTTCTTCTGAAGCATGGTTATAGAAGAGGTGCAATTGATAAGACTTTATTCCTTAAGAAGAATTCCATAGACATTATTCTTGTGCAAGTGTATGTGGATGGCATTATTTTTGGATCCACAAAGGAAGCTTGGTGTAGGGAGTTTGAGGAGCTTATGAAGGGAGAGTTTCAGATGAGTGCCATGGGAGAGATGACTTTCTTTTTGGGTCTCCAAGTTCAGCAGAAACCTGATGGTATTTTTATCAGTCAGGACAAATATGTGAGGGACATCTTGAAGAAGTTTGGTATGGAGGGTGTAAGGACTGCCACTACACCTTATGAAGCTCCAAAGACAAAGACCAACAATGAAGCTGATCCACCTGTGAATGTTCATTTGTACAGGTCAATGATTGGCTCTTTGATGTATTTAACAGCTTCAAGGCCTGATATTACTTTTGCTGTGAGTGTTTGTTCACGACATCAAGTTACTCCACTGACTTCCCATCTCAATGCTGTTAAGAAGATCTTTAAGTACCTCAAAGGCCAACCTCTTCTAGGTCTTTGGTACCCAAAAGAGTCTCCTTTTAAGTTGGAAGCGTATAGTGATAGTGACTATGCTGGTACAAATCTGGATAGGAGGTCCACCACTGGAGGTTGCCAATTCCTTGGAAAGAGATTGATTTCTTGGCAATGCAAGAAACAAACTATCGTGGCTACCTCATCTACTGAAGCAGAGTACGTTGCTGCTGCAAATTGCTGTGGACAGGTTCTTTGGATTCAAAATCAGTTGTTGGATTATGGGTACAATTTCATGAACACAACAATTTTTATTGATAATCAAAGTACCATATGCATTGTTAAAAATCCAGTTTTTCACAGTTGAACAAAACATATTGAAATCAGGCACCACTTTATAAGAGATGCATATGATAAAAATTTGATAAAAGTGGTCAAAATTCATACTGATAATAATGTGGCAGATTTGTTAACAAAGGCTTTTGATGGACCAAGGTTTCAACACCTTGTGGTCCATATCGGTATGCTTAACCCTTAACTGCAAAGTTTAAGGGGAGGCATAGGCCTCAGGGGAGGCATATGCCTCAGGGGAGGATTTGTGTACACTTTGCATTTTGCTATGTAATTTTGTATATTGGTTTGCTATTCTAACTCTAACCAACTAATGTAATCTTAGTGTGTTTCTCTCTGTTGGTTTGTGTGTTTCTCTGTGTTTGTTCTGTTTGGCAGAGTGGTTGTTCATTTGGGATATGGTCAAGAAAGCTATAAAGCTTGTTTCTACTGAATTCAAAGTGCTGAAGTGAGTCATTTGTTTCCTCTGAAGATGATGTACTGAAGTTATATGGTTCATTCAAAAGAAGTACTGAAGCAAATTGTTCATTCATTCATTCAAGAAACAGTTTACAGCTTACAGCTTACAGAGTACAAACAACATCGAATGCATCTACATGATCTACTAATCCTAATCTATTACATATCATCTATTCCAACATCTAACAGGCTGTTGGATATGCATGATCGCTCACATCTTTCACACTAGATGCTGGATATGCATTCGTGAAGTCTTGCATAACCACCCATTTATTCTATCTCGATGGCTGGAGATGCATAACTACTATGATGAGGATGCTAAGGATCAAAATGGAGAGGATGGATTGATGCAAATCATGATGATGAAGAAAAATAATGTGTCCTTTGTGCTTCATCTATTGATTTCAACCAAAATGCAACCCATCTACTATCCTCAAGCATTTCCTCTATACGATGTGTGTTGATGCACCAAAACCTGATGCAGAAAGACCGAAAACCACCTCTCTATCCTTAAGGAGTGGTGGATTTCTGGCTCGTGGCCTTCGTTGAGGCTGAGGTGCTGGAGGTTGGGAGTAAGATGTTCTCTCCTTATAGGAGTCATCAGAATCATCAGCAGATTCACTTGGATTCACTACACTATCATCTTCTGAAGAAGGGAGAAATGGTGATTTCTTTGGTCGTGGATATGGTTGTGGAAAGTAATGAAGCCATGGGTTTGTATCATCACTTGATGATGATGATGATGATGATGATGATGAGGATGATGTTGTGAGATCTATGATCTCAGGTTTGGTACTCATGTTTTATTATGGTTAATTTTGAAGCATTGATGGAATTAGGGTTTGCAATGATATTTGGGGATTTTTTATGAAGAGGTAAGTGTGCATTGGGATTGTTTTATAGACGGTTTCAAGTGGTAATGAGATTTAATGCGAGTGGGTGAAACAGTAAAAAGATATTTACTGAAGCTTCTTGAATACGTGATCTGTTTCTGATGATAAGTATTCTTCAGCAGAATGGTTAGTGTTTCTACCGAAGTTGAAAGTGAAATTGTGTAAAAGTAGAAGTCCACGTCAGCATTGGTCAACTTTGACCAAAATTGGGAAATTTCTACTTATTCTCTACTGGCATATATTCGTCCCATATTAAGTGATTCACTTGTTACTCTTATTCAAAACACTTCCATTTGAGTAAATCGTAACCCTAACTTTCAAAATCTCTCATGGCGCTTCAATTCAAACATGATCATAATAAGGTCGCTTTTCTGGGAACTGCTAATGGTGATGAGTTGTATAGACCGATGATTGAATTCTTACAGAGATCAAAGATTCAGTATGCTCTAACACATTCTCCAAATGCTATATATGAATCCTTGGTTACTCAATTTTTGGCATCGGCTATGAAAAGGAGTGATACAGAGATTGTAGCAAGGGTTGACGGAGCAGAGTATGTGGTGACAGAGGAACTGATCAGAAGACAACTTCGTTTGAATGATGAAAATGGGGTTTATCATTCTAATGTTGTGTTGGTACTTGAAGGGCTTAGAGCAATTGGATATCAAGGTACTCGGACTGACATGTGGTTAAAGAATCAGCTTTGTCCTATGTGGAGGTTTTTGGTTCATACATTGCTTCAGTGTTTAAGCAATAAATCCGGAGGATGGGATCAGTTTTCGACTCAATTGGGATGTGGTATTATTTGTCTATCTCAGGGTTTGACTTATAATTTTTCTAAGTTTATTTTCGATAACATGGTTGAGAATATAACTAGGAAAAAGGGCAAGTTTTTGATGTACCCTAGGTTTTTACAGATGATATTGGATGTTTCTACCCAAACTCAAGCTTTTCATCCTATAGGAGTTTTAACTTCTAAGTTATTTGCTTCAATGAGAACTAAATTCGAGGGGACACATTTTCCTTTATTAGCAACCATGTTACCTCAGGAGAATGAGACTGCTGATGAGGATAATGTTGATACTTTACCTTCTACCAATACTACTGATGTTAATCCCTCAGTTGATATTGATGAGGGCCCTTCTGCTACTGCTGAGGCATCCTTACCTTCACCTAGATCTTGTCCTAGTCCATCTCCTACACAAGTTTCTCTTGATGAGGTTCAGGTTAATACTGATAGATTGCCCTCACCTAGTCCTGAAAGGTCCAATGAACCTCCCATTACCACTGAGGAATCAGTTGGTGGAGCTGAGGAATCTATTACACTTACCTCAATATATGCTTTAGTGAACAAGTATGCAGGTGAGGTGGCTGATCTTAAGAAGGAGCTTGCAGAGACCAAGTCTACTCTTGGTAATAAGATTGTGGAGTTGCAGACTAAAGTTGAGAACTTGGAGGAATTACTGGGTCAGAGGGGTAAAAAGAGAGTTTTGGTTTCTTCTGAAGAGGAGCAAGAAGAAACTCAGCATGCATCACTAGGAATCTTGGCTGATGCAGCTCTTACATCTGATGTTTCTTCTCCTATTGCTGAATCTTCAAGGAGCAAGGTACCTATTATATTTGCTAGAAAAAGAAGAAGACAATATTTGAATAAGGTATCTACTGAAACTTCAAAGGAGCCAAATGTTGTTGATACAACTGCTGATGTTCTAGTTGAGGAGGTTGTTTCTGATCATGGTCAAGCCTCATTTGTACAAGAACAACCAAATTCTTCACCTTCAGCAGATGATGATGAATTTTTTATGGCTGGGAGAATTTATAAGTTGAATTCTTCCTCTGAAGTTTTCTCTACACCTGTTGAGGAATTGTCTCAACATGTTTCTTCTGATGTTGGTTTGGTTGTTCCTTCTGAAGCTCAAATTGGTTCTGCTGAGGAATCTTCTGACAAAGGAAAGGTAGATGTGATTGATGTTATGATTGGTTCAGGTCTGGTGACTGAAGAAGAAAATCAAGCTCAAGCTAGGATGTTTGCTGATTATGAAAATATGCAGAAGAGTCGTGTAGTTGCTGAATTTCTTCAAGCTCAGTCTGATTCTAATTTGTCTACTGAAAGAAAATTAGAGCTTGATGCATTACTTTCTAAGATCACTGATGATCAATGGGATGCATATACTACTCAAGGTGCATCTGATTCAAATCTTGCAAAACTTATATTAGGAGCATCTTTTGATAATGAGAATTTTGTGGATCAAATGGTGGCTCTTGGTAATCAAAAGAAGCAAGAAGCGGCTGCAAAGAGGAGAGCTCTTATTGCTCAAAGACATAAAGCCAAAAGAGAAAAACCAATGACTGTAGCTCAGAAGAGGAATCATATGAGGAGAGTTGTGAAGAATCATAGTTCTACTATTTATAATTCTGGCATGTCAATGAAGCAAATCTCTGCTTTGTCTGATGATGCTTTGATCAGACAGTATAATATGATTATGAAGCTTTCTTCTTCTGGTTCTACTTCTTCTTCTAAATTGGAAAGGATTGCTACTATGTCAGATGTTCCTAAAGCAAAGAGACATAAAACAATTGATATAGTGGAGAATTTTGATGCTGTTTTGCCTCTGGTGATCTCTCCAGTTGTTACTTCTGAAACAACTTCTGAAGCTAATCCTTCTTCTGATAAGGTTGTTTCTGCTGAGTCTTCTTTGGTTTCTTCTGAAGCATTGCCTAGTGTGGATTTGGGTGATCCATTGGGTAAGGAAGATGATCTACAGATTGATATAGATAAAATAGCTGGTAGGAGGCAGAAAAGCTTGGTTAAAAGGAAACTTAATTCCTTAAGGAGTTCTGTCAGACTGGCCAGGAAACATCTTTCAAAGAATATTTCTTTAGATCTCAAGGCTGATGAGTCAACTTTTATTAAAGTTGGACCTGTTGAGGTTTTTCCTGAAGGAACACATGCGGTATTGGTCAATTGGAAAGCTGGGAAGCTTAACACTATTTATCGACTGGATAATACTGCTATTCAGTTCAACTTCTTGAAGGACATCTTTCATTTGGTGAATAGACATGATTTGAAGATGCTGTATGAACATGTCACTCAGTATTATAATATTCATTCACCAACGGGTTCTGGTTTATATTTATTGGGTGATCTTCAAGTCTTGTTTGATTCTAATTCTCCAGAAGGTAAAGGGTATTCTATTTGGAAGAATTCACATCAGTGGGAGATTGAGAATTGGATATTTTATCCTCTGCCATGTGTTCATGTGGTTCAGACCACCTGTGGTATGATTTTGTGTATGCTATCGGATAAGCTTTATCCTTTATCAGTTGCTTTTATGGAAAGATTGCTGAGACAGAAGTTGGAAGTACCTCCTAATCCAGTTGGCAATGATGAACTTCATGCTTCTCAATGTGTTGGTTTGATTAAAACTCAGCTTCTGCAACATAAAGGTTCATCTTGATTGTAATAGTTTGTTTATTTTGTAATTTTTGTTCTCTTTCTTTCTTAGTTAAAAAGATATATATATATATATATATATATATATATATATATATATATATATATATATATATATATATATATATATATATATATATATTTGGGTTTGTTTAACTTTTATTGCAGGTTTGTTGTATACTTTTGATGGTTATTGACTCACCAGATATACCTTGTGTATGTCAAAGAGTTAGCTAGTCCAAGGGGTACAGCTTTGGTAAAGACACATCAAATATGTTGATAGCTGTAATGGTTTGCTCAAAATCATAGGGAATGCAACCACCCATGCTTAATTGCTGAGTGTTGTATGGTTTTCAATTCACCATGGTTTATTCCTTTTTGGAATCCAAGAATTGACTAGCCCACATGTATATGGCTTGTGGTAAAGGCAGTGGAATACCATATTTGGTAATCAATTCACCAATTCTAAGAATTGACTAGTCCTGAGCAAACGGCTACAGGTAAAGACATCTCAAATCCGTTTCTATGGTTTCTGGTTTGCCAATAAATCAGATGGTTATCAGTGTACCATAGTTTACGAACTTAAACATATGGCTACTCCACTAGTGATGGCTATTGGTAAAGAGACATCAAATCCATTATTTTCAATGATTCACCTCTCACAGGAGTTTACACACCTGGATGTGATGAGAATAGTATGAAACTAATCTGTTTTGATGTACCTATTATCATTTGTTGCTGCAAAGATATGGAGTTTCAGAGTTTCTTCATCAAAGAGATGTTCTTATTTGGATTCTTTGCTGCTGTTGTTCGTGCACAATCCTCTGGTGTTGTCTAGTTAAAGATCTATCAAGAAACAAGAACTTAACCAAGTCAAATTCCAGTTTAGGGGAGGATTGTTGGGAATTATGTGAAGTTTGGATTATGCTGAAATTAATGCCGAAGGGATTCTACTGAAGTAGAGAGGATTCTGCCGAAGACATAATCTGCTGAAGTTTAATAGTTATTAGTTTGTTTCTGCGGAAGTGATTATTCCGTGTTTAGTATATTTAGTTTGGATATACATGAGCTTTATTAGGAAGTGATTGTGTATATCTTATTTAGTTTTATGTTTATACGTTTCTTGGGAAACGGTTTAGGGTTTTGTTTAGGGTTCCTTGTCTATAAAAGGAACACATTAGAATGAGTTAGGTACCGATTTGAAAAACACAGTTTTAGTTAATATAACGATCCATAGAGGATCACAGAGTTCTTAGTTATTTGTGTTACTTGTGTTTATATTCCGCTGATAAATATAAGTAGTAGAGATTGTCTTTTATTGTGCTTGTGATTACATAGGCATAAATAACGATCCACGAGCTCAAGATCTATCAAGGTCTGTCTGTTTCAACATGTTAGAAAGATTAGCCTCAGCTAGCAGTTCAGCGACACGCTGCGACACTAGCTGGTCAATGTAGGTTGGGTTCACAGGTGGAGGGTTTTGTGGAACAGGACCATTCTCAGCACGGTCATTCACATTCGGGTTTTCTACAGCTGGGTTATCAGTGTTAGGGTTCTCAACAAGTGGTGTGGTCGGTGTCGGACGACGACCTCGATGACCAGAGGCAACAACAGCAGCAGGAGCTGCTCGGTTGTTCCTACGCGGGTTTCGTCTTGTTGCCACCATTCTGGAGGCAAGAAGAATAGTTTCATAAGTTCACAAATTCACGCTCTAAAAGTAGAGTTGGGTTCCAAGGGTCACCCAATAACGCTTGAATACATAATCAAGGTCAACAAGGACAACGCTATACCAAAGCGAAACAATCAGATACCGCATCATAACTAAAGGATGCATGTTCCCATAACCATAACTCATAGGTTTCAAAAGTGGAAATACATGGAAGGATACGAAGAAATCAAAAACGATCCTAATAACGATACTAGTAAGACAACTAGGATAATCCTACATCTCGAACCAAGTACTACTTAGTTTCAAAATGGTACAAAACCATAGATCTAATACGATCTAGCCACGTCTACGAATATCACTCACTGATCTCCTAACATCATCAACCTCTCTCCATAACGATGCTAACTCTACCCGTCGAGCGTCGCGATCACTCTTAAGTTCTGCGACCTCTCTCTCCAACTCACCAATCCTACGCCAAATCGCTCTATCAGCGTCACGAGCTGTCGCGAACCCTCTCCGCAGGTCCCCAACCTGCTCCTGGAGCTCCGACATACCATCATGCAAAACCCTAGTCCTCCTGACTACAGTACCCAAATAAAATCTTAGATCCACAATACTAGCCCTAGATACTCCAACCAATCGCTCCGTCAACTGACTAAGTCTAGTACCTTGAGAGGTAATCCTCTCCCACATTAGACCCGTCTCACCATACTCCCCGGGCTCAGAAACAATCTCTGATGGTATCTCAGATCCTAACGGGCTACCTATGTAAGGTGAGTAAGGTGGTGAGTCGATATCTAAAGGCTGTCCAGGGGACTCAGGCTCATGCAAAGGAGAACCTGGTCCTGCAGAATTTTCAGGACTCTGCAATGGAGGAGTACCCTCTTCTGGGATATCCTCATCATCCTCCTCCTGAGGATCCTCATCATCCTCCTCCTGAGGATCCTCATCCTCATCAACATACTGCTCCTCAATCTCATCCTCTTCCTCGACCTCATGCTCCTCCTCGCCCTCATCCATAGGAGAGAGTCCAAGAGTCGGAGTCTCTGTGCAGGTAAATCCTGAAGTGGTACACTAGGAGATCTAGGCCTCCTAAGACATGATGATACTGGTGGTGATGACAGAGGAGAGTGGGCTGCTAAACGGATAGGTGATGATGGTGGTCTCACGGACATGCGGGAAGTGCTATAAGCAAGCCTAGGATTCTGTGCTCGCGCTAAAACCTGATGTAAAGTGAGCTGCCTAGATGAGCTAGGACGATCTGATGATGATGAACTAGTGTGACGGGAAATCTCATAAGGATCACCCTGCGCAACCGTCATGAGAGTCAATGCTGGCGAACTAGCTACAGCAAGGACCTCCTCAGACACATCAAAAGCTAGTGAAGGCATAGTCTGTGACAATGGCATAGGGTAGGTATAAGTGTTCGAAACAACCAGTTCTAACAAGCGCATCAACTTAACCCAAAACATATATCACATAATGAAAGTTTTAAAAGTAGAGGTACTGCATTACTTAAAATATGCCTTTAAATAAAACACATAAGTTCCGTTCCATCACATAATCACATATCAAATCAATCGAGTTAAAACTCCAAAATCATAATATACCGTTTACTCAAATCAAATTTCGTAATATCTCGATAATCACATCTCATTTTCCAAAACCAATAATCATATCTCATTTTCTAAAACCAATAATCATATCTCATTTTCCAAAACCAATAATCGTATCTCATTTTCAAAATCAATAATCGTATATCGTTTCCGAAATCAATAATCATATCTCCATATCATAACGTTTCCATAATCAGTTCACAATATCCCTTAACATATCATCTCATAATTCAATTCACAGTTCATACCATAATCAAATAAGAAGCTTCTGCTTGGCAAGCGGGCGTGCGTCGGTCGAGGATCAATTTTTCTCAAAAGTGGTTATAGTTTAGGGTTTATAAAATACCTAATTCTCTATAACCTTGAGCTCTGATACCAATCTGTAACACCCCCAAATCTCGGTACATCGGAAGACTTAATCAAGTATTCGGGGCGTTATTTTTGGATTGGTATCGCACACAAGTATAGCCAAAAGATAGTCATTTAACATTTAAAACCAATCCCAAATTTAAGTATTCAAAACATTTAATCCAAAATATGAATATTAGGCCCAAAACATGATTTATTAAGATAGGTCCCTATAGTTTATCAGAGTCGGAAAATGATCCTTGAACCACGCCTCCATGTCAAGCTTCCACTGATCAAGTAATCCAAACATCTCTCAATTACCTGAGAAATCATGCTAAAAGGTCAGCTTACGCTGGTGAGTTCATAGGTTTAAGTTCAACAAAATCATAGTGGACCTGTAAGAGTTGATTTGCTATGCAAGACCTAAGATAGATAAATACCGTTCACACATGATCCTACCCGGATCTCCAATAAAATCCCGCATCCAGGGATTACTCGGGCCCCTGCGACTCTAGTCCAGCACTGATATGGCAAAATCTAGAACAATTGCCAACCCCGGACTAGGTCGATGTAGAAGTCTATTCCTAGCTAGGCACGGTTAAACCTAGACTAAGGCAACAACTACATCACAACTATCTATACAGTCAAGCACATAAGCAAATCCAAATAGTTTTCACGGTCCAAAAAGCAGTAGAATGATTCTCACCCCAAAATAGTTCAAAATGTAGTTAAAACGTAGATAAAAGTGGGGCGATGAAACTCACCTCAAGCAATCAACGCACAAATAAACACTAGCAGAAGATAACGGTATCACAGCACAGCAACTATCGACTCGGCACAACCTATTAATGTAGACCAAATTTAATATATACATTCCTCAAAATCAACGTTATCTACCCCAATGTATTCCGTTTCGTTATTTCCAAAATGTCTCGTTTCACCATTTAATCCTAGTGTTTGGTATTCCTCGTGTGGGTGTATCGACTCAATATGATGCCATGAATGCACTCAAACAACCAATATATTACACTTCGCAACACAATATGCAACTCCATTCAACATAATATGTGACTCAATGCGACACAATGAGACGTCTAAGCGATAAACTCCATAGTCCAATAAGTTTCGGAATAAACAGTAGACCTTATCGAATTCGTCAACTCGATAAACTCAATTATTCATTCGTATCGCTTATTATTCCATAAATCGGTCACATTCTAACGAGTCATAAGGATAAGTCACCCATTAATAAGGTTATCCAACGTACCTAGCGGGTTCTTATTAGATTCGTCAACCTAATAAGTCCGCTACCCACATGGATCAACACTATTAATGTTAGGTTATCCGTAACCCATGCACACAACGTAAGCAATTAAATACTTAAACCAATATTAAATGTCCACAATTGACATTTATTGATAAACGTGTACTCGAAACATTAATTACTTATTTATTGCAAAACATTTCAATTTAGTTGTTAGTTTCCGTTTAAAAATAGTAAATAACAAGATAAGGCTTGTTATCGACAATTTTGGTACAAAAGCCCATTTATTATTCCCACTTCATAGTTTATTAGCATTTTCATATATATATATATATATATATATATATATATATATATATATATATATATATATATATATATATATATATATATATATATATATATATATATATATATATATATATATAGAGAGAGAGAGAGAGAGAGAGAGAGAGAGAGAGAGAGAGAGAGTCCGGTTCTAGAGAAAAGTGTAATTAGAGAGAAAAGTGAGAAAAAAAGTTACAGGGTAGATTATGACAACACTTGAAAGTTCAGGGTAAAAGAAAGAAAAAACCCAAAAATAAAGATGGAGCGGTCTTTTTTAATACATGTAGTTTGATACAAACACACACACACACACTCACTGTCACTGCACCGTCTCCGCTGTCACACCCCACCGTCGTCGCCGTCGCCGCCATCACCGTCACACCACCACCTGTCAAAAAACACATACTCCAGTCAACAGGGGTATCAATCATACGGGTCAATTTCATATCAAAAAAACTGAACCACCACTAAAACTACCAGTAAAACCCCGAAATTCCTATCTAAATCCAATGATTATGTGAATCAATCGCAGCTGACCTAATTTTGTATATTCGTCATCTTTTTATGTTATTTTGTGCATCATTAGGTAAATTATTTATTGTTAAATTATAAATTGTTAATTATTAATTCATCTATAATTATTAATTGTTCAATATTTATGTTATTTTGTACATCATTGGGTAAATTATATCATACAGTAATTAATATTTTTGTGAATACGTGTAAAATTAGGGCAATTGTGTGGATAAAATGTGTTTATTAAAATTTCTGACAAGGTGTTTGATAAAATGTCTTAATAAGATTTTATAATAGGGATGCACTAATTTGCAGCATACGTGTTTCAATATTCAATGATATGATATCTTGAGGTATCTGTGTGTATGTTTGAAGCACCAGATTCCATGTTAGGGCACCAGATTTTATTACTGCATCTATGGTTGTGGTTGTTGTGTGATTGTAGTTGTTGCATCAGGCTGAATGTTTGTATGTTTAGTGCATTGTTGAACATATTAGAGCATCAATATGTATTTTCAGTGAATCGATGAACACATTAGAGCATCATCATGTATGTTACGTTTAGTGTATCCGTTTGAATGTTTAGTGCATCATTGGTCATAGTAAGGCATCCATTTGTATGTTTAGTTCATCGTTGGACATACTTGTGGATCGGTTTGTATGTTTAGTGCATGGATGAACACATTTGTATGTTAAATTATTGCTTACTAATGAATGTTTAATTGTTAATTTTATATGATAATCTTCATATACTCATATTGTATATAAATTTGTTACTATTTTGGCAGAATGCATTATCTATGATAGATTTGACATTATTTGGAGATTGACACATTTTGATGTTGACACGTTTATGGAAGAAGTTCTGGTAAAGATGGTGAATGACTGCCTGGAAGTCCCGAACCACGAAAAGGATCATACATATTTGTATGTGCTCATGGCGTAAGGGACAAAAGATGTGGCGTTTGTGGGCCTGCACTCGTTTCTAGATTCAAAGATGAGATAGAATTATGTGGTCATCAGAATATAGTGTTCGTTCGCCCCTGTTCACACATTGTAGGTAACAAGTATGCAGGAAACATTATCATATCTAGATCAGATAATCATGGGAAACTGACAGGACATTGGTATGGATATGTTATGCCTGATGATGCAAGTACTTTATTTGGAGGTAACTATATCATATCCCAATATCTTTTTTGACCTCCAGCTTAGTTTTGTTTGGTGATTTGAAGTTAGTCTCTTGGAATATTTGATAGTAACACATATTGCGGATAAGTGGCCATGAAAGTAGAATAGTGTAAAACAAAACCTTTTCTTGTAATTTGGAGACACTAGCGCTTTATGATGTATGTTTGAGTGAAAAGCTGATTAATGTATAACGAGGTCACCCAACTACTCAATAGTTTTTACATCAAGGCCATCTAACTACTTAATCCCGATCTGGTATAAAAAGAAGCTAAAAGACAAAAAGTAACTAAAGGGTATTTTTGTTTTTAAAAACAAAACAATAAGGTTATCTTTGTCATTTAGCCTCTTTTTTGTCGGATTGCGTATAAGGAAAACGTATACATATTTTGGTGGCCTGTAAAGGAGTTCCAATTGTTGGGTCGCCCTAATGAAAAAGTTGAACATTTGGGTGGTATCCTTGTTTTCTTATCAATTATCCCAATTTTTCGTATCATTTGTGCTTAAAACTATTTTTTAATAAAAAAAAATCAGGAAACCAAACTCAAGAGCCGTAAGCTTTTTTTTTTTTGTGTTCACATAGGTTTGCAATACTTATGTCACATTGTAATGTTTGACCATTTGACTTATAATAGGACAGGGTTCTCGTATCTCTTTAATTGCATCCGTTTGACGATTATGTTATACATCATAATCCAAACTAGAGGAAACTAGAATTTGACGAAAGTATGAACTAGTTTGATTACTGAACTAGCTGTGGAAATTTAACCTTTAAGACATGAGGCATGTTATACCGGATAATACTATTTAGTGCATCCTTGAACATAATGAGTATAATTAGTGTAATGCATCATCAGACATATTAAGGCCTCAGTGTGTATCTTTAGTGCATCATTGGTTATAGTATGGTATTCATTTGTATGTTTAGTGCATCGTCGGTCATAGTAGGGCATCCATTTGTATGTTTAGTGTATCCATTTTTATGTTTAGTGCATCGCTAGTCATATTAGGGCATCAATTTGTATGTTTAGTGCATCATTGGTCATAGTACGGCATCAATTTGTATGTTTAGGGTATTCATTTGTGTGTTTAGTGCATCACTAGCCATAGTAGGGCATCCATTTGTATGACGCTATGATCACTGAGTTCTTTAAGTGAAAGTATAGAATCTTATTTTAAGTGAAACTGTGTCAAGTAATCCATCTTCCACAGGGTAAATGTGTGTATTAGCTGTTTTAAGTACGTAATTTGAATTATTTTTATTATTTTCCGGCTGCAGATGGACGGGGAGTCTCTTGACAGGTTTTTGAGCTCCTATCAGATGAATACATACACGGTCATATGTTTTATGCATCCTGGTGTCCGTTCTCTAGGAAGGTGCAGCCGAGATTTGATGCTCTTGCTTTAATATATCCACAAATCAAGCATGTAAAAGTTGAAGAATCTTTAGCCTTTCCAATGTAAGTCATTGCAATTAATTCTACTTCCACAATCAACTTCTCATTTAGTATCACCACATGTTTCCAACTGTGTGTCTTTTGGGCATGGGTTGGGATGCTATTAGTATTGCACAACCTGTAAATTATCATAACGGTCACCAGCAGCTATATTTGTCCAAGGTTTCCCTTTATGGAACTAGTTAGTTGTATTTCCTTTGTTACATTTGACATTTAGTTTTTAGGCTTATTATCATCAGGCACATGTATCGCTTTGTGCTTGATTGTGGAATGCTTCTGGATGGCAGCGAATGCTTATGTTTCTTATTAACTAAAATTTATAAGCTGTATGGCAAATGCTTCTGTTTCTTATATAGTTTCGATAAGCAATCCTAAACAGCCCAAATAGACTCATTCATCAGTAAATGAGTCGAAGTTGCCACCTCTAGAAAAAATGAATCTGAAAATAACAAGCAACAAGTATTATACATTGCATCTTCTAGACGCCCTTCCTCGTAAATTGGTGCATCGAAAAGGTAGATATTAGGGCATCTATGAGTATGATTAGTGCATCGAAAAGGTAGATATTAGTGCATCGAAAGGGTAGTGTTTACCTATAGGGTTATATAAGCTTATCATGTCATAATAAGCTTGTATAAGCTGAAAAGTTTTAAAATAATCCACAAAAACTGAGCTTATGGCAAATAAGCCGAAAACTAAATAAGCTGTAAGCCATGCAACTTCAGCATTGGCATCAGATTGTAGGTTGACTTTTGTCTTATAATATTTTTTTATTGGTTAACAAATTTATAGTTTTTTCTTATTCTTTAAGTATATAACATCACTCAAAATAGTAACCAGATTGCTGATATCATGGCTAATTACTTGTTCTCTGATAACAGGCTACTTCCCAAGTTCATGGGTTCCAATATGCAGATGGCTTTGTGGACGGTTCTGTCAGATTATATGACATCTGAACACCTGACGGGTAAGCATTTCAAGGCGATTGAGAGGTATGTTAGGGAGTTTTAGGGCATCTATGAGTTTATTTAGTGCATCTATTAACATATTTGGGCATCATTACTTTAGTGCATCCTCTTGTATCATAGTAGGGCATCCAAGTATGGCTATAGAAGCTATATTGTTGCACAACAATTTATTTTACTTAATAAAACAATTTAAATGATTGTGTGCATAAATTTTACACTCCAAATGACAATTTAAGACGATTAAAATGAGGAGATGTTTGTTGCATCTCAATAGTAATAATGTATTGGACTACTTTTTTCACAAGCTGCCAACACCTTCCATCAGACTCCAGCGATTTGATCTCAGAAGCAAATTAAGAAAATGGACCTTGTTTTTGCGTTTATGGTCAGGTAATGGACGTAAAGTAGATTGTCGAGCCTTAAATGTCCCTACAGGATACCGTCAAAGTCAAATTTAGGAACCAAATGAACCACTTTAAACACATGTTCAGTTGAACCACTTTATGGACGTGGGTACACATGTGCTACTGATCTTGGAAAACATGTAGTTTTTGTAACTTTTTAATAATAATATAATTACACATGTGTTTATGTTTAGGTAATGGACATAAAGCAGTTTGACCTGGAAGTACTTGTTTTGATTCGTAACCCAATCACATGACATGTCTGTTTTGCATCCTCGATAAAATGATTAATGTATTTGCTCATATAAGAATTGACTAGCCTATTGAAAGTGATGTAGAGAAGTTTGAGCTAACATTTTGGTGCCCGTTATGCTTTTTAGAACTAACTTATAGTTGCAATGCAGGACGACACTTGGATTCTGGGCTGGTAAGAGTGATACTGGAACGCACATAGGAACCAAGAATTCATTGTCGAGTTTCTTATGTTGAGTCTTATTTGCCGTTCAAACCTTACCACTTTGATCGGTTACTACACAGATGAAGACCATAGATTCCTGGTTTACGAGTACATGCCAAATGGTAGTAGACATAGTTATGTGGTATTCGTTCATGTTTTTAAGTACTTTAAATAGTAGAAATACTGATCTTTGGTTTTATCAAGCTACAATTTAGTAAATAAAATGTGGAGATCCATACTAGAACTATATATTACGTTTTTACACACATGTAAATGAAATGCTACAGTGATTTATATAAAATGTTATGTTATTGTTGGAATAAAAGTGATTGAATGATTATTTAATGATGATTGGAATGATATATTCGCATCCGTACTAAACAGAAAAAAATGTATAATAAAGGTGCATCAGTGTGAATAATAAAGGTGCATCAGTGTTGCGAAATATTAGTGTGTGTTTGGTTTTTTCTTTTCTTCTTTATTTTTTGGCCATTTGTGTATTGAGAAAATGTAAACAGCAGGTTAACATTGATTAACGAATAGTGACCTACTAAAAAAACAAAAAATGTTTTTTCCTATAGTTACCTCAGTTTTTAATTGTTGTTTAACTTCTGAACTTGATGCCTATCTTTTAATTAATCACAAAATTTGTTTGCAGTATAAACATAATATAATCTAGATGTACATAACGTGACATAAAGCTTCTATGCTCTCTGAAAAATACTATTTTTCATAATATTAACCTAGTTGTACACTACATTATACATCCGTTTTCCAATGTGTTAAGCACAAGTACCAGTAAAATTTCAGTTGTACACATGTCTCCAAATTTCAAATCTTCAAAACAAGAAATATGGTTAAGAATTCAAAATCAGTAACCAAACTAAGAAAAAGTCTCATCATCTGTAATAATTGATGAAACCATCGCCTATACTTTCTATGTCCTGCATTTAGGAGTCAGTTTTTGTCCTCGTTTTTTGGGT
Organism: Chrysanthemum seticuspe; assembly: GCA_019973895.1. Classification (NCBI taxonomy): domain Eukaryota; kingdom Viridiplantae; phylum Streptophyta; class Magnoliopsida; order Asterales; family Asteraceae; genus Chrysanthemum; species Chrysanthemum seticuspe. Next base: position 315,776,737 of record BPTQ01000005.1, read on the forward strand.
TTCTTGGTATGCGTTGCAGTATCCGAGTGGGCCGTGATAACGATGTACTCTTTTAATCAAGCCAAAAAAAACTAAATGGTTCATATTTATCATTAGCCATATTAGATGTAGACGTTTCTGGGACTCTTGGTTTATCTTGATCACTGTCATCTCCATGTACCATGTCTTTTGGCAATGAATCATCTTGCACACATCATAATTACATCAAAAGATACAGTTAGCAAACAAAATAGATAATAGCACTATGTGCATCACAAAAGGGTTAATATAAGTGCATCACATTGTATAAATTAAAGCATCACACTATTTAATTCAGGGCATCAGTTAGTTAACAATTAGTGCACCACATTGTTATCTACATTGTATAAAATAAGGCATCACACTATTTAATTCATGGCATCAGTTAGTTAACAATTAGTGCATCACATAGTTATCTATGGGCATCATTTAGTTAACAATTAGGGCATCACATAATTATCTAACTTGGAGAAGGGCACTATCAACACATGCTAATAAATAATGATATGATCTTACAAATCATCTTTTTGAAAAGAGGCACAACAAAGTACAAGCTATAAGCCATGTGAAAATGACTTGATCCATATAGGTGTCAAGATCACATCACAAGAGCATTAATGATTAATCTACAAATGCGAAAAGTAAGACCTCGTTTGGAAACAAAAATAAATAAATCTAAACAGAGATAAGTGCTATATTACCTCACTCTCTATACATAATAAACTACGAATTTCTTCTTGCTCAAAACGATATGCTATTAACTGGCCTCCAACAACTAACCATGGTGTGATGGCTATTAATATGACCAATACTAGAAACAACAAAAGAAGACAACTGGAAACTCGTTATTCCCTGAAAAAGAATAAAAATTCAAAGTTACAAATATAGTGACTTTGATTCACAACTTTGATTGCAGATATCAATGATACAACAAAAAGCCTACCAACTCCAGAAAAAAGTATGGTCTTCCCAACAATCAGAAGTCCTAATGAGCCCATAATAACAGGAAAGTTTGAACCAAGAAGTTTTGGGTCGATTGACATTCCAACCTCAAAAATAATCGGTGTCCTCATAGATTGCCCAAAGTCATAGTAAAGGGCTTTGATTTTTGGTATTTGACGGTCAATTTTCTTCTAGTTGCTAAATTTCAAGAAGCTAGCTTAAGAAAACCTAGTTAATAAGATATACCGTCATAAAGAAGAGACCTAACAAAAGGCCGCAATATGGACCATATCTAATTCAACTTGTAATGAGAATTCAGTTTTGCAAGTAGTAGAACAGCCAAAAATGCTCCAAGTGCCATGGAAAAGCCAACTTGTTCCATTTATGATGAGGAAAAGAAATACTAATGCCAAAGTGATTTTCAAACGTAATGTAAATAACATAAGCTATTGAGGCCATTATAATATAAATATGTTCCAATCAACTTAGATGTAAATAGATGTGTAAGCGTCTAAATAATCTCTACAAAACCATAACAGGTATCGTACCTCCAATGTGGCAACGACTTTCGATACCATTTCAGTCATCCTAATCCTAACCGGAAACCTAACATTTAAAAATGGTATTTCAACACCAAAACTACTCCTGAAACCATGTATTGGAAATTAGATCCTTGTAATTATTTGTGACAATAAGCCGGATATTTTATAAACTATGACCAAAACTAGATATCAAAATAAACAGCTAATGCATCACAATGTAAATTTAGTGCATCACAGTTATAAATTTTTGTTGAGACATTTTATCAAACACATTGTGTGCTGCCTTCCTAAACATGATTTGTATTACTTTTCTTCAACCTTTTTTCACATTCAGAAGTAAACTCCAATATATAGTATATTTAGACAAACAATAACAAAAAAAAAAAAAAAAAAAAAAAAAAAACGAATTAATTATTCAAATCACGATCAATAAAGTTCAGATCTATGCAAACGAAGATTAATATCATCATATTAATCGACGGTAACAATAAAAAAACCTTACTTTCAAACTTACATGATGAATCTGATTACATTTTGGGTACAAAATGGTGGGAAATGATGGTGAATGGTGGGGAATGATGGTAAACGATGGTGAGCGGTGGGGAATGGTGGTGAGATATGGTGAATGGTGGTGAGAGACGGGGAATGGTTGTGAAATTCAATGGATGTAAAAGGTCAGGAACTGAAAAACGAGAGAAAGAAGAAAAAGCTGAGAAAAAAATAGACATTATATATGATAAGGAAGTAAGGGGAGTGTATTTATAAAAAATGACCTCAGAAAAATAGAATGTTACATTTAGGCCCCTGTAGTTTGGTGAAAAAAAAGGAGGGGAAGGAGGATGATCCAACGGTTGAGATCACTTCCCCCACTTTTCTATTGAGATCAAGTTTTTAAATGATCCCATCTCTCTCTCTCTCTCTCTATATATATATATATATATATATATATATATATATATATATATATATATATATATATATCGTCAAATTCCATTATTAATCTCATATCGTTATTCGTTTCGAGTCCACAAGCATGAGTCATAACTTCTCGGCTTTTAATCAATCAATAGTCCAAATTATACTAAAGTCCATGTTACGGCTTTGTCGGAGTCAACTATTGACTAAAAAGTCAAAGTAACGCCGACGTAGCTCAAAGTTGACAATTATATTTATCAAGTCCAAATTAAATGTCATAATATCGTAATTCAATCCCAAACAACTCAAAACAATCTCGCCAACCAATCAATCAACCAAAAGTACTCGAAACCAATGTTATGACCCTAATGGTCATGACACGGTCGCGGTCAAGACCACGTGAACCAAACAAGCTCTAGAAGCTTTTCAGCTCCACGCGTCTCATCCAACCCTCAACAATACCAATCAACAAGCTACCAAATCGACCCAACTCGGACCCATGACCCAAGTAGGCCACGTACGCAAGCCAAAGGCCTCGTACGTGCCTCTTGTGGCTCGTACACCTCACCAAACCAATCCAAACACTACCAAATCAATTCCACAACACTCAAATCCAATCATTCAAGCTCCAAACACTAACCAAACACAAAACCCATCAACTATTCTTAATCAAAAATATGCAACTAAACCCTAAATGCACAAACCCATCAAATTAATACATCACACATGTACCAAACACTAATTACTTGTTTACTTAGTCATTAATTAGCTTTAATTTCATATTCCACCCAAAAGCCCCAAAAATTATAATTAGGTCGAAACCCTAATTATCAATTCGTGGGTTTTTATTGCCCAATCAAGCTCAAAACATGTTCCCTTTACCTTATCTAATCACCAATTGCAAAAGCCCTTTGAAACCCTAAAAGTACGATTCTTGATTCAACGATTTGAAGGTGTTATTGAAGTCCAAATGGTGCGTATGATATATGGTTGGAAAGAGGAGAAAGAGAGCTTCGATATGCTTGTGTGGCCGGATAACAAAGAGGGGCGGCTAGGGTTTGTTTTAGAGAGAGAAAATGCTTGTGTGTGTGTTTTAGAGAGAGAAACAAATGAGGTGAAATGAGGATTTGGGTGGGTAATTTATACTAGGCCACTAGGGACCTCAAAAATAATTCTTTGGGAGGAGGGGGCGCCGGCTTCAAGAGAAAAGAGGAGGGGTCGGGTTGTAATTTTTCGTAACTATCCCGTTTACCTAATCCCGAGCTCACATATTGTCCCCCGAGTGTCCCGCAACATTTATTCAACTTTCCAACATTGTTATTTACGTTTTTCCACGAGTTTTGACTATTTAGTTGTCAATTTTCGAGTTACGGTCTAAAAGTTACAATAACTCTTGTTTTAGGCTTTTCTATTGCCGAATCGAATAGTGCCTACCAAATAGAGTTAAAACTCCAACGATGACTCATTTAATAATGAAATAAATCATAAAAACCAATAGACGATATAAAATCAAGTCATGGTTTATGAAAATAGTGTTAAAGGCAAGACTTGGTTCAGTTTAACGTAATGCGGTTACCTAAAATAGTCTCCCTAAATTGCCAGTTGTCACATAACCCAAGATTAAGCTTTAGCGTGAGAATAAATATAAGTGCCGAAAGACGGGATAATAAATGATAGAGTAAATGCACAGTGAAACGTTAGTTGTATCATAAATGAGTTGAGGGTTTATACTACCCCGACCTCAATACACGTAGTGCTTTGGAAAAAAAACATCGTCGAGTTACACCAAGTCTAAGCACTAGTTGTCAGACCATGCGTGACACAATCTCGTGAAATCCGAGATGGACGACTTGGTCCAGTCCTTACAATGATCCATTGGTCCGGTCATTTTGAACACCGAAATCATAATAAGTGACTCGTGAAGGTTAGATTAAGGTCATTCACTTTAAACCATATGTCACTAAAATGAAAAGGTACCAAACAATTTATTCGAAGTTTCTTTCGATCCAAACTCATTAATACCCATATACCAAACATGCCTTTAATGTCACTAGAAAAAGTTTATAAACTATACTTGGTTAGTTGTGGCATATTTTGGAACAAGAGAACCTAGAGGGGCCACGTAACGACATAACCAGGAACAATGCATTACGCCTCATATTAGTTTTAGGGTAAAAGTCAAAAATAATAAATATGCTTTCTCAAATGTAACAATATGATAAACATAGTCATTTATGTATCAATATACTAAACCAAAGATCAAATATGTGCAATAATGGGTACTTCTTCACATCTTCATCTCTCATATTTGCATCGTTAGTCCTTTATACTAACGGCCGTTAGTAAATAACTTAAAACTTGGTTTTCTTACGTTTTCCTCTGATTTTTTACGTTTTCGTCTGTTTTTTTACGTTTTCGTCCGTTTTTTACGTTTTAGTCTGATTTTTACGTTTTCGTCCGTTTTTAATGTTTTTCGTATCATTTTTGACTTTTACCCTTAATTTTATGCATTCATTGCATTCACTTTTTCCGTTATAAATGCGTAAAGAAAAAGAGTTTCGCTACAATCACAAAAACTTTTTCCGTTAAAGTAACCACTTAGTTATGCTCTTATTTTACCCAAGAAGGTAGATTTACAAAATTAGGCTGGGCACACCGAGCCCAAAATATCGGTTGGGCATGCAAAATTTGTGTCGACGACCGATGTTGACATCGGTCATCTCCACTGTGAAGCCATGGTCATCATATCGGTCGAGGGTGGTTTTTGGGTGTCGGTTGAAATTCCAACCGATATGCAATGTGTCCATATTCTCTCATTTTCCAATTTGACCGTTGCCATGTAAAAAAAAAAAAAAAAAAAAAAAAAAAAAAAGACTTTAAAATAATTTTTCTATAAATACTAACTCAAACACATTTCTAAAACACACAATTCTATCCCTTAAGATCACATGAAGAATCGTTAGTAGTTACTCAGAAGCTAATGGACGCATCAACTCATCAACACTTAAAATTTGATTTGATCGAACACATTTGGAGAAATCGTCGAAATCATGTCAATGAAGAGAATGGAGTCGATAGTGACGATGACGATGAAGATTTTTTTTTAATGTTTTTAACGTTATTTGAATAATTTACATAATGTTTTTAATGTTTATTTGAATTTCGTACTGTAATGTTTTAAATTTTAATTTGGAAGCCCCCACCAAATGTCTGAAGCAACGGGAGAAATGGTCAATCACCTTTACTTAAGAAGATTTTGCTATCCTCCAAGACACCGGGAATTCTCCGATAGGCGTATCCGCCGTGATCTCCAATTTAAAAGTAAACCGCATTTTGGTTGACGCGGGGAGCTACGTCGAAGTTCTTACTTGCAAGGCCTACCAGCAGCTCAAACTGGCGACCATAAAGAATAAGACGAACCAAAACCAGCAGCAGCTTTGCAAAATCAATTTTCTCCATCACCATGATACATTTATGATTCCTTATATAGACATAGACGGGGCGAGTACACCCGTAGAAAAGCTCAACCAGTAGGGCAACCTACACCTACCACAATGCAATTTACGTAATTTTTTTAATGTTTATTTGAATTTCGTACCGTAATTTTAAATTTTAATGAATTTAAGTTTGTTGTTTAAAATGTTTAAAATTTAAAAATAAAATAAAAAATAAAATAAAAAAATCGGTCATCGACTTTGGCATCCAGGTCGTGTCTGGTCGCCGGAAAGAGAAAATTGATGTGCACTGATGACCTGGGTCACTAGTGTCCCCAGCCTTATACTCCTTCCGTTTTAATATAAGTTTATTTTAACTTTTTAAATTTAACTTTAACCTTATTGTTTATATTATATAATACTTGATATAAAATATATAAATAAATTGGGTTTTAAATGTATTTTCATTGGTATAATTTCCATTAAATATATACTCTTTTCGTTACAAAAAGATTGTCTACAAACAAAAAATGAACAAACTATGATATATGTAATTAGTGTTGGTTTTGATTCATAAAAAGTCATTTTTAACTTCATAATTAATATAGAAATTAAAAATGAGTAGTTAATGCAAGTTTTTACTATAAGGGTAAAGTAGAAAAATTAATAATTATCAGTCATAATTACTGTTCAAATATAAAAATGGACACTTATTTTGGAATAAACATAAATAGTAATATAGAAACTTTTTATGAGACGGAGAAATATAAATATTTAAGATTAAAATTAAATTTAACAAGTTAAAATGGACTTATATTGTGAAATGGATGAAGTAAGTAATTACGAAGGGAGTGAGTAATTAGCTTAAACTTGGTGGTACTATCATATTCATGTGTGACCCATGATTACCTTGATACCAATTAAGCTTCAATCACATTCTAGGGTCACCAACAATACAAAAAGAAACATAAATAACAAAGTTTGGAATTTCTATTTTCAGCAATAATAATATAAAACTGACATATAACCTAGAAGCAGGGTTGCTAAAATTATGATACACACATTAACAAATAAAGAAACCTTATATTATATAATTATGCAAAACCGACTTTTAACCCCAAATATAGGGCAAAGTTTAATTATATATTACATCAAGTATTTAACGTGCATGTACATGCAACAAGTATTAATATATACTTTTTCCATCCAACTCAATAACAATATTAATTAATTACATCTAGGACTTTAAAACCAGCAAATTTCTGATTGTCATTGTGTTTAAAGAGAAAAAACAGCTAAAAAGGTGTTAATCACAAGCCTGCTTGTTAATTCTATAATCACAAGTTGATAAAAGTCTTTATTTTATATATTAGAAGTTGAACTATAATAGTAATTTAATTAAATAAATCTAAGTACATGCAACTTTCCTTTTTGGAAAGATAATTTTAATAAAACAAGTCATGGGGAATGAACACCCTGGTCAAGAGGGTTTGTTGGAATTTAAGGATTTTTGGTTTATGGGTAGATTCATTGTAGTCTTATCAACTTGCTTGTTTAAAATTTGTGTATTTTAATATAAAGGTATTTGATCATCTAATACATTATACATCTATATAAATAAATTAAAGTAAGTAAGCATAAAAAGTTGTAGACTTTAATCGATATTTTTTGTTTAAAGAGGTAAGAGGTGGTGAAAAAGACTTGGGAGACAGATTGGATTCAAGATAGCTAGCGGCAATGTTTTAAAAACCGGATTTTTTAAGTGATTCGGTCGAATCATCGGGTTACGATTCAACTGGTGTAATTGGTGGTTTAATTGGGTTTTTTCGCTCAAAACCGCCTCACTGTCATCCGATCGGTTCATGGTTTAACCGGTCAGGTCAACCCGGGTTTTAAAACACTGTTTTTTTTTTGTTAGAAATGAGTAATTGACTCAAGTTCAAGTGTCATCCTTGGCATTTTGCTTCATATAGGTACCCGCCTCCGCAAAACCTATGAGCGCACTAGAGAGCCTTGTGGAATAAGAGCTCAGGGTTCCGAGTCTTGGCTCGTGCTCACTCCAGTTGGTGCCCCACTAGGCCAGGAGAGTTGACGGAGCTATTCCTTGTGGGGTGAAAAATGGCTGGTGCCAAAAGACATCCGGGGTTAGAGTGATCCCGCCAATCTACACCTTTTTGTGAAACAAATAATATAAGAGATTTATTTAATTATTTTAAACTATAATTTATTTATTTATATTCAATTATAATGCATAATAAACTCAAAACGCAGTGTAATATTTTCATTTTTTTTTTCATAAGATCATCCTTAGAATCTTAACCTTTACGTTGTGTTCTCAAGATTGATTTAAGAGAGAAAGGAAATGATATAAAAGAAATTAAAATTTATTTGTGTTCTCAAGATTTTTTAAGAAAAGAAAACAAAAGAAGATGAAAGAAATTGAAGGAAGATTTGAAGCATTTTGAAGCATTTTTAGTTAAAAATTTTTCTCCCATCTTTGGGAGGAAAATAAAAAAAAAAAGAAGAGAAAGTATATTATTCTCTTCCTTTCTTTTCTCCACTTTTCTCTTCTTTTACATAATTAACTCGAGAACACAGCGAAATGTCTATTATTTTTCAACAAAATTAATTTCCTTCCAATGTTCCTCTTACTATCCTAATAATCATTAGAACATCTAAGTGCACTTTCATTTTGTTACTTATAAATAAAAATAGTATTACATAAGACTTTAAGCTAAAGAGATAGTAACGGAATATGCAAAAAAGTGTGTAATATGTAAAAGTAATACAGTAACAAAAATGATGTCAACAAGAAAAAATAATCACTCAAGAAATTAGAGGAAATATTTTTCTTGATTCATGACCCTTAAAACTAAAAAGATCGATGGACCCGCAATATGATCTTGTCCACCATAAAGTTTTCTTAACAGAACCTATATCTTGGTGTCGACAAAATTAGGTGGCTTGCCTTTATCAGTTTATCACAATTGATGTGATGTTTGGGTCATGATTCACGTCAAGCATTTTCTAACGTTTTGAAGAACTAGCGGCTATCAATTAGCGTTTTAAATGTAAAGCTTGTGTCTTGTGTGACAACAAGCAATCCAAATTTGTATTTACTTTATAATTAGAGCTGATGCTACATTACCAAGCGCTTTTATTAAACAAACAATTATTGTCAATTGCTACTACTCACTACTATTGCTAAGCGTTATTGTTACTGATTTCGCCAAAAATACCCTATGTCTAAAATTTTAAAATTCAATTTAATGGAAACAATATTTCCAAACTCACACTGATTTATTTTGGTATGAATTAATACAAATAATTACAAAATTCATGCCCTCTTTGAGTATATATTTGAAAAGTTTTGTATTCATACAAATAATTCCAAAACTTCTGCCAGTGTGCGTGTTCTTTTGAAAACATGTCCACTGTTTTTTCATGCTCGAGCCTAAAAAGATATGTTAGTTGTAAACAACTAAACATTCAAAAACCAAATAAAAATATAAAATGGCCTTAAACATCTTCATCTGATCCAACTAATGGGCCAAATAGAACAAACTCAACGTGTGATGGAAATGGACCGCCTTCAATTAATGGGTCCATATAACCCACACCATTGTTTAACCTTTATTTAACTAGACAGTAGACAACTAATAAAATCTAGGGTAAAAGTCAAAAATGATAAACATGCTTTCTCAAATGTACCAATATGATAAACATGATCACTTATGTACCAATATGCTAAACCAAAGATTAAATTATGTACAATAATGGGTAATTATTCACATCTTCATCTCTCACATCTGCATCGTTAGTCCTTTATACTAATGGCCGTTAGTAAATAACTTAAAACTTGGTTTTATTACGTTTTCGTCTCTTTTTTACGTTTTCGTCCGATTTTTTACGTCTTCGTCCATTTTTTAATGTTTTCGTCCGACTTTTTTACGTCGTCGGACTTTTTTTACGTTTTCCTCCGTTTTTTTACGTTTTCGACCCCTTTGTTACGTTTTCGTCCGTTTTTTTATGTTTTCGTATACTTTTTTTACATTTCGTCCGGTGTTTTACTTTTTCGTTCGTTGGTTTACGTTTTCGTCCGATTTTTTACATTTTCGTATATTTTTTACGTCGTCGACCGTGTTTTAACGTTTTCATCCGTTTTTTTACGTTTTGGACCCCTTTGTTAAGTTTTCGTCCGTTTTTTTAAGTTTTCGTTTGTTTTTTTATGTTTTCGTCTTTTTTTTACGTTTTATCTATTTTTTTACGTTTTCGCCTATTTTTTACGTTTTCATCTGTTTTTTACGTTTTCATCTGACTTTTTACGCCGTCAATTGTTTTTACGTTTTTGTCTTTTTTTTACGTTTTCGTCTGATTTATTACGTTTTCGTCCGTTTTTTACGTTTTCGTCCGTTTTTTACGTTTTCTCCCGATTTTTTACGTTTTCTTCCGATTTTTTATGTCGTCGACCGTTTTTTACGCGTTCGACCCCCTTGTTATGTTTTCGTCCATTTTTTAAGTTTTCGTCTGTTTTTTTATGTTTTAGTCTGATTTTTTTACGTTTCCGTCTATTTTTTTAGGTTTTCATCCCTTTTTTTTTTTTTACATTTTCGTCCAATTTTAACGTTTTTGTCCGATTTATTTACGTAAAAGAGCAGACAAAAACATAATAAAGGGGTCGAAAACGTAAAAAACAAACAAAAACTTAAATAAACGTACAAAAACGTAACAAATGGGTTGAAAACATAAATAAACAGATGAAAACGTAAAAACATTGTCGACGATGTAAAAATCGGTCGAAAACGTAAAAAATCTGACGAAAACGTAAAAAACCGGACGTAAACGTAAGAAAACAGACGAAAACGTAAAAAACGGGCGAAAACTAAAAAAATGGCGAAAACGTAACAAAATGGTCGAAAACGTAAAAAACGGACGAAAACATAACAAAACCGTCGACGACGTAAAAAAATTGGTCGAAAACGCAAAAAACAGACGAAAACGTAAAATATCAAAAAAAAAAAGGTTACAAAATCAGACGAAAACCTAAAAACGGACGAAAACGTAAAAAACGGACGAAAACGTAAAAAAAGAAGGAAAACGTAAAAAATCGGACGAAAACCTAAAAAATATACGAAAACCTAAAAAACGGACGAAAACGTAAAAAACGGATGAAAACGTAAAAAACGGCCGAAAACGTAAAAAATCGGACGGAAACGTAAAAAAACAGACGAAAACGTAAAAAACAGACGAAAAACGTAAAAAACAGGGACGAAAACGTAAAAAAACGGACGAAAACGTACAAAATCGAAAGAAAACGTAAGAAAACCAAGTTTTAAGTTATTTACTAACGACCGTTAGTATAAAGGACTAACGATGCAGTTGTGAGAGATGAAGATGTGAAAAATTACCTATTATTGTACATAATTTCATCTTTGATTTAGCATATTGATACAAAATGACCATGTTTATCATATTGGTACATTTAAAAAAACATGTTTATCATTTTTGACTTTTATCCTAAAATCTATTTTTTGTTCAGCAAATCAACTTGAGTTTATAAATATAGGGTAAAAGTAAAAAATGATTAACATGTTTTTTCAAATTTACTAATATGATAAATGAGGAATTACATATATAGCAAAAGTTCTTTATAGATCCAAAAAAATACCATAGATCCCACCATCCAATCTCATCCCTTCATTTATCTCATCTCATCCGTCCATTTTTTTCATTCTTTATCTTATACAAGGGTTTTTTAGACAATTTACCGTCACCCCAAAACCTCTCGATCATGTTCTTTCTTTCTCATTTGATAACCCTTTCACCCTCAAAACCTCTCAAAACCGTCACCATCAATCACTCACCATTAAACACAATCAATCATCATCAATCGAAATCATCATCACCATTAAACATCATCAATCACGATTAAACACCATCAATCTCTCAATACCGTCACTCACCGTCGTCGCCGCCGTGAACCGTCACCATAAATCTCATCAGAATCATATATGGAGGAGATGGGGCTGATGAAGGTGGTGTTGGGGTTAATGAAGGTGGTGTTGGGGTTGAAGATGGTGGTGATGGTGTGGGTGTGAAAGGTGGTATTGCTTGTGTGATTCTGGTATTGTGGATCTACAAAATCGTGTTGTGGACTAAAAATGGTGTTGTGGATCTGAAAATCGTGATGAAGATGTTGATGATTTAGATGCGCACCATGTGTTTGATGAAATGCGTCTGTGAAGAATCATATATAATTCTGAAATGCGTCTGTTTCTGTAATAAAGAAGAAAATAATCACATATGATTCTACTAGAATCATATATGATTGCAGTAGAATATTTTAGTTTTTCTGTATTATCCGTTAAAAATTAAGGAAGCGGAATCAAAAGCATTAGCTGAACAGCAGAAGAAGGAACACGAGGCTGCTAAGAGACAAGCTGAATAGGTAGAAAAATGTGTTAGAAGAGAGGTTGCTGTAAGATTTGACGCAGAAGCAAGAGCATTACAAGAATTATAGTAGAATCATATATGATTCTTACTGAAATCATATATAATTCTAGTAGACCTCTTTGATGACGATTTTGTGAAGCTGTGGTTTAATTTATTTTCTTCAAAGAAGTTGGTCCTTTAACACCATCGTTGTTATATGTTGTCTCAAAGAAGGATCGTTATTTTTTATCATTATAATATGTGATTGTGTTAAAAGAAATTGCTAAGAACTTTTTTAGCGGACATTGCATTCATTAACCAATGTTTCTTATCTTGGAGATAAGGTTGCAATTATATATGTAAAAAGTTATTACTTATAAGCTCTATGTATCTACGTAGCTTTGAAAATAATAATGATGCAGAAGCAGCATATTCAAAGGCGAGGAACTAGTTGGTCATGCTCTTATCTCTTCTACGTTTTGTACATTTTTATGAACAGTTGAACAACAATTATAGTAAAATCATATATGACTATTGTAGAATCATATATGATTCTAGTAGAATTATATATGATTCTAGTACAATCATATATGATTCTACTAGAATCATATGGGACAAAAAAAGAATGCAGATGTTAAAACAAAATGACATGTAAAAATACGTTCACTACTACGAATATCGGTAATTACCAAAAGACTACCATCAACCTCTAAACTCAATAATATGAGGAAATTTACATAAATCATCATTCGTATATAAAACCTAATCAAGAAATTTACATAAATCATCACTCGTACATAACACCTAATCAAGAAATTTACATAAATCATCACTCGTACATAACACCTAATCATTTTCCCTTTGATTTTCTTTAACACCTTCTTACATTAATCACTTTCAGAATCTTCCCCTTGAATAACTTCTTTTTTTCTCTGAATAAGCTTAGGCTTTTCTTCAACTTTTTTAAGCAATACCTGTAGTTAGCTAAAATACAAACATTTAATTAGTAACAACGATGATTGCAATAGAATCATATATGATTCTACTAGAATCATATATGATTCTACTAGAATCATATATGATTCTTTTCTTCTTTATTGTAGAAACAGAAAAATTAAAATATTATACTAGAATCATATGTGATTCTTTCCTTCTTTATTACAGAAATAGATAAAACACAAAAATTAAAATATTCTACTAGAATCATAATATGATTCTACTAGAATCATATATGATTCTACCAGAATCATATATGATTCTTTTCTTCTTTATTACAGAAACAGACGCATTTTATAATCATATATGATTCTACAAGAGTCACATATGATTGTACTACAATCCTTTATGATTCTACTAGAAACATATATGATTATTTTCTAGTTTATTATAGAAATAGATAAAACAGAAAACTAAAATATTCTACTACACATATATGATTCTACTAGAATCATATATGATTCTTTTCTTCTTTATTACATAAATAGATCAATATAACAAAAAAGCTAAAATATGTGATTTTGCTTCACATGTGATTCTTCAGAATCACATATGATTCTTCACAGACGCATTTCATCAAACACATGGTGTGCATCTAATTCATCAACATCTTCATCGCGATTTTCAGATCCATAACACGATTTTTAGATCCAAAACACGATTTTATGATCTAGTTGACGGTTTATGATGATAACGATTTCAAACATACCTTGTGATGATGGTGGTGGATCGGTGATGGTGGTGGAACGGTGATGGTGGTGGAACAATGATGGTGGGGGAAGGGTGATGGTGGTGGATCAGTCATGGTGGATCTGAGTTAATAGTTGGTGTGTGTGTGTGTGTTTTTTTTTGCCCTAAAAATTTTGGGCAATAATGAAGTGGTTTTTTTTTTTTTTTTTTTTTTTTTTTTAAATTGACTTTTTTGCCCTTCTAATTATATTAGATGGTTTAATCAGACTTTGGATTTAATTAGATTGGATGGTTGGGATGCAATGATTGGTTCTATGGTTAATGGGGGATATATAGGGATCTAAACTCTTGCATATATATCTTTCTAAACTACATATATATCCAACCTAAAATCATAATTGCGTATATATCCCTCTAAACATTTTAAAATATCATGTATATAAAAAAAAAATCAAATTATGTATAAATAAAACCTAAAATAAATGACAATGATCTCTTAAGTTATGTTTGACTATTATACCCTTAGTTTTACTTTTAATATTACCCAAAAAGACCATGTTTCCTGATAAAATCATACCATTGATGGATAACTTTTAGATTCACTCCGGAGAAAAATACGAGGACAATATAATTGAATCTTACAATATTTAGATATATGTCAGTGGAATAAAATATATTAAAGAAGGTCAGATGGAGCGGTAATGTTGCTGATGCCGGAGTTCACTGACGAAAAGAAAACAAACAAATGAACAATGCAACAATAAAGTATTATATCTAATGAAAAAGAAAGTAAAAGTTAAATAAAGTTTGTTGAAGATAGTTGGCAAGCATGTTTACCTTGCCTGAGATGCAGGTCTAGGAAAAGATAAGGGGGCGTTTGGTTCACATAATGTTTTTAAAGAAATTGTAATGTTTTGAAGAAATTGTAATTTAATGTAATTGTAATTTAAAGAATTGGAATATGTTGTAATTGTAATGTTTTGTAATTGTAATTGATGAAATCTGTCAATGTGTTTGGTTGACTCGCAACGTAATGTAATTCAATTTTTTTTATAAAACTTAAAAAGTTAATATAATAATAATAATAAAAAAAATAATAAATAGTAATAATAATAAAAATAAAATAACAATAATATTAAAAATATATAATAATAATAATAATAATAATAATAATAATAATAAAATAGTAATAAAAAAGAATATTAATAATAATAATAATAATAATAAAATAATAATAATAATAATATAATAATAATAAATCAAATAATAATAATAATAATAATTAATAATAATATAATAAATAGTAATAAAAATAATAAAAAATGATAATTAATAATTAATAATAATAATATTAGAATTAAACAATAAAATAATAATAAATAATAATAATAATACATTATTATTATTATCATTATTATTATTTATTATTTATTTATTATTAATATTATAATAATAATTATTATTATTATTATTATTATTAAATAATAAAAATAATAATAACAATAATGTTTTATAATAATTATTATTTTATTATTTATTTTTAATATTATTATTATTAATTATCATTTTTTATTATTATTATTACTATTTATTATTATTATTATTATTATTAATTATTATTATTATTATTATTATATTTATTATTATTATTATTATTTTATTATTATTATTTATTATTATTATTTTTTATTATTTTTATTATTATTATTTTTTATTATATTTATTTTAATTTTATTAATTATTATTTTATTTTTATTATTATTATTATTATTATTGTTTATATGTTTTATTATTATTATTAAAGTAAACAAATTCTGAATTACGACGTAACTCAAAACTTTCCACTCAACTTCCTATGTAATCTGGATTCCCTCACTTGATGTAATTGTAATGACTGAATTACAATTACAATGCAAACCAAACCGTCACTGTAATGTAATATGAATTACAATTCCTTTCACCTTGCCAACCAAACACGATTGAAATGTAATTTAGATTACAATTACAATGAATTACAACGAATTACAGCGAACCAAACGCCCCCTTAGTGTTTGTTGTCATGGTAAGATTCATTTGTAATCTTTATGTATTGAATTATTCCTACTAATTAAAATGCATAGAACTACCTAAAGTGGACTCAAGATTGAAGAATTGGGAGGTGATTGTTTCTCAATGATAAGTTGGATATGTAAAATGAATTTATTAATATTTGATTTATAAATTTGGATATATATGTTACATTCAAGATTTAAGAAGGATATATATGCAATTTTAAATTAAAGTTGGATATATATGTAATTTTGAGGCTTTGAAAGGATATATATGTAATTCACCATACGATAAATATGATCATTTATGTACCAATATGCTAAACTAAAGATCAAATTATGTACAATAACGGGTAATTCTTCACATTTTCATCTCTCACATCTACATTGTTAATTCTTTATACTAACGGCCATTAGTAAATAACTTCAAACTTGGTTTTCTTACGTTTTCGTATGTTTTTAACGTTTTCCTCCGATATTTTACGTTTTCGTCCGTTTTTTTACATTTTCGTCAATTTTTTTACGTTTTCAACCTCTTAGTTACGTTTTCGTTTATTTTTTACGTTCTCATCTGTTTTTTTACGTTTTCGTCCGATTTTTTACGTCGTCGCCCATTTTTACGTCTTCGTCCGTTTTTTTATGTTTTCGTCCGTTTTTTAAGTTTTCGTCTGTTTTTTTACGTTTTCGTCTGTTTTTTACATTTTCGTTCGTTTGTTTACGTTTTCATCCGAATTTTTACATTTTCGTCCGATTTTTTACGTCGTCGACCATTTTTTAACGTTGTCATCCGTTTTTTTAGGTTTCCGACCCCTTTATTACGTTGTCATCCGTTTTTTTTAGTTTTCGTCTTTTTTTTTACGTTTTCTTTTGTTTTTTTACGTTTTCATCCGTTTTTTTACGTTTTCGTCTGTTTTTTACGTCTTCATCCGATTTTTTTATGAGTTCATCATTTTTTTCACGTTTTCGTCCGTTTTTTTACGTTTTTGACCCATTTGTTACGATATCACCCATTTTTTAAGTTTTCGTCTGTTTTTCTTTACGTTTTCTTTTGTTATTTTAAGTTTTCATCCGTTTTTTTTCGTTTTCGTTTGTTTTTTTACGTTTTCTATTGTTTTTTACGTTTTCGTCTGTTTTACAAAAACGTAAAAGTCAGACGAAAACATAAAGGAACAATCGAAAACGTAAAAAAAAGGTAAAAAAAAATGGACGAAAACGTAAGAAAACGGACAAAAACGTAAAAAGGGACGAAAACGTAAAAAAATGGATGAAAAAGAAAAAAATTGACGAAAACGTAATAAAACGGACGAAACTGTAAAAACGGACGACAACGTAAAAAAACAGACGAAAACGTAAAAAATCGGACGGAAACATAAAAATAGGGAAGAAAATGTAATAAAGCAGAGGAACACGTAAAAAAACGGTCGAAAACGTAAAAAAACAAACGAAAACGTAATTGAGGTTATGTATTAGGGACCAACGGTGCAATTGTTGAATGTATTTGGGACTAACAGTTAATTATCATGTCAAGTGGTTAGTTATATTGGTTAAAACTTGAAAGTAGAATAGTCATAGTGAACATTTAGAAAGTATATTAGTCATATTAGCACAAATTAAAAATTACATTAGCCATTTTTACTTTTACTCTTATTTTAACAACTTGTAGTACAATACCACAACCAATCCATAAAATAATATGGAAATCCATTAAACTTGTTTCACTACAAACAAATAAGTAAACTACATTCTAGGTGATAACAAAGCTATTACCATTACCATTACATTTTAATCACTAAAGACACAAATGGGAAACAAAAAATCACGTCGAAAAACAGACGAAAATGTAAAAAATGGTCGACGACGTAAAAAATCGTCGACGACATAAAAATCGGACGAAAACGTAAAAAATCTGACGAAAACGTAAAAACACAGACGAAAACGTAAAAAACAGACGAAAAACGTAAAAAAACGGACGAAAACGTAACAAAGGGGTCGAAAAGGTAAAAAAAAATGGACGAAAACGTAACAAAGGCGTCGAAAAGGTAAAAAAAAAGGACGAAAACGTAAAATATCAGAAGAAAACGTAAAAACATACAAAAACGTAAGAAAACCAAGTTTTAAGTTATTTACTAACGGCTGTTAGTATAAAGGACTAACAATGCATATGTGAGTGATGAAAATGTGAAGAATTACCCATTATTGTACATAATTTGATCTTTGATTTAGCATAGTGGTACATAAATGCCCATGCTTATCATATTAATACATTTGAGAAAACTTGTTTATCATTTTTGACTTTTACCCTTTATAAAAACAAGTCATATACTTAAGTTGAAAAGCTTATAAGTTATAGAATTTGAGCTTATTAGCTTGTCAAAAGTTTAATAAACTATAAGCCAAACAAAACACCATTAATGTCCTACTCCTAACTCCTCACTAGAAAACCTTTTAGCAATGATACAATGGCTTGGTGTCTATGTTTTGTGTTAATACGAACAAAACCAACTCGTAATAAAAAATAGTGACAAGCATAGAAATCTAGCTAGAATATATATAACCGCTAAACTCTACGAGTACGTATCAACCGCGTATAGCAAGACCTTTTGTACATTAGAGGTGGTCAGAAGCAATTTCAACTAATTTACTATGATTTAATGAATGAGTCGATTCAGATTATGTTTAAACTCTAATAGGTACAGAGTCAAGTAAAAATATCGCAAATAATGAATCGGCTCAAGTGGGTCAAACAAGAGTCACGAAAGTGTGATACAACCTCATAATTCATAATAATAAAATTTATACTCGTACCATATTAGATTAAAATTGACATAATATACAGTAGTTAGCGTAATCATATCTAACACGATAGTCATTTATTAAAAACTGTTCAAAACAATGGGATTTTTTTTTGGTCCAACCCGACAAGAGTCTGTCTTGACCCATTACCACCGACACGTTTGTTTATTGAGGGATTGGCCGGATAGAAATATGGTGACCTACAGAAAGAGGAATCTGCTGTGGAAAGCGTGTGCTTGTGCCTAATAAGCTTTCATACGATGCATTCCAGCTTCAAAACCACAACGGCGTTTGTAATTATTGAACGGGAAAAATCTCAAAAAGTCAGAACAAACATGTAGAATAGAAGTTGTTGCAAGTTGTAACCTTAAAATGGGTTCATGAGCTTTTCGTGTGTCGGCCTTTCTATTTTCAACCCATTGTAGCCTTTTTTGGTTCCATAAAAGCAAACCTGTTTAAAAATGCCATATTAAACTGCAATCAATATTGTCATTAGAAGGCGCTTTGACCTTTTGCAGTCAAACATGAGCTTACATCCGTTAGAGCACGTATATATGTAAAGAGACTAATGCAAGGATTTATGAGTAAGATATAGGCGCAAAAATCGTTAGGAAATTCATATCTTGCTATAAAAAAACTACTAAGTTTAACCTCAAAAGTCAAAGAAGTAAAAAACTTGCCATGGTCAACAAATTCAGACCGGATTCCAGTAGTCACGGTGAGACTCGTAATTCCATTTTAACCTTAAGTCACTATTCATTTCAAGTTCCCTTAAGGAGGATAAATTTGATAAAATGTTGGTTCTGGTCGACCTAGTGTACCAATTGCCATTTTTTATCGGCATGATTGAAATCTGACATGAATAAGTTTCGTTCATTAACTCTTAGTTGCCGTAACTTGACTTAAATGTTTATCAGAGAAATTGCATACTCATAAGTCATAACAGTTAGTTATAGGCTTCCAGAATGCCTCAAATTTTGACTAAAACAATCAAAAAGTAAAGTACTAAAACAAAAACATGTGCAAGTAAATGCATATATACTAATCCCGTATGAAACGCCCAAAAGGCTTAATCACAACAAACACGTCATAAAATTAGACCATAGGAAAGCAAAAGTACAATCATAGGAGACTAGGAGTAATGGTGTGACATGAAGCATCCCCGACTGTTTCCATCAAGTTTCTAATTCATACCGCCCTTAACTAATAGTTGGCTGCATTGTTAGGCACTCCTTCCGCTTACAAATACAGATACGTATGTGTGTTAACGTATTGATATCATACATTTATGTTCCATTTAGCCCATATGTAACAAACTGAAAACAATGAAGGATAAGAATGGAGTACGTACCCCATATACTCAAATAACTCAACAACATGATTAAACCATGAAGTGAACGAACTGTGCAGTATCATAATGTTAAGCTATAATCAATGTCACAAAATCATATAACTCGTTAGCTTGGGTTTGGCCCCTATCATGCATGGTTTTAACTTGTAGCAAACTTTTACTTGTCCTTTATACAGTAAGAATCATTTTTCAAAATTGTTTTGATATATATCATGTTTACTTCTTACTGATCTTACTAAAATATAAATTTTCTTATTAACAATAAATTTCTCTGTTGGAAAAATCGGTCCAGGCGGCCGATTAATCCCCGCATAATCGCTGATCGCTCACTAAGCGCATTGATTTATCATAATCGGTCTATTTAATCGTTTTGGTCAAAGATCGCTTAAAAATTGGTCAACAAACCGATTAATCGGACAAAATCGATCTAATTGGATTAATCGAACAAAATTGCTTAAAAATCGGTCAACAAAATCGCTTAAAAATCAGACAAAATCACTTAAAAATCGGTCAACAAACCGATTAATCGGTCAAAGATCGCTTAAAAATGATCAACAAACCGAGTAATAGCTATGTTTGACTTTGAACTTTGAAGAATTATGTAGTATGTTTATATTTGAACACTTGAAATACTTGAACTTTGATGCATTATGCTTATCTCATATATATAATATAAAATAATATCTAAAATTACAATTTTGTGCATAAAAATTCCAATCCGATTAATCCCCGATTAATCCCCGCCTAACCGATTAATCGCTAGGCCCTACCCGACCGCCTCACTAGCGCCTAGCGATTTTTACAACCTTGATAAATTTATAGACACCCTAAGGTCCCATTAAAAGTGTCCTAAATAACCTTAGGGTGTTCAGAAATTTATTTATAAATGATTTATCGTTGTAAATGAAAACATTTGGTATAACTAGATTTATAGTCGGTACAAACCACTTCCTGATGACTAGGCATCCACTTCGTTCTACGAAACAGAAAGCAAATGAAATCTTCCTCTTAGGGCGTTTGATTCGGCAAAATGGCGACCCGTTTTGCCAGAGTATGTTGTGGCTAGCATTGTTAGGAATGCTTGGTTCGAGTTCTTAGGTGCAAATATACCGGTTAAAACCGGTTTTTTTAATAACGGTTTTTGGTTAGACCGGTTTTAAAAAATCGGAGAGAAACCGGTTATCTACCGCTTATTAGACCGGTTAAAACCGGTTTTTCTAACCGGTTATTTGAAAAAAACTGGTTTTAACCGGTAAAAAAACCGGTCCCCCTAAACCGAAAACCAGTCTAACCGGTTTGGTTATAAATAACCGGTTTTTTTTTCAAAACTGGTTTTGGTTATTTGGCCGGTTTAAAGACCAGTTTAGTTGTTGCATCTAGGAATGGCAATGGGGCGGGTTTGGGGCGGGGCGGCCATCCCCATCCCCAAACCCGATAACAAAAACCATCCCTAAACCCGCCCAAATCCCCATTGGGGATCTTATCGGGGCTCCCCATTGGGGCGAGATACTCCCACAAACCCGCCCCATTCCCCATTGGGGTCTTATCGGGTTGTCTTTTTTGAGCACGATACTCCATCATACTCGTGTCGCTCCCTGTTTATTCTTATTTCTACACTATTAACAATATGATTTTATGGAATAGCTTGAATAATCGAGAAACCATTAATAATATATTAATCATTGGAATAAATCACAACTTTATAAAAATAGTATGACACAAAACAAGTTTCTATGATCACAATTTGAAATATCACAAAGATAAAAACTAACAAAAATTAGAGAATTATATTTAGTACGTAAATACTAAAACAATATTTTATGTATATAGATATATGTATATGTTTCGGGGCGGGGCGGGGCGGGGATGGTGTGCCCCGTCCTCGCCTCAAACCCGATAAGAATCCCTGTTAAGGCCCCAAAACCCCGCCCCAAAACCCGATAAGCATGCCCCGCCCCGCCCCAATAAGTTCGGGTTTCGGGTTTCCCCGTCGGGTTCGGGTTTTTTTGCCATCCCTAATTTCAGCATTTTGGATTTGGTAAACTCGATCTCACACTTTCTTGTAAGTTGTAACAGAACAAAGCTATGTAGGCCATTAAGCCCAATTGACATCTAGTCTAAGCCCAATTTTTAGATGGTTTGATTTTATCTAATGAACTGTTTTAACTTTTAAAAATAGTTAAAGAAAACAAAATGAGTTTCATACTTTCATTTGGATAAAGTCCAACCCAAACAACATGCCTTTCATTTCCTAACAACATGGAGATTGAAGACATGTGATACGAGTACTATATAAAGTACCCAATGAACACAACAACAAGAAACTTAAACCTTTGGTCAAGATAAGTGACTTTTGTAGTTGTTGAATAGGCAGCCATTTTAATAATTTGTTTTATTGGAAGTCAATTTCTTATTTTGTATCTAGAGGGGTTTTCACTAAAATTATCAATTAGTTTCTTTCAAAATAAATAGAAGTTAATTGTCATACTTGTGCTCTATAGCTTTTAAGGATGGCAAAAGGCCAAAAGGGTAATAGTATTATGCATCTTATATTTTTTTTCCTTATTATAGACCATGTAAATCATTGAACATTTCTAAATAAAAGGGATAATCATTAAACACTTTATATGCATAAATTTGGGCACCAAAAAGAAAATAAAAAAGAAATGCACAATTTGTCTTGTCTCTTAATCGCATTGTGATTCCAATAAAGAAAGTAGAATAATGTGTTAAAACTAACAAACTTATTTTAATTGTCAATAGTGAAATGACAAAAAAATAATTGAGAACACGTGGAGAGTTATTTCTTATATTTTAATGGTAAAAATAACTCCATTTTAATACATATTTTTGTATGGTTATGATAACAATCAAATATAAAGATACACGTATGTTGATGCATAATCTGGCGCGGGCTGGATTCGACGACTTTCCCTTGTCGTTCGTCATTTTCTCGAGCCTTAAGTAGACCTGTCAACAAAGAGAACCCGTTAGGAGTGGACCCGAGGCCGTAGCCCCGGGGTCCACCTCCGACGGTCAAGTTAGTATCGGTGCGATGTGATGAGTTAGGGTTAGGGTAACCTGTCATCCGTGCTTGAGAAGGAGATCCAACCATGTATTTATAGGGCATGGATTAGGGTTTAGGCGTAGAGTGGGTCGCTGTCTTCCGGGCCTGACCCATTCTTGGCCCAGTCCGGACTATACGTCCACAAGCCCCCCAAGTCTAGTATGAGATAGTGCATAGCTATGTTATGCTAGACTTAAGTTCTGTTCATGGCCGCGTAGGCCCAATCAATCATGACGGCATGGCCCATGTGTGCGCAACTCAAGTGTGCACATGGGACGAACCATACTACGCAGCCCAAATGCGACAGTGCGCACTTGGCCCGTGGCGCTGTCCTGTTTAGCGCATATGCTAGGTTTCCCGCCACAGTGTGACAGTAAAGACCCCATAAGAAGAACACGTAGTTCTATAGTTGGGGTAACAGTGACATTGCGATTGTGAGAGTCTCACAATGGTGAAAGTGGATCCCCGTATGCTGCATCCTGGGTAAGGGCGTACATTTTGTACCAGTAGCGACGCAGCATGGTGCGACAGAAGACGTGCTTCTGTAGCAGAAGTGCGCGCTGTGCGCGACAAAGAGGTGCGACAGACGTGCTTCTGTAGCAGAAGTGCGAGTTGTGCGCGACAAAGAGGTGCGACAGAAGACGTGCTTCTGCGCGCATTACATCCGTCTTTACAACCGACAGAGGACGTCTCCCCTGCGGCAAGATGGTGCGAATATTTAAATCCGTCTTTGTACCGGGCTTGCAATACCTCTTACATACGATCTGCTTCCAAATATACCTGAATGACGTGTACGGAAACAGTGGTACTATATACCCTAGTAGCCCCCCAAGTTTGATGGTGCTACTCGTGTAGGAGCATTAAACTTAGTTAATCTGCGAAAAACACTTAATGCAAAGATTAAAAGTATATGACGCGAATCGCAGCATATAAAACCTAATGAAGTGAAGCAATATATAGCGCATAACATGTAAACTTAACACATAAGAGAGATGATAGTGCGAATTACCCCTATCGCGAGGTTTTACAAATTACATAAACAATTTAATTGTTTTTTTTTTTTTTTTTTTTTTTATAAAAAAAAAAACCCGGATGGACGTACCGTGACCGCGACTAATAGACGCAGATGGATATATCGTGACCGCATGGACTCGAACGTTTGTGGATGATCGCAGATGAACATAACATGACCACGGCATTTGGTCCAGTGCGCTCGTGGCGATTGACTAGCATCGTGGTGTTTGCTCGTAGCTAATCTGCAAAGATGTCCGAACGCACGGCCTAACGCGGGTAGATTTATCGTGACTGCGTTGTTCGATCGTACAAACAAGCGCGGACAGGCATACCAACCGTAAAAACAGTATCTGCGTGAATTAATTCGTGGCTAAAAGATAAAATAGGTCCGATCGTGCGCGAATTAACGCACGGTCTAACGCGGGTAAAAAGTTTTACGAGCCTGTTATCTTGTTAATAACAGTTGAGATTGCATCGTCCAATTTAATAAAGTTGTACGCATCTGAATTAAGTTTTACGCATCTAAATTGTACGCATCTGAAAATCACATCTAAATTGTACGCATTTAATATCACTTTATTAAATTCACACGACGGTAAAGCAAGTTTTACGCATGGCAGAATGCAAAGGTTTTAGAGTTACCGACTTTAGAAATTGATTTATGCTTTTCGGTAATACGAGAACACGAAACATAGTTTATTCGTGGTCCCATTGATGGCGCCAACTTGTTGATGCATAATCTGGCGCGGGCTGGATTCGACGACTCTCCCTTGCCGTTCGTCGTCTTCTCGAGCCCTAAGTAGACCTGTCAACAAAGAGAACCCGTTAGGAGTGGACCCGAGGTCGTAGCCCCGGGGTCCACCTCCGACGGTCAAGTTAGTATCGGTACGATGTGATGAGTTAGGGTTAGGGTAACCTGTCATCCGTGCTTGAGAAGGAGATCCAACCATGTATTTATAGGGCATGGATTAGGGTTTAGGCGTAGAGTGGGCCGCTGTCTTCCGGGCCTGACCCATTTCTGGCCCAGTCCGGACTATACGTCCACAACATCTTAAAACACAATCATACATGTAAACTAAAATAAAAAATAATTGAGAAGCCTAAAAGTGCGACTATTTCTTTTGTCTAAATTGACGTGAGTGATTTATTGATTTATGAAGTTGATCCATTTGTTATCACCATGCAAGATGATGCATATATGTTTAGACATGTAATTAAACATACCAATTATGCATCATACTTAATCATTCTACATAAAACACAAAGAAATTAATGAATTAGCTATAGGATAACAAATAAAATATAGACTAAAATACACCGTTGGTCCCTAAACTTGTATCGGAGGATCGCGATGGGACGAAACCAGGCATAATCATCGCCACGGGTCCAAACAGTACCAATTAAATGCCAGATTGGTCCCTTGACCAATACTGCCATTGTCAACGTTATTTTGCTGAGGGCAAAACCGTCTTTCACTGTAGCGTACTAAATAAAACCGTTCTACAGTGTATGTAGCTAGTATATGTGTGTAACAAGGTTTGATCTACATTTATGACCCATCCCTAAACTATCCTTCAAAACCCGTCCTCTTCAAAACGATAATTGTTTCAAGATGGTACGTTGTTGGTGTGGTAAGCAAGCTATTATTCGTACTTCGTGGACCTCTGCCAACCCAGGGCGTCGATTCTTTGGTTGTCCTGTTCAAGTAAGTGCGTCTTAATATTTCTTGTGTAAGTTTGTAACAATGGTGGTTGTTTAATGACTTGTCATAACCATCAATAGGGGTCTTCTAGTCGGTGGATAAGATGGTATGATCCTGAAATATGTGCTCGTTCAAGAATGATCATACCAGGACTTTTGATGGGGAGAAATGAGCTTGAGGCAAGATTAGTAGCTGCTCAAGGTGATGTGTGGAAGTGGAAGATTTACATGGTGCTAAGTTGGATGTTGTTCTTCATTGTTTATGCATTGGGATAACGTTTTAACCTTTTATGTAATGAGGCTAGTTGGTTAATGTTGTGTATCTTGAATTGTAGTAACCTTGTTATGAAGTATTCAGTTTTGTTTGTTTCTGATTTTCTATGCCTCATGGCTATGCAGATGGTTTGCAATGTGTTTAGGGGTTGACTTTTAAATGTCAACATTCATATGATGTTCTATTTTAGCTTTGGTTACTTTTGACGCAAACAATTCACACATCAAGCTTAGTCAATTTCAAAAAATACACAATAATGACATGGTTCCATAGTTAATGCAAATGGATATAATTCCAGCTGCATAAAATTGCATACTTTTCAAAGCATGAGCGCTACAGTTACACACCCACACACATATATGTTTTTAGATTACATAACTTGTCCATAGAAAATAAATAGTAAACTAGATGAAACATTGTCTAGATAATTAGCATAACAGATTTGACCTATGGTGAGGCCATCATTCTTTCCAGTGCAGCCTGCTTCCTAGTCATTCTTCATGTAGCAGGCTGGGTTGAAGCAGAAACTGCTTGAACATCACTTGACTTAATCTGAAAATCAGACTGGGATTGCTCATGCATGATGGGATCGGCAAATGCTTCAGCTTGAAGTTGCTGGGATTGTGACAGGGATGCATCATGTATGATGGGATCTTCAGTTCCTGGCTCTTGATTTGTAGATTGAACACCACTTCCTTGAACTGCACTAACTTGGCTTTCTAGAACAACACCCGTACCTTCAGCTTCTTTATCTGCTGCTACCTTTTTACATTTAGGATGTCTTATTTTTCCTGCAGCTTTAGTAGGCACCTTTTTGACATTTACCTTATTGGCAATTCCACTATGTTGAGCTCCACCATACCCTAGGCATGTTACCCGGTTGTGTCCAGCAATGCCACAAATACTACACCTGACACTCTTCCAAGCCCTTGACAGCTTACCATCCTTCACAATCTCTTCAGTTTCAGGTGCTATCCTAACTCTTTTTCTACCTTTTGCGGCAGGCGGGTTTGTTTCGGATTTCGGTGGAACAATTGTTGTTGGCATAGTTGATTTTTCCCAATGTACACTGCTAGTTATAGGCTGGACATGGTGTTTGTAGGTAGCCTCCCAAGTGAGAAGATAGTAACAAGGATGAGCCCATGTTTCTACAGCTCCGACTTGTTGGCAATTTAAAGCCATATTCCAATTGGTAGCAACAGCATGTTTACATGGTAAACCTGTTATCTCCCACCTTCTGCAAGTACAAGTCTTGTGTACAACATTAACTACACATTGGTCACCCCATGGTCCACTAACCTGAAACTTAGATCCCCCATTCCATAACACATTATACTTAACAACCTCTTTCTTAATAGCCTCTAGCATGTGTTGTGCAGTTGGTGTTAATGGCCCATCACTCTTCTCAATCACCATAAGAACATGCATTATCCTCTTCATACAATATTCCCTGATGTATTCTAAGGCTGTAATAATAGGTTTGCTTAACCCCTCTTTAATTTTCTCATGAAACACTTGACACATGTTATTAAGTAACACATCAGAAGTGGCTCTCCCTAAAGATGACAAGTAATAAACATGTATTAATTGTAACTGTTTATACTGCATTTACGAATACAAAGTAAGTGAAACAGATAGATCACTTACATGAAAAATGTGACCTTGACCAATGGATCGGTGGTATCTTACTTAACCAATCATGGGCTGGTTGATTAAGTTTTTTGAGATCAGCCATAGCTTTTAGAAACTGTACAACAGTTGAGGCTGTTGCACATTTCCACAGATGGTCTTTATAGGCCCTACCTTTCCATTGCAATTTCATTTTCTCATGTATGCTTTTAATACATAATCTGTGTTCTGCACTTTCAAAAACTTCTGCTACAGCTCTACTTATATCCTGCACAAAATCAAATATCTTTACTGTCTATTTCAAAACAGTGAGACTTAAATTCATGAACAGAGTAAGAGAGTACCTTATTCATGTCAGTAATAAAAGTGATGCTTGAAATTGGCCCAAGTGCTAAATCATCGGATAAACAATGAAGAAACCAAGTCCATGATCCTATGTTATCTGAATCAACAAAAGCATAAGCGAAAGGGTATATACCATTGTTGCTATCAATTCCCACAGCTGTCATCAGTTGACCATTGAAAGGACCACGAATTGGAAAAGCAGCCAGCCCCAACAACGATCTCCCACAATCTTTAAATCCTTGCTTCAGTGCACCTAAACAAACATACACTCTCTTGAATTCACTGGTTGGAAGAGACTCATCCGGAGGTCGTTCCACATTTATCTCCACTGTCGTATTAGGGTTTGTCTTCTGCAACTCTTGAACATAATCTCTCAACATGGTAAATTGAAGCTTGAATTGACCCCTGATGGCTTTTATAGCTAGGTTTTTGGCCCTTAATACCTTCTGTAGGGACACTTGAAGGTCGTATTGGTTGGTAAGTTGATTATGCACCGACCTGACAGGAAGCTCTGGATTTGTTTCAACTTGTGCTGTAATTTTCTGTGAGATATAGCGAAGGTCAAAAGCTCTGACTTCCCTTGATTGCAAACAAGTGTGTTGCTCATTATATGTTCTGACCGACCAGATACCTGTCTCACCATTCCTGCCGACAAACAATAGCCATGGGCAGAGTATTTCTGAAGGGTCCTTTTTGGCAGAAAGCAATGCTCTTATACCCCTTCTGCTTAATGGACTTCTAGATGGGCCAATATTCAGTCCAGGACCTTCACTTGGGCCTGAAACTGGAACATAACCCCTACACCTGACCCTTATTCTTGTTTTGTCATTCTTAAAAAAAAACAACTCCCTCCTAGTTTCTATTGAATGCTCTCTTACTAGCTTTTTTACTTCCCCTGCAGTAGCAAACTCCTGACCAGTATAGAAAAAAGTGGTATAAACGCCATTAGCAAAGTGTGCGTGTTGGAAACTAACATGGTCACCGCAAAATACTTCATCAACCATCACAGGTAAATCATTTACCAACTGCCTGTCATCACTTATATAACATGTTGTTCCTTCTTCACCTGAATCAGTAGTCTGACCTACTTGTAGCATACCAAGCTGTGCATCATTCTCTTGACAAGTGTTATCTTGATTTGGTTCAACTGCATTGCCAAATTCACTAGTGTCACTCGCTTGTAACAGACTAAGATCAACAACAGGATCCTCTTCTATGTTATCCTGAGTCAGTTGAAACAGACTTACATCCACATCAGGCTCCTCAAAGCTGTTATTCACATCAAGTAGTGGTCTGCCTGCTTTGTGTAAATGCTTGTCCTGTGTCAATTGAAACAGATTAACCTCAAAATTTTCAGGCTCCTCATAGGTGTTATTGACATCAACTAGTGTTGTTCCACCGTTGTCAAAGTCCTTCCCCTGAATCACTCTAAACAGATTAACCTCAACATTATCAGGCTCCTTTAGAGCATTGTCCTCATCAACAACTACTAAAGCACGCTCACTGTTTTTAACAGGTTGGCTAGCAAATGAGCAGTCTAAGGTGGAAAAGAGTGGCTCAATGTTTGGCAAATTGCTAGCTTCACCAATATCATTGACGTCCACAGGAAATTGTGTAAGTTGGATAAACTGATCTAGGGCAGGTTCATTATCTATATCATCTAACACCAACCGTCAACAACATGATTGAATAGCCGCAGTAGCAACTTTTCTCCTATCTTCATCCATCTCCCAAAACACAGTCTTAATTGATTGTGGGGACATTTCACAAAATTCTAATCTAGTCTTCCCTATTTCAACATACACGTCTATCAGCTTATGCTGTATGACAACATCTTTCAACAAGTCTAGATTAGCAGGTTCACGGAAAGAAAACAACCCGTCGTCTAATGTACAACCAGGCTTAAGAAAGTAGAAATAATTGGTTTGTCCAGACTCATAACCGATTTGGGTCATGAGAGCATCCATTTCATCAACAGATACCTATTTTATTTCCACAAGATCAACAAGGCATTTCTTGCCTCCTTGATATATCCTACCTGGAAAGTATTTGAATGTACCTTCATAATGGAACATCATGCTAAACGATCCAGGTTCACCCGCTGTATAAAAAAATGTACAAAAACTTTGTTAAGCTAAAGTCACCTAAAAGGGGAATAACTTAATCACTCGTACTAACATATGATTGTAATAGGCTCTAACCAAAAAAGACTTACAATATCTCCTGACTGCAGCTCTTTCCTCCGTTTCACGATCATCATATAAAGGATATTCCCTTACTCGCCACAGAGTAAATCCAAGGTGGTTGTTTGTTATTTTCTTACTCAGATTATTTGATTTTATGATAGACATTGCCTTAGGGTTTTCTGGGTAGGCTTCCAAAACAAGTTTGGGGATGAGCAATGAGTACCCGGTTTTGTTATATTGTACAATATGGCGGGAAATTGGACAAGACAGGTTCTACAGTGTATACCACATAATGACTATTCTACCCTCAGCAGTACCATGATTACAGGCTCATTTTGGGTATAACGGAACGTTGACAACGCCGTTATTGGTCAAGGGACCAATCTGGCATTTAATTGGTACTGTTTGGACCCGTGGCGATGATTATGCCCGGTTTCGTCCCAACGCGATCCTCCGATACAAGTTTAGGGACCAACGGTGTATTTTAGTCTAAAATATAGTTACCACCAACCAGTTCTTATTTCAAATTAAACCAACTAATACTAAAAAGTTTGTGTTTCAATTATACTCTTCTTTTTTTTTTTTTAATAAAAAGTGGTAATACTAACATCAACGTACAAACTACCATTTTTTCATATAATTCATATAAACCTGTTGTCAAGCTTACATTTGTCTATAATAACTCGTAAGGATAATGTTTTACCACTAGTATAAATGATGGTTTAATTATTTTCAAATATTTTTAAAGAGAAATGATAGAGAGACCTAAACTTAGGCCTAATTTTAAGCTTAAAATAAAGTGGCATTATCTTGATGGTTGTAGACAAGGACTCACTTAGGGTACTATTCGGTATCACCATCGGCATGGTTGATACCGATCGGTGTGGGTATTGCCTCCAAATCGGCATGAAACGGCATGTAGCTTGGGTTTGTAGAATCGGTATGTTATACCGAATTGGCATGAAACAAATTAGAACGTTGGCGCTTAAATTATACCCGTTGGACATTAAATGTACTAGCCGTTGCATGGTGTTAAAAAAAAAATTACTCTCCCTCTATAAATTAACAAACTCAATCCTATTTTTTAACACAAATTAAATCACATCTTTTTACACTTTTAAAAAACATTCTCATGGATCCAAGAAAATCAAAAGGTGGTTCGTCATCCAAAGGCCGTGGACGAGGTTCTCGTTCCATTCGTCCACAAATTCAATCACAACCCGCTCCATACATTCTTGAGCTCGCGGTGAAATATGGATGGACTTGCGATTTTTAGATACATGTTTTAGTTCGTTGTTTTTATTAAAGCTAAAGTTAATAACACAGCAATCTCAAAATAAATTTTGCAAGCCTTAATTTTTACTTTCTCTATCACATAATAAATGTCAAACACTTTTTTGAATTATCCAATAATAAGCATATGGGAAATGATTTAGATGACTAACTTATGTGTCTAATTTTGTGCCTAATGCATTCATTGATTGACACATGGATTTCATAATTTCTCTCTCTTCAAAACTACCATTGATCTTGCCAAATGTATGATGATGTTTGTTAGACATAAAATTAGGCATGTCAATCATTACTCTAAGCATATATACCACATCTCAACCAAATAAAGGAATCTTTAATGAGTAAGAATGTTATTTTATTGCTCACTTGTTGTAAAGTTTAGTTAGTGCTATATAAAATTGAGCAACGTAGATCGCGGACCGAACTCGAACATGCTAGACTGGACAGAGTATGGCCGGTCCTCGGTTCATTTTTTTTATTATATTTGGTTTTCGGTCCGATCCACTTTGATTTTATGCAAAACCAGCTATTATGTTTTGTTGATTCGAACCGACGAATCAAATCGGACAGGATCGATCCGAACTTAGACTGAACATTTCATTCCATTCCTCAGTCTGGTGTTTTGGGCCGAATCGGCTTTTGATATATTCCGATTTTTATCGTTCAGGTATGGTTTTCTAATCGTAATCAACCCTTTATGCACCTTAAAAAAAATAGTTGTCAGGATCCCGATCCTGATGTTAGGATCTTACGATTTTACGATACTGCAAAGCAAAAACAATCAAGATCCTACATAGGATCTTTGCAAGCTTAATATCTTATAGGATCCCCGATCTCGACCATACGATCTTAAGATATAATTCGATCCGATCTTACTTTTCTCGGATTACAAACTAAAAACTACAAATTTATGAGTTGTTTTTTTGTAGTGTTCAAAAAACAACATGTTAATCTTTTTAAACATTTCATAATCAAAATTTAGGACAACATTTCTATTAAACATTCATAGTATTTTGTGTCTTTAATGTATAATAATTTGTAGATTTGTATAATATTACAAAATTATTAAGAAATAACATTAAATTAAGATTTTAAGATACCAATTCGATTTTACAATCATGATCTTATAAAAACCAAAATGATTCTGGTTAAGAAAATCTTTTATATATTTATATAATAAAGGAATTACATCATTTTAGAGTGATTTTGTCAATTCATTTTTATTGAAAAATAATTGGGCCAATAGGAGAGCACGATTTCGTCACGTAAGCAAAATCGTGTGATGTGATTGGTTAATAAAAATCAAAATTAAATTGATTTTGGTCAAACTTTAATAAAGTTGGTGGAGAGATTTGGTTGATAAAAAAAACACATAAAAATATAAGTGTCAAATTTGTGAAAACAA
The DNA here is from genome assembly GCA_019973895.1 of Chrysanthemum seticuspe. Lineage (NCBI taxonomy): Eukaryota > Viridiplantae > Streptophyta > Magnoliopsida > Asterales > Asteraceae > Chrysanthemum > Chrysanthemum seticuspe. Next base: position 315,809,812 of record BPTQ01000005.1, read on the forward strand.
AAACTTAAAAAAAGAGGAGGTAATTAATAAAACTTTAATGGTTGAATTTTTAAAAATTATATAAAGTTAAATGTAATATTATAAGCCTCAATGTTTTTTAATAACTTTGGATTATAAACAAATAACCCTTTATACTTTATACTCTTTATACTTTATATCTTAAAAAATACAATGTATATGTTGTTTTAAAATAACAACATATAAATTTGCATAAACTTATAAGTATCAATTTTTTTAATATATACGTTCAATAATGACTCATTTATTTCATTTTTAAAAGTTTAACCTATGTGGACATGAGTTTACATTTTAAATACGGCTAAATTACTGAAAACAGAAATATAATTATCAAATTGTAAGCATGGGTTACTTTAATATAAGAATAAATATACACGGTTGTACTTATAACAATGACTCATGTAATTCTTATTTATTTGGAGCACTAGGTATGGTGTTATCTGATAACACGTTATTGATATGCCATATCAGCGCCACCTCATCTCCATCCAATAACACACAAATAACTAAAACACCCTTCCCTTATAACGCACCACTAACATGTTATTGAGTCCCACAAAATACACCACTAAAAATACTCACTCACTCACAATACACAAAATAAAAAATAAGAAAAAATACAAAAGAAACCAGTGGCTTGAGCTATTTCACTAACTCAAATTCATTTGGCTCAACTTTGGCATGTTGGCCGGTATGGTGGTTTACGAATGACACGACGAATGACATGTTAAATGGCTACCATACCTTGTGCTCTTATATAAGGATAACTAGAATCATTATGTGCTATTAAACTTGCATCATGTGTACAACATAATATCAATAGTGAAATTTAAATAACAACATCAACATCTATGTCATTTAAATAAAATTAAATATTGAGTTATCCAATAAATTTTTTTACAAATATTTCATCAAATTCTAATGGATATTAATGCATAATGAAAAACTCGTGCATAAGTATTAGTTGCACTTATATCACAATTTTTATTTACGTGTAAACTTCGTGCGTGCACGAAACTTATAACTGTATAATTATATGCAATTATCTTTAAAGACATACTGTAATATTCAATATTAATACAAAATTATTTTTTTTATCGAAACCTCACGATTATTATAAGAGCGGGTTAGAATTAAACTAAAAAAGATAAACCAGTCAAACATCCGCATTCCAGAAGAAGAGAATAATCGTAGTCGCCAACACTGTCCGTAAACAAACTAAAATCGGTTCAAATCAAATCTCATTAGCATTATTTTTTCAACGCAATAATGAATCACTAATAAAAAAATTCCATTTAGATTTACGCGATCAATAAAAACCGCACATCTTCCATATATAATTAGGGTTCGTTCATTTCTTCTTCATCACTCAATTCAATAATCTCTATTTTTTCACCACTTATTATTTCAATCAATTTTGCTTTACTGATATCCGATACGTAAATTTAAATGCTTAATCGTGTTCGTAAGCTACTATTCTATGCTTCTGAAATGATTATTTCTATAGATCTAGTTTTTTATTTCTTAATTAACCGTTATTGTTAGATAAGAATGTACTTTTTGTTTGCTGGTAGAAGTTAGTTAGACTGTTGATTGATGCTTAAAGTAGTTAAATTATCGGTATAGATATTAAGTAGTTATTTGTTATTATTATGATTAGGCGAAAGCGAAATAGTTACTCATATCGATACGTTAATTGAGTTCGCAAGCTAGGATTTTAGGTTATTATACTGAATTACTGATTTTGCTAATGCGTACTTGAATTCGAAAGTTACAATTATATATTTTTATACTGATTTTATGTATAGATATAGTTTTTTATTTCTTAATTAACCGTTATTGTTACTTTCATCTTTTACATAATAATGTACTGTTTGTTTGTTGTTCAAGTTAGTTAGACTGTTAATAGATGCTTAAAGTAGTTATTTGTTTAATAGTGATTATTATGATTAGGCGAAAGCAAAATAGGTACCAATATCGATACGTAATTGAGTTCGTAAGGTGAAATTTTATGTTATTATACTGAATTACTGATTTATGAATAGATCTAGTTTACGATTTGTGCGTTTCGCGTTATTCGTACGCGAATATGTTTGGTTTTGAATTTTGATTATGTGTTGTATGTATAGCATCTGTTACGAATATCTAACTGTTTGGAGTTTGTTAGAGTTTTATAGATGTTTAAGTTACTTTACATATAATTAGTTGTTAGTTAGTAGTGTTAGATATAGGTATAAAACATTGTACTGATACTAGCAGCTAGTTAACTGTTTAATAATTTTCATCCGAAAGCCGAAGCGAAAGTAATTTATATGAAATTAAATAGACGAGTTACGGACTATTTAACTGTTTTCAGTTCGGTATGCTTTATGAACTGAATTGAATGATTTGGATGACGGATCGTATGCGTACATGTGGCATCCTGATAGTGATGGTAATTAGCTAATTGTTTAATTGTGATTATTGTGAATAGGCGAAAGTAAAGTTATTTGGCGTGATTTTCTACGAAATAAAATCAGTTGAGATGAAAGCTACGGAATATATTTGGTTGCGGTATTATGCGAATAGTATAGAATTTTGTGTTTATGTAATAGTTATTCGTGTAGATCTAGCTTTTGATTTGTGTTTTGCTATTTGTTACTTGAATATGCTTAATTAGATTGTGTTATATGTAAAGCTTTTGTAATGAATAATAGCCGTGTTAGTTTTTGCCAGTGTGTAACTGATGCATAAATGATTAGATGAAGCTATGTATCTATAATCGTTATAACGGATTGAACTGTGTTTGGCTTATGTTTGTTACAGAATTAGTTGTAATAGTGGATATATAGATATAAAACATTATAGTGCGATTGCAAGTGGTTAAATGTTATATATTTTCATCCGGAACTGAAAATAATTTCTATGAAATAAAATACAAGAGTTACGGACTATGATATACCTTAGTATAGTATTATTTGACTGTTTTTATTGATACAGTGACTGATTCACTGAACTGAATTGTATGATTTAGATGATGGATCGTACGCATACATTTATTCTAAAAGGGTAAACAAGTTTGTAAGCTAGAATTTTAGGTTTATGTACTGATTATTCGGATAGATCTAGTATATGATTGTAGGATTGTTTAATTAGTGATAGTGTTACTTTAGTCTTATGTTATATATGTGAAGCTATTGTTATGAATAATAACTTGTGTTAGTTTTTTTTTTTGGGTAAAGGGTATATACCCTGGTAAATTATATACTAGTAACTTGTGTTAGTTTTGTTAGCATGTAACTGTTTTATAGTTGTAGAAGTTTGCTAGAGTGCTTGTAGATGATTTAATGAAGTCAAATGTGTATAATTGTGAATTAGTGGATTGAATTGTGATTAGCTTATGTGTGTTACACAATTAGCTAGTCATAGTAGGTATAGCCTAAAAATTACAAAGTAGATATAGTCATATAGTGACAGCAACTAGTTAATTGCTTAATAGTAATCATCCGTATCCGAAAGTACTTACGTGTGTTTATTAATTAATAGTATAAATTACATTCTGATTAATTTTTAATGAAATAAATAAAATACACATTTAGATTAATGTAAGATAAGGAATATAGGATGTTACTTACAGGATAATATTCGGTTTTGTACTATTTTGATTAATACAGTGATTCGTTGACTGATTGGATTTATATTGTATGCTTCATGAATTATTTAAATTATTGGATTGCTTCATGAATTATTTAACTTTGTTTTGCAGTTTTAGAGATTATATAAGAACAGAGAATTTGATATTTGGACAAAATGACGTGGTTTAGGGCGGGGTCTAGTGTGGCAAAGCTTGCGATAAGAAGAACCTTATCGCAAAGTGGAGCATATGCTGCAAGGACACGTGTTGCTTCTTCAGGAACTCGATCTTTTCATACTACTGTTTTCAGATTAAAAGCACAATCTGCACCTGTCCCTCGAGCTGTTCCCCTTTCTCGTTTGACTGATAGCTTTTTAGATGGAACTAGTAGTGTGTATCTCGAAGAGCTTCAGAGAGCCTGGGAGAATGATCCCAATAGCGTCGATGAGTCATGGGACAATTTTTTTAAGAATTTCGTTGGCCAGGCGGCTACATCGCCTGGAATATCGGGTCAAACCATACAAGAGAGCATGCGTTTGTTGTTGCTTGTTAGGGCGTACCAAGTTTATGGCCACATGAAAGCGAAAATCGATCCATTGGGTCTGGAAAAGAGGGAGGTTCCTGATGATTTAGATCCCGCTTTTTACGGTTTTAGTGAAGCTGATTTAGACCGTGAATTTTTTCTCGGTGTATGGAGGATGTCTGGGTTTTTGTCTGAAAATCGACCTGTGCAAACTCTTAGGTCGATATTGACCAGGCTTGACCAAGCTTATTCTGGAAGCATTGGTTATGAGTACATGCACATTGCTGACCGTGAACGATGTAATTGGCTGAGAGATAGAATCGAGACTCCTACCCCGACACAATATACCAGTGAACGTCGTGAGGTTATCCTTGACAGGCTTATTTGGAGTACTCAGTTTGAGAACTTTTTAGCTACTAAGTGGACGGCTGCTAAGCGGTTTGGGCTTGAAGGTGGGGAGACTTTAATTCCGGGGATGAAAGAGATGTTTGATCGGGCATCAGATCTTGGTGTCGAGAGCATTGTGATTGGAATGTCGCATAGAGGAAGGTTGAATGTTTTAGGTAACGTCGTTAGGAAGCCGTTGCGTCAGATCTTCAGTGAATTCAGCGGTGGAACGAAACCAGTGGATGAAGTTGGTCTTTACACTGGAACTGGTGACGTTAAGTACCACTTGGGAACTTCGTATGATCGACCCACAAGAGGTGGAAAGAGAATTCATTTGTCTCTAGTGGCAAATCCTAGTCACTTGGAAGCTGTTGATCCTGTTGTGATCGGGAAAACCAGAGCCAAACAGTATTACTCAAACGACGTCGATAGAACAAAGAACTTGGGCATCTTGATTCACGGAGATGGAAGTTTTGCAGGGCAAGGTGTCGTCTACGAAACTTTGCATTTGAGCGGTCTTCCAAATTACACAACTGGCGGGACTATCCATATTGTGGTGAACAATCAAGTTGCTTTTACCACCGATCCACAAGCTGGAAGATCTTCTCAGTATTGTACTGATGTTGCTAAGGCTTTGAATGCTCCTATCTTTCATGTAAACGGTGATGATGTTGAAGCAGTTGCTCATGCTTGCGAGCTCGCAGCAGAATGGCGCCAGACGTTCCACTCTGATGTCGTTGTTGACATCGTCTGTTATCGTAGATTTGGGCATAACGAAATCGATGAACCCTCTTTCACCCAACCCAAAATGTACAAGGTCAGTTAGTTTATGTGTATCTCGTATTCATGTTTTTTCAATGGCTTTAAGTATAGCTTCTAAGTTTCTGGGTGATGTTGGCTGTTACAGATCATCAGGAATCATCCTTCGTCACTAGAAATCTATCAGAAGAAGCTTCTAGAAAGTGGTCTGGCGACAAAAGAAGATATTGATAGGATACAAAACAAGGTTACCACTATCCTAAATGAAGAATTCCTTGCCAGTAAGGATTATGTTCCCCAAAGAAGAGACTGGCTTTCAGCTTACTGGACCGGATTTAAGTCCCCTGAACAGCTTTCACGTATCCGTAACACTGGGTAAATCTTTTTGTACGTGCATTACCGGATAGGCTCATAGCTTGACTCTTCTGTAACAAGTTTATGCTGTTCTGCAGGGTTAAACCAGAGATCTTGAAAAACGTTGGGAAGGCGATCACAACTCTTCCAGAAACGTTTAAGCCTCACAGAGCAGTTAAGAAGATATTTGCAGATCGTTTAAAGATGATCGAGACCGGTGAGGGTGTTGACTGGGCAGTTGCAGAAGCTCTTGCTTTTGCAACATTGCTGGTGGAAGGAAATCACGTGAGGCTGAGTGGTCAGGATGTTGAAAGAGGTACTTTCAGTCATAGGCATTCTGTTGTTCATGACCAGGAAACTGGGGATCGCTACTGTCCTTTGGACCATGTAATGATAAATCAACATGAGGAAATGTTTACTGTAAGCAACAGGTAATTACAAATCCATACAAGTATTAATTCGTGCTTTGATATTTTTAACACTTATATATGTTATGTCACAGTGAAGCTTACGTTGTTGCAAATGTTTTTATCATTTTTTGGAAGGGAAAGATTAATTGACAATGAGCTTCCATGTCCATCAAAGCTAGTTTTTATTTTTTAAGTAACAAACCGTTTTTACGAATTTAGATGTGGTAGACAATAAACGAGCTAAAATAAATTATTTTCCCTGTTCAAAGAATTGTGAGTTTTAACTGGACACAAATTTATGCAAGGAAAATGATTTATATGCCCAATTTCATGCCTAAAGTGTGCCTAAAATCTGCATGACATTACTCCATCGGTGCTCAGGAATATGTCCACTTACTCACAAACCGATTGGTTAATGACATATAGTTTTAGGCACAAATTTTGGCATCCCAGTCACTTCTCTTTATAACATGGTTTGGGTTTTAATGAGATGTCTAAAATGCCCCTGAACTAGAACAAGATAGAAATAGGAACAAACACCCGTTGATAGTCCAACAACAAAAAAGTACGTTTTTTATGAAAATTTATGTCACCCAAGTATGACAAGCAAATTTTTAGTATATCTAAAGTTAGATTTGTGTTTCTCGTGATGCGTTACTTTTCGCATAAAGAATGCGTATCTCAACTATTGTAATACTCTTTGAATACTTATGTACTAAACTCTAGTTTGAAATTCAAATTTACGCAGTTCTCTTTCGGAGTTTGGCGTCCTGGGATTTGAGTTGGGATATTCCATGGAGAACCCTAATTCGCTTGTGATATGGGAAGCTCAATTTGGAGATTTTTCGAATGGAGCTCAGGTGATATTTGATCAATTCTTGAGTAGCGGGGAGGCTAAATGGCTGCGTCAGACAGGGTTAGTTGTGTTGTTACCTCATGGTTACGATGGTCAAGGTCCTGAACATTCAAGTGCGAGACTCGAGCGTTTCCTTCAGGTGAGACTCTTCTAGTTTACTGCATATTAATTTCGTGAAACTAAGATATGATAAGTTGCTAATAACTTGTTATAATGGCAGATGAGTGATGATAACCCGTTTGTCATTCCTGAGATGGAGCCAACCCTACGTAATCAAATTCAAACTTGCAATTGGCAAGTTGTCAATGCTACGACTCCAGCTAATTATTTCCATGTGTTGCGTCGACAGGTGAGCTCTTCCGTATAACATATGACATTTATGAAAAGGTTCATTGTGTTCATCAATTTCTCACATTTCGTTATGATATTCCAGTTGCATAGGGAGTTCCGTAAGCCACTTATCGTAATGGCTCCAAAGAATTTGCTTCGTCATAAAGACTGCAAATCAAACTTGTCTGAGTTTGATGATGTCCAAGGTCACCCAGGTTTCGACAAACAAGGGACCAGATTCAAGCGACTCATCAAGGATCAGAATGACCACTCAGATCTTGAAGAGGGCATCAGACGTTTAGTTCTTTGCTCTGGAAAGGTCAGTTGATATTTGAAAGTCGATTTGTTGCAAGTTCTACCCTTTTATTTATGAATGGATTGAGTTACATTTTTCCTCTTATGGGTCTAAATAAATTCTAGCTAAGACGTAAACAAGCCTAACTGGTTGAGAGTCGTCCATTGTGTTTTTATATTTCATATGGCATTCTAAGCTGTTATATATAAAAGTTTTGTCAAATGATAATGATATTTATTGTAATAATTATCTATAAAAACTTAGAAAGCTAGGCAGAAGTGTGTGGGCCAAGCTGGCAAATTTTGGCCAGTTACCCAACCTGCTAGTGTTTCCGACTTTGCAATCTTTAATCAAAAGAAAAAGCTATCGGAAAGATTCTGTTATTATTGTGGCTTGCACTTTCTTCATTCCAGTTGCTGTAAAGAAGCTGTCATTTTGCAGGTTTATTATGAACTTGATGAAAAAAGGAAGTCAGTTGAGGGTAAAGATATTGCTATTTGTCGTGTTGAACAGCTTTGCCCATTCCCGTATGACCTCATCCAGCGTGAACTAAAGCGCTATCCAAGTAAGCTCAGACATAGTAACAGACATGAGCAAAATATTTTAAAGTTCTCTTAAGCAACTTCACTGGTGGCGTATGTAGGAACAACTGACTAATGTATTCGTGTTATGAAACCTTTCAGATGCAGAAGTTGTTTGGTGCCAGGAGGAGCCAATGAACATGGGAGCCTACAGTTACATTGCCCCACGTCTTGCTACTGCGATGAAGGCACTCGATAGAGGCACTATAGATGATATCAAATACGTGGGTCGTGCTCCTGCTGCTGCAACTGCAACTGGTTTCTACACCGTTCACACAAGAGAACAGACAGAACTCGTGCAGAAAGCCTTGCAGGAAGAACCCGTCACCAATCCTGCAGCTGTATAAAGCCCTCATCTTGGTAAGTATACAACAATAAGCTTAATTATAAGTAAAACTTTAGACCCATATCCTTATGATGTGTTGATTTTGGGTTATTTTTATCTGAAACGGATGAACTGAGAAAACAGTTAAATGGGAACGGGTCCAATGGGCTCAATAGGTTAAACAAGTTGAAAGTGTCGAGATTTGTACTTTTAGCGCATGCAACCTCTTTAATTGCTTTGTGCTCAGAGGTTAAGCTTGTAATAATTTTGTGCTTTTAATCAAATTTGATGCACTAATGCGGTGACAATTAATTAAAACAAAAAATATTGTTAGTTAAAACTTAGTGTTTTCGGGTCTACCAGCCTAAACCTGTTGCACAATCTGCCTAACCCGCCCATCTCGACACTCTTTAGTTTTACCCATTTTTGACAAATGCTATTTGAATTAACTTATCACTTTTTTACTTGCAGGGCTTCCATCTTAGCCGATTGTTGGTGCAGCATCTTTTTGTTTTCATATTTCAAAAGTTATCCGCGTATAGGAAACATTGCGCGTGTAATAATAACGTACAAAATGTTCAGATGAGAATTATATACCTGTCGCCATGGGTTCATGGCATGTAAGTTCTTTTGCTTTGTATCGCTTATTGGCCGTTAATTTTGCACAAACTTGTTTCGGTAATGATGACCATATCAGAATGTGATTGGACTTCATTTAACCCGAAGTAATATTTATTCTGGACTCTACCCAAGAATGTTCGGTTTGACTTTAAAAGTTAATTTTGTCGATCTCATTCTTGTTTCTTTCATATCACCCAAGTGACGCTCAACTAGGCATTTGAATTAGATATTGTCGTCTGTTGTATTCCTTACCAGTGATTACTAGATTTTGTGTATTAATGTATGAAACCATCTTCATATGAGGAAATGCTTGTGACTAACGTTGCTATTCTAGTAGAGTTATACATACACGGTCCATGTGGTTTGCTGAAAATTATATAATCGGCCGTTTGTTGATAGTAATCATGTATATATGGTCGTTCGAAACTGTTAACTTTCATATTCGGTTTCTTTCGTGTTTGTTACCATTTCTACTTAGGACTATCATTGTAATGAATACAGGCGAAAGACCAATTGATAATTTCGTCTCTCGGCAGCGGTCTCTGTACTTCCGGATTTATCCTGAGGGTAAGGGTAGAATATGTTTACATTTCACCTCTCATACCTCGCTCTGGCGGGATTGGATATATTGTAATTGTTGTACCAATTGATAGTTTTGTGCAAACCTTTTGGACCATTTTTGTAGTTTACTCAAAACTTTGATTTTTTTAGATTTTAGTTGGAAAGGAAACTGACCCTTGTGTCATTCAAAAGTCAAGTCTTTTTTCTAGAACTCAATGCTTTATGACATGCGTCATGACCAAATTTGTGTTGAATTTATATGACGATTGATTTCTTCATTTTGATATAAAAGATTTGGTGGGATTGTGGTTAGGAAAGATTGAAAAGAGGAAGCTACCTACTATCGACATGATTAATGTGATTTTGGGCCATTCTAAATCGACACTTGGCATGAATAAAACTACATTCTAAAGCTTGTTTCCACTTCTCTAGCTCTTATAAATAAAGGACACACATGGTTGATATGTGTCATTTCATGGGTGTTTGAATTGATTGTGGACGGCTTCATGAGGTGATGGTTTATGGATAATGGATTAGATTTTTGGCCTTTTGGTTACATTACAATCAACTAATGCCTATCTCAAAGTCTTCTAGGAGTAAGTTGTTCTTCGTATAAAGTTTAACAAGTTAAAATATTAGAACAAAATATTATAAAAAATTGTCTTGTTATGTTAATACAGTAGGTAAAAAGAGGTAGAACAAAAAAAAGATCTCTGCTTTGGGTAAACTAACTTTCTTTAGTCTCACTCTCTATCCTTCTACTAGCTAAAAAAGCCTGACTTCACAGGTACTAAGATTAACTGCTTTTCTCCTCTTGCCACAGCTTGACTACCCCTTTACTACTTGAACTATCAAGCCTTCATCGTAACCCATAGACCATAGTGTCATCTATGAGATAACAGCATAGATAAATCCATAGAAAGCTATGAAAAGGGAGAAAAATGTCACATTTTGTCGGATATAATTACACTATTATCAGAAGATTAAGTAATGTGTTAAAAGGTTTAATAGTGACTTTTCGGATTTTACCAACTTTTGTTATCGTCATGGCGGCAAAATTGTCTCTTTGACGTAAGAAACTCTGATTAAAAAAAGTAGACGAATAAGACGTTAGAGTAATCTATTGATGATGCAAGTGTTTTGCATTATAAATAACTAGCCACTTGCATTACTTGTACAAATTGCCAAACATGGAAAGAGCACCATTTGTGACATTAGCAAACATCATTGGTGGCTTTTGTGCTGTAAATGTCACCATTTTTCTCGAATGGTCGTGAAAGTAACACCTCTTTGCAATTAAAAAGTAGCGTTTTATATTGACTGCCCTTTTGATTTTAGATCGAAACATCATAATTTTTAATAAACATTATGTGAAATATTAAGTAGGATCCACAAAATCTTTGCAATCGATGTTCTTGTAGCATATAATAACTTGGGGTTATGGGTCAAAGAAGTTACTAAAGTTTGCTCCAAAGTTCACCTAAGTTACTATAGTTTTTTTCGTTACAAAAAGGTAACTTAAGTAAACGGGTTTGTCATTTGGGTTACTCAAAGATTAAAAATGTTACATAAATGTTACTGCGATGGTGGGCAACCGGCTGATTACCGGTTCCCCTTGTCCACGTCAGCACCATAGTTTAAAATGTTACAAGGAAGTTACTATAGTTTACGGGTTTATTAAATAGGTTACTGAACCTTAAAAAAAAACTACTAAGCGTTTTTTTTTTTTTTTTTTTTTTCGCATATCTTTGTATATTTTCGTACATTTCTATCCGTTTTTATACGTTTATAAATGTTTTTCTCTCTTGTCATACTTTCTTTACATTGTTTTACGTTTATGTACGTTTTTCTCTCTTGTCGTACGTTTTTCTCCAGTTTCGTACGTTTTTGTCCATTTTTGTACGTTTTCATTTATTTTTCGTTTATTTTCATACGTTTTCATAGGTTTTCATAATTTTTTTATTACATTTGTGTGCGCATTTGTATGCTTGTGTACGTTTCTTACATCTTTTTACGTTTTCATACTAGTTTTATGGTTTTCTACACGTTTGTATGTTTTTTACGTTTGTATGTTTTATACTTGTTATGTTTTATACGTATGTAAAAATGTGTATAAATAAACAAAATCGTATGAAAACGGAAAAAACGTAAGAAAAACAGAAAAAAAATGTCTCAAAACGAAAAAAAGTGAGAAAAGCAGATAAAAACGTAAGAAAAACATACGAAAACGTAATAAACTGGGCGAAAAGGTATAAAACGGACAAACACATATAAAAGCGGAAAAAACGGACAAAAACGTAAGAAAAATGGACAAAAACGTATGAAAACGGAAAAAACGTAAGAAAAACGGACAAAACGTAAGAAAAACGGATGAAAGTGTAAGAAAATAGGCGAAAACGTATAAAAACGAACGAAAACGTATAAAAACGTATGAAAACAGAAAACCCGTAAAAAAATGGGTCAAAAACGTAAGAAAAACGGACAAAAATATATGAAAACCAAATTTTGAGTTAAGTATAAACGGTCGTTAGGATAAAGGACTAACAGTGCAAATGGGTTTTGCAAATGGCCGTTAGCTAACGGAAAAAACTAACGACAATTAGTCTGAGGGACCATTTTTGAAATTAACGAAAAAAAAAACCTATAGTAGAAGGTTAAAACATACAGAGTAACTTATATAACCGGTGACCAAACTTAAGTAACCTCTTTGTAACGAAAAAAACTATAGTAACTTAGGTGAACTTTGGAGCAAACTTTAGTAACTTCTTTGACCCATAACCCAACCCTAATAACTTGCATGCTACATTAAAGAGCTTGTGTCTCAAATATTAACTCAGCGGCTGTGGGTTCAAGTCTTGCTTAAAAAATGTAAAATTGATTGTGTTGTACATTATGTGAGATAAATAGTTGTCGTTTTAAAAAAAGTAACTTGCACACTACAAAGTTGAAAAATATAACAAAGTTTCATTTATGATTTTTAAATTTATTTACCAACATGCAATCACCCCTCATTTAAACTAGTAGTGTGTTGTCCGAAATATGATAGTGGATGAGGTTCTTCCTGTTGAGGTTACGCGGGTAGTACGGGTTTCTAACTTAGATTTATGTTGTTTAATCGGGGTTTCTCGTGACTATTACCGATCTTTAATTTTCCCTAGACATCTCTACATATCCAGTGAGGTTTAAATCTTAAGCCTCTTATGAGAGTATCAAGTAACTTACCACTAGATTACTAGATTATTGGTAGTAATCCTCCCAAAATCATGTATTTATTCAAGTTAAAACACATAATGAGTTGGCCAACATAATTGATAAAGTTTGAGAGAGAGAGAGAGAAAACTGTAATTGAATTATGATAAAGTTTTTGCTGGCTGTATTTGCAACTGTGAAGACTTTGCACTGTGTGAGCTTGAGCAGTAGTAGCTTTCGACTTGTGTAGTCTTATTATCTCCCATAAGTTGGCATGGAGTAAGGATTGCAAATGCCCAGCTTGGATAGACAGTTATAGTGTAGAGCCCTGCTTTGACCTTTTGTGCATATGTCTGCCACTTGTAATCTAGTTGGAATATATGAGGGAAGAATCTCACTTGCTTTAATCTTGTTTCTTACAAAATGACAGTCTATCTCTATGTGCTTAGTCCTAGCATGACGGATTGGGTTTGAGACTAAAGCAATGATAGAGACATTGTCACAGAGAACTAGAACAGGGGTGGGAACTTGAACTTATAGATCTTTGAGAAGGCAAGTTAACCAAATAATTTCACATGAATTTTCTGCTAAAGCCATGTACTCTGCCTCAGTGAAAGACCTTGAGACCATTCCTTGTTTCTTGGATTGCTATGAGATTATACTGGAACCTAAAAAGATGCCATAACCTGATATAGACCTTCTTGAAAAAGAGCAACTTGCCGTGTCACTGTCACAATAAGTAGTCAGTTGGAGAAGGTTGTGAACTAGGAAGAAGAGTCCTTGACCAGTACAAAGTTTGAGGTATTTGAGTTCTCTTGTTAAGGCTACCATGTGAGGTATTATAGGTTCTTTTAGAAACTAGCTAAGTGATTGTGCAACAAAGGAAACATCAGGCCTGGTGATGGTGAGGTAAATTAGTTTGCCAATCAAAGTCCTGTAGAATGTAGGATCATGTAAGGGTCACCATCAGTTAAGTTGAGTTTGGTGTTTGGATCAATTGTTGTGGCACAAGGTTTTACATCAAGAACACATGCAAGTGTGATGAGATCAAGGGTGTATTTTCTTTGGGTCATTGCCAAACCAATGGAGTTTCTTAGGAATTCAATGCCCAAGTAATAGTGTAATGCACCAAGATCCTTAATGTTGAATTTGAAAGGTTATGTATATATTTTAATATGCGTATGACCGGATTCGAACTCGAGACTTCGGGATTGCACACTTTACGTATGAGAATCAATGTAAATAATAATTAATATATTAAATGTAATATTTAATTATTGATTACAAATAAATACTTAACGATAGTTAATATTTAACGAGTTTTGATTATCGGTCGTTAAATGTCAACGGGATATGAAGAAAAGTTAACAAGCCAAGTGAAGGTTTTTGGAACCCTCTTTTGGGCTTGTTTTTGGCCGAAAATATAGAATCCCACATCGGAAACTATAGTAATCTTGACACCTACCATAAGGCTATAAATACATCCTCATGTATTCATCATTTGGTACATTAGATTTCAATAGAAGGCCAAACTTCTTCTTTCTTCCCTCTTGTTCTTAGGTCGACGAGCAAAACCCCATGTAAGGGATTTGCGAGTGACCTTGAGCATAACAAAGGTGTTTGGTTAATCTATTGTAATCAAGAACCTAGCTTTTCTCATTGATTCACTACTAATACGTATGTACAAGAACGAAGGGCCAATGCACTTGTGTTGGTAACTTGGGTGTTCGACTTTTAGTGTAGTCGAATGTATTAAACCCTAATTTATTAGGGTTTAAGGTTTCTTGGTACTTGATCTTAATTTGGGGCTTTCATAAACCCTAATTGCATTGATTCGCAAAAGGTACGCATATACTTTTAATTTGGTTAATTAATTTACAAGTATTATTCCTATTACTTCCGCTGCATGCTTTGATGATGTTTACGTGTTTACTTTAATTGTTATGATTAGTAAAACCCAACAAAAGAATTGCTGGTTAAGAAGTTGTTTGATGTGATCAATGTAGACTTTGTCTTGTCCCATGATAAGAATGTCATCAACATAGATGTGGATTGAGGTTTGAGAGCCATTGGTGTTGATGGTGAGCAAAGAAGTGTAAGCATAACTTTGAGTGAAGCCAAGATTGAGTAGGAAAGTGGTGAGTTTTTCTAACCATTTTCTGTTAGCTTGTTTGAGGCCATACAAGGATTGTTTTTAAGTTTGCAAACAATGTTTGGGGATGAAGGGTATGCGCAACCTTGTGGTAAAGACATGTAGACCTCTTCATTCATGCCCATGCAGAAATGCATTGTTTATATCCAACTGCGCAATGTGTCAGTTATGAGAGATTGCCACAGAAAGTAGGGTTCTTACAGTGACCATCTTTGGCACGGGTGCATACGTTTCCTTGTAGTTAATGCCATCCTTTGGCAACAAGTATTGCATTGTACCTCTCAATGGAACCATTGGCATTATATTTGATTATGTACACCCATTTACTACCAATTGAGCTTTTGCCGAATGGGAGTATGGTGACTTCCCAGGTTTGGTTTTCTTTCAAAGCTTGTATCTCTTTGTTTATGGCTTCAATCCATTTTGGATCTTTAGAGGCCTGGACATAAGAATGTGGTTCTACTGATATGTCTATGCTATTTATGAATTGCATGGATGTTTTGTTTATGTTTAAATAGTTAAAGAAATTGGAATGGTGGTGTTTTGACAATGAAGGAGGTAGTTTGCAATGATAGTCAAAAAGGTTTGCAGGTTGAGTTTTGAGTCTATTGGAGGTTATTGGTGGTGCTGGTGGTATTGGCGGTGTTGGTTCAGTCTGTGAGGATGAAGGTGTAGGGTTAGCGTGAGTTGAGTTTGGGTGTGTGGGAGTTGCAGGGTTAGTGAGATGTGAGGTTGGTTGTGTTGAGGTTGCAGGGTCATTGTGAGGTGTTGGAGAGGTATTGTGGACCGGTTCTTGTGTATAGGAGATGAAGTGTAGGACTGTATGGGTGAAATAGAGCATAATGACATAGGCGATGTGCGAGTTGGAATGGATATTCACGTGAATGGTGAATAATGAGTGGTGGGAGTGACTATGGGATTGAGTGTGGTAGCTATAGTGGTTTTGTGGAAAGGAAAGATTAATTCTTCAAAGGTGACATGTCTACCGGCGATAACGTTTGTGGTAGTTGGGTCATAAAGTAAACATCCTTTCCTGTTTTGTGAGTAGCCAAGTAGAACAGTTGATATGGACCTTGGGTGAAATTTATCAGAGGTGTGTTGGTGTGCATAGGTTCTGCAACTAATTGTTCTTAGGTGGTATATTGAAAGTGGGTGATGGTAGATAAGTTCATAGGGACTTTACACTAAGCTACTTTGACTACACTTTGATTATACTAACATACAATGTATATAGACCCAATTACATTATAAATACATCACATTTCTTGACAAGGAATTAAGTTAGTGTCCAACATCACTTGTAACTTGTGCTGACTGTATTTGCAACTGTGAAGACTTTGCACTCTGTGAGCTTGAGCAGTAGTAGTTTTGACTTGTGTAGTCTTATTAATAATCAATGAAAATAACTATATAATGGTACTTCATAAGTTAATAAGTACATTATCCGGCTAATATAATTACTTTTACTTTGTAAAAGTTTTGGACGATTGGACGATTGGAATTGTTTATAATCAAAGTGGGAATGATGACATGAGGGAAAGCATTAAGTCATTAGCCAAAAGATTTGCAATTTGCATGTGTCTTTTTCCAACTAGTTTATCAAAGCACATGAGCTTTTAATTTTTAAATATTGCGATTTCATAAGAATATGATCAAAATATATTATTGTTTAAATACGATAAATAATTGTCATTTGGGTGATGTACGGGAAATGGTTCTTGTGCCATAGGATTTGTAATCATTGTATATTTGCATGTATTAGATTAATCATTTATTCATAAATCCAACATTTACTCATTCGAAGCAGGAAAACATGTGTGATTTTTGAAAGACACGGCTCTCAAAACATCATCTATGATTGTTGGGATGTGTTATAGATACCCTTTTTATGTTATAGATACCCTTTTTATGTTGTCACATAAAGTTTGGTCAAAACTGTATAACCTGCGATGCACACCGTACAAGCCAACAATGCACTCAATCATTAGATACCCTATTTATGAGAGGGTATGGATAACTTGTCTCATGATTGTTTATGTGGTATGAAAATATCAAAATTTTAAACATTTTCATAATTTCAGTATATTTATTGCATGCGTTATGTGAAATGTTTAATAAGTAAAAGTACTGTAAGTTTATAACATCAAAAGTTTTATAAATTATTATTGAGTAAATTGCAAAAGTCATCATTATGGTTTAATCAAATTGCAGGTTTCGTCTTTAATATTTCAAAAGTGCAGAAGCTATTCTTGTAAGAAACTTTGAGTTACAGTTTGTCTTTGTACAAAGTAAAATGACTAAAATGCCTTTGTCAAGAACAAAAACTGCAAACTAAAGTTTCTCAAAAAAAAAGTGTATGCACTCTCGAAATACTAGGGACGAAACCTACAATATGATCAAACCGCAAGGACGATTTTTGCAGTTTAACCATTTTATTTTTGATAAATCTTGTAAAAGGGTTCACCATACAAATTTAGTATTTCAAAGTAACAGCCTAACAGGTCCCAAAATCAAAGTTTGTTGAATTTTGTCATTTTTTCAACAGTTTTTGTCTCCATTCTCAATATCCCACCACTCGTTTTAGGACCATGGGATACAAAGAAAATGATTGGTGTAAGCAGCCATTGGCCAATGAGTTGTTGACAACACATAGATGGTCAACAATCATTGTCATTTTATACAAGGAAGATCAACAAAGAGTTTTAGGAACATCCTTACATCAATATAAAGATAAATCATTCCACAAGTAGTCCTAAATCATCTCATAGTGTACTTGTTCTTCAAAGAATTTTGGTCAAGCACTCCAAGCTAATGCGTAACTTGGGTGTACAAGTATTTTGTCACTTAGACGGATAGTAATAAAATCACAACAAGACAACAAACAACCTTGTCCCATTAACAACAACTCAGTTTTTCTCTCGTTAACAAAAGATTCGAAGTAAGAAGACCGCAGTCACAATTAAACACAACCTCACAAAAATATATTAAAATAAAAAGCACACACACAAACCAAACCATTCTTTCGATCCACTGACAGACCAAACAAATACTATAGTCTAGAGAGAGACGCATTCTATTCCGTCCTCGTATAGGAGGGACGCGTGTGTTTTGGCAAAGAGGACCGGACCATTCGATTCCATTACGTTTAATCTTACCCATTGTTACCAATCTTAATTATTGACATAACCTTTGTATTTAAGATTCACACAAAATAAAAATGATTAATAACCGAATCATTGAACCAACAATTTTACATGTGGCAAAGGCATGTTAAATTATACTTGCAATCACCACAAATTTGAAAATACAGGCGTAGTAATTGTGAGAAACTTAAATACTTAATAATCGTCCATGGCAGAGACTACACTCGCACTTTTAAAGTTCCGTATGTTCCAAGCCAAAGGCGATAATTGCACATCAATTTTTTTTCACAAAAACTGCATGTACATTTTCAATGTTGTAGAGAGTTACACCTATAATCACTTAAACGATTTTTGCAATTTACTCAAGAAAACAGCATGACTGTTATACAAATGTGTACATTACTTCCCCATTAGTCACGGAGGTTCACTTGCGCCGACTCCGAACTATCCAAAAAGATGGTCGCCCTGAGATTAGTCGACTCGCAATATCGAGTCAGAAACCCAGACCAGGTATACCCAAAAATGTGTACATTACTTTATTAATTTATCATCTACTCAAACTAACTGATTTTTCAAACACCATGTACACATATTTAGGTATAATAGTTCAATTTTTAATATTTATTAACAAAAGGATTAGCCATGTGGCTAATATAAAATGTTGGTCAAGTACTTGAAACTTTCAAACTCGACAACTGTTTATTTAAAAATACAAAAAGAACTTTCTACTTACGCGATCGCCACCAAGTGCACCAACCCTTTATTTATATAACACTGAAAATGTTTTGGTATCAATTGCATTTGGTACTTATTAATAATAATAATAATAATAATAATAATAATAATAATAATAATATATACCAATACGAACATTATACACCCATATTGAACCAATTCTACCCTATTTATTCCTATAGTATGTCTCTTATGGCGCGCTTTGGTGAAGTGGCGAGCGTCAAATCCGACACGAAAAGCGCCAAATACACGTATCAACAAACGAAGGAACAACACTAATAAAATCTGGCGCGCAAGTTTATGATGTGATTGGCGTACTAGATGACATGTTGTGCGCCGTATGACGAGTTGGCCTTTAAAATTAAGACAAAAAATGAGATAATAATTTGTATGCGTTAAATGAGACAAAAAAAAAAATACTATCCAGATACATCTCTTTTTGTTAATATCCTACTAAATACATCCACATCCGTAAAAATTAATATCCAAAATTAGACAAGTCTTGAATATTACATAAAAATTAGTATTTAATAAAGTTACAAATCACCCAAAGTCTCTCTTAATGATAAAAAGCTTTTAATGATTTTTTTTTTTACTAAAAGAAATCATTCTTCAAACATTGCATTGAAGATGCTTTGAAAAATAGAGCACATATAGGTACTTATTCTTCTTATAATACTAAAAGGCGTACATGCCTCTTTTGCAAACACAAGCATTAAATGCAAACTTTTCCAACTTGGCAGAAATAGTCCCTGAGGTTTAAGTGGCGCTGCAAAGTAAGTCCAAACATTAAATGCAAAGTTTCATAACTTGGCAAAAACAGTCCCTGAGGTTTAAACGTCGTTGCAAAGTAAGTCCAAACATTACATGCAAAGTTTCACAACTTGGCAAAAATAGTCCCTAAGGTTTAAGTGTCGCTGCAAAGTAAGTCCTTTGAAGCCAATCCCGCTGCATCGCGCGGGTTTCCACACTCGTTTATTGTAATTTGCGATTCAATAAAGTTAGACTACTTAGTACACAACCTTCCAATGTATTTTCAAAATCTCTTGAACTCATACACATGATCTCATTTTGAAAGGAGTAAAAATATATATTAAGAGGTTAAACATAGATAAGAAAAGAACACCACTTTTGCATCTTGAAGGGTACAGAAGTTTAGCCCATAATTTCAAACCTTAAAAAACACTTTTGATGAAATTGAAAGAAAACACTTTTGATGTTCTTAAATTCAAATCCATCAACTAAACGACTCCATTACCCTTCCAAGTCTTCAACCACAAAAACACAAGCTTATGATTTATACAAAATTATTGCTATAACCATCTATAATTTTCTGATTGTCGAATGTCATATAGTAGGTAAGAGGCGAGAATGACTAATTATATTTCTAAAATGAACGAGATTTTGTTTCTTTGTTTTTTGTTTTTGATAAAAGAGAATGAAATAAAACCAAAATTAAGAAGCATCAACGAGAGCACAAATGCTATACTCGTGATGTACTAGGCCATCGACTACAGAAGTTACAATATCTCCTAAAGCCCATCTAGCAATACTACGTGCAACCGCGTTACCATATAGCTTAACAAAAGTCTAGTGACAACATTCGAAAGTAGAAGTAAGGTTCATAATGTCCTGCCTCATACTTGAAATATGTAGAAATGGTTTTCCGCTAAATAGCGATTGATAAAGAACAAAGTAGTCTATCTCTACTCAATTCTTGTCAGATGTTTTTCTTGGGTAGTTTTGATAGCCCACCACATGGTTCCAGCTTCTGCTATAAGAACTGTCTCTTAGTACTTAACATGCTTTGCTCCCGATAAAATAACCTCACATTCAGAGTTTCTTGCAACAAATCCAAGACCAGCTTGCTTTCTACTAGGTAACCATCCAGCATCACAATTAACCTTGACAGACCCATAGGGTGGAGGTGGCCAAATAAATCCCAAAGGATCTACAATTGTCCCAGATTGTACCCTACCTCACATAGCTGCATCCTGGAATTCTTGTAGTAGAGGTGTAGTGCCTTGCCAAATTAACCCACAATTCTGAGGAGATTCGCCATGTGCAATACGGTTACGCTCTAACCAAATGCTCCAACCTATCATTAGAAACACCTCCCATTTGTTCCGATGATCTAAAACTATAGTTGCAAAATAATAATTCACATTATCTTTATTTTGGGTGGATGATATATTGATAAAATTAGATGCTTCCTTTACTTGTCGCACTCGATCACATTGGAAGAGGGCATGTAGAACATCTTCATGAGGATCACTACAATGCACACAGAGCCCATCATTAAGTATTACATGTCTGCATTGTCGATTATGTACTGTTGGCAGCAAGTTAAGCCTTGCACACCAAATAAATAGTTTCAGCTTCGTCGGGATAGTTGCCTTCCACAATGAAGAGCATATTTGAGTGTCTAGGCGATATTTGCCAGCCCTTTATTGTATGCATCACGTACAGTGAAATTCCCATGAACCGTGCCTTCCCAAAATAGAGAATCACTCCTATGAAATGCAATGTGTGCGGGTAGAATTCGCTTCACAATTTCAGTAGGAAAAAGCGTGTGAATACTGACAACATCCCATGCACTTCCATCATCAACCATCAAATCACGAACTTTGTGGAATTCACATTGTGATGGTTGCATCTCTTGTAAGGACATACATGGTAGCCACTTATCATTCCATATGTCAACTGTTTGTCCATTACCGATGTTCCACGTAGACCCCTGATTGATAAGTTTTATAGCTGAACAAATGCTCCGTCAAACAAAACTCGGGCGATACCCCACCTTAGCATCCAAAAAAGAACTACGAGGGAAATACCTAGCTTTAAGAACTTTTGCCAGAAGTGACTCTGGATGCTTAATGAGTCGCCATCCTTGTTTCGGAAGCAAAGCTTTATTAAATATTCCAAGATGCCTAAATCCGAGACCACCTTTGTATTTTGATACACATAATCGCTCCCAATTAGTCCACCATTTGGAATTTCTTTTGTTTTCGTTCCCCCTCCAGAATTCATTTAGGATTTTATGTATATTATCAATCAACGAATCAAGGAACTTAAAAGTACTCATAACATATACCGGAATAGCTTGGCCCACTGATTTAATACACCTCTTTACCACCCGTGGACAACAACTTCTCTTTCCAACAGATGAGATTTTTTACTCGTTCAAGTAAGCCGATAAAGACAAGTCTTTGACTAAATTTTCGCTTGTTCAAGTACGTCGATAAAGACAAGTCTTTGACTAAATCACATTTCTCTTTATACAAAAGTATTCCTTGTTCATTTCAATTTGTACAAGATTGCACAACATCACACCACTATACACAAGCTAATTTTACCTAACCAAAAAAGAAAAAAAAAATTAAGAACTAAAGGGATGCAACTTGCGCTTCCGCAAGACTTAAGGGACCCAAACTAAACACTTTACAAACATAAGGACTAGTTAGCAATATGACACCCTGTGAACACTACGATCTCTTAACATTCCAGTGTATAGTGCCATCCTATTTGCAGGAATACCCTCATAGTTTCTCACAATCTTCTTTTTACTCCCTTCACTTTTCAAACTTGACGAAAATGTCCTGTTTTGTACAATAGTTTTACTTTGAAGCCTTTTTCTAAACTCTTCACCATTTCCACTTGGTTCCATGACATCTTCTGCAAAGTGTACTTTCTTATTCTTCTTTATTCTCTTCTTTCCATCTGTAAAAACAATTAAAAACAAATATTATTTTATAATAATCAATGGCATTTTATCCAAAGTATATCCGTGAGAATGTAAAAAATACTCAACCAAATAATTGTAACTTTGTAAGTACTAGTTTCACTTAAAATAAAGGTATAACTAGCTAGCATGAGGTTGTAAGTTGTTATTTAAAAATATAAGTGTACACTTTTAAAATGCAGTCGCTTTAAAATTGGGTTTAATCATAACACTGTTATTGATTAAAGACACTAAAATTTATTTTCAATCAGTTATAGTATGAAGAAAAAAAGTTATTTCGAAATTACTGAAAATAAAAGTGTGAACATTTAAATTGTGACCATGCTAATGCTAAACATTACTCTATCTGTCTCAAAATCATTGTCAACCGACATAAAAAATACACAGTTTAAAAAAAGCACGATCATTATTGATTTCTTTTTCTTTACTTTTTGCAGAATAACGTTTTTACCTGTAACTAATAAATTAATATTTTTCTTTAAAATGTATAATGGCAATATAGTAAACTTGATCAAACTTTCTTATCTATTTTTAATACCGAACAACTAAATTAGGCCATCCAAACATGAAATAATTTGAGATGTTAGGAGTAAAAAAGTCAACGATAAGTTTGACCAACACTATTTTATAAAAATGATCAAGAAAGTTACCTGAAGAGATGCATGGCCTAGGGTGGTGAATGATGGCGAACTGTGTGGCGGCTGCGGTGGTGTCAGAGGGTGGTTTCTGGAGGTGCAAGGCTAGGAGGAGGACGGTGCCAGAGACAGCAGCCATGGCAGTTGCTAACACCATTCCATTTGAAGCCAATATTGATGACATGATGATGATGATCAACTTTTTTTTATACTTTTTTCAAATTTTTTTGGTGATTCTTATATATTTTGATGTTTTATGAAATGGGTATGAGTCAAAATTCAAGATTTTTTAGTGGGTATGTGAAAAAGATCAACACATGATCAAGAAAGCTATGAATGTGTGATTTTTTGTGTGTGTGTTATTATGAGGGATGAGTAGTTTGAACAAAAGAGGAAATTTTATAATGTGTTGAGTGAGTTGGTTGGTTTTCTTGAAAAACTTTTCTTTTTGAACAAGTGAAGAAAAAAAGGTTTGAATGATTGGTTTAAATAAGAACCCTTTTAAAGAAGATAACTTTACATTCACACATTAAAAAAGTCATTTTTACACTTTGATTATTGGACTTGATATCTTGGTTTTAACTATTTTTCTATATGTTCTAGAAATAAAAAGAAAACTTGTTTACAAGTTACTTTTGTATTGATTATTGGACTTCATATTTTGGTTTTAACTATTTTACTATGTGGGTAACATATAGGGCTGAGCATCGGGCCGATCCTGACCCGACCTGACCCGAATCCTGACAAGCCTGAATCTTGACAAGCCGGCAAACACAAACCGACTCCCGACCCCGACAAGCCCGACTAACATGATTCGGGACTCGGGATCGGGACGGGATTCGGGATTTGATCGGTTTTGTTTGTTGTTTTTTGGTTTTCGGCCCGTCCCGACCCGATCCCGACATGCCCTAAACCCGACTAACCAGAAAACACAAACGGACTCCCGACCCCGACAAGCCCGACAAACCCGACTAACATGATTCGGGACTCGGGATCGAGACGAGATTCGAGATTCGGGATTCGGTCGGTTTTGCTCACCCCTAGTAACATATGTGTTGAGTTATCTGGTGTTGCAGTGTAAAATGATCTTTAATTGTACACAAATGGTCCTTTAACATCTCTTATGTAAATAACTAATCTTTGATTTACATCTAGCAGCAGAGAAGAATCCCTCTTATTTACACCATGAATTATTTGTATTTTTGCACTTTCATAAGATTACAAAACATTGACTACCTAACATTGTAAGTTAACTAGCTATGTCACAATAAGAATAACTTCAGGAGCTCTTACCGCGGTAATTCTATCATGTCTAACAATAGTTAATCTCGTTAGGACATGTTAGTTTTATCATGTACGTCTTCGTGTTTATTATTAAAGTAAATTATACAATAAAAAACTAATACTGCGCACGGTACTACTAAGCACTAACTTAGCCCCGTGCTTATTCAAATGTTACGATTGTCAATCTTTTCGGTTCTCGCACAAAGGAGGCCGATCGGTATTGGACACATCAATATCCGACAATATGTACTAATATTTTGAGGGAAAGAACAATGTTAAGAATCAAAACAATACATGTTCTCTACACTTATCCATATAATTTGACCTATATCAAATTTGGTTTTAACTTAACGTTTGAAGATAGTTATTAAGTTTCTATCATGTATAACTATATTATTGGACACACATCCATTATAGACAATGACATTTTAAAGCCTTGGATAGACCAATGAACAATATACCATATATCATAAGATAATACATTTCAGATTCACAAAAATACAGTTTAGAATATACTCGTTGTCAGTATAAACTTACATTTTTTGAGAGTGTGTTGCACAAATTTTTTCAAATTCGCATCACAAATTTATTTTCAGCTAAGCTGAAGTTGAACTATAAAAAAAATATCAAAAATATTATTGTACTAGGAGTTGTGCATAAAAGAAAATTAAAAAGTTACATTTTGTGACCCAAAATCAGATGTGACCCATGTCACACTCGTCATCCATATAGGTTCGGCTCAAGTATAAATCATATCCACACATCATGTGTTTCTATCAAAAAATTTATAGGGGTTGTTTTATGAGCATACATACAAAGTGTATGAGTTTAATGATATAAAGTAAAAAACTAATGGACGAGTTTGATCGTGCAAAGCATGGCAACATAAAAGAAGTTTTCAGTTGTTGTCATTATTTGGCTTCTTTCTATCTCTTCACATGCCTAGAAATTTCTACTTGATTTTGATATTTGTTTAGTAACTATTTTATAATACAATTTGAAGACTTCTTGGGGAGTAAATAAAGAATGTTTAATGAATGATGACATATTTTGGTTTGGTACATAACTAACTTTCCAATAAAATGGTTAATGGTTCATGACATCATGTCTTAAATCTCCAAGTATAAGTTTTTAGTTATCATTTAGCAAAAAAAAGTAAAAATAAAATAAAACAAAAAAATTAACCTTTCTTATTCTAAATTGAACATCTTTTTAGAGCAAAATATATAAAAAGTAATTTGCACACATTGCTATTTGATTCGAGTATTCAGATATTCAACCCTAAATTTATATCTCTGTCGTAAAAATCGGTTCAGGCGGCCGATTAATCCCCGCATAATCGCTGATCGCTCACAAAGCTCATTGATTTATCATAACCGGCCTATTTAATCGGTTTGGTCAAAGATTGCTTAAAAATCGGTCAACAAACCGATTAATCGGACAAAATCGAACAAAATTGGTCTTATCAGATTAATCGAACAAAATCGCTTAAAAATTAGTCAACAAAATCGCTTAAAAATCAGACAAAATTGCTTAAAAATCGGTCAATAAACCGATTACTCGGTCAAAGATCGCTTAAAAATGGTTAACAAAGAGAGTAATATTTATGTTTGACTTTGAACTTTGAAGAATAATGTATTATGTTTATATTTGAACACTTGAAATATTTGAACTTTAATGCACTATGCTTATCTCATAAATATAATATAATATAATATCTAGAATTATAATTTTGTGCATAAAAATTCCAATCCGATTAATCCCCGATTAATCCTCGCCTAACTGATTAATCGTTAGGCCCTATCCGACCGCCTCACTAGCTCATAGCGATTTTTACAACCTTATAATTTTCTAAATTGTTGATTGACGTGAATAAATAAAAATGAGGGTGTGCAAGGTTACTTTCGTAAACAGAAGTAATGGATTAATTGATTTTGCAAAAAATTGAGTGTTTCTAATTTTAGAAGGATTCAACTTAGACTATTTCAAACATATTCCAAATATTGAAATGCCATCTTTGAAAGTACGTGACGACCAACTTATAGTTGACCATTCACATCTTTCACACTATTGACGAGTTCCCAAGTACATTGTCAACATTAACTCTCAAGTATCTAGAACACCATCACTCAAACGAGGTTTAGGTCTTTCGATCCCTTTTTCGACACGGGAGATAAATCAAATCAAATGTCACGAAAGTACGAAAAGGACTTAGACAAAGCATACGTAAGAGTATTTTGTGCCTATTCCGAAAGGAGGCTCTTTTGCTTTCGTGTTTATTTACAATACGAACGATTCTTGTTTTTCCTTATATAGCATTTTGAAGACGGAATCTATTTATTGGACCATTTTACGTCTTTATAGTATGGCTTTTTGGCTTGTTTTCTTTTGATCACGACGTGTTGCTTGTCGTGTTGAGTTTTCTTTGATGAAATGGTGTTTAGCAACAAGAACAATCGATTAAAAACTGCAACTCGTATATTCTATCTTCAAATTAAACAATTATATTTTGAAAATTTTCATTTTTCTGCTATTTGTAGAAAGTGCGCGTTTAAGATCGTCAAATACACAAAACGAATTACTGTATTAACTCATTATGATTTATGAGAAACTACTATTAGATAAGATAGTTTTGCGACTATGCCTATCCATTTTATCTTCATTAAACACCAAAAATAAGCTTATATAAAAAGAAATCGAACTAATTTATGGGCCGTTTGTTTTGCAAATAGGTCTGGTTTGGGATTGTGATTCGGATTAGGATTGAAAGAAAGTATGAAAGCGAAAGTATATGATTGTAGTGAAAGTTGTATGTTTTATATATATGGATAAATTTGAGAATATAATTTTGTTATTCTTATATTATAATAAAGAAAAATAGTAAATTAGGCACACTCGTAATAAAGAAAACAATTGACTAAATGTTAGATAAAACGTAAAGAATCATAAAATGTATGTGTTTACACTACTTTAAGTGATAAAATATTTAGATTGTCTTTAAAGTTATAGGGGATTTGTAGAAACCCACTATAGAGGGAATCAAATATTGTTCGAAACCTTACCCGCACTCACCAAACAATTGATATTTCTATGATTACATTACTTAAATTCAAAAGTCTCTAGGCAAACACACCTTTAGTGTAGGATCAAAATAGTAGTTGATTATTGTGGGTCGGGGTCGAGGGAGATGAAACCATAAGATATCCATGACTATTTTTAGTGAGATAAAGTAGAGAGAGGGTGGAGAGAATGTTTATTATTAAGAAATAAAAAAATACACAAACTCAAGCACACCTCTGTGGTAAAGGGTGAGCATCGGGTCAAAACCGACAAAGAAAAAAAGTCGAACCGAGAAATACATATCAAAACGAAATTGAACCGAATAACTCGGTTCGGTTCGGTTTGGGTCGGTTTGGCTATTTCGAACCCAAAAAACCAACAAAAAATAATCAAACCGAAATCGACAAAACACCAAAATCAACCCGTATAAGGTCGGGTCAGT
This sequence comes from Chrysanthemum seticuspe, assembly GCA_019973895.1. NCBI lineage: Eukaryota > Viridiplantae > Streptophyta > Magnoliopsida > Asterales > Asteraceae > Chrysanthemum > Chrysanthemum seticuspe. The sequence continues at coordinate 315,837,827 of BPTQ01000005.1, forward strand.
TCGGTCCGGTTTTAGTTAGTTTGTCGGTTCGGGTCGTTTTCGGGTGAATTTGCTCAGCGCTATCAAGTGGAGTTTTGAAGAGTATTTATAGACGATTTGTAATACTACTTTACACATATCAAAACAAGATAAAACAAACATATAGCACAAGTGATAAACTGCGTTTTAAGAGTAGGCCAAGTTTAGAAGATAATCTGTTAGTCTGGCCCATATTTAATCTTCTATGCATTACTTTCTCCAAATGGGTCATGGTCCATTCAATATAAGCTAACAGATAAATTTTAAATTGTAAAAAAATCCTGTTATTTGGAACTTGGAAGTCAAAAACTCAAAATATAAGCTTAATTTGAATTCTTGAATTATAAAGACGATGATGTTTAGGGTCCGTTTATTTTGAGACTTAAATGGTTTTGTATTGATGTGAAATTACTCAATTGTTTTGCTTGTATCTTTCTTTACAAAAAAGAATGATAGATTGAATAAAAAATGATAGATAGGCATTTAGGTGAGATTTAAATTGATTCATATACTTCGTCGGCATGTTTATTTGTCTATCTTTATATATATAATTACCTTTTGTTGTTTTATAATTTAAATAATATATTTTATTTAAAAGTTATTATAAAATATATTTAAATAAATACCATTTTTCAGGACCTCAAATCTAAATCCTATATCAAATCCAAATCATAATCTAACCTCACTTATAAACCAAACGAACCTTGTTAACTATAGATATAGAAATCGTTTATTGGTTAATGAAGAAGTGAGTCACTTTGCTATCATCAATAAAATGCTAACACGTAAAATCAAACATACATTTAAACATATCAATTAGACATGTCAATCAATGCTCATATATAAATACACACTAGTTAGATACCCGCGCACAGCGGCGGCGATAAGTATAGTTATATGTGTTTGCTATACCTGCTTAGTGAATTCGTTTCACAATACTCCAAATGTATATTTGTTAGTTGTATGTGTTTGCTTGGGTTTACCGTAGATTTCCTTGACATCATTTGTTAGCCTTAATAGTTTTTATTAGAAGTGATGGTCATTCACATTTAGGAACTTTGTAACGTGTGTTAGATATCGTGATAGAATAGTCAACGAGCTCGTGGATTGGGCTAAGCTAAATGGTTAGACGTTTAGTTAAGCTAGCCTTTTAATCACTTGTAATCCAATCCAAGTCCACGAGGCCCAAGCCCAAGCCCATAGGGCGTTTAGTATTTTAGTATAAATACCCCTCAAAGTCTCATTTGAGGGGTGTGCTTGAAAGTGTGTGTGTGTGTTTTCTTTGGAATATACAACATCTTGTGTTCATCTTTCTCTCTACACATACACGGTTTTATAACATCAAGTCACCATCTTTCTATCTCATCTTTGTTTCTTGTTTCTTCTACGCATAACGTGGGTGTTTGTTTACGTGTTCTACTCGTTTGGTTAGCTTTGGTATAAGCGTAAAGTTGATTTATTTAAGGTCCTACAATTGGTATCAATCGCCTAACAAAGGTTTAGGAGTGTTGTGTTACGTTTTTATTCAAACTTTACAAAGAAAAGTTGCGTTTTTATCTATAAACGTGGGCTTTTTGCATAAAGGTTTGATTTTTACGTGTTGTTAAGCTCAAAGTTGTAGACTTTATTGATCATTAAGTGCTTTGGAAGAAGTTTGTGCAAAAGAAATAGATTGGAAACGTGTTTTTGGTGAAAAATTCGTGTTTTTGCAAAACTGGGCAATTTTTACGCGTAAGCAACTTTTGGTCAAAACCCTCTTTTTACGCGTAAGAAAAGTCAAAACCCTAGTTTTCTACGCGTAAGGTTTTACGCGTAAGATTTGAATTTTACGCATACGATTTTGGTGCAGATTCTTCGAGCTTCAACGGTTACTCAGTGCTTCCCTCACTTGGATAAGTGTGTGGAACGCTTCGACTTGTGGATATCTTTTACACTGTGAGAGTGTAAAGGATTTTTGGTTTTAAACCTAAGTTTACGCATAAGCATAAATGCTTACGAGTAACACTCTACGCATAAGGTTTTAAACCTAAGCTAACACTTACGCGTAAAGTTTTTACGACTAAGCATTTTTGTTTACGCATAAGCTTACGCTTAAGCCTAACGGTTACGCGTAAGATACTGTTTACGCATAAGGAATCCTACGCCTAAGCTTTCTGCGCATAAGAATCCTACGCATAAGCAATCCTACGCATAAGCACCAATTTCTACGCTTAATAACAGGTTTACGAGTAATATTTTGAGCAAAACTTCAAACGTCTATAACTTTTGAACCGTAACTCCGTTTTCAGCGTTCTACCATCAAAACGACCGTGAGAACGAGGAGAATAGACGGCCGAATGAACTAAACTAAAGTTCATTCGGGTCAACCTTCAAGTCCTAAAAACGCTCCGAACAGAAGTTATTCAGGTTTTTAAGTTTTTAGACCAAATTTTCACTACAACAACCGAGCTTAATCTTCATCAAACACAACTCCTTTATCGTTGAATCGATCCTACATCAACTTTATCATATCATACCTTCATCAATGGCAACTCAACAAGACAGTCATGCAGCCCGTGGCGAAAACCGTCCTCCTATGTTGGAAAAAGGTGGTTATCTTCAATGGACAAGTCGTATGCTTCGTTACATTAAGACCAAACCTAATGGAAAATAGATGATTCAATCCATCACGAATGGACCCTTCATACCTCGACAAGTCCAAGACCCTGGAAATGCTAATGCAACACCTCCCGTCCCACCATCTTTTCGTGTTCAAAAGGAATCAGAATACACTCAAGAGGATCAGAAACAAGTCGAAGCAGATGACATGGCAATTCATATTGTCCAACTGGGTTTACCAAGAGACATATTTGCTGCTGTAGACAGTTGTGAAACTGCTTTCGATATGTGAGAACGTATTAGACGGCTTTGTCATGGAACAAAAATTGGTCAACAAGATACGGAGAACAAGCTGCTAACTGCATGGGAGAAGTTTACATCTACTCCAGGAGAATCCATTGAATCCTACTATGGAAGGTTCTGCACTTTAATGAATGAGTTTATCAGAAACAAGTTGACACCCAGAACTATCGTGAGCAACATCAAGTTCCTGAACAATCTACCAGAAGAATGGGGACGATATGTCACTATTGTCAACCAAACAAAAGACTTACATCAAGTGAACTTTGATCAATTCAACGATTTTCTGAAACAAAACCAAAATGAAGTGAATGAAGTCAGGAAAGAAAGATTAGCAAAGAATCATGATCCATTGGCACTCATTGCAAAGACTCAAACTTCAGTGAATACACAACAACAAGCTTCATCATCTTCCACTAACAACAACTTGCAGCAATACATTCCACAACAACAAGCTGTTATCCCTCAACAACAAACCTATCCACCAAAACAACAACATTACCAGGAACAAGGAATCACTGATCTTGAAATGGAACAAGAACAAGCTTTGCTACATGCATTTGCATTTTTGGGTAAAGCATTCAGAAGTCGCTATTCCACACCAACTAACAACAACCAAAGGATTTCCTCAAACACTCGCAACAACAAATTGCACAACCGGGTGTGAATATAGGTCATCAAGGACAAATGGTTGGAGTTATTGAGAACCCACATGGATATGCTACTGGATTTCAGATGGGTAATCAGGCGGTTCCGAATCAGGGTAATCAGTTGGGTCAGAATGTTGGGAATAGAGCAGTGGGTAATCAGAATGGGAATGTTGCAGCTCCAGTTGTTGGGAATTATGGAAATGTGAATCAGGGTAATCGGGTTAAGTGTTATAACTGTCAAGGATTGGGTCACATGGCAAGGAATTGTCCTACTAAGCCGAACAAGAAGACTGCTGAGTATCTTCAGAAAGCTATGCTGTTAGCACGAAAGACAGAAGCATGATTACAGTTGAGTGCTGAGTAAAATGACTTTTTCGCTATTATGGATGATTTGGAAGACCTCGAGGAAATCAATGCGAACTGCATCTTCATGGCAAATCTTCAGGAGACTAAGTACGACACTGATTCTGACGCACCTCCTGTCTATGACGTCAATGCAGTATCTGAGGTACCAATCACTGATCCATGCTATAACAATGTCATATTTGATGTGTTTACTCATGACGAACAACATTATGTGACATCAGCACCTACTTATGATACATACCTGGACAATTCGAGTTATAGCAATACTAACTCTGAGACTCCAGATGTGGATCATAGTGGAGACTGTGTGGCACAAAATACTGAGACTGATGAGGAAACACGTGCTTATTTTGAATCATTAATCAAAAACTGTGGCATTGAAATCGAGAAAGTTAGAACGGTCAATCGCGAAGTTAAGGCCGCGAATGCTAAATTGACCGCTGAGCTTGAGAGTTACAAGGAGAACGCAAAAGCCTTTGAATTTCATAAAAACAAAGAATCAGAATTAGAAATTGGTTATCGAAATTTGGTTTCTAAAGAACAACTATTGCAAATCAAGTATAACACACTTGATGTGAATTTGAACTTGAAAATTAAATCTTTAAACAAGGAAATTTCTGATTTAAATGACCAACTTTCTAAACAAAACGAAATGTTTTCTAATCTTGAAAAAGAGAAGAAGCAGTTGATTACTGATTTTTCAAAACGAGAAGATTCTCTTCTTGATGAAATTCTTGATAAAAATGAAAAAATCCGAACTTTGGAAAAATTGCTTCTTAAAACGGCTCATTCTGCTCAAACAAACAAGATGCTTTCTAATCAAGTAAATCCGCGTTTTCATACTAATTATAGAATGACACTTGGTACGACCCTTCTTCGTTCCTCAAGAAAGCTCAGAAACCTCAGAATGTGTTAAACAATGGAAATGTTTTACATGAACCCATTATTGTTCGTGATTCTCTTGAAACGTTAGAACTATCTGAGGAGAGTAGATAAAAAATGAAACAAACTAATCCGGAAATCAAACCAATTGATTATAACAAATGGAACAAAATTAACGGAATTTCTTTTGTTAATAAAAAAGAAAAGTCAAAGTTTTCCATCACACCATGTGTTTCAAACAAAGAGTCAACACCTGTTTCAAAATCTGTTTCAAAACCAGTTGTTGTCTCAAATTCTCTTTCGAACATTGAACAAATGTCTTCAAACAATCCTTTTAACACAAGTGATGCGAGAAGTATTTTAGAAAATGTGAAAACTAGAATTGCGGATCTTCAAGACACTGTTAAAACTAAAACCAATATTACAACAAACATCTGGTTTAATAGTTTTGATAATGAAAATAAAAAGTATTTTGAAACTCAAATTGCCACTCAGCTGAATAACATCAACTCAAGGGTAATTCATTTTGAACAAGCGTTTTTGAAAGAAACAGCTGACTTTGTCCAGGACCATAAATCCCTGGTAAAGCAAGCTAATGACTGTATCAAACACATCAAATGTTTGGAAAATTTAAATGACTCTCTCTTCGAAGATGTTCTCACTACCGATATTATGTCCATTATTTTACAAATATATTCTGTTGAAGATCATGAACGACTCCAGTCTGAGACCTCCAAAATTGTTTCAAAATATGAAAAAGCACTTGAGAAACTTGAAAAAGAAAATGTCTCATATTTTAAACAACTTGATCGAAAAACTGAGGAATGCAATTATGACAAACTGTCGTATGAGCGTGCCTACAATGACATGAAAGGGAAAAATGATCTTTTGAGGGCTCAGCTGGAATGTCAAAAAGGAAAGGCAGTGGATACTAAGATTTCAAAACCATTGACTGAGGAGAAAGCAAATGTTACCAAACCAGTTTTAAAACCAAAAATGTCTGTCTCTATGCCTCCTCCAAAATTCAATGATAAAAATAATTTATCCAAACCAATCACTCCACCTGCCTTGCCTAAACAAAATGTTGAAAAAGGAAAAGCGGTTATTAAGAAACCAAAAGTTTTAGCTCCTGGCCTTTTTAAGATGAGTACCACTAATGCGTCTGCCTCCACATCTAAAACATATGGAACAAACGACATAAGTTTAGAAAAGCACTCTAAAGAGACTAGGAAAGCTGAAACCACTTCTCTAGATAAAATTGTGAATCTTAATGAGTGTGCCTTACCTTCTACAGGACTAGGAAGCACCTCTAGGAGCAGCAGACTAAAGCCTAAGAGCAATACAAGGAACAATAGAGTATCGCTTGCCTCTAAGAGTAGTCGCTTGAATAAAGAGAAGAAAGTAGAAGAGCACCCTAGGAGTTTACCGCTTTGTAATAAGAAAGACATTTCATCTGAATGTAATGAACGTATGAACTCTGCTAAGTGTAATGAATCTGTTGAATCTGTTTGTTTAACTTGCAAGAAATCTTTAACTAATGTTCATGATGATTGTGTTTCTAAGAATGAGATTGTTACGCCTGTTAAGAAGAATGTTCCCAAAAGAACTTATGCTAAACGTATAGGAAGACTAGTTGCGAGACTTAGGCTTTACACTACTGATAGGGAGCATAATGTTTACTTTAGGGATGACATTTGGAAACCCACGGGTAGAACTTTCACACTCCAGAATGGTAGAATGAGTGATGAACCAGTCTTACCAATAGATAACTTCTATGAGTGTGATCAGGATTTTACCTCTAACCCAAAGGAACCAAAATCAAAACGGTTTCCAAATTCTTCTTCTTCTGTTATTGGCAGGTTATCGAAATATGTCTTTGGATCGTCGACTCGGGTTGCTCCAAGCACATGACCGGGAATCTGAAGCTGCTGATCAATTTCGTCTGACAATTCATGGGAACCGTACATTTCGGAAATGATCATGTAGCAGCTATCATGGGTTATGGAGATCTACCTTTTGGAAATTATTTGATCACTCGGGTTTACTATGTCGTAGGATTGGGACACAATTTGTTTTCAGTCGGGCAGTTCTGTGATGCAGATTTAGAGGTTGCTTTTAGGAAAAATGCTTGCTTCGTTAAAAACTTGAATGGCACTAATCTCTTAACTGGGAATCGTGATACAAACTTGTATGCTATCGACATTAACCAAATGGCCTCTTCATCACCAATATGTCTTATGACACGAGCATCTGGAACAAAGTCTTGGTTGTGGCACAGACGGTTATCCCATCTCAATTTCGACACCATCAACAAACTGACCAAAGACAACATCGTCAATGGACTTCCAAAGTTCAAATACACCAAGGATCACTTATGTCCATCATGCGAGCAAGGTAAAAGCAAAAGAGCATCATATAAACCCAAATCCGTACCTAGTTCAGAAGCAAGGTTGCATGTTGCACATGGACTTATGTGGCCCAATGAGAGTTGAAAGCATTAATGGTAAAAAGTATATTCTTGTTATCGTCGATGATTATTCAAGATATACATGGGTTAGGTTTTTGAGATCAAAAGACGAAGCACCAGGCATCATCATCACCTTCCTGAAACGTATTCAAGTACTTCTTCAAGCTCCAGTAAGAGTTGTGAGAACAGACAACGACACATAATTCACAAATCAGGAGTTAAGAGTTTATTTTGAATATGTTGGAATAACTCATCAGACATCAGTTGTTAGAACTCCACAGCAGAATGAGGTAGTTGAAAGAAGAAATCGTACTCTTGTGGAAGCTGCTCGCACAATGCTAATTTATTATAGTGCACCATTATTTCTACGGGCTGATGTTGTTGCCACTGCTTGTTTCACTCAGAACCGATCCCTAATCTATCCAAGATTCAATAAAACCCCATATGAAATAGTGAACAACAGAAAACCTGATATCTCTTACTTTCACGTGTTTGGCGCTTTGTGCTATCCGAAAAACGACAGAGAAGATCTAGGGAAACTGAAAGCTAAAGGTGATATTGGAATCTTCATTGGATATTCAGATAGCTCAAGGGCATTCAGGGTGTATAACAGAAGAACTAGAAGGATCATGGAGACGATGAACGTGAATTTTGATGAACTTTCACAAATGGCTTCTGAGAGACTCGCTCTAGAACCCGCACTAAACCAGCAGACTTCTGGACACATCAGTTCAGGACTCGTACAACAAAGAGCTCCATCAACTTTTGCTGACACACCTCATGAACAAGAATGAGAGAAATTCTTTGAGTTAATGTTCGATGAATACTATGGTGGAACATCGACAAATGCATCAAACCATCATTCCGCTGCACCCGCTCAACATCATCTACCACCACCAACAGAAGATGCATCTACAACGGTCGAAACCAATGCACCAACTCCATCAACATCATCTACAGCTAATCCAGCAACTCCAATTCTTCAAATAGTCTTACCAACAGTTGATGAGCAAATTCAAAACATATCATTTCAAGAAGAACCTACTCAAAACCCGAACGATGCAACGTTAGATGCAGACTTATTTGAAAACCCGTTTGCTACGGAATCAGCTGAATCATCCTCTAGCTTACGAGAACCATCTAACTCGCACTCGTATAATCTACGGTATCCTTCTACTCTGAAGTGGACTAAAGACCATCCGCTTGAACAAGTTATTGGTGAACCGTCAAGGCCAATTCAGATGAGACGCCAACTTGCCACCGATTGCGACTTGTGCATTTACCTTTGCTCAATTAGCAATATTGAACCAAAGAACATTCGCGAGGCAATGGCAAAACCCGCATGGATAGAAGCAATGCAGGAGGAACTTCTCCAATACCGTCTACATGACTCTTGGGATATGGTTCCAAGACCAATTGACATTCGCGTCATTGATCTCAAATGGTTATGGAAGAACAAAATGGATGAAGAGATGACTGTAATTCGCAACAAAGCTCGTCTTGTGGCCAAAGGATACAGACAGGAAGAAGGGATAGACTTTGAAGAGTCATTTGCGCCGGTAGCTAGACTTGAGGCAGTCAGGATTTTCTTAGCCTATGCAGCTCACAAGAACATCACGGTTTATCAGATGGACATTAAGACTGCGTTCTTGAATGGAACTCTGAAAGAAGAAGTGTACGTAAGTCAGTCAGAAGGCTTCATAGACATGGAACATCCAGACTACGTCTACAAACTCAAAAAGGAAATCTATGGTTTAAAGCAAGCTCCGAGAGCGTGGCATGACGAACTGTCCTCTTTCCTTATCCTAAACAATTTCACCAAAGGAACGGTTGATCCTACATTGTTTACACAAAAATGCAAAGACGACATTTTGATTGTTCAGATTTACGTGGACGACATCATTTTTGGGTCCACTAATCCGAATCTTTCAAAACATTTTGAAAAACTCATGAAAAGCAAATTTGAAATGTCCATGATGGGGGAACTAAAGTTTTTTCTTGGTTTACAAATACATCAGTCCCCACGTGGAATTTTTATTAATCAAGCGAAATATACAACTGAGATTTTGAAAAATCATGGTATAGATAATTGTGACTCTGTTGGCACACCAATGGTAACTTCACGAAAAATTGGAGCCAATTTGTTTGGGAAACCTATTGATCCGAAGAAATATTGGAGCATGATTGGTTCTCTCATGTACCTTACTGCTAGTCGACCCGATATTCATTTTGCTGTTTGCTTATTAGCACGGTTTCAGGCAAAGCCTACCGAATTGCACCTCAAAGAGGTTAAAAGGATCTTTCGGTACCTGAAGACATCCATTCACAAGGGTCTTTGGTATCCGAAGGAATCCGGATTTGATCTAATTGCCTTTTCAGATGCGGACCACGCAGGTGACCAAGTTACAACAAAAAGTACATCAGGAGGCGCACAATTTTTGGGTGAAAAGTTAGTAAGCTGGTCTTCAAAGAAACAAGATTGCACTGCACTTTCAACCGCTGAAGCTGAGTATGTGTCTCTATCTGCGTGTTGTGCTCAAGTTCTATGGATGAGAACACAACTCACAGATTATGGCTTTACTTTCGAAAAAATACCTATGTATTGTGACTCGAAAAGTGCCATAGCCATATCATGCAATCATGTTCATCACTCAAAGACTAAGCATATCAGAGTCCGCTATCACTTCATAAAAGAACATATGGAAGAAGGTACTGTTGAATTATTCTTCGTGAAGACAGATTACCAACTCGCCGACATATTGACTAAAGCCCTTCCAAAAGAAAGGTTTGACGATTTAGTTCGACGAATTGGAATGCGAAGCCTAACCCCTGAGGAGTTAGAACGTCTTCTCGAATCTTCTTGAAAATGATTTTCCAAAAAGCTTCGCTGTAAATTTTTTTGAAAAACAAAATACAAAATTTGAAAAACCAACAAAAGCAAAATATAAAAATATAAAACTTTCAAAAATACAAAAATACTAGAAAATCAAAAATACAAAAATATTTTTCTCACGACATGTGTCTCGTATAATCGATATTCTGTACGTTTCTAGAAATGTCATTCAACAATGATACGGGCATGTACAGATGCTTGAGCGAGAGTTATTTTATTATTTTCTAAAACATGTCGTTTCTCAAAATTTCTTCAAAAATGGCTTTCGTACACTTCAGTACGAAACCCGGACAAAAATGATGACTTTTGATTATTTTCAAATCAAAACTCGTGTTTTTTAAAGAAAAATCAAGTGTACGTTTCAGTGCACTACATTTAAAACTGGTGAGAAATCATCATCATCTTGAGCACCTTTTTCAAGATTGTTCAAAAAGATTTTCAAAATCTTTCAAAATATTTTGTGCTCAAGATAACTCCCTCTAAAACCCTTTAATTGATTATGCTTTATTAAAGGGGGAGTATAAAACAAAAAGGTTCCAAATTCATGATTAAATCAAATCCGTTTGTCTCTCCAAAAGATTCTAAAATGTTGATTAATCCGTTGATATAAAAAATATCACGAATATGCTATTTTTGAAGGGGAGGAGATGTGATTAAAATGTGATCAAAAAGTTTAATGATCGTTGTTTGATTCTCAAAAGAGCTCGACTCAGTTGAAACCATTGAATTGACGAGGATTAATGTACCATCTCGAGAAACTTTCTATGGACTTGACCAGGACGGGTAATAATTCCAAGCTAGTTCTCTAGTGATGTAAACGTGTCTCGAATCGGTCTAGTTCATTTAAAGTCGATCAATTCAAAACGTGCGAACTCTACCCTCTATGTGCAGATTTCTGTCAAAACATATAAGCACATGTGAAGGGGGGGGGGTGTTTCTGAAAATATAAAACTCTCGTAATGTTTCAAACATTTTTCAATCATAAACACTTTGATAGATTTTCAAGAAAAATGGTTTTATGGCAACAATAGGACAGTCATGAAGTTATAAGGTGACTAAGGATAGGAAATCCGTCCTATGATCCTCCAGAGCCGGAGGGATCTACCCAAGGACATCACAAATAGTTTAGAAATAGAAGTCCTTAGGAATGATTGAAAAAAGGAGTAATGTGACAAAGGAGAAAAAAGGGGCTGAAGAATTAAAAAGAAATGTAATGAAAAAGGGTGAAAAGAAATAGCCCTCCATATTCAACCTTAGGGCAGAAACTGGGTTCAATTCATTTGTTACTGGTTGTCACTAGATGACACTGGTATTGAAGACAAAGACATCATGGACCCAGTGACGCATTGCACTAAACCTCCTAGCCACTCAATTCCTCTTAAAAGGTTTTGTTTCATTCTCACTTGGAACCCTACATAATCTATCGACTTTCTCTTAAAGTTGGTTGGTATTGAAGAAGGAGACCCTCTCCCTAGTCTCCGCTCAGGAAAACCAAAATGCACTATTGAGTCTAGAGCTACGAGATTCATCAAAAGATCTCATAGGAACACTTGACATGGCATTACTTGTTGTTCATCAATAAGGACACAAGTGATATATTCTAGAGTCCTACGCAGATCTTAGAAATCTGCCAGAACATTTATGAGAAGTTTCACTTCTGTGATCTTCAATGATTGAATGGAAACTCCTGCCAGGGTCAACATCAAGCAGCCCTGACAGCAGGTCACTTCGGCAACTCCCCGTGGATTACGCTTAGTGTGTCTCAAACGGTCTACAGTCGTAGAGTGATGCTTCGGTGTACTTCAGCGACTCATCTGAACTGTAGGTGTACTTCGGTATATCGCGTTATCTCACTTGTGGGACTCCAGTTCAGGAACGGCCTTTGTAAGAATTAGAGATGTGTTTTCACACTATGCTGTTAACACCCTCGAAATTCAAACTTGTAAGTGCCGGAATCCGCTTATTACTAACCTGTTTTTATGTTTTCTTCTTATGGAAGCTCCGGAGCGGATTGATCGTGCAGATTCTCCACATGCTCATACCAACAACACATGAAAGTTCTCATCAAAATCAAAGGCAACACAAAGTTAAAGACTTGAGAACTACATCATTGGTAATTAAAAGTCAAATAGAAGTGTGAGCATGGTGGAGAATGACGTGGTGACACCTAACCAACGAAGTTGACAACGGCAGACAACACCATTAACTGATCACAAAGCATGAAGGAACAATGAAACAAGACTATTCTATATCTACACACAAAGTTTAAGCTCGAGAAAAGTAAAGACCTATTCAAGTGGAGCATCTTTTGAATGACCACCCCTTAGGGGGAGATTGTTAGCCTTAATAGTTTTTATTAGAAGTGATGGTCATTCACATTTAGGAACTTTGTAACGTGTGTTAGATATCGTGATAGAATAGTCAACGAGCTCGTGGATTGGGCTAAGCTAAACGGTTAGACGTTTAGTTAAGCTAGCCTTTTAATCACTTGTAATCCAATCCAAGTCCACGAGGCCCAAGCCCATAGGGCATTTAGTATTTTAGTATAAATACCCCTCAAAGTCTCATTTGAGGGGTGTGCTTGAAAGTGTGTGTGTGTGTTTTCTTTGGAATATACAACATCTTGTGTTCATCTTTCTCTCTACACATACACGGTTTTATAACATCAAGTCACCATCTTTCTATCTCATCTTTGTTTCTTGTTTCTTCTACGCATAACGTGGGTGTTTGTTTACGTGTTCTACTCGTTTGGTTAGCTTTGGTATAAGCGTAAAGTTGATTTATTTAAGGTCCTACATCATTATTCCCGCATATAGAAAGACCCTCGTAATCTCTTACCCGTCAAACACTCTCCCCAAAAGAATATGATTTTGACGAATCAAGATTGTATTGATTGAAATAAACATTAAAGTTAAAGTTGTAAAAGTTTGAAACAAAATAAAATAAACCCATTAAAAACGAAAAATCTAAAACTTATAAAAATATATCAAAAATGGATGTTGAATTAATGAGCACAAAATTTTTAAAAATATGGTGAAATTAGATTAAAAAAAATAGATAAAAAAATATTTCAGTTTGAAAATAAAGGTGAATTTTTTGTTAAAAAGTGACACATGTCACCCAATCATTGCAGCTCGTTATCTTAATTTTTGGTTAGGAATTAGGTTTGGAGTTTGTTAAGAAGTGACACATGTCACTCTATGATTAGAACTACTTATCTTAATTTTGAGTTAGGCCCGTTTGGTATATAGGTGGGTTTAGGATTTGAATTTGGATTTGGATTTGGATTATGATTTGGATTTGATGTAAGAGAAAGAAAAAGAAAAAAAAAGATGAGAGAAAATAATCTAATTAAATTAAAAAAAATTATTTGATAATTAATAAAAATATTTAAAATTAATTTTATTAAATCATATCTATACTACTTATAATAGAGGAAGACACTTCCCTCGTATTAATTTTTTAAGATTTTTTAAAATAGATTTTTTAGCAAATACAAGAAAAGAAGCATCATTTACAAGTATTTAAAGCACAACTAAAACTAAAAAAACACTATTCAACACATAAAATTAAAAGTAAACTACACCATTCGTCCTTGTGGTATACGTTGACCATCAAGTATCGTCTTTTGACCAAAAAAATTGCACCGTTAGTCCTTAACTGCGAAACGTTATTTATCGTTGGTCCTTCCCTTTAACGGGCCACACTAACTTTCGTTAAATCCCTCATGTGCCATGCACATGAGGGTATAATGGTCATTTTACAGTTAACTTATCTCCTCCATTCAATTCATCTCTATTATTAAACTAACGCAAACCACAAGGTAACAGGCCACAAACCATCTTTATCTCTTTCTCACACATTTCTATTTCCACAATCTATCCTCATCTTCTTGACACATAATCATCATCATCTACCAAGCTTCAATTAACCACTACCATCATCTTCAAAAATAGATAAAAATAACTCTAAAAAATCCCATATGATATGAATCTCTTTTTGTTTTCTTTTCTTTACTCATTCTATATTATTAATATCTCTTGTTCCTTCTTGCCAACCAAACAAACCATCTTTATCTCTTTCTCACACGAGCAATCTTTTATTTTATTTTTAAAAATCCTCACATGAACCCAGTATACGAAACCCAACTGAAAATGAACTCGATTAACGATCTTATAAAATTCACGGGTAAGTTTTTATTTGTTGTTTTTGATAGATCAATGATGGGTTTGTTAGATCAGTAAGGATCTTTGATGTTTTTGAATAACCCAAGATCTTGTTTTCTTTTTAGTTTGAGTCTTGTTTTGATCCATGATGAGGTTCTCTTCGATTGTATATTTAAAAGTCTGTTTTGGTTTACCAAAAGAGAAATCTAGGATCCTTCTATTATATGATTTGTTTATTTAAAATAAAAAAAGTCAAACCACAAAGACGACGACGACAAAAACGTTTTTCTCTTTCTGGAACACAGTAACAAATGGTGGTGTATTAACGGGGTTGAGTGCTGGTGATTACAGAAGTGGCGGTATGTGTGGATGGTGGTAGCAGCGTGACAGATCTGGGTGGTGGTGATATTTGAAAAAGATTTGAACATGGATAGATTTGGTTGTGGCTATGTTAAATAAAATTTTCATGGGTTTTAGTGATTGGTGGTTTGAATATGAGAAGAACAAAATCACAGTGATGATTTTAATTTGTTGTTTTTGGGTATGCAAATCTGTGTTGTTTTTGGTATATTTTGGGTATGCAAATGGTTGTAGTTTTATTAAGGTTTGATTTTAATTTGTTTTTCGTTCTAATGAAGATGTTTGTGTGTTTTAAAAAAGTTTGGTGAAAATGGTTTTGATCGTAAACATGACGATTCTTGGTTTTTGAACATGATAGAGATGAATTGAATGGGGGAGATGAAGTTAAGTGTAAAATGACCATTATACCCTCATGTTCATGGCACATGAGGGATTTAACGAAAGTTAGTGTGGCCCGTTAAAGGGAAGGACCAACGATAAATAACGTTTCGCAGTTAAGGACCAACGGTGTAATTTTTTTGGTCAAAGGACGATACTTGATGGTCAACGTATACCACAAGGACGAATGGTGTAGTTTACTCTAAAATTAATACACAATTTAATTTACCCCTTCACCAAAATATACCACTACCTAAGCACAATATACAAATACAATTAATAATTTTGCTTCCACAACACGTAGCAGCCCAAAACATAAATTTGAGAAAACTTTTGCTTCCTCTCAGAGTTCCAGCCTCAAAAATGAAAATAAAAAGGGATCTCAGATTTATTTTCAACTTATTTATAAATCTTTAAAGATTTTATAAGTCAAAAACTAAATTCATCATAGATCTTAAAAGTTTCAAACCACAAAACAAATACGGCACACCTACCGTAGACCTTGTTAACAAGATCTTGAAGCCAAAATCTTTAAATGTTCTTCGTGGGTTTCATAAAACGAACTAAAGTATAAAGGGTTTGGTTAGTAATATCATGAAGATAGGAGGTCAAAGTGGTGTGTGAGTGTGCATATTGTTCGGTTTGTGGGATTCAGTTTGAGAAAAAAATAAGATTCCTTGTGTGCTTTGAGTATCAAAAGGACTGAGTTTTGTGTTTTGGATGTGATAAGTGGTAGAAGAATGAATGATTTGTGTTTGTGAGGTATGGTTACAGTAAGAGCCGAGAAAGAAAGAAAAGTATGAGGCGTGTTATTTGTTGAGAATGTTTTAGGGTTTAAATTGATATCAGTGGCTTTACCAAAAACAATTAGGTATGCATTATTTGGATCTAAACTTGGGCCTTATCCGAAAACATTCTATAAAAATGTCTTGTTGTGACTTAATTTTGTGGTGGGCCGAAGTTTTGTTAATGGGTATGATATGCTTGGGATGAATTATTTAGCTAATGTTAAATTTGGCTAAATTTTGGTATTATTATTGGATAATGGTTATATCTAAGCTCTGTAATGACAAAGTAACTAATTTATGGGGTTATATTTTATTGACGAGTTCGGGATAAACCATTATTAAGATTCACTAAACCGAAGAAAAAAAAAAGCTCTCACCATCTGTAAATTTGTTGTCACGAGAAACTTAGTTACAGAGTACCCGCCGCCGCAAAGCGCGGGTACCCTGCTAGTTATAATAATATGAGAGATGACGAGAGATATTCTACCTACATTGTCAGCATTCCACTTATCATATTCAAAATTTGGAACAATGTCCATTTTTGGATATGAATACCAAATCCCAATACCACATTTTCATACAAACAACTGATTATGACCAAAATCCAATCTTTACAGTGGAACACCCACTAACCAAACGCCCCCTTAAAAGTTAGGCTTAAAATTAAAGTTAGATTATCCATGCATTATAATATAATATAAAAAATTGCAACACAAAAATACCAAATACCGCTTGGCTTATCGATACGTGAGTGATCCAATAAAATTGTTTTGCATCTTACTAAGTCTCCGATCCAACCTAGAAAGTACTCGATATATATCTTTATCACTGCTCCCGAACTTAGTTTTGCTCCATGTTACTTTCCAAAACACTTGTCTTAAAATGAAAGTAGTTTAAGAATACGTAAGTTTCTTAGTTAAGGATTTATTTTATATATAGAGTCAACACATACATACGATCTAATATTACTAAAGGTAACGGATCAATAGCAAAGTGATTAATTTTTACAAAATCTAAAAAACAATTATCGCCGTCGGATGAGATTTAGTCAAACTCGTTTATATTTTTTATTATTTTCGGTCAAAAAATGTTTTGGTCTTTTGAACCCGTTTTTTTCTTTTTCACCATCGAACTTCAAACACACATAACTCTAAAACGACAGACTTTTAGAGAAAACCGATTTGACCATAATTTCTAAAATTTTATCATCTTTAATTTGGTATAAATTTTGTTAAAATTTTCAAAACTTTTTTTATATTTCAAATTGGTGTTAATTTTTTTGATTTTTTTGACATTTTCGACTCTATTTATTACCCTCATAAATGTCTAATCGTGAAAAAGTTAAAACATGAAAGTTGTAGATTTTGGTTAACTCTTTACCTAGAAATTTAAATCACTTAAATCCGATATGATATGAATGAGATATCACACGTTGAAGGTGACGCTTTAATCATATTTGTTGCACTAAAAGTGTTTGATGAAATGTGTAGCTTACATTTTAAATGTTAAAACTGAGTTAAGTGCAATAATGTTTTTTACAACAACGTATTATTAATAAGTTTATTAACTTAAGAACCAAAAAGCGAAGTTCTTTTTTTTTTTTTTTTTTTTTTTTTTTTTTTTTTTTTTTTTTAATACAAAAATGTACGTGTTGCGTTTTATTGCGTTTTTAACCATAAATTTGACCATTATTAAATTCAAATTAGAAAAATTGTAAAACATAAAAGTTATAGATTTTATGTCAATCTCTACTCAGGTTTTTGAATCACTCAAATCCGATGTCATATGAGTGAGATATCACACGTTAAAGATAGCGTTTTAGTCATATTTGATGATAAAAAAACATTGTTTATAAACTACATGGATTGTGTTGAACATTGTTAGGAATGCTTGTTGATGAACAACAAAATACATGTTGTTCATAAGTGATCATCAGTTAGTCTTGTTCAGTAGTTCATCAGCAAGATTGATGAACAACACTAACAATGAACCTGACTAACTACTGATGAACAAGACAAAATCATTTTACATGTTAGTCATAAGTGTTCATCAGTTAGCCGTGTTCATTAGTACAATAGTCTTGTTGATGAGCTGATGAACAACACAAATTAATGAACAATAGTAACTATTGATGAACACGTTTAACTGATGAATAACATAAAACGATGAACATTATTAACTGGTGAACAAGACAAACTGATGAACACTTATGAACAACGTGTATATTAATGTTGTTTTATTTATCAGTTTATCAACAAGAATAATGAATTTATGAACAAGACTAACTAATGAACATTTATGAACAACATGTAGATTGATGTGTCTTGTTAATCAGTTAGTCTTGTTCATCAATTAGTATTGTTTATCATTTAGTCTTGTTTATCAGTTAATGTTGTTCATCAGTTAGTCTTGTTCATCAGTTAGTGTTGTTTATCGGTTAGTGTTGTTCATCAGTTAATGTTGTTAATCAATTAGTGTTGTTCATCAGTTAGTCTTGTTTATCAGTTTGTGTTGTTCATCAATTAAAAAAAGTTACATTAATAAAATGATTAACGATGCGTTGTTGTACAAAAATTAGTGCACTTAACTCAATTTTAACATTAAAAACTTAAGCTAAACATTTCATCAAACATTTTGTGTGCAACAAATATTTCTAAACGTCATCTTTAACAGGTGATATCTCACTCATATTGCATCGGATTTAATTATTCAAAAGCCAATGTATAGAGCGAACCAAATCCTACAACTTTCATGTTTTTAGTTTTTCACGATTCGGCATTAATGAGGGTAAAAAATAAGATCGAAAATGCAAAAATTAAAAATAAAATCAAGACCAATTTCATATGTAAAAAAAGAGTTTTGAAAATTTTAACAAGATTTATACCAATTAAAGAGGATTAAATTTTAGAAATTATGGTAAAATTGTTTTTTTTCTAAAAGTTTGTCGTTCGATAGTTATGTGCGTTTGAAATTTGAAGAGGAAATGCAAAAAGCGGGTCAAATAACCTTTTTACCCTGAGCGATTTTTTTGAATAAACTTGATGAGTAACTTTTTATAATTTCACTTTTTACCACTTTGCAATTGAACGCAACTTATAATCTTTAATATATATTTGCTTGTAAACATTTTTTTTTCTTCTTTGAGTAAATATGGGTCATTTTGACCCACAAGGCTTGTCTCTAACATATTAGCTTTTCAAATGTAACTTTTAACTCATGAATGAGTTTGCATATATATATATATATATTTTTTTTTTATAAAATCTTCATTGTATACCCTTGTTGTTGTATTTTTTATTCCAAACAAAGCCGTAGTTTATTGTATTAGCTTGATTTTAAGTCCATAGAAAACTTATAATAAGAAGATAAAGAAAAAAATACGAAACAAAAGATATTGATGCTATAGTAATTAAATTACAAACAAATTAGATTTTATCAACATTTACAACCTAAATAACTAAACTATCCGCTAAATTAAATGTGAATAATAAATAAATTCAATGTGACTAATGAAACACAACATGCATCACGTCGTCTTGAATCTTTGTTGAAAATTCATACAACGAGTCCTATTGTGACAAGCTTGGTGGCATACTCCACATCTACTCGATCGGCTCGCTTGGACGATGAATGTGCATCTCAAGTCAAATTCGAAATGAGATGTATCACGTCTTGAGATGCACATTCGTCAGCGAACATGCATCTCATTACAAAATCGTAATAAGATGCACATTCGTCATCCTGGCGAACCGATCGAGTAGTTTTGGAGTATGCCACCAAGCTAGTCACAATCTTCAATTGTATGAATTCTCAACAAATGTTCAAAATGACGTGATGCATATTGTGTTTCATTAGTCATATTTAATTTAGCGGATAATTTAGTTATTTATGTTGCAAATGTTGCTAAAATCTAGTTTGTTTGTAATTCAATAGTTCATAGTCATTAAGTACCAACTATCTTCTAGACATATCTAGTGTTTTTAACACTAAACCCTCGTTTGATCCACGTAGGGTTTTTCTTGCGCTTCTTAAGTATCTATTCAAGTGTAGGTAGTTATATGCTCAAGTCCTACACAAGGATGATGGTCACACCTCAAAGCAACCTAATGAGCTAGAGTTCTAATGGTCATGTACTAACTAGCAAATAAGGTAATACCCTAGCTTCAATACTACTAAAACGCGAGGATTTAACGATTGGCTATAAAGATATCTACAAAAAGTGATAAATAAACGAGGAACATGAATTAAGGCATAGATAAATTCATAACTAGGCTAACACATAGAGTGTTTAGCCTCTCATATTAATAAATGCAGAAAATACAATGTTCATAATCAAATAACTAATAAACATTATATTCGATACAAATACTTGATGTGATGATAAAACTATGAATGGAATGGTATGAATTCTCCCTTTGAAAGTCTTCTATAACTGCAAGATTTCGTCCTTGAATGAGCTTAATTTGTCCTTGTGATGTGGTGTGAGATAATGATGTAAAATGCATAATTAAGGCTTATTTTAATAAGCTCGACTTATGGCGTCATCTTAAGTAAAGGGTTACATCATAAGTTCCTTATAACTGGACGCATTCAAGTCTTGTAAATAGTTACGACGTAACTTTAATGATAGGGTTACGCCACAAAACTCTCGTTAACATTTTGTATGCATTTCTACGCCGTAACCGATTTGTTATAGTTTCGGCGCAACCTTCATGGTCACTGAATTTGGCTAAATATTTGAATTTCTACGGCATAACCTAGTCGATGGGGTTACGCCGTAGCTTTATGATGTGTTGACTTTAGTCTTCATGTGAGTTCCATAGTTACAGCGTAAGTTAAACGTTGTGTTTACGCCGTAACTTTCTACTGTTCAGCAAGTTCAAGTGTAACTTCATATGTCTTCTTTTCAGATCCGCGTTTATTCCTTCTGATGCTCATTTATACCCTAAAATGAAATATAAAGCAATAAGAGTATACTTTCATATAAAACTACATCAACTATTAGCATAATTTGAGAAAAACTGATACTAAAATATTATGACTATTTGATGTTATAAAAAAACTAAACAATAAAACCAACTCATCTCCTCTGCTATACCTTATAGCTGATCGTACATAACCCTAAACCCTTAGGGTTGGTCGATTTCCAAGAAAGCAAGAAAACACTTGCTTCGCTTGTTGCTTTAATCGCGAAGAACGTGAACTAGCATTTAAGTAATCTACTGTGACGTGTAGTGCATGAAATTATAGAGGTCATCTAAGTTGGTGACTTATTGGTGTTTCGTAAAGATCAAGAATAAGACCAAGATCCATTAGTTGATTTGTTGATCATTCCTTTCAAATTAAGAGGTTAGTAAACATACATGTTTATTTTGTGTGTTAATCTGTAAACATCAAATAGCTCCCTATGGGACATCTATCCGCTGCCTTACTTGTTTAATAAAGGGAAAATGATAAAAAAAAAAAAAAAGCATCGAAGTTGCCACCTTTTTTTTTTTCTGGGCATCGAACTTTTTCTTTCCCTATAGTAGCACTAAACTTGCCTAATTTTCCTTTTGTGACACAAAATCACACTTATAGTGTAATTAACCTTCTTAATCCCACTAAACCCGTTTTAAGTGTGATTTTATGTCACAAAAGGAAAATTAGGCAAGTTTAGTGCTACTATAGGAAAAAAAGGCATCGAAGTTGCCACCTTTTCCTTTTCTGGGCATCGAACTTTGTTTTTTCCTATAGTAGCACTAAACTTGCCTAATTTTCCTTTTGTGACACAAAATCACACTTATAGTGTAATTAACCTTTTAGGGAAAATGATAAAAAAAATGCATCGAAGTTACCTTTTCCTTTTCTGGGCATCGAACTTTTTTTTTCCTATAGTAGCACTAAACTTGCCTAATTTTCCTTTTGTGGCACAAAATCACACTTATAGTGTAGTTAACCTTCTTAATCCCACTAAACCCGTTTTAAGTGTGATTTTGTGTCACAAAAGGAAAATTAAGCAAGTTTAGTGCTACTATAGGAAAAAAAAAGTTTGATGCCCAGAAAAGGAAAAGGTGGCAACTTCGATGTTTCTTTTTTTTTTTTTTTTTTTTTATTTTTTTTTAATAAAGGTTATTTAGTCATCAAATTCCAACAGACTTGTTACCTAAATTCTACCTGCAAATACAAAGAATTCAGTCACTTATGAGTCACATAAGACATATATATATTTATAAAAGCAAACACCTTCACCTTTATTCTCGGGTAATGTATATTACTAGTAATGTACCTAATAGGGCTAATCACGGTCTAAAAATCGAATTGGATCGAAAATCGATTTGGTCCAAAACACCTGACCGATGACCGGACTGAAATGTTCGGTCCATGTCCGGTTCCGTCCGGTCTGGTTCGTCGATCCGATTTAATGCACTAAACCATAATGGTCAGTTGTGTGTAAAATCAAACCGGACCGAAAACCGACTATATAAAAAAGTTGGAATAAGAACTGAACTGAAAAATGATTGGTCCAATCCCCAAACTCTATTATGCTCGGCCCTAGTACTTTATGTTGTTTTCATGGGTTGACAGAGTCGAAAGTCGTTGAAAGTGTATATTTAATGCATAACTATCCTAAATCATATAACTGACAAACTAAAGAATTGTATATTCTTTGTGATCATACTTGACATACTAATATCTTATAAACAATCATTAGTTGACAAAAAGTACTTTGTTCAACCTAGCTTGACCCGTGCAAAATTTACCCGTTCTGCCTGCCTCCTACGGTCCTACCCATATCGATACCTCTATTTACCATATTATTAAATGTTATTTTGCAGCTATCAGATTCGAAGGAGACTTCTTTTAACTCGCACTCCCATTCAAAATAGTTTACAAGAACTTTGGGGCCTGCTAAATTTTCTTCTTCCAACAATTTTTAATTCGGTTGAGAATTTTGAGGAGTGGTTCAATGCACCATTTGCTGATAAATGTGATGTGTCACTTACAGATGAGGAAGAACTGCTGATCATTCACCGCCTACACCAGGTAGGTCTTTTGGGGTTTAAAACTGATTAACCTACTATTGTGACTTGAAGTCGCAATAATTACTTTTTGATCCATGATATTTATGAATTCGATTACTGGAGGTTAAATAATCGGCTTTGGATATTCACTTTCATACTCGCAGCATAGAACCTATTAGCAAAGGACAATTTATTATCTATCTAATTATATCCTATGCTTTAACCTATGTTTGGAAGACTTTTATTCCGGTCTCACAATACATGTCTTTTATGTATTAGTTTTCTCAAATAATTAGATTTTGTCAATTCTGTCATAAATTATTTCTCTATACTACAAACTCCAGGTTATAAGGCCATTTATTTTGAGAAGGAAGAAAGATGAGGTGGAGAAGGATCTTCTAGAGAAAAAACAGTTTATTCTAAACTGTGACATGTCAGCATAGCAGAAAGTATACTACAAGCAACTCACTAACGTTGGGAGGGTTGGAATGATTAATGGTTAGTAACTTTTACCCTAGATCTATATTGTGGTTGGATGTTCAACTTTTCCGTTAAGTACCTAGTAATTTGATATTCTATACAAATTTGAGTTTTTTAGGATGCATTTAAGTTGATATTGGAAGCACTCTAATTTGATATTGCAGCAATGTATATTGTGTGATGTGTTGGATGGCTACATTATTAAGTTTGATAAACTGTAAAATGTCCATCACTAGTTGATATGACGATTAGATACCTCTCGAGTTCCATGTTTGAATCAAGGAGTGACTTACGACCTGCATGAATTTTGGAACATGAGAGTGCCACCAACCTCAATACCCCCGGCCTAAAAAAATATCTAAACCTAATAAGCAACATGAAAATGACTCTCCAGTGTGTCCGTGACCTGTCTTAATAGAGCCATTGGGCTGTCAACCCAATTAGTGGGCATGGTGATCGTGGTCTAGGTCGGTCTTTTGTACCTGGTCTCGGGTCAGCCTTAGTTCTTGCTCCTCCTGCTCATTTTTGTACTTAAGTCTATAAGAAAGAAATGTAAACTGATGAAATTTACTACCTTACTTTAGACATTTCGCTCAATTTGTAGCCCTAAACTCGTGATTACACATTAACCGAAATGATTGAAATTTCGTTATTCTTAACAATGATGATCTGCTTGCAGATTCGGGTAAATCTAAAAGTTTATAGAACCTCACGATGCAGCTTAGAAAATGCTGTAAAGCTTAGAAAATGTTGTAACCATTCTTACCTATTTACTGGTGAATATAATATTTGGTGAAAGGAAGAAATTGTCAGAGCATCGGAAAAAGTTGAGCTACTTGATCGTTAATTACCTAAACTTCGTCGAGCAGGACATAAAGTTCTCCTTTTCTCTCAAATGACTCGTGTTTTGGACATTCTTGAAGTATTTCTTAAGCTTCACGGCTTTAAGTTTCTAAGGCTTGATGGCTCTACGAAAACAGAAGAAAGAGGCACTATGCTAAAGCAGTTTAATGCCCCCAACTCTTCTTACTTCGTGTTTCTTTTGAGCACCCATGCAGGAGGTCTTGGGCTTAATTTACAGACAGCGGTTAATGTAATTTCTTTGATGGTGATTGGAATCCACAGATGGACCAACAAGCGGAGGATTGAGCACAACGTATTGGTCAAAAAAAAGGAGTGAGGGTCTTTGTTTTGGTCAGTGTTGGGTCAGTTGAAGAGGCGATATTGAAGCGAGCGAAGCACAAGATGGGCATTGATGCTAAAATAATACATGCTGGATTGTTTAATACAACTGCCACAAGTTAGTCTCTTTGGATTAAGCACGGGTTGGATTGCAGCTTAAAACGGATACTTTTGCTACGATCTGGCCCGGGTTGGTTAAACTTGGAACACTTTTTCTCCAATATTTTATATATTTATTTAGGATGCGTTTGGTATGGGTATACGGGAATGGGGTTATGAGTTTTATAGTGATTAAAGGTGTTTGTTTAGCGGGCCTAGGAATGAAATGAGTATATCATAGCCATAGATTCATTACTCACCAATTTGGTGTCTATAAAATCTATTCTGCGGGCTCCTCTCTTTTCACCATAAAATTCAAATATCTATACACTTTTTCATACCATATTTTATCATCAAAACATAAACAATCGTAATGATACACTTTTTCATATCCATTGTCATTCTACCTCATACCAAATCCGATACCCATTATGATTCCTTGCAACAAACCAAACGGCCTCTTAGCTGTTCGAATATATGTTCCAAAATGATACTCCGTAGGAGTATTATTTAGTAGCTCTTAATGTTTTTCTAACCAATAAGATTTTGGGTTTTATTGCATTAAAATTACAAGTGGGACAATTCTCATTACATTTAACCAGTCATAAGTACTAGGGGGCACAAAGGCTAAACATTGGAGGTGACAAACTGGCAGGATGGGTCCCAGGTTGAGGTTGGTTGAGTGAGTCGTTTGTAGTACGGTCGAAATGGGGCATGTCAGATTTGGGTTGATCTAAAACAGTTTTAGGTTCAAGTCAATATTTTTTGTAAACAGCTAATAAGTCAGTCATAGTAACAAAAGCATTTTTAAAATAATAATCTAACATAAAGCAATTTAGAAGGTTGTTAACACCGGTCCAATTCATTGTCCTACAGCTAAATCTCAAGATTTGACCCATTTGAAATAAAATATTACCCAAATTGACCAATTCATAATTACCTATTTAATTTAGCCAAAATTTCCACCTTGCTGAAATTGGCATTTATTTGTTTGTGTTTTCAGCTAAAGAGAGGAGAGAAATGCTTGAAGAGATCATGTGTAAAGGTGCATATTCCCTTGAAATAGATACACCAAGTGAGAGAGAAATCAATCATCTAACAACCCGATGAGAAGAGGAGTTTTGGCATTTAGAGAAAATGGATGATAAAAGAAGACAAAAAGAGAGACACCGATCTCGTCTCATGGAAGAGCATGAATTACCTGAATGGGCTTACACTAAACTGTTGGAAGGACTAAGCTTTATCCCAAACACATGGGTCTTAGATGCATTCAAGTAAAGTTCAAGCCAGAAGTGTACCTACCCAAAAGCTTAAGGACCGAAGTTGTCAAGTAAAGGAAGTCTGAAGGTCTAAAGTGAAACATTCAAGCTAGAGGCTATATAAAGTGTTAATCTCTCATTCAGTCTTAGTTTTGTCATTATTTCTCTGTGTGTTTTAGTCTCTCATATTTGTTACCTTCTTAAGTTGAGAGAAACCCTAGAATCTGTAATTGTCTTGTTTTCATTTTGTATTGTAAACGTATTCTGCCATTTTTTGGCTATTGTTTTTAATAATAAAAGTGAACCAGTGGGGAGGTTGGTTGGGTTCATTCACATATTGTTGTTGTTTAAAGCTTTTGTTTATACATTTTTACATGGTATCAGAGTCAGGTTGCTCTATACCAAAGTTTTAAAAGGTTTTTTAAAATTAGGGTTTCTCTCAATTTGGGGGTTTTGGTCTATACGTTTAGATCAATTTTTTTAGTGTGGATCTGGTGGTTTTAGTGTTAGATATGTAAGATCTAAACTTTAATTAGGTTTTCCAAATTTAGGGCTTGTCTAATCTTTGGGGGTTTCTTGATCCTGGTGGTTCTTGATCCAATTAGACTTTGATTAAGTGTTCTTGGAGTCTAATTGAGTCATATGAGTTGGTTAATTGTTTTTTTTATCGATTGGTCATAATTAAGGTTGACTGTATCAAACCCTAATTCAGGTTGTTTTCTTTGACTAAGTTGTTTAATCTGGCTGTTTTGATTCTAATTTCAAGATTCTTGAAATTAAAATAAAAAACCTTAAAAATTATTATTACGGTTTTATATGCTCGATTGTTTCTTGATCATATTATTTGTTACTAACCCTCTTTTCTTGTTCCAGATTGTATTCTGCTGTGTTATTGGGATTTGATAGATCTTCTTGATCTAAGTTGGTTATTACGTGGTGTCGTAGTTTCTTGAAATCTTGTGTGCACTGTAACACCTCTCACACCCTTTATAGGTTTTTTTTCTAGGATTTCTAGAATTGGTGGAAGAGTAGGTCAAGGGGTTTGTTGTTTGTGGAGTTGGTTATTAATTGGTGGCTTATCTGTGTATGAGGAGTTATAAGGTGTTCTTATTGCTTGTTATTTTTTGGTTATCTGTTTTGATTTTGATTTTGCTATTTTCTGATCTTGCTTGGTATTATTTTGTTTTTCGTAATTTGGAAAAATGGTTGAAGGTGATAAAAGGCCAAAAGATAAAGGTGTTGCTAGTGGTAGTAGTGAATTAAAACTTGATATATATGACCCTTTACATTTACACCCTCAAGACATTGGTTCTCAGCTGATTTCCTTCAAACTTAAATAAATTTGGTTCTCAGCTGATTTCCTTCAAACTTAAATAAATTTGGTTCTCAGCTGATTTCCTATACATTTACACCCTCAAGATAAGGTCTTGTTTGTTGTTGTGTAGTTGGCTTTGCATACTAGAAATAAATTTGGTTTCATTACTGGGAATTGTGTTAGAGATCCTAATGATGTCTTGTATCAGACTCAGTGGGATAGATGTAATTCAGTTGTTTTGTCTTGGATCTTAGGTTGCATTTCACAAGACCTATATAAGGGTCAAGTTTTTTTTTCTAAAAATGTTAAAAGTGTTTGGGATGAGATAGAAGAGACATATAATAAGCAAGATGGTTCGGTGATTAATAATTTGCATCATAAAATTCATACTTTGACTCAATCTGGCATGTCATTATCTGAATAGTATCATGAGTTAAATGCTTTGTGGAGGCAGTTTGACTCCCTGGTTGATCTGCCTGCATGTTCTTGTAATAGTGCACCTAACATGAAAAAGCATTCAGACCTTCTTAGGTTAATGCAGTTTCTTATGGGCTTGATGATGTGTTTAGTTCCGCTAGAAGGTTGATTCTTAACTCTAAACCTTTGCCTGATGTTAAGTCTGCTTTTGCTACTTTGTCTAGAGATGAGTCACACAGAAATAGCCATGTTATTAATGCAAATATTACGATATTTAATCTAAACAGTCTCGTTTGTTTTGATTGATGACAAACCATGTAACTTGTAATACATAACGTAAAATGTACAAGTTACTCGTAATCATAATTTGTCCCAACATACTTTCAACATCTCTCGACGTCTCAAGTCCTTGTATGCTACAACACAGGTTCATACATGTTGGTTATGTTACGTTATGATCAAACTCCTAATAAACCCTTAAACACATCTAGCTAAATAGTTTATATAAAGCCAAAACCATTTTTATAAAATATTTATAAGTAACATTTGTTACTTACAATTTTATAAAATACATAACTTTAAAACTATTTAAGTAAATGGTTAAATAAATAGGATGGATTATCCATAACCCACGACCCATTACCCATAAGCCAAAGTCCATGACTCATGACCCATAACCTATAACCCATTGACTATGTACAATGTATCTAGTTGGGTACCCATGACCCAAAGTCCATGACCCATGACCCATGACTCATGATGCATAACCCAAAACCCATTGACTATGTACATAATGTATCTAGTTGGGTATTCATGACCTAAAGTCCATGACCCATGGTCCAGTACCCATGACCCGGTAGTTAACCCAAAATTCGGGCTGTTGTCACCAATGTGCCGGATCCCTTGGTTACACTGGCCGGATCCCTTCTGTAAGGGATCCGGCGAAACCGGGCTATAGTAGACAGAAATGCCTATAAATAGTGAGTCATTTCTTCTTTGTTTCTAACACCTTTCACACACTTCCTCTCCACCATTTCTAACATATTTAGATCAGTAGGAAAAAATATAAAGCACCTTCTTTCTCATATGATCATAATGCTTTTGTTGTAAGCATACTCCTAAAGTGATCCTCCAAAGCAAGCTTAGAGATCTTGAATCCTTATCTATTGAAGTAATCCTCATCCACCACAATCATACATACATGAAGATCTATCACAGCAAGCTTAGAGAACTTGTGATCTTCATTCCTTGAAGGCTTCCTATAAATGGAAGTTTATTTAGATTAGGCATTCATATCCATTAGACACATTGTCTTGGATCTTCTCTTGTATCATCTTCTTATATCTCTAACTAGAATAGATGGTTTATGTGTTTGTTTCATAAAACACAAGTTTTGTTATATTAGGACACAAAACATAACGAGTTTGGTTGTACCCAAAAAAGGTCCCGGTATCTAGCCTTGTACCGGACAAAGTGTAGGCGACGTAGGTTTGGTTCTATCTTGTGGAAGAACCCGGTATTTAGCTTTGTACCAGATAAAGTGTAAGCAATGTCGTGTAAGGTTTCTCCGCCTAGAATGAAGCTTGTTGATCTAGTGAAGTAACTCTCGAGTTGGGTATTCGGGGAGTAGAGTAGGGCGAAGAGGAGCTTCATGACCGAACCACCATAAATCATCGTGTCCGGTTCACATATCTTTTTTACTTATCGCTTTACTTTTATTCTTACTTTATATTGTTGATTGTCTTTGTGTTGACACTTTACATATTACGTCAACCTTGATCGGCAATTTGTCATAAGGATGTTTTTAGAAAAGAAAAATAAACCGGACTAATAATGGTATAACTTTATTTATTATAAACCACTAATCTTGCGGAATCTTATTTGATATTAACGATGTGGTTTGAAATGAAACAAGTATTGTGCTTAGAAATCATAAGTTAAGTTGGTAAATTCTATGGTTTCAAAATGAGACAAGTATTGTGTTTAGAAACCTTAAGTTAAGTTGGTAAATTCTATGGTTTCAAAATAAAACAAATAGCCTTTACATGTAGAAAGTTAGATAATGTGATGTGTTTAGCCATGGTTAAAACAACAAAGCACTTTCTAGAAAGAGGGGGTAAATGACGGTTTTAAAAGGAGGTGGAGAAGGGTATTTTAGTCAATTCACATTGCCACCTTGCATGCACGTATGTTTACTTACATACTAGCTCATGTTAATTTGTGTTCTAGGGTAGTTTAGTCTAAGTAAAATACATATTTGACTTTTATGCATTAGATACTTGTACCACAAGCTTTAGGGACTTGTACATTAGGTTTGAAAGTTATAAGAAAGTCAATTTTAAGGGCTTGTGCATTATAGGTTTATGCCATGTGCATCAAGGTAGGTACATTGAGGTTTATAATGTGATTTTATGTAAATATTAAGCTTTTATGCATTAAGGACTTGTACCCGTGCTTAAAAGACTTGTACATTGGTATTTTATAAAAGTACCATGTACATTTCAATTAGACTTTGTGATTTTATTTACATAAAATCTTAGAGTTGTAGATTAGGGCTTGTTTCGGGAAATATCGGAAAGTTAAGGTTTCGCGCTTTAAAAGCTTGTACATTAGCTTTAGGAGTGTTGTACTTTATGGTTTATGATTTATTTATGTAAAATCATAGTTATAATAAATTAGGGTTTCGTGAAAACTTTAATAAATAGCCAAAGTTTAGCTTGAACACTAAATAATCGTACGTTAACAAAATAACGTAAAGTGGTAAATAATCGTTGAAATTTTTTATACTTGACATATAAAGATGTTTATTAGGGCTTATTGGTGTCAGTGAGCACGTTTATTTAGAATGTGTGTTGCGTCACATGAGTTAGTTGTAGTGATTAGATAAACTGATAACGTTAAAAAAAATTCAGACGTAGAAAATGGATAAGTATTCTTTCGTTAGAATATTATATTAGTTTAATACATGTGGAAATTTTCCAGTTGTTGCACTTTTTACTTATCGCTTTAATTTTATTCTTGTTGTATATTGTTGATTGTCTTTGTGTTGACACTTTACATATTACGTCAAACTTGATCAACAATTTGTCATAAGGATGTTTTTAGAAAAGAAAAATAAACCGGACTAATAATGGTGAAACTTGATTTATTATAAACCATTAATCTTGCACAATCTTATGTGATATTAAGGGGTTGGTCTTACATGCCGTAATGCGTTAAATGCATCATCGCGTCGAGATTAGCAAATACAATGATTTATACTATATTTGATACAAAAGTTTTAAGTTTTAAACGGAACCATATTCACCCCTCCCCCCACCGTTTCCACACATGTGGCTACTAAAAATGTTAAGTCTGGGTTTACTGCCTTTGCAGCCTGGCCTTGTAGGAGTAACAATAATTGGAACTCTAATAGAAACATTAATAACAATAATAGAAGGTTTGGAAGGGTGTCAAACCTTGTGTGCAAACACTGTAATATGTCTGGTCATACTATTGACAGATGTTTTGAGTTGGTGGGATATCCACCAGGCTTTAAAAAGGGAAATGTGAGTCAAAATAATGCCAATAATGTTTATGGTGTTGATAATAATAAGATTGATCACTGTAAGAGTACTACTCGTACAAGTGATCAATATCAAAGACTGATGGCTTTACTAGGTGGTACAGGTGATACTAGCAAGGCTCATGCTAGTGTTGCAGGTACTATTGTGACCTCTAATTGTGTCATAAGTTTTCTTAGTTGCAGATTCTTTAAATTTAACTTTGATATAAGTACATATAGTACTTATATTGGGTAGATAATTGATTCGGTAGCTAGTCAACACATCACTTTTTGTGCAACACTTCTTTTTTATATAATGGATATAACTCATTTAATTCTTATTGTTGCACATCCCAATGGGACTGTTGCAAACGTTAAACAGATTGGAAGTTACAAATTGGGAAATAATTTGATTATAAAAGATGTGTTGGTAGTTCTTGGTTATCATGTTAGTCTATTGTCTGTTCATAAACTTTCAAGAGATACAATGTTGTCAGTTTTAACGATAAAATGTGTAAAATTGAGGATTTAATTCAAAAGTTCCTGATGGGGACTGGTAGTGAGAGAAGAGGCCTTTATTTTTTTGATGAAGGTAAGAGGGTGAATAACATTAATATAAAAAGTTTTGTTTTGTCAAATTATTTGGCACAATAGGCGTGTTCATCCCTCAGACCAAGTCCTGATTGTTTTAAAAAGTAAAATTAAAGATCTTAATCATCCTAGTTCTTGGCCATGTGAAATTGTCATAAAGCTAAGCAGACTAGAGAACAATTCCCTATATGTGAACATAAATCTAAAAGTTTAGGTGACCTAATTCATTTAGATGTTTGGGGACTATACAAAGTGACCAGTAGGGATGGTTTTAGAAACTTTCTTATTGTGGTTGATGACTACACTAGGGCTCTCTGGGTGTTTTTAATGAAGAATAAAAGTGAAGTTTTTGATCACATTGTTGGTTTTTGTAACTTGAATAAGAATTAGTTTGAAAAAACTATCAATATTTTTAGAAGTGATAATGGTACAGAATTTGTAAATAAAAAATTTGAAAGCTTTTTCTTAGAGTAAAGTCAAAAATACATCCCTGTGGTTTGTCTTGTGTCTCGCTTTACATCCCTAAACTTTTTTTTTGGCACAAAACCATCCCTCCGTTAGTAAAGTTGGCACAAATACATCCCTCTGTTAGTAAAATCAGTTAATGAGGACTAACGGTGCAAATACTTCTCCGTTATCTCCTAACAGAAGAGAAAATATTTGCACCGTTAGTCTTTAGGACTAACGATACAATAAAATAAATTGCATCGTTAGTCCTAAGGACTAACGATGCACTCCACCGCCACCTAACGATGCAAAATCTTACTAAGTTGAGTTTCATCTTAACAAATGAACATTTTTTTTATCTAAATCCTCAAAATCTCTTTTTCCTGCTCTACAAAATGCAAACTTTCTAAAAGTAATCTAAACACATGATCATAGTCATCACAGACCACACCTTCGACTTAAATTCCAACACAATATTCATTGCTTAATCTCCATTAGTCTTTGTATTTAAAAATGAAAGACTTTTAGATCCACAAACAAGTTAAACCCAACCCCTATCATCTATTTTGCCAAACTAAAAAACATATAAAACCTCAACAATACGTCACCATCATCGCCATCCACACCTCAGATCTAGTCACCATCATCCATTTTCTCCAGCAAGACATTTTATCAAAAAATGGGTTTTCTTTTCACATTATTAATACCCCCAAATGTTTCTAACAAACACGTTGGGAGATGGGCTTATTGATTTGACGATGTTGTTGCTGTGGGGGAGGCGATAGTCATCAGTTTATATTGACAGTGTGCTCACAACCAAAATCAATAATCATTCATAGTGTGCTAAAAAAAATCAAACACCTTATCTCCTTACTTTTTCTTCATCTGCAAATCCCAATAATCAGATCTGTTGAGAGGTCTCGGTGGTGGTGAATTGGCGATGGGTGTGATTTGGCGGTGGTGGTGATTTGGCGATGGGTGTGATTTAACGGAGATGGTGGACTGATGGTGGCGATGGTGTAGTGGAGTAAAATTAATTAGTTATGATTTTGTTTGGTAAGAAATTTTGTTGGTGGTGATTTTGTTCAAGAATTGGAGAGATAGGAACTAAAATGAATGGAGGTTATTTTGTAATGAATGTGGATCTATGATGAATGTGGAATATATATGTGAGATAGAGAAAGATGTTTGAAAAGACTAAAATTGCCACCTAACGATGCAATTTATTTTATTGCATCGTTAGTCCTAAGGACTAACGGTGCAAATATTTTCTCTTCGGTTAGGAGATAACAGAAAAATATTTGCACCGTTAGTCCTCATTAACTGATTTTACTAACAGAGGGATGTATTTGTGCCAACTTTACTAACAGAGGGATGGTTTTGTGCCAAAAAAAGTTTAGGGATGTAAAGCGAGACACAGGACAAACCACATGGATATATTTTGGACTTTACTCTTTTTCTTAACTAATGGTATTCTTCATTAAACCACTTGTGCTTACACACCCCAAAAGAATGGTGTAGCTGAAAGAAAGCATAGGCATTTGTTAACTACATCTAGAGCCCTCATGTTTCAGGGGGGGGGGCTTGCCTTTTAACATGTGGACTGAATTTGTTCTAACTGCAACTTACTTAATTAACAGGTTGCCTACTGTTGTGTTATCTGGTAAAAGTCCTTATGAATTGGTGTATAGAATTGAACCTAGTCTCCTACATTTAAGGTTTTTTGGCTGCTTATGTTTTTCAACTGTTTCGAATGAGTCTGATAAGTTTGGTGCTAGATATGATAAATGTGTTTTTGTTGGTTATGCTTTTGATAAAAAAAGGGTATAAACAGTTTAATCTTGATAAAAAAAAATTGTTTTATCAAGAGATCTTAGGTTTTATGAAACTGTGTTTCTTTTCAAAAATAGTTTTTTAATAAAGATTTTATTTTTGTTTCGGGCCTAAAGCTTATGGGGGAGTGTTGGAAGGACTAAGATTTATCCCAAACACATAGGTCTTAGATGCATTCAAGTAAATTTCAAGCCAGAAGTGTACCCACCTAAATGCTAAGCACTGAAGTTGTCAAGTAAAGGAAGTCTAAAGGTCTAAAGTGAAACATTCAAGATTGAGGCTATATAAAGTGTTAATCTCTCATTCAGTCTTAGTTTTCTCATCATTTCTCTGTGTGTTTTAGTCTCTCATCTATGTTAACTTCTTGAGTTGAGAGAAGCCCTAGAATCTGTAATTGTCTTGTTTTCATTATGTATTGTAAACATATCCTGCCATTCTTTGGCTATTGTTTTAATAATAAAAGTGAACTAGTTGGGAGGTTGGTTGGGTTCATTCACATATTGTTGTTGTTTAAAGCTTTGGTTTATACATTTTTACATAAAACCGACATCCCAAAAGACATGAGGGGAAAAGGATATGACTATGAAATTGCTAATCTCACCGGAAAAAGACGTAGAAAAGAGGTAAAGTATGCTGATACACTTAGGGGATGTTTGCTACGAGTGAATTACAATGAATGGAAAACCAACAAAGAATGAGAATGCAGAGAAAGAGAATGACTAAAAAGATAAAGAGATGATTACATTGTTTGGTAAAAGTAAAGAATCGAATAGTGGAATGGATTACAAACTTGATTCTCGCGTTTCGTAGCGCTTTGGTACAAACTAATAATCAAAGTAATATGCAAAATATGTCGTTAGTTTAAGTACTTTTTGTTTTTTAACCTTCGATTGTTACAATGATTCTTATTGATTTATAGTTAATTTTTTTTAAAACCTACTGCCAGTTTATCAAATTATCAACATGTTTACAAATTTTAAATAAAGTCATTTTTTGTAACCACCAATTTACCGATGGTCACAGAAACACACAATGACACATTACAACTATCAAACACACAATGACATATTACAACTATCAAATCTTATAAAACACTTCCAATAATCCATCTCCAATAACAACACCTTAAGTGGAAGATACCGAGTAGTTATAGAATTACGAGATATTAATCTAAAAATTATCATAGAGTGGTAATGACATTTCTTGATAATCAAAAGCATTTTTATGACTAAAAAACAGATCTTGCATTAGTGTTTTAGGGTTACATACACAGCAATAATTATAAAAAAAATAGAATAATATACATTGACGTAAACTGTAATTTTAGATAATAATAAATGTGGTTTTTGGTGATCGGTAAAGTATGTTAACAAGTTATAACTTTATGAGCAAACCAACCTAAATCTTTTGAAGGCATGATGATATGATGGGAATATGATACGCGCCAATTTAGAAAGTACTGCTAGCTTAGAAAGTACTACTAGCTTAGTTGGTAGCCAAAAGTTAGTTATGACTTTTGGCGGGAAATTCTGTTTTGGAAATTCTTTTTTCCTCTTTCCTCCCATTTCTCATTCCTCCCATTTGTATAAATACTCCTTTCATTTTCAGTTGTAATTCATTCACTAAAAAAGACTTGTAATCTTCCTCTCTTAATTCCATTACAAACTGAGTGAATCATTTAATTACAAATATGGTTTCATTTCTTCTT
This sequence comes from Chrysanthemum seticuspe, assembly GCA_019973895.1. NCBI lineage: Eukaryota > Viridiplantae > Streptophyta > Magnoliopsida > Asterales > Asteraceae > Chrysanthemum > Chrysanthemum seticuspe. The sequence continues at coordinate 315,873,572 of BPTQ01000005.1, forward strand.
ATGTGATTCCCTGTTAAGCAACTACATTTCATAACTGATTTCTGGTTGTTTTACAACTTGGTATACATCAAGTGGTATCAGAGCCCTTTTCTGGCACCATATAATATTCAAGAGTGTTATTGATGAGTGTGTAAATACTCATCATTTTTAGTCAAATCTGAACTGCAAAACGTCTAAAAATGCTCAGAAATGCATCAAAATACTGAAAATATTCCAAAATTGCATTTTATATGTTTCAGTTGCAAAATGTTCAAAATCAGATGAAAAATGAGCTAAGTTTGCATAATTGGCAGTTTCAGTCCCCCAAGTTTCTAAAATTGTCAGAAATAGTCCCTGAGTCCTAATTTCAAAAGAAAAATCACCAAAGGTCCTTTTTAAATCATAACTTGTCAAAATTAGTCCTTTGGTGAAAAATATAAAAAGTTTGAGAAAATTACAAGTTTGGTCCTCCAAGTTTAAAAATTGGCAAAAATGGTCCTTGGAAAATTGGAAAATGTCAAGTTTGGTCCTTGTACTTTTGGAGATTGTCACTTTTAGCCCTTGGAACAACTTTGCATAATTGACAGGATTGGTCCTTGTAATTTTCAGAATTTACAAAATAGTCCTTGTATTAATTCATGCACCTTTGGACCTTTGCACCCCTTTGGACCCTTGTCATTCCCTTATGACCCCTGCCATAACAATTTTGGACCCCCTTTGATATAAACCTCTGGTCAACTCTCACCAGTCAAATACCTCCTACGCGCCAAAACTCTATCCCCTTCCCAACTGCTTCTGCAAGTTCCCTGCAACACACAACCCCCCTCCTCCAGCTCATTTTTCCACCCACCTTATCACTCCAAACATAACAATCCAAGATACATTAATTGCATTCCCCCTCTTTGCACTCAAACACACCCACTGGCAAATAATCCCTTTCCCGCCAAAATGTGATCTATGGCCAAAAACCACTTAAGTGATCCAAAGACCTCAAATGAATGTGGGATTAGTTCAGAGATGAGAGAGAAATCAGAGGGTGTATAAAAGGAAGCAGATGAAGCAAGAAAGAGGGAGTAGAATTTAGTTTTAAATTTTCTTAATGTCGTTTTTCTTATCAATGTATTAGTTTAGCTTAAAATAGGTAATCTTTTGTTTCTATGATCAAAACTAGAGTTACTTTATCATTGTAATCGGTTTTTAAGAATCCATCTCAAAGTTTGGTTAAAATTTATGTGCTTGTGATTACTGTTGGAATTTTCAAACTCATGTTCCTATATTAAAGCTTCCAATAGCTTCTTTTCTCATTCAAACAAGTTAATTTAAGCTTATTATAGCTTTTGATTAGCTTGGGAAACAGTTTCAAACAATTTTCAATTATAGTCAACAAAAGTCAAACTGGGTGCAGTTGGTTTGGGAAATGGATAATGGTAGATGCGATGCTGGTATTGGGTTGGAAATAGCTTAGTATAAGTGATCTTGGGTTTTGGTTTTGGCCTGCAAACAAATTGGACACATGTGAGTAGCATTCTCAATTTCAGTTTTTCATCCATTTTGCATATTGTATTTGTATTTGTAGTCTTAAACTGTTCAAACCTGCTAGTTAAGTTGTATTTAGGATAGTTTAGGTCAGTTTAAATGTTTGCTTTAGCTAAATCTGTGGTTATCACAATTTACTTGCAAAACAGTTGAATATAAGTGTGTTTGGATTTGCTGTCAAAACTGCATTAGAGGCTAGTTCTGTGCTTGGTATCTGTTGTCTCATGCTTGGTTGGCTTATTTTAGCTCATTGCAGTTATAAACTTGAGTCTGCACAGGCCCTAAGTCAACATCACATTATATCTTTCTTAATCAGTTAACTGTTGGAGTTTTACAAGCTCAAAAGCTTATTTTGTGTTCAAAATTCATAGAACCAGCTTGCTTCAGTTTTATTTCATCATAATATATCATTTTCAGTTCACAAATCTAGATCAAATCTCATTAAAGTCAACTTTTCAGTTTTGTTAAAAAGTCAAAATATGGAAATAGTCAGTTTATGCTCAACTGAGATGAATTTTCCTTGATTCATTTCTGGGCCTAATCATGTGAATCTTGTGGCTTTAAAAAGTTCAACTGCTCTAGTTTCTTGTTGTCATTTTTGTATATTTTTGTCAATTTTGTTTAAGCCTCAAATGGGCTTGTCAATTGGGACTTAATTGCCCTGTGCAACTGACTCAGTTAACACTGAGTCTGCACAGGGGTATTGCAGCCCTTGCACAGGGCTTAGTTTAGCTTATCAAGGTTTGATTTTTGGTTCATAAGCTCTCACCCAGGTCTATTTTAGGTTCCAGCTGTTGGTTTTCAGTTCCAGGTTATCTCAGTGCTTATTTTCTAGTCCAAAGTAAGAGCCTAAAACTGTTTTTAGCTCATTACTCAAATTCATCAAATCTTGGTATCTTGTTATCCAGAGGTTATGGGTTGTTGTTTTTAGTTGCTTTAGAGTTATCTTAGCTTATTGAAGCTTCTGTTTCAGTTTGGTCATCAGTTGTGTGCATTTGCTTATTTAGAGTGCTTATTTCCAAGCACTTGACATAGCAGCCTCATTTTCCTCCACACAACACCCTGTTTTTCCATTTTTCCTAGATTCCTAATATTATTTTAAGCTTAACTTGAATTTTTCAGATTTTTCCAAGTCATTTTGCTATTTTTCTGCATTTAATTCAGTTTTTAAGCATTTTTAAATAGCATTTAATTCAATTAATTAAGAAAAGTTTTAAAAAAATAATTTTTCATTTTTCATAAGTTTAGATAAATATAAAAAGACAAAAAAATATTTTTTTTTAGATTTTTCTTAGTTAAATTTGTATTTTTAAATAATTTAATTAGTTTTAAATAGTTTTTAATTCCTAAAAAAATAGAAAAATAATCAGAAAAATACAAAAATAGTTTTGAAAATTCTATTTTGATATTTTAGATTTTTCCAAGTCATAATTTTATTTTTCTAGCTTTATTTCCTATTTTCTTGTATTTTAGGCTTTTATTAAATAGTTAAAATTAGTTTTTAATTAATAATAATTAATTTAATAGTTATAAAAATAATTTCCTTTTTCTATATATTTTCTTCTATCATTATGTTTGTAAAAATATCATTTTCATATTTTTAGGATTAATATTGTGCAAATTTCTCATTTTCATTTGTACGTTACGTAGTTTTTAAATTCAGTTTTATAAAAACATAAAAACAAAAACATCATTTTGCAAATAGTGATAGCGTTTATTTAATATTTTTTATCTTTTTAATTCTCTTTAATTTGCATTTAAGCCTCTGTAATTTGTTGGCTTTTTCTGTAGTTATAATAATCACAATCCCTTTTTCTGTTCAAATCTCTCGATCACTACACGTTTGATTATTCTCGCACGGCTCGTTTGGACTTAACGACCAGGGGAAACACTATACTCTCCTGATCTTCATTGAGTTTGTGCTTGAGCCGTTTTAAGTTTCTTACAGTTGACCATTCACAAGTGGTCAGCTTGCGTGAGAAAACTTGACGGCTTTGCACGGATCAGTTATACCGACATTCTTGATTTTCCGGTCATCTTCTCCGGTGAAATTCCGTCAAGAACACAAAGATTTTCTGGCAAAGAAATTAGTCACCACTAATTTCACCTATTCTATTACATTAGATTAGTGCCAAACATGTGTATGGTCACAAGGCTAGCCCATAAGTGGTTAAATTCTCTAGCTTTGAACAAGCTGATCAGAAGCACTTGGTTTGGGTAATTAAGAATAGGACCAGTAGTTGTTATTCCATTGTAGATGAGTAATAACATTACTAGTGAGATGGTGAACACAAGAACCACAGTTAGTAATCAAGATTCTTCAATGGAATCACTCCAACAAACTGTTAGTGATTTGCAAAGGACTATGGCAGATTTGATGGCTGAAATGCAAAGAATGAAGAATGGTGAGGGCACAAGTTCTGGGAATCATGGTAACAATGGTAGAAATGGTGGACAAATAACTACACAATATGGAAGGTTGTCTAAACTGGAGTTTCCAAGATTCAGTGGGGATGATGTAAATGGTTGGATATTCCGATGTAGGCAGTTCTTTTGTCTTGATAATGTAGATGATGAATTGAAAGTGGGGATTACTGCAATGCATGTGTATGACAAGACCTTAATGTGGCATCAGCAGTTCATTAAGAGATTCGGTGAAAACAGTTCTTGGGAGGTGTATGAGAAACAAGCCTTGCAGATATTTGGTTCATGCTTTGAAGATCTAATGATGGATTTGAAGAATTTGAAACAAATTGGTAGTGTGCAATAGTATCAAGATTTGTTTGAAGATTTGGTGAATAAGGTGGAGTTGAATGAAGAATATGGCATCAGTTTGTTCATTGGGGGTTTGAAGGATGAAATTGGGATGCCCATTTGAATGTTTAAGTTGTCAACATTAATGGATGTGTATTGTCAGGCCAAGAAATAAGAAGCCACTAATGCTGCCTTGAAACCAAGGTATAATTTCCAATCTCCTATGAGACCTGTTAATATTGGTTATTGTTAGGAATTAGAAAATTCCATGTTAAAGTGTCGGTCACCCCAATTAAGGTCTAGCATATGTTAGCTCGTAGACGTGTCGGTAGTTACGATATTTAGTAGTTTATTTATTAGTTTGTAGCGTAGTATAGCTTAGTGCAACACCGTGGAGGAAGGACGGGTCTTTACCCACTGTATCCCTGATCCACAGGCCGATAGGAGGTCGTTGAGTCTGTAAGTATAAATACCCCTTCCATCCATGGAAGGGGTGGTGCTTCTCATTCAATCTAATATTCCATACTTTGTGTAAACCTCTAGCAAGAACACCCTCTCTCTCTACTAACTCTCTAACTATGGCAAACATGTATTTTGATCATCCAAGACCACCCGAATCATCAACACAATAAATTATTGGATCCTAACAATTGGTATCAAGAGCCAAGGTTGTTGTGTTGTGTTGATTTGTGTGGTTTCACATCATGGTTATGTTGGTTTTTGGATCATGTTCAAAACTGTTTTTAGCACTATTTTTGTGGGTCGGATTATTTTTTTCCGAATACTTTTTTTGAAAAACAGTTTTTTATAACATGGTTTTTCTGTATCCTTTGTTTGGTCAACTGATAAATGTTATGGTCCATATACGTTTTTAACTTTCTTGTGTCATGTCCGTGAACAATACTGTTGTCTTATCATTTTTGCCATCATTTATGTGTAGTAAAAGTGGTCAACTGGTCATAATATGTGGTCTAACATGATAAAAATGGGTCAAAATGAAGCATACTTTTTCTGCATAAGTATTTCTGGGTTATTTTTGAAGATGGTAGGAAAAGAGGTCGGAAAAATCATCGGAAAATGTAAAAATCTTGCTAGCGACTTAGACACAAAACTGTCCAGATTCACTGGTTCTCTGTAGCGACTTGGTTATCTCGTTGACTTTCTTGAAAGTCAACAGCGAGTTATATCAAAAGCTAACTAGCGACTTGCTTTGGAAAACTGCTAGCGACTTGACTCTTTAAAACGGTAGCGACTTGTTATTGAACAAGACGTAGCGAGTTGGCTTAGCGACTTGGCTAGCGACTTGGCTAGCGACTTGGCTTAGCGAATTGGCTTAGCGAATTGGCTAGCGACTTGGCTCATATATGAGACCTAGCGACTTACACAGAAAGGATGAAGAAGAAGATGTTAAGACTTGAAAGACCGTGACAACAACAATACAACTGGACCTCGACCACAAACAACCATAACAAATACCAGTTAACAAACTCAATTCGGACCTCAGTTTGTTTAACCATCACAGATCCAAATCACAACCTAAACGAATCAAAACCAAACTATCTCAGAGTCTACCCATGTATGCTACTTTTAACTATCTCAGTTGACTTCTGGTTCTACCCATCATCAGCCAACCCAAACAAAGTTCAAAACCTCTCTAACCAACAATTCGTTAATTAAAAAATTATTAATAACGAATGATCTCAGATGTTTCGAGGTTATATCTCAAAGCACATCAAAGGCTCAAAACCCACGAACACTCTCATCACAGATCCATAAATCAAATGAAAACCGAAAATATTGTTACCTTTAGACTCTTGGTTCGTTCCTGACTCTATCTCAAACGGAATCAAATGATAATATTCGAAGCAATTAAAGAAAGAACAAAACCATAAGTGACTTTGTCTTCTCTTTATGTTCGGTTATAAGGAACTACAAATGGATGTTTTTGAGATCTCAGATTTGTTTATCATATTGTTAAAAGGGACATCAAAGGCCACTCTTGAGATAAACGTTGGTTCATCATTGATCTATGTGTGAAGCTTTTACTTCTTTCTTAATGTTCGAATCTTAAAAGATTGTCAAAACCATACGGTTTCATCAAACTTTTCATTCGGTGTATTGCAATAACGAAAACCATTACAAAAAGAGAAATAATACCTACCTTAATCATTGAGTATGAAGTCGTGTCAATGAAACCATCACACCATCTCTGTGGCATGATGATGATTCTCAAGCCATCCCTGTGGCAAGGTCATCATTAAGTGCAAAGTTCTAATGAGGCGCATAGGTTCTTGTTATGAGTAACGCTTCATGATTTTTTTATCGGAAGTGAAATGAGAACGAGGGCAGATTGTTTAAGTTGTTTATGTTTGGAGATTATCTGGTGAGTGATACTGAGAAAGAATTGGGAAGATGCGTTCTTTTGGAGATGAGGGGCGTAGTGTTTTGTGATTAGGGTTTCAAGGAATTAGGGTTGTAGCTTTATATACACAAGTATTTAGGGTATGAGTGTTTGGTTATTTTGTGATGTCATGGGCCGGATACTAATTATCTGTTGTGGGCCGAATTCTGTTTACATGGACCGAAGATTGAAATTTGACCAGATGTGAATATTTGATTGTGGGCTTTGAAACGTGGGAGATAGATAATCTTTGGGTTCTTTCCATACGTGTAACTACTTGGGATACACAATTCAAAATGACTTCACTTCTTGAGTGGTAATATTGATTTGGTAGCAATGTGACGGTTTATTTCATGGACTTGGACTGTTGGTCGTAATGATGGGCTGATATAATGAAACGAGTTGTGGGCTGAGATTGGCAGATTCGAAATTTGGACGTTCAAAGAAATTTTTATCCAAATGTTTTAATCAAATATTGGATACAAATTTTTTTTTTCAATCATGGTATATTTTGGGTATGTTCAATTTCACAGAGGATACATTAATTCACTGCTTGAGTTATCATTTTTTCCTATCCGGTATCATTGTCTTGGTATTGAAGTGTCGGTTCAAAAGCTTTTAATTGGACTAGGGTCGGGTCAAATTCTCTGCAATGTGATATATGTCAAAAATATCTGAATGTATGAGATGATCATTGCAAGAAATTTGCTGTGACCAAATTGGGTTGAATATTAATTTGAACCTGGCTTGATATTATATGTTAGTGAATGAAGGACTGATGGGCTTCTCTTAATTGGATCATAGTTGATGAGACTCAATCATGAGATTTGATAATGAGATTTTGGTGTATGATGTGATTTGATGATGAGATTCGATGGGTTATGGGGTTTAATACTTTGGTCTATGCATTTTCACGGAGAATATTTTTGTCACGGCATGAAGTGTTTATTGAAAATGTTGACTACTGGGTTGTTTGGACGATATTTCTCACTGGATTTTGAAGTTAGGTTTTTCCGGGCGCGTTTACTTATTTTCGTCTTCTTTCTTTCTACCCTTTTGCAAAGATGACTTGTTTGGGCGTTTATAGAAGGTGATAAAGACTTGGCTATTTAGTTACGGTTGTGATTCTTTCTCGCTTAACCCACAACGTAGCTATCACTTCGGTGTCTCACGCAGTTGAGGATATGTCAAGAGGTTTTGTACATTGGGTACACCGTTTCTTCTTCACAAGGATTAGTACAAGTTTAAGTAACAAATCTGGGGAATTTTACTTCATGTTCGAGTTTGATATATCGGGTTTACTTCACCAGGAGGTCACTACAATAGCCGACAGAATGCGTGAATGATGTGTTTATCAAAGTGTTGATTTGATGAGTAATGATTGTGCTGATGTTGGATTATGAACAGTTGATGAACCGCTGCATGTTCCCCTAAAACAGATATTCACTGAAACCATAATTGTCATAACACATTCAAGCTGACATTGTTTACGGTTTTGTCTTGATTTTGTAAAATCCCGCGAAAGAACCTATTTCTCGGTTTAAATCATAGACTTGTAAAATCCCGTGACAATGGAAACATCCTGGTATTAGTAAAGTGCATTTCCGGATCTATCTTACGGTTTATTCTTGGCTTTGTAAAATCTCGCGAAAGAATCTATTTTTCGGTTTAAACCATAGAGTTGTAAAATCCCGTAATGATAGAACCATCTTGGAGAAGAGAAAGTGTGATTCTGGATCTTACTTGATGCTGGTGCTACGGTTTCTTCTTCGAAGAAGGGATAAAAGGGTGTATTTCATGAATTGGATGTGTGTTTGGATTTTCGTCATGGCAGTTTGGTTATTACATGGTTTTATGGGGTTATGTGCTTTTAACCATGGTCGGGATGAAACCATTATCAGAGTTCACTTAAAATGTCAAAGGAGGCTAGAGTTGAGTTTTAATCAGAAGATGTGACAACGGAGTTAATTCACTATTATTTATTTGAGGTTGAAGTGAAATATCACGGGCGAGTGTACTTAGCATCTGAAGGTATCGGGGATGGATGGATGAAGATTCTTCTAGATCCTTGTTCAAGCTTATTATCAAAAATGAAGACTTGGAAATCTAGTTATTGTTGGGTGTCTTTTACCTTTTCTTTTACCACTTGGGGGATTTGGGCTCATACCACCACAAAATAACTATCACTTTAAGGAGTTACGTTGTAGTGCTCAGTGTCACATTCAATTGTGGATTTTCAAGAGGTAATGTACGTCTATTACTTGATGGTTGGTTGGTTGAAGAGTATAGAGTACTTAAGAGATTCAATGGAGCATGAATTCTCGGCACCGCTCTTTGTTACATATGTGCAAGTTTAAGTCACGAGTTCGGGTTAGTTTACTTCAGGGTCAAATTCATCATATTGGGTTTTCTCCATCAGCTGTCACGACAAAGAGCCTACTGAATGATAATGGGGTTGATTACATGTTTTGCTACGAGAGCTGAAAAGAGAGAGATTATGACGTCTGTTCACATCTGTTCAGGCCTCGTACTCCAAAGAAAAGAAATGTGTACGTTTCAGTGCGCATTATCTTTGAAAGAAGAGAAATTTTCTTATGACGTATGAACACAACAGTTCATGCCTCGTTCGCTAAAGAAAAGAAAAGTGTACGTGTCAGTGCGCTTTATCTTCTGAAGAAGAGAAATCTTCTCTATTATGACCATTCTCATCAACATGCTTCATACTTTTTCCATGCGCTTCAGTCATCAAGTGAACCGGGCTACCACTGATTGTTTTCTCATTCCACTTGCTTGATTATAATGAAGATGGCGACATCATGTGCTGATTTTGCGGGAGAGAAGTGTGAATAGAACATTCGGATGATTTTCACTTATTTAGTCAAGAATGGCATCTCCGTATGCAATTCTTGATGGGGAGAAGAAGTGTGAATTTTTTGCATTGTTGATTGATATTTGAGAATATAAATGGTCATACGGCTCTAAACTCATGTAAGAACCGAGCCTCTTCTTATCGGGTCATCTTCACATGGAGTTTTTCTCTTCTAAGAGCCGTTGGTTGACATCTTCACTCGGATTGATGGGTTTATCGACAAAGTGCTTCCGGTTAATGCTTCACGTGCACATCAACATGTTGATTCCGAACGACCTTCTGTTCTTGTTTGATGTGATTGGTAGTTTGGTGTTACCATTTTGTGTGTTCGTTGCGGCCTGATTGCTGATTTCCTTGATGAACATCTTTCTGTTCTTGTTTGAT
>BPTQ01000005.1:315883594-315917095 GCA_019973895.1 Chrysanthemum seticuspe
CTTTCACGTACTTCAATGTTTATCCAAACATCTTGAATGAAAGTCCGATGGAGATTGTTTCTTCCACTTTGCTTCCCCATGAACCAATGAATTCGGGGTCGAGTCAAGCTAGCGACTCGGTAACCAAAAACAGTAGCACACACCATATGGGTTTTCACCCATAATTCTGTCTTCTTACCCCCTTTCTACCATCTAAGTGTGGGGGGTTTGTCCCACATGTTATATATATATATATCTCTCTAAAAAAAAAAAAAAAAAAAAAAAAAAAAAAAAAAAAAAAAAATCTTTCTAAATAATGGCCGTAATATTTCCCTTTTACGTTCTTTGTTTCGGCATAACCGCCGGTACTTTGAATATTGAGGGCAATATTCATTTCTAAGTGTGGGGGGGAATTCTCACGAATTTCATATATTATTTTACCCAATTCCCCCGTTTTTGGCCAAAAATTTTTTTTGGAGTAAGTGTTTTGCACTTACTCATTTGGTTATCAGTCCGCCATGTTTGATAAACTAAAGGATTGGCTAATCCAGGAGCAAACGGCTCTTGGTAAAGATATATCAAATCCGTTTATATGGCTTGCAATTTGCCCAAAATTGTATGGTTTTCAGCTCACCATGTCCTAAAAAGTGAAGAGTTGGCTAGCCCGCAAGATTATGGCTTGTGGTAAAGGCAGTGGAAAATCCATAATTGGTATTCAGCTCACCAAAGATAATTCTGATAATTTATCTAAGAGTTGGCTAGTCCAGAAGGGTACGGCTTCTGGTAAAGACAAATCAAATCCGTTGAAAGCTGGTGGTTTGCTCAAAATCACATGGTTATCGGTGTACCATAGTTCTTACTTGAACTGAAACATTTGGCTACTCCAGAAGTAATGGCTTTTGGTAAAGAGTTTAAAATCCATTATGTTTTCTCAAATCATTGCTAGGGACTAGCAATATCTCAGTGTGGGGGATATTGATGAGTGTGTAAATACTCATCATTTTTGTACAAAATAAACTACAAATTCATCTGAAAACACTCAGAAACACATCAAAATGATCAAAATATCACAAATCAGTGTTTTATGTGTTTTAAATTCAAAAATATCAAAATCAGATGAAAAACATATCAAATTTGCAAAAATTGCAGTTTCAGTCCCCCAAGTATCAAAAGTTGTCAAAAACAGTCCCTGAGCACATAATTTCAAAAGTAAAGTCACCAAAGGTCCTTTTTAAATCATAAGTTGTCAAATTTAGTCCTTTGGTGAAAAATATCAAAAGTTTGAGAAAATTACAAAAATGACCCTTCAAGTTTCAAATTTGGCAGAAAAGGCCCCTGGAAAATGGCAAAATGACAGCTTTGGTCCTTGCACTTTTGGAACGTGTCAAATTCAGCCCCTGAAACATCTTTGATGAATTGGCAGTTCTAGTCCTTGCATTTTCAGAAATTACATGAAAGGCCCTTGAATATTTAAAGTCCTTAAACCCATTTTGACCCTTTCATCAATTTGGACCCCTGTCACCTAGCCACATTTTGACCCCCCCTTTATATTAGCCTGGTCAGTCAACCCAAGTCAAACTCCCAACCCACTTGGCGCTTTTTTTTTTCCTCTTCCCTGCCATAAGCCTGCAACACTCAACCTTTCTCCACACCATCACCTTATCTCTTCACCTGTCTTCCCCCACCTCCACTACATCCAAAAACACTAATCCATCACCCTTATCTCACTCAATCTCACACAACAGGTTAAAATCTCATTTCCCGCCAAAATAACAATTTGGCCAAAAAGTCACAAAAGTCATCCTATGGCCCAGAAATGAAGTGGGATTATCTCAAGACATGAGAGAGAAGACTTTGGGTATAAAAGGAGGAAGAAAGAAGGAAGCAAGGAGTAGTTAGTTTTTATAAAATTTTACTTATGTCGTTTTTTTAGATTATTGTCTTAGTTTAAATAAAAATAGTGTAATCTCAGTTTTTAAACATTGTACTCTTCATTTACTTAATGCAAAAATTTCAGTTTCAGTAAATCATTCTTGGCATTGTTCTAATTTAGTTGTTAGTGTCCATTTATTTGATCCCACAAGCTCACATAAGCTCATATAAGCTCACATAAGCTCATAATAGCTTATTCTGAGCTTGTCTTTACCTTATCCTGTCTCAATTTCAGATTTCTCACAAAAGTCAAGAAAAGTCAACATTAGTCATACCTCTTTGTCAACTCAATTTCTTGTTAAATTCTGTTCTTAAATTGTTTTCTCATTGAGTTTTATGATTGTTTAGCAAGATAAATTCAGTTTGGGTTAAAGTTCATCAAGTATTTGTAGTTTAGATTGCAATTTGGACTCTACAGGGGTGTTTGGTTTTGGCTATTAGCTTGGGTAAAACAAGATTCTACCCACTTTGACTTTGCAAGTCAAAGTGGTTTTAAGATTTTAAAGTTGTCCCAAGTGAAGTAAAATTGATTTAACAAGTTTTGTTAAGTTTTGAAAGAAAAAAAAAAGCCATATCTGTCCTGTTACTGCATACAGAATAGCAGCTTATTTGTCGTCAAATATTTGTCTAACTAGCTCTTATTTCGTCTTTTCATACCCACTTAGATATAGGATTAGCTCATTTGTGTTTAGAATGCCTTAGTTAGTTTAAATGTGCCTCGGAAATCTGCTATTAATCCATAGTCTGTACCTCTTCAAATCGCAGCCTAGTGCCCCAATCCCCTTCCTTTCTAGATTTTTAATTTCTTTAATATTAAGTCTTAGGTCATGAAATTTGGTATGCAAAATCTTGGGTTGGTCGTCTAGCTTTTCCACATTTTTGTAAATTTTTACTGTAGCTTTTTGGTAGCTTTTTAGGAGCTCCAAAACAGCCCCTTGTGGGCTGTTTCTGTCACAACATCAGCAGCTTACCATTAGAGTAGTGTTTATTTAGATGTAACTTGCGCTTATTTTCCATGTTATTAGCTTATTAAGTCCCATTAGTTTATTTTAGGTGTAGCTTAATGTAGATTAGTACCCTTAGTTAGCTTATTGATAAGCTCCTATAGCTTTTTGGTTGCCGTTAGTTTGTCCCTAAGCCAAACAGCCCCTTAGTGGGATTCGCTGCATTAATAAGCTGTGTGCAGCTTAATCTTAGCTTTTCTAAAAGTTTAGTTTTTAACAAAATTGCTTATCTTGTTCTGCTAATTAGTTTTTGAAAGAAAAAAAAAATCCAAATAAAAAAATAGCAAAGAGAACATGTGGGGATTCGAACCCCTGACCATCAGGTACCCCTTGCACGACCACAAACACCACACAGCAAAGCCAACTGATCCATGTGTCTTTTTGGTTTATTTCGTGCACATTGAATCCTTTATCCTTAGTTAGAGACTTAGTATTTTTAAACTTTTCCTATTACTTGTTTTTTTTTATTAATTGCTTATTTCTTAAAGCACTAGTATAGTTTTTATTTTTCTTCAAATCAGTAGTGTTTATAGTAATTTTTGTAAATCTTGTAGATTTCCTAAAAATGTTTAGTATTTTTAATTAATTAATTAGTTTAAAATAGTTTTTATTTCGTAATAAATAAAATAAAACTCAAAAAAATATTCCGCTTTTTCCTAAAATTTTCTTTTATCATATAGTACGTAAAAAAATTGTTTTTACACTTGTAGGACTTTTATTTCATAAATTTTACGTTTTATCTTGCGCTCCAGCGTAATTTTTAGACTTAACGTACGTTTTTATTTTAAATCACGTTTTTAGTTTACGTTTTAGTTAAAATAGTTTATTTAAGTTATTTTGTTTTATAAAATCACAAAAACATCATTTTTAAATATAGTGATAGCGTTTATTTAATAGATTTTATCTTTTTAATTTCCTTTAATTTGCATTTAAGCCCCTTTAGTTTATGAGCTTCTTCTGTAGTTATAATCATTCCAAATCCTTTTTCCGTTCAAATCTCGCGATCACTATTCGTTTGATAATCCATTGCATAGCTCGCTGGGACATAACGACCCGGGGAAACCCTATACTCCTCAGATCTTCATTGATTTCGTGCTTAAGCTGTTTTAAGTTTTCTTACGCTTGCGTGAGAGAACTTGACGGTTTTGCGCGCATCAATTCTCACAAAGACTTCAAGCGATCTTCTCAACAAATTTCAAGTATTTGGGCATTCAAAGAGTTGTTGAATCTGAAGTATCAAAACCAGAAAGAGGGAAGGAGACAAGCATCTAAACGCGAGTAAACTTGATGTACTTAATACTTCTAAGAAATTGAAGATATCCCGGGAAGACAAATGTTATTACCGCAGAGAAACTCAAGGTTTGACTCATGGCGAGTAAACTTGATGGACTTAATTCTTCTAAGTGATTGAAGATATCCCGGGAAAACAAATGTCATGACCGCAGAGAAACTCAAGGTTTTAATCATCAAGGCGTTTAGTGTTAGTATTTCATCTACGTGGGGGAAGTGATGTTAGAGAAAGTTTCTGAAGATAAAAGAGGTACACCAGTGTGTGGTGATTTCGATGGTATCGCAATGATCAGGGGAGAGAGATTGTGTACATTGGGGATGCTCAGCTGTTTCACTTGAGTGCTTAATCAGTGATTCAGAGATATAATCACTTATTCTGGAGTTGACATCCGCAGAGATTGTCTTCTGCAGAGATAATCAGTGACTTGGCCAGCTTCTTCAATGTCTTCAGTTATTCATTCCTTGTGTATTGGTATACTTCGGATACTTGAGCTTCATACACGATCATCAGGGAAGAAAAATGTGAACATGGGAAGGTGTTTTCATTCCCCTCATGATGTGTATTCGGGAGAGCTCTTGGATATTGGTGTACTTCGGGTTCTTGAGCTTCATACACGATCATCAGGGAAGAAAAATGTGAACATAGGGAGGTGTTTTCATTCCCCTCATGATGTGTATTTGGGAGAGTTCTTGAGCATTATACAAAGAGGCTGACTGCATCAATTCAACTACTTGGGGGAATTGTTCTCTTGACACCTTTTGGAATGGATCGCTTCAGACGTCAGTTGAAAAGGAAATTTGAGAAGATTGTTTTATGTGTGGGATGATACGATGCTGTTCTTCTTGTTGATGATATAACCTCGAACGAAGAATCACGGTGATTATTCTTGAAAGGAGCAGCGGGATTTATGATAATGGTGTGCTTCTCTGTGCACCTGGCTAAGGCAAGCTTGAAATAGAGCTTCGAATCTGCTCAGCTATAGGATTTTCGGTTTGGGGGGAAGCTGCCAAAGTCTCTCTTTCAGATGGTTCAATTTCTTTCTTCAATGCAAGAGCCTCGGAAGCTTTGGTGGTGAATGTTTAAGAGATGATGACTTCTATCTTCTACAACGAGGCTGCTCGATATTCTTATCTCGGTACTCGTATCATCATCCTCTTTAACTATATCATCTATTCTATCTTTGTATATATTTATTAACAAAACCAAATACAAAAATATAAAACTAGCAAAACAAAATACAAAAATATAAAACCAACAAAAAGAAAATAGAAAAATATAAAACCTTCAAAAACCCATAAAAATCAGAAAATTTCAAAAATACCAAAAATATGTTTTCACATGACATGTCTTCTGGTATCGATAACATCTGCGGTCTTAGAAATGTCATTCAATAATGGCACGGGACCATAGATGAAGTTCGAGCAGGAGGTGTAAATATTCTTTTCCAAACATGTCTTAAAAAATGGCTTGCAGTTACTTCAGACTGTAACCCATGCTAAAACTATGGCTTGCTATTATTTCTGATAGCAACCCGTTTTTCAAAGAAGGAAAGTGCTACGCTTAAATGATTTTCAAATATTTCGTGCACTTTTCCTAAAACTATTTGAGGAAAGTATGTCGAAGGACTGCTGTTCCTACACAAATGTTTTTCCGTCTAAAATTCTTCAGAAAAATATTTGTTGTTTTCCAAAAATGGTGGTAAAATGAGTTGCTTTAACAACAATCAGTTTCAGAGTTTTTATTAAATTTGCAAACTCAATCAATGACTTCAGCACTTTTAAACCTTTCACAATTTGAGTCATTGATTGAGGGGGATAATGTTTTCAAATCTATATCATCTAACAAGCTTTCTTAATTATCCTACGTGCTTATCTGAAAAAATATAATTGCCTATGTTGAAGGACTAGGTTTCTAGGATATGATTGTTAGGATTAGATGATTAGAGTTTGATTAACACATAAACCCCATGCCTTATATGATCTGATTGTTATGTTGAATTGACTTTAATTAGTCGATTGTTGTTTGGGTGATGTCGACCACCATATATTTGTATGTGTGTTCACTAACATATGCAGGTATATTGGTATATAAGAATGTTCCCGATCCGGATCCCACAAATGAACATGATTGGATGTCGCAAGGAAAGGGTAACGATATCTTGGGTTGACAAATGAAGAAACGGAACTTAATTGGACTTCTAAGGAGAGTTGGCATAAAGGCAACGTAAGAGGTCTCACTGCATCAGCAGATGGTTTTCTTCTAAGTGATTGAAGAAACAGAGCTTAATTTGACCTCAGTTGGCATTCAAAATGCAACGTAAGAAGAAGTCTCACTGCATCAGCAGACGGTTTTTCTTCCAAACCCTACAGCAACAACAACATAAGCTTCTCAACCACCTAACATATCTTTGTGCAGGATACCATTTTTAAACAATTTTTAATAATTTGATTAAATTGTTTTGAAAATGGAAAATATTGTTTTGAAAATATATTGGACTAATTTTTTTTTTAAAATCACCGGACTTCTTGTTATCAAAACCTAAGTCACTCAATCATCGACTACTGTCATGGTTTGAGGGGGAGAGTGATTTTGAATAAAATATTTTCAAACAATATATCTTCAAAAGAGTCCGTTTGTACGCTAAAATGTGGTGATCTAAAGATTTAATGTTATGTCATGGTGTGGTTTTTCTTTAAAACTCAAAGATCTGTCAAAATGAAATTTCTTCTGTTCTTGTTTGATTGTGAAATTGTTTTATTTTACTTAAAGATCTCTTAAAAACTATCATACCTGACACTAACAATCTTTAATGTCTAAATTTGGTCCTTATCTGTCATTTTTGATAATTAAATCTTGCCACGTCTTTCCCCAAAATCTTTTAAATGATTTAAATCAATTGGGATCACAAATCTCAA
The DNA here is from genome assembly GCA_019973895.1 of Chrysanthemum seticuspe. Classification (NCBI taxonomy): domain Eukaryota; kingdom Viridiplantae; phylum Streptophyta; class Magnoliopsida; order Asterales; family Asteraceae; genus Chrysanthemum; species Chrysanthemum seticuspe. The sequence goes on from BPTQ01000005.1 coordinate 315,890,716, forward strand.
AAGGTTTGAAATTTTGATCGGGGTAGAGATCGTGAGTTAAATCTCTTATCTGTTTAAATGGAATTGGTTTTAGTCCTTCAAAGGCACTCCTGCCTCCATGCGCCAAACGATTTTAATATACATAATGCACATGTTGAGGAGGAGGATTTATCCAACATGATGAGTATTTAAACCAGGCCACATATTCTCCCATGTTTTCTAAACCTTGTTAAATCACTTGGGATCCAAAATCTCAAAGGGTTTGATATTTTTGATCGGAGGAGAATTTGTGATTTAATATGAAATTTGATAAATGATGATCGTTTTGATTCAAGTGTGCAGGCTGCTCTCTCATATGTGCTAAATGCTTTCGAATCTCGAAGCACATATTGAGGGGGAGCAAAACCATCGAGGTACAAAAGTTTTTTAAAAGAGATTTATAAAGTACCTTGATTGAGTTTTAAAATGGTTTCTTAATGGCGCTTGTGATTGTGGATGTGCTTCAAATTAACTCTTGCCTCTATGTGATAAAAATGATTTCAAAAATCCTATGCACATATTGAGGGGGAGAATTTTACCATGAAAATCAATTGGCTTTTTCGTATGAAAATTGTGATCAAAGAAAATATTTCAAAGTCCTCTTGCCTCCATGTGCCAAACAATTTCTAAATCATACGCACATGTTGAGGGGGAGGTTTTCTAAATGATCAAAACTATTAGGGTACAAAATGCTTTGATCTCGTATCACAAGTACCTTGATTGTTTTTCCAAATGATTTTTCAATTGGTTTCACGGAAGAATGAACTGTACCAAAAGACCGACCATTTTACTTTATGCATGGTGTTATAAGGATGGTTAGGTTAGGTATTCGTTCCCACGATCCCGCCAGAGCCGGAGGGATCTACCCAGGGACAATCCACTAGATAGTGTAGAGTCCTTAGGTATGATGAAAAAAGGAGAAAAAAGAGAATATGGGAAGAGTGCGGACTGAGACAGAGCTAGTACTGGAATAAACCCAACAAGGTTCTAGTTATGAAGTCTCGGTAAGCACTGAAGGGGTTGAAGAATGAAAAAGAACTGAATGTGAAAAAGGGTGAAAAGAAATAGCCCTCCATCAATTCAACCTTAGGGCAGAAACCGGGTTCAATACATATGCTACTGGTTGTTACTAAGGTAACACTGGTATTGAAGACAAGACGTCATGGACCCAGTGACGCACTGCACTTCCACTTTCCAAACCACTCAAGTTCCTCTTAAAAGGACTTGTTTCATTCTCACGGGGAACCAACATTATCTATCGACTTTCTCTTAGAGATTGTTGATATTGAAGAAGGAGACCCTCTCCCCAGTCTCCGGCACAGGAACCAAATGAGCACTGATTGAGTCTAGAGCCAAGAGATCATCCACAATATCTCATTAGGACACTAAATTATTGAAGACTTGCTGTTTTACACAATGCGGAAAGTAAGTACATATTAAGAGTCCTACGCATTATCCTTGTGGTATTGCCAGAACATCCGAGTGATATGAAAATATTCACGATGAAGATGGAAATCCTTCTAGAGCCAACATCAAACAAGCTCTTGGTGGGTGACATGTGAGATCTTCTCGTAAGATCAAGCTTGTGACAACTGGATAGAAACAATGGGGAGATTCAATCTTGAATCAACCTTGGTCCAGGAATGGAATTGACGAATACTTTTGGAAAAACCGTTCGATGTGCAAATCTTCTTTTCTCTAGCACGTCGAATGTGTATTCATTTCAAATTCAAAAAGTATATCTGATTGAAAAATACTTTTAGAAAAACCGTTCGATGTGCAAATCTCTTCTTTTCGCTAGCACGTCGATTGTGTACTATTTTCAAATACAAAAAGTGTTTTTATTGAAAATTGATCTTTCTCATAACACCTTCGTCGTATTGCAAAACTCTTTATTCTAAGCAATACGCGATTGTTTTCAAATCAATTTTTCATCAATCAGTGAATCTCAATTCGCTGGTTCACTCACTCCGTGTTGTCTTCTTTGAGACGTTCCGGTTTGAGAACAGCTAGAACAGCTGCGAAACCCTGTCAAGGAGATTCTTAGGAATCCTACCTGATCATAGGCAGTATTTATACTGATCAACGGGGAACCGTGGGCCGTGTACCTCAATTCAGCGAAAGTGATCAAAGACACTTTCGTGTGTTTTATTGCTAACTGTTGTTTGTAGGTACATTTGGACGGTTGCAGCTGATCAGAATTGAGGAGTCAATCCAAAGCCGCATGCTCACAGCATCCACACTTAATTTGAAGAAATCATGACTGGTGCATATTTACATAACCTGGCTCTGATATTTCATACTATGCTTATGCTTCGCTACTGCAAATATCATGAACCAGTAAGGCTTCCGCTACTCTGATGGAAAGATGTCATGATTCTAAAGTGTGAGCATGTCGGTCCGAAAGTCACAACTTCACATGAAGGCAACACTACTATGGATGATCCAGAGAGATTTACTGTGGCTGATGATCTCAATGATAGCTCGAAGATCATCAAAGATGTGGATCAGTTAAAGGCCTCCACTTAAAGTACAAATCAATGCGGACTTTGAAGAATCGCTACAAATGCACAAGATTGCAGATTTGAAGAATTGAAGTCTACGAGCTCAAGAACGAAGTCAAGAATAGAATGCTAGGATTCAAAATGTAAATCATGGGGTGACCTCCCTTAGGGGGAGATTGTTAGGAATTAGAAAATTCCATGTTAAAGTGTCGGTCACCCCAATTAAGGTCTAGCATATGTTAGCTCGTAGACATGTCGGTAGTTACGATATTTAGTAGTTTATTTATTAGTTTGTAGCGTAGTATAGCTTAGTGCAACACCGTGGAGGAAGGACGGGTCTTTACCCACTGTATCCCTGATCCACAGGCCGATAGGAGGTCCTTGAGTCTGTAAGTATAAATACCCCTTCCATCCATGGAAGGGGTGGTGCTTCTCATTCAATCTAATATTCCATACTTTGTGTAAACCTCTAGCAAGAACACCCTCTCTCTCTACTAACTCTCTAACTATGGCAAACATGTATTTTGATCATCCAAGACCACCCGAATCATCAACACAATAAATTATTGGATCCTAACAGTTATGTCAATAAGGATAAGGGTATTTTAACAAAACCAGTTAATAGACCTATGGCTTTGCCTGCACCCACAAGAACACCATATGGTGAGAATAGACCCTTTAAGAGATTGACTCACAAAGAATTGGAGGATAAGAGGGCTAAGAATCTTTGTTTTTACTGTGACCAAAAATATGTGCCTGGACACAAATGTAGTGGTCAATTGCATTCATTAGATGTGGTGATAGATGAGGAAACTGAGCTGTGGAAGAAGAATTGACTAATGATGAAATGGGTCATTTGGGGAATTATGATCAGACTATTGAAATTGATCATAATAATGAAATGGTTGCTCAAATCTCATTGAATGCTCTCACTGGTATATACAATTATCAGACAATGAGGGTTAAGGGTATGGTAGGCAAACAAGGGGTGCATGTGCTTGTGGATTGTGGAAGTACAAACAATTTCATTGATTTACAGACTGTCAAAAAGTTAGGCTGTAAGACTAAAACTATGTGTCCTTTGCAAGTGTCTGTGGCTAATGGTCAAGCTATGACTAGTACTTTGATGTTTTGTGGTTTATCTCTGACCATGGGAGTAGAAACGTATATGATTGATGATATGGTACTACCTTTAGGAGGTTGTGAAGTGGTGTTGGGAATACAGTGGTTGTCTACTTTGGGAGAAATTATGTGCAATTTTGAGAAATTAACCATGAGGTTCTTTGTGGGCAATAAGAAAGTGTTGCTCAGAGGTTCTCAACAAGCTACACTTCAATGGATGCAACCTAGAGAACATAACAGTGCTATGTTGAATTCTATGACACTGTGTGTCTGTCCTGTGTCATTCTGTAGTATGGTAGGGACAAGTATGATTGAGTCACATAAGATTGATGAAATTTTGAATGACTTTAAAGGTGTGTTTGAAGTTCCCACTGGTTTACCACCAAAAAGATCACATGATCATCACATTCCTCTTATGCCAAACACCCCTCCAGTTAACATCAGACCCTATAGGCATCCTCCTAGCCAAAAGGATGCTATTGAACAGATGGTACAAGAGTTATTGGATGTTGGTGTCATCAGATCTAGTCAAAGTTCTTTCTCCTCTCCTATAGTCATGGTTAAAAAGAAGGATGGCAATTGGAGAATGTGTGTTGACTACAGACAATTGAATAAGAATGCTATCAAAGACAAATTTCCCATACCTATGATAGAAGAATTGATAGATGAATTACATGGGTCAGTGGTGTTTTCAAAGCTTGATTTAAGGTCTGGGTATCACCAAATCAGAATGAAGGAGGAAGACATTCATAAAACTGCATTCAGAACTCATGATGGCCACTATGAGTTTTTAGTAATGCCGTTTGGTCTTACCAATGCCCCTTTCACATTTCAATCACTAATGAATGAGATCTTTAAACCCTATTTGAGAAAGTTCACACTGGTTTTCTTTGATGACATTCTGGTTTATAGCAAGTCAATTGAAGAACACATTGTGCACCTTAAACTGATTTTGCAGACTATGCAGGCTCACACCTTGTTTGCAAAAAGGAGCAAGTGCACTTTTGCAGTGTCTTAGGTGGAGTACTTGGGTCATATCATCACTGATAAAGGGGTTGCAATAGATCCTTCTAAGATTGAGGCTATGAAAGATTGGCCTACACCCAAGAATGTAAAGCAACTGAGAGGATTTCTGGGACTCACAGGCTATTATAGGAGGTTCATTAAGGGGTATGGAATCACCAGTAAGCCATTAACTGCATTACTGAATAAGAACTCTTTTGAGTGGTCTGATATAGCTCAAGAATCATGTAACTTGTAGATGTTATCTAAGAACACTTGTGCCACTTGTGCAGCTGTGAAAGGATGTTGAATGGGAATGATTATTAAACTGTCAATAAGAAGGGTAGTGAAAATGTGGTAGCTGATGCTCTGTCTAGGAAGGAAATGCAGGGTCAATTAATGGCAATAATAGCTACTAATGTGACCATTGTACTTCTCAAAGAAATTAAAGAAAGTTGGGTGACAGATGAGAAGTTGGCCAAATTAATAAAGCAGTTTGAAGATCCTAATTTTCAATCAACAAAGTACACTTGGTCTAATGGCCAGTTAAGAAGGAAAGGTAGGTTGGTGGTGGGAGGTAATGAGGCACTCAGAAAGAAAATCTTCTCACGAATCCATAATGAATCAGTTGGTGGGCATTCTGGTGTTCAAGTGACTGTGCAGAAGATGAGTTCTATTTGTTATTGGAAGGGAATGAGAAAAGTGGTCAAACAATGGATCAGGGAATGTGATGTTTTCCAGAGGCAAAAGCCTGATCTTAGTGCCTATCCAGGACTCTTGCAACCTTTGCCTATACCAGTTAGAGTATGGAGTGATATATCAATGGACTTTGTGGAAGGACTGCCAAAATCTCATGGGAAGACTGCTATACTAGTGGTGGTGGACAGGCTCAGTAAGTATGCTCACTTTATTCCCCTTCAACATCCTTTCACAGCTGCACAAGTGTTCTTAGATAACATCTACAAGTTACATGGTTTGCCAAACACCATTGTAAGTGACAGAGACAAAGTGTTCGTAAGTGATTTTTGGCAATCATTGTTTAAGGCTTTGAAAGTTAAACTGCAAATGTCAACAACCTACCATCCACAATCAGATGGACAGACAGAAGTGGTGAATAGGTGTATGGAGTGCTACCTGAGATGTATGTCTGGTGAGAGGCCAAAAGAGTGGACACAATGGATTTCAATGCCTTTGCCTATACCAGTTAGAGTATGGAGTGATATATCAATGGACTTTGTGGAAGGACTGCCAAAATCTCATGGGAAGACTGCTATACTAGTGGTGGTGGACAGGCTTAGTAAGTATGCTCACTTTATTCCCCTTCAACATCCTTTCACAGTTGCACAAGTGGCACAAGTGTTCATAGATAACATCTACAAGTTGAATGGTTTGCCAAACACCATTGTAAGTGACAGAGACAAAGTGTCCCTAAGTGCTTTTTGGCAATCATTGTTCAAGGCTTTGAAAGTTAAACTGCAAATGTCAACAGCCTACCATCCACAATCAGATGGACAGACAGAAGTGGTGAATAGGTGTCTGGAGTGCTACCTGAGATGTATGTCTGGTGAGAAGCCAAAAGAGTGGACACAATGGCTTTCAATGGCAGAGTTTTGGTATAACACAAATTTCCACACTGCTATCCAAACCACCCCATTTGAAGTGTTATATGGTCAAACACCACCCATCCACATGCCTTATTTGCCAGGGGAAAATAAATTTGAAACTGTGGATAGAACAATGCAAGCAAGAGAGCAGGTGGTTAACATGCTTAAATTTCATCTAAAGAGAGCACAAGATAGGATGAAAAGTTTGGCACATAAACACAGAACTGATAGAAATTTTGAAGAAGGTGTTTGGGCCTATTTGAAATTACAACCATACAGGCAAGTAACAGCTAGACAAAGTCCCTATAACAAACTCTCAGCTAAGTACTATGATAACGCTACACGCGTCGTTCGGGGTCAAAGGAACTTCCTTTTCTTCGAGCAAGTTTTATAACACCCTAGGCGGTGAACCTAATCGTTGTAGTGTAGTATTAGGGTAAGCCACGGGTATTGATATCGTTCTCTAGGGGAATAGGAATGCTAGTGAGAAGTTACTACGCTAAGGTTGGGGTTGAGGAAGATTGTTTTTTATCTTTTTATATTTTTTTAGGAATTAGAAAGGTACGAATCTCGGGGTTTGGATTTGGGGGTTAGTATTTCTACCGATTACTCTACTTATCTAATTATCTAATCTAAGGTGTATGTAGTCTATGTCTAATTATTGTGTGCCCGTATGATAGTTTAAAGATGTGTTTACTTAGGTTTTATTACTCCTTAATTATCTCCTATTGATGGTTGAATTGTCACGTCCTTATTCTTAATTGTGTTGTGTGTCTAAAGTCGTAGGGTATGCGTTTGTCCCTAACTCTTTGAAACTACCAAAGGGTCTCGTCTACAAAATCTCTAGAAATTATAAACTCCAACTCTAAGGCACTCTTTGGATGGTTTAGCCTACAACTACTCTAGGTGTTATAGTCTAAGGTTCACAAAGATTAATCAAGCATTAACTACACAACGAATGACCTATCGCATTACTAGATCATTAACAATTAAGATAAGAGACAACCAATCAATATTCAATAATTAAGTTTCATATTCCCTAAGCAAACACACAAGTAAATTAGCCGGACATGGAGAACATGCAAGCATACACACAAATAATTGAAGACATAATTGAATTAATGAAGTAAAACACTTATCTTGATGTAAGATAGGGTTTGGAACCCTAAAATACTGTACAAGACAGCCTTGGTTCGGTTTAGGTTTTTACTCCAAAAGACTACGCACTAAAACTGAAAAATTCGGATTCTATATATAAGATTACAATCGCGACGGCGTCACCCTTTGAATTGTGATGCCGTCGGGTCGCCGTCATTAGGGTTTCGTCTTGGCCACGTTAGTCTTGCGACGGCGTCACCTTATGCTTGTGACGCCGTCCCCTTCAGTCTCTGACGACGTCTGGATCAAATCTAGGTCGTCTGAGTTGCGACGGCCTACTCTTTTAAAGCCTGACACCGTCACTTGAAAATAAGCAATTTGGCTACTGAGCCGTCTGAGTGGCTCGATTCTTGACTTTGGCCATTTTCTTTGTATATCCGCGCCTTTTCGTCCAAATAAGTGCCATTCCAGCAATTTGCCTTCAAGAGACCTAAAAAGTGAAAAGGAACGATATTAAGTAATAACGGATACAAAAGTGATCAAATAAGGGCTTAAACGACCCCTCAAAAAGGTACATTTTAAAACCTTATCATACTATGGTCCCTTCAAGATCATAGAGAAGATTGGCAATGTGGCTTATAAATTGCAGCTTCCAAATGGTAGTCAAATCCATCCAGTATTTCATGTGTCCCAACTCAAGCTTTGCAAAGGGTTGGTTGATAATCCTGGAACTCTTCCCATGTGTGACAATGAAGGGCTCCTATCAGTGCTTTCAGTGAAAATCATTGACAGGAGATTGGGAAAGGTTAACAATAGGACTGCTGTTTATGCGTTAGTACAATGGTCAAATGGCAGTGAAGAAGAGGCAACTTGGGAGCTATACACTGAATTACTGGAGAAGTACCCTGGGTTTGATCAAGAGGAAGCAACTGAACGTGCTGTTTGACTGTGGAAAGTCAAATGTTAAGGAGAAGGGATTTGATACGCGCCAATTTAGAAAGTACTGCTAGCTTAGAAAGTACTGCTAGCTTAGTTGGTAGCTAAAAGTTGGCGGGAAATTCTGTTTTGGAAATTCTGTTTTGCTCCCTCCTCCCATTTCTCCTTCCTCCCATTTGTATAAATACTCCTTTCATTTTGAGTTGTAATTCATTCACTAAAAAAGACTTGTAATCTTCCTCTCTTAATTCCATTACAAACTGAGTGAATCATTTGATTACAAATACGGTTTCATTTCTTCTTATGTGATTCCCTGTTTGTTTTCATAAGCAACTACATTTCATAACTGATTTTTGGTTGTTTTACAATTTGGTATCTATCAGAATAATTTTATGAGCGAGGAGACCAAAAAGAATAAACATATAAATAACAATATTACAGGAGAGAGAGGGTTTGAAAATCACTAACTCAGATGTAACGTTTTAGCTTTACCAGAGAGAGAGGGTTTGAAAATTTATTTTGATTTGAGATAGAATGTGCCTAGCACGTGTTCATGGGCTTTATACTTCATTTTCTTCACAAAGCTTTGTGATTCACATGAGAATGAGAAACGAGAAAAGCCCATCCTAATATATGCATTCACGGTTTTCTTTACTTTTTTAGGAGAATCAAAACAAGGGATTGAGAATGGAAACTGAATCTCACATTCCCATTCTTTGTACGCAACAAACACAGGAATTGACATGTTTTCCCTTTCTTACCTTTCATTTCTATCCTACCAAACAGCCCCTTTTAGGGTTGTGGAAGATGATGCTTTGGAAGTAAAAAGTGTGAGGACACAATTGAACGTGGGTCACGGTCGATGATAAGGTCAAGGTCCCCAAAGAGTGAGCATTTTGGTGTGGATGATGGAAGCAGTTTTAGTCGAGAATTACCAACATGGCAAACACGAAAGAAGAGATCAAAAGTTGGCTTTGTTGCATGATTATAGTTTGTGTTCTTTTAAGTTTAGTAAATATGGTGAAGGAGTCTTAATGATTTAATGGTTGGTCTGTTGTTTTGTGTTTACTGGTAGATTTATTTTACTCTTACCATGCATTAAGCATATAAAGTGATTTAGTATAGGTACCACATCTCAAGTTGATCCCTGGTCAAAAACCTGAAACATGAAGAGGCGCCCGGGCAAACCACATTTTGATCAATAGGGATTTCTCAAGTTGATCCCTGGTCAAAAACCTGCAACTTGAAGAGGCGCCCGGGCAAACCACATTTTGATCAATAGGGATTATCCACTAGACCCGTTATTTTCATGATATGCCGTCGTGTAAATAAGTACAATAATTGTAAAGTATGATGGTCGAAGCAGTTTTGAAGTCAGAGGATGAGTACTAACCAGAAAATAGAGAAATTGTCTCAGATTTTCCTCAACTTTCAGTTATAACAAAATTTTAGCACCATATTTGTCTATTAACGCTATACATTATCCTTGGTAGGACACAAAAAAACACATTACACTAACTAATATAGTTTCAAGATTACAAGACACAAGACATTTAATATTACCTTTCAACAACCTCGGCTCCAATCCACACTCACACGAAAAGAGCCACAAGACCCACCAATTGTCTGTACATTGTCTGTGGATTGTGCCAAGAACGTACAAGTGCCACTCATAATCACATCCCAAGAACTGACATCGAACAAGGTTGCTTCAATCACGATAGAGCCGTTGGAGGGTACAGCCAACATAGATCTATCGAGTGGAATTTCTGGAATGTTAGTGTCAAAACTGTTTCGAAAGAGGCATGCCATGTAGAACTTCTTTTCAAATGGATCTCCTTCTTTAAAAAAATCGCCACCATAATAGGCAAAAAGTTCAGCAAAAACTTGATCACCATCTTTCGTTGAACCATTATACGTTACCTTTATAGTGGAATCTACAGCATCCTTCAAAAGAATGTAGTACATCTGAACACTCCCATCCTGACCACTACTAGTCCACAAACATCGCATCGTATCAGCTTCCTCATCCTCCAAAAAATCTTCGAAGTTGGTATCTAAACAACCTTTGCCAAGTTCAAAAACATCATCATTACACTCAGTACGAGCATAGAGTTCCACACAAGTTGTCATGTCTGTAGAGAACGGTACTAAACGGTGACAACTCGGATTGCCAAGGTACATAGGCCGACCACTGATGATGTCTACAGAATAAGGCCCATCACAGTCGAATAAAGTAACAAAACCATCATCAGGTGCATTTGTTAGCCCCCACCCATCCGATCGTACACTGTACCCATCAGATATTGAAATAGTCCCAAACATCACAGCATCTGTAACGGCGAGATCTCTAGTAATATAGGGATAAACAAGAAACATCTCAAACCGGGTATTTATTTTAGGTGGATCATCCCTGATGAAAATCAAACAAAAAATTATAAATAAAAGAATTCCAACTTATATAACTAGATTAAAATAGCATAGTGTATATAACTAGATTAAAATATTAAAATAGAGCACTAACTTGCGGTTCAATCTTTGTACTTGAAATAGAGATTTTGTTAATCCCGATGACGACAAATCTACATCACCCAAGGATGAGGATTCCTACACATACACAAGTTTAAAAACTGGTTATTAAATGCGGAATATTTACTGAATTTGTTTTTTTATACCAATGTTAATACTTTTACTCAAGTTATCTAAACTTGACTTGGTTTTGAAAAAAAATATATATACTTTACTTCCAAATGGTGAATTATTTTAATAGTATATGGAGTTTTAAGGTTGTCTTAATAAAGCAAAACCAATTGAAATTGAAAAAACTTAAACCGAAATCATCCAAAGCAGAAGAAATATAACCCCCCACATAATAGAACACAAAGAAACAAATCCGAGTAAAAAAAAAAATCAACTTGATAATGCATACCGGAGTAATCCCCAAAAGTTGTAAGCCTTTTTCCATTACCACCCGAGTTGCCTCACACAACAATATTTTGGTTGTCTTCGTAACAAAACCAGCCTGCCAAAACTTTCAAAGTTACGCTAAATCCCAACAAATATAATCACGTGTCTTTTTTAGAAAGTAAAAAGCATCTTGGTTTAAGAGAACCGGAAATTAAATTCAATATAAATATACCTCGCAGACAGCATTAAAATTCTTGGATAAATCGTAGAGATATTCACACAGGATATGTGGTAAGACAGGTAAACAAGCCTCTCGGATAATCTGAAACAGAGAGGTAGGCTATTAATAATTAATATTCCGTAATACATTAAGTGGGTGTTTGGCATTGCTAATTTTTTCAGCTTTTCAGCTTTTTTTAAGTGAAAAAGCAGTTTTGGTATCCATGGAGTTGCTTATTTTATATTACTTATTTGATATTGATATTAAGATAAAATTAGATTTTACTATCATATTCAACATAAAATCTTTAATGCCGTTTAAAAAAAAACATAAAATCTTTAATAAATGCATATAATTCAATATTTATATTATTAAAAAGTCCATTAAGATATTCTCTTACCTGAGTAAACCCGAGTAAATGTTGTACCAACGCACGCTCTACACCTTCTTTCCATATTTCACATTTTCCCAATGTTAACTCTGAATCCTGTTGCAACCAATTATGTATATGTATATAAAATGAACGAATATAGAAACAATATAGAAACGAAAGAGATTCTTACCATCTTTAACTGATCAATGTCTTCACGAGATTCGTTGGTAAATGAAAGAATTCGAAACAGTGTATTTAGAAGGTATCCAAAGGTATTTCCCTATTTATAAACAAGAACAGTGTAAAGATTTCAAATCGATGAGAAATACAATATGCTAGTAGTTGAAGAGCGTCATTAAAATACCTCAATCATCTCTTCATAATCGAATGTGTAATCCGCCAGTCTATTATTTTTCAAGATTGTATACCTATTAATTAATGACACAAAACATAGAGCATTCAATATAAATAAGTACCAAAGTTGAAGTAAAAGTAGGGTATCTTGTTTTATGGAACAAAGGAAATAGCCCGTGTAGGTACACATTATTGAATGCAATATAAAAGCATGAGAACCTTACTTTAATGTACAATTCGAAACTTGTTCACAAGTATACCCAAGCTCCTCAGCAACTGATAACAAGAAAAATGTGAAATGCAAACAGTTTAAAACAGTGGCGTTAAAATATTAATGGATTGATATTTGGGACATGTTTTTATACATAATGGTTACAAAATAAAATATTTTATCTAATGTTTTTATATCTAATGGCATTAAAATGAACAATAACGAGTATACCTCCTTCACAACTCATTTTAGCTGCATTCAACAACGAATCCAAGTCTTCATGTTTCTGTTTAGTATTGAAAATTTGATATCCCGTGTAGCTTGCTCTAGGGGAATCACAAATATGAACCGGGAGCCACTCTGCATGTCGAGCAGCCTGTGGAAAAAAAAATCAGGATTTTTTTTTTTTAACATGTTACTATCAGTTAGGCGTTGTGTAAAAGTTACTTCAATTACCTTGATGCACATTTTAATATACTCTTGTTGCGGTACGGGAGTCACGCATACTATCCAATCTGCTTTTTTCTTTTCAAGTCCATACCTGCATATGCAAGCAAGCCACATACGGAATATACAACTGGGAAAATAAATAATTGATCGTATGTGTTTTGATAAGTAAAGTACCACAAATCTGTGAGATCGTCCATAGGATTAATGCCAGCCCATTCATCTCTCTTCGCATGAATAAGAGGTTCTTCTTCTTCTCCTTCAGCATTATTACGATATATCAACACATCTTCATCTCCTTTTTTCATCCGAAACTTATCATTTTCCTCTTCGGGTAAATCCATCCCACACGGCTGTAATAAATGGAAGTATTGAACTCGTAAATTGCAAAATATACATGTTTTAATAAAACAAATATTCAAAGAGATCAACTTTATATACATACCACTGAGAACTCCACACCAATTTTACAATACTCAAGCATGCTAATTGACGTCGTTTTGATTAGCTCGCGTCGTAACAAATCCATAGGCACTAGGTTGGCCATATCGCATGACGGAAAGTTTACTATTACCCTTTCCATAACAAATTTCGGTGCCCATGTGTCTATACCATTTCTAAGCATCTTATGAACGCTCTGCAATGTAGACAAGAAGATGAAATGTAGGTGTCATGTTTTAATAGGGCTTGAAAAGAAAAAAGAATACCTTAGCCATCCATTTCCTCGATAACTTTATAGCTAGGACACCAGCATCAAGTACCGAAGGTGTTCTCTCAATCATTTCAGGTCGAAGGAGTTGAAGGATCTTCTTGATTTTCTATAATAATAATATACCACAGCGGAACATAAAAATTACGGTTAAAAATTACGATTTCGTATATTCAAAAACTATGATACAGAAAAAGAATATTACCCATCCAACACTTCGTGGCCCTACATGCATTGTACCCTCTCTTCTCAATTTAGGCCATACGGAAAAGACATTCTCACTGTAAATTTCTCATCAGTCAGAAGAGAAAACAAAATGTGGCAACAAGAGAAAAAACTCAAAAAAAAAAGAAACATATACGTACCATTGGTAATCACCATACTCCTCCTCTACACAAGTTATAATTTTAGGCTTTTCATCCTTGAATTGAGGGTAACTAAATTTGAGTGCAACATCATATAGATTTGCGACTTCTTGTTGAACGCTCCATCTCTTGTCGACTTGTTTTTGTTCAGATTTCTGTTTTAAACTCATTAGTTCTTTCCAAGCTTTCGCTAGTTCTCTTCTAGGTCTCCGTGTCTTTCTTCCAAAATCTTGTGCAAGTTTTCTTTTGAGTCTCCGTCTACTCCGTCTTGAATCGTCTTTTTGAAGTTTTACTTCCGGAATCTCTTTAAGTGCATGTATTAAGGATTCTACTATCACTTCTTTTGCAATTTGTTGTTCTATTCGTCTACCATCCTGTATTGCAAACCCAGCACCATGAGTGTACATTTTTTTAATTATATGTATAAAAAAAAAAGATGATCATGATATTGTGTATGTTAACTAGTTATAACACCGGTGCACGCATGGGGTTCATGTTAAGAGTGAAAAGAATAACTATATTGTTTGAGACTGCTTATCTATTTGTTAAGTTTTAATAAAACAAATAAGCATAATTAAGGCGCGCTGTTTATATACACAATATCAAACACCACAAAAGTATAGGAGGTTGCAACCTTACTTATTTCTAACATATAAATGTCGATTTCAAGTATACTTGTTCGACTTTAAAAGTATATTTCGTAAGGTCCAGCCAGTAACGAGACACCCCTTGGTTGAAGTTGCAGCCTACTTTAGTATAGTATGAACGCATTTAAACCACAATGCCAAACACCCCTTAGTTGCATAAAGCCAATACTTAAGGTATTATTTTGCATATAGGAATATCTTATTAGCACAACTTCATATAGTTCCCACTTGATATAGTATAAACACATTTAGACCACAATGCCAAACACCACTTTTCTATTGAAAAAAGAATTGTTTACATAACAAGAAAACACAACTTAATTAGCTACCTGAGTTTATAATAATTACCACTAAGACAACACTAACAGTTCATTACCGCCGATTGTACTCAAATGTTAGTGTGATGCGTAACTATTTCTACTAGTATATAGTTTTGCGTTAAGTTAATATAATCAGCCAAGCATATAATAGCAACATGCCTTATCTATGTTACCTACATTATACTAAGATCTGATCAGTTATAATCGGCAACTATTAATAACAAATACTCCTTTCTTAGTAACATTAACAAAACATTCCAGATAAAGCTTTAATTAAAAGAGAGAGGGGGGGGGGGGGGGGGGGGGGGGGGGGATAAAAATAAATAAATAAATAATTAAATCATCAATATGTGACTGATTAAATTGTCGACTTAATTAAATCGATGGAAGGTGTGCGTGTTGTTTCTAGGGCCTTTTATAATCATTCGTAGACTCAACTCCCGCCTTATAATTTATTTAAGCACGTTTTTCTTTTTTATGCGGTTAGCCCTTACAAAACTTTTGATTTTGACGTAGAGAGGTATTTCGCAAGTTCAATCAGCGCCATCAGCGTGTATATATACATATATTATGTGTATATATAGATATATATATGTGTATTTATATGATAACGTGTATGTTGATAATGGACTTACATAATCACCATCCCTTTGTCTTGAAAGAGGAGTTGCCATTGTTATGGAATAATTGCCAATGGAGAAGTTGTAGAATACTCTGATGTAGAAACTGTTGGTGTAGTTGACTCCGATATAGAATACTTTGGTGTAGAAAACTCCGACGGTGTAGACACCTTGAAGCTATAATAACATCATCATAAAAAACATCAACATTTGAATTGAATTAATTAACTCATTACTCATAAATCAATAACAATCGGCGAGATTAAAAAGAAATAATTAGGGTTTATTATTACCGATAAATAAATTACAAGATGTGAGCTTCCTTCAGCGATTGATTGACTAAACAGACAAATTGAGGCTTCCTTCAGCGAAATTATGGTAACTTAGAAGATGCGGCTAGAGAAACCGCGATTTTTGTTTTAGATACACCAAACCAACCGACTTAAAATTAATGTAAATTGCAAAAATCGTCCTTGTGGTTTGGTCAAATTGCACGTTTTGTCCTTATGGTTCATTAAATACAAAAATCATCCTTATTTTGCACTGTTTGGAAACATTTTGGTCCTTCGGCACTAACTTTTTAGAAACCACACGGACGATTTTTGCACTGCCAAAGGACTAAATTGATTCCAAACAGTGCAAAATAAGGACGATTTCGCACTCAATGAACCACAAGGACGAAAAGTGCAATTTGGCCAAACCACAAGGATGATTTTTGCAATTTACTTTTAAAATTAGAGTAAATTACACCGTTAGTCCTTATGGTTTACGTTGTCCGCATCCAATCGTCGTTTGACCCCAAAAATTGCACCGTCCAACTTTAATCGGCAAACATTTAAAGTCGTTTGTCTCTCAATCTAACTAAGCCCACTAACGCTCGTTAACCTGTTTTCCTATAAGGGTATACTCGTCTTTTCCAACACTACCTAGCTTTTAATACCAACTACCCCTGTCATTTCACTTATAGTCCCTTAAGTCAATAACACTTTTCTCTCAAAAAACTTAACTTTTCATTTTCTTCCCTAAATCAAACCTTAATCTAACCTTAAATTTTTGTAACTAAAACTTTACAAAGCCTACAAGAAAATCAAGATTCCCATATCACGTTAAGGCATCGGGGTCATTAGCTTAGTGCAAATTGTGCTATTTATTTTTCTATCTGACATTATACTGTCATGCATACTGAAATCTTGTGGTCCGCAATTATCAATTTCTTTTACTTAAACCTATGAACTTACCAGCATTATTTTTGACATTTTAGCTTGTATTTCTCAGTTAATTGAGCACGTCTTTCCCCCAGGGCATGAAGCATGATCGAGTCTCATGATTTTTATTCCATTAAGAAGTGACTTTGTCACATTTATGGATTTTAAACTTAATGTTAGACTATTTCAATTTCGGGACCATGTAAACTTAAGTTTTATTAATGTTGAACTTGTTTTATTTAAATCAAATGTATATTAACAACGGCTCATGTAGGTCATTCGACATAATTGTAACTTTGTTCCTTAAACGTCACGCCCCGGTTACCATTCTGTTGCGACCCATTTTGTGGGTGTGACAGATTGGTATGCAGAGCCAAGGTTATAGAGAACTAGGTTGCATCATTTGACCCTAGACTATAACCATTACATCACAACATTGTATCATAACATTTCGCACGCGTACTCACTATACATGCTCACTTTACTTGCTCACTATGCATGCCTTTAATTGATTTTATATAAGTAGCTTATATAAAATGTGTATACAGATAACAATATATCCTTACTTGATTTCTACTTACACATGTATCGATCTTGTTACAGCGATATGTGTACTCCTATTTCCCCTATCATGATCTCAGCTGACACTGACGTCGAGGATGCCACCTCGACTATAGCTTCATCAGCTCAATCCTCAGCTCCAATTCAGACCACTCCACATGTACCTGGATCACCAGAGGACATGTCAGACTCTGAGACTGAGCCCTTTAAGGAGAGTGAAGTTGCTCCTACACCACCAATTTCACCACCAGCTCCAGTACGTCGAGTTAGGCGTTACCCTGTTATCTTGCTTGCACAACCGATCCCTTTCGGTCGCCCCTACAGGCTGCACCCTAGTGGGGTACTCGGGATGCAGGCAACACGTAAATCGATACACACCAAGTCCTGACTTTGTAGGCTACTTTGGCAGATAGATTCGTCCCTCCAGCCAGACCCTTATCACCCACTTCACCATTTTGCTATCCATCACCACTTTCATCTCCTATACCAGCATCTTTATTTGTACCACCATCCTCACCATTATCTCGCCTAGATTTGATTCTTGAGATGGACAAGACGCCTCATAAGAGGACACGATTCTTTTTTCCATCACCGCCTCCACCTACCACTACTACTCCCATCCCTAATATTGTGGCTAGAACCGTAGCTGAGACTAAGACTACTCCACCTCGCATATTTAAGATCGATGAGAGCTCCAAGGCAGCTGTTCTCCGACTACCTTTTCTACTCACACTGATAGCTCGCATGACCGCTATGAGCTCTCATTAGAGAGGATTGAGAGCATGGAGTACGGTATTGAGGAAGTTCGACGAGACAACTTACTTGCTCGTCAGGAGATCACTGGTATTCAGACAGCACTGACCAAGACTCGCAGCAGGATTGTCGATCTGCATGAGCAGTTGAGTATTCAGAGTGAGGATACCTCTCTCATCGCAGACTTTACTACACTATGTCAGCATCACATTAGCATTGGAGTGTCTCACGAGGATAGAGACCCGTTTGTCACACCTAGAGACCACTACGACTGTTGCACAGACCCAGATCAGATATCGGGAAGATACTATAGATTTTCTTATGCGTACCATGGAGCGTAGAGCAGATGATGACAGTTATAGATTTGCCAGAGTTGAGGCTCAGCTCAGAGAGATTGAGCAGTGGAGGGCCCGTCAGGAGGGTCCACCCGGAGGAGCGCCAGGTGATGTCTAGTAGATTATGTCAAAGGTAAAATTAGTATTTTCTAGTTGTGGGATGTGTGGCATTGGTAGTGACACTTGTGGTGTTGTGTTTTGTAAAACAATGAAAACAAGTTATCTATGATTTTTGTGGTTTCTTATCATTGTGATTTTATCTACATACGTGGTGATTGTGTATGTACATATGTTGATCGTTGCTACTTACGGATTCTCATTATGGTTATCTTTTGTGATTTTAGAAGAAGTATGTCGCCGAAGAAATACAACATGAGTGCTACTGCTATTGAGCGACTTGTTTCACAGTGAGTTGTTGCTGCCATGGTTGACTTCGAGACAAACCACAATAGCGGTTATGGGGTCAACAATGAGAATAATGATACGGCAGTTAGGACGGAGCCTACAACTCGTGGATGTTCTTACAAAGAGTTCATGAACTGTAAGCCCAACTATTTTCGTGGATCAGAAGGAGTGGTTGGTTTGACCTGATGGTTTGAACGGTCAAAGTTTGTGTTTCTCCTTGCTAATTGTGCTGAAGATTTCAATGTCAAGTATGCTACGAGCACCCTGTTGGGTGGTGCTAAGTCATTGTGGAAAGTTTATGCATAATCAGTTGGACTTGAAACTGCTTATGAGATTACCTGGACTAGATTGAATGAGATGTTGACTAAGAAGTACTTCCTCGAAATAAGGTATAGAAGATGGAAGTTTAGTTTTGGAATCTTGTTGTCAAGGGTGTTGACATTGATACTTATGATTCGTTGTTTAAGTATATTCCAAAAGTAATACAAACGGTGAAGCTTGTAAACCCGGATCGTTTCCGAATGAAGGTTGAATAGAATTCGTGATTTAAGTCGCGTTACGTGACTTTGAATGGTGAAAAGGATGAAATTATGGGATCTTATGCTAAATTTGGCAATTATAAACTAAAAACAACTTAAATAGCACACAAAATGATAATACAAAGCAATTATAAGCTAAAATGCAATTAAAACCTAAAAACACGCACTTACGGGCTAATCCCGAGCCTAAAACGTCAAATTTGTGAAATAAAAACCCTAGGAACTCAAAACTATTTTTCTTACAAGCTTAATGACAAAAGATAATTTTAGAAAAAAGCGGGGTATTTTTTGACTTTTTATTTATTTTTTATGAATTAAAAACTAAAAATTATAAGATTAATTATTATAAATATAAAATGAAACTGGAAAAATCTAAAAGTTTTATGGAAAATACTACTTTTTATGCTAAATTAGATAAAAATTTCAAACAGATTTTAACTTGAACTATTAAGCTGAAATAAGCTTAATTATGCTTAAAGCTTATAGAAGTGATATGCTCTTTAATGAATTAAAAAGAAAGGTATGGTACGCAACACTAAGGGAGCTCAGTTGGTAATGTGTGTGATGGTATTAGAAACTATATATATATATATTTTTTTTGAAAATTCTTTGAACAAGCTTATTAATAAGCTTGTTGTGAGCAAATTTTGTAAAGACAAGTTTAATGAGAATAAGCAATTAAGCAGTTTAGAAAGATAAAGGGGGACAAATTGCTTATCGAGCTTTTTACTAACACACCTTAATCAGATTTTGCAAAAAGGCTTCAATAAGCTAGGACCAAACTTGAATAAGCTAATAATACTAAAAGGCAATTATACTAAGCTATTTTAACTAACTAAATGCTTACAAATTAGAATAAGCTAAAAATTAAGCACAAAATGACTTAAGAGTCTGCTGTGGTAACAGCAGACTTGGGCAGCTATGAGAGCTTTTTAAGCTAACAAATAAGCTCCAAACTTCAATAGGACCCAAAACAGATCAAGGTGGTATACTAAAGAGCGGGAATAATCAAAATTCCAAAACTCAGGTCATGAGCTTTTATGAGCTCCTGAGAGATCTGCAAAGGGGATGGGTTGGGGACTGCTATCTGTCTTGCAGAGACAAAAAGGGACAAATGACAGACTTGAATACTATTTTTAAGCTAACAAAACTTAATGGAATTCATTGAGAGTTAAAAACAGATGGAATTGGTACTAAAAACTTTTATAAATACTATTTTTTTGGATTTTTAAATATTTTAATGCTATAAAATTCACTTGTGAAAACTGCCTAATGGACAGACTTAATGGCTAAGACAAATGGTTTTGACAGATTTCACTGAAATTGACCAAAAGACTTTATAGCTATTTGACATTAGACAACTTCAAAAACAGATTAATGGGGACTCAAAAGACACTATAACACCAACCAAATGAGACTCTAAGTAGATTATGCACTAGGGACAGTTTAGAAAAACTTGTAAGACTCAAACTTGGAAAATTGACTTAAACCTTCAAAAACTTTAGACTAATGATAAAAACAACAGTTAAACTAATATTACAACTTAACTCGGATAGTTTTAAACTCAGCAAATAACCAAAGTGGTGAATACACCACTATGCTAAACACCCCTTGAAAACTGATTTGGTATTTTCAAAGCAAATGACTTTTTTCAACTATGAAACTTGAAAACAGAGTTACTACTAACCTTTTTATGTTATAAAAATCAGATTTTGTTTATCAAGAGTGCCTAACAATAAGCTAAAAACTATATGCTTATTTTTTGGATTTTTTAGGTAATTTGATGAAAAACAATGCAAGTGATATCAAAACTTAAACAAACTAACAAGATGCAACTAAATAACAAGAATGAACAATAAAAACATGAAATAAGCAGATACAAACTGTCACAATTCTCAAATTCCGGTCATTTCTTAAATTAAATATGCATCATATTAGTTCATTCATGGCATTTCATTTCACATTTAACGCGTAATTTTTATATTTAAATAAACGTTATCGCGTGAGTTATTATTTTAAATATTTAATCCGTTACTTTCAAAAATGATCCCGATATATTTTTATACTCACATTAGTTTATAAAAACTATATTTTGAGTTTTCCTAGTGTTTTAAATTTATTTTGTATATAAATCGTTAAAGTTAAATTATTACGACGTTTTTCTTAAAAATTTCTCGATAATTATTTTATCACTCAAATTTCACAAGGAATGTATTTACAATTTTTATTATCTCATTACATTCTATTTTGATCTATTAAAAACTTACTTGTACCAAAAATCTACCATTTACTTTATAAGTTACATCTAACTACACATTACTTACACTTTTTCTTACAAATTATACAAGTACATACTTATACATTATTAATAAGAGAAAAAAAAAATATTTGGTGAGATTCATCCCCCCCAAAACCGGTTCAAGGGGGGGGGGGGGAGAGGGTAGCATTAATTGTTGGTAGTGTTTTTCTTTGATAGTATATATATATACTCAAACTTCACATCAAATTCATTCATTCATTTCATTCCAATAATTTCAAGTTAATAAAAGTCCTCTATTCTTTCTTGTTCATCCTCCATAACCGGTCCATCAAGAGATCACAAAGGGATCAAATTTTTTTTATCAAGCTCAAGTTATATTGCAATCTAGATAATACTCTTATTAAGATTTTGAAATAAAAATCTAGAGTATTTAGGTTTAACCTTGGTTCTTTGCACCTCATCATAGTACTTGTAAGCATATCATTTATATTTTTCATGTTTCCTTTTCATTTCATAAGTATCTCTTCATTTTTGGAGCAAGTATGCATGATTTGTGTTGTTTATATCATTTTTACATGATTTTTAGAAATATATATATATAAGGTCATCCTATAATTATCCCCTTGGTATACTTTGGTCTTGATGATGTTTAGGAACCCATGACACCCTAAGAAGGTGTATGGTAGGGTTAGATTAGTTTTGGAGTTGATTTGAAGGGATTAGAATAGGTTTAGTACGAGAAAAACTATTTTCGATAAGTATAAAATGTGTTCTGTCCTTGTTTTGATTTTCTGGAAAAACCGACAGTAGGCACGACATTTTGGCCTTGATATTTAGAAAATATACTTTAAAACGAATCCGTGGCCGCTTGAACGGATTAAAACGGAGTTATAACGAAGAAGTTATGGATTTTACAAGTTTGGCGACGAAATATATATTTTTCAGAAATTTCAGCATACTATTTTTATCTTGTACGGGTCAAAAACGAGCCTTAAGCTTTGCAAATTATTTCGACTTGTCAAAAATATATTAGTATACTTCGATACGAAGCTAAGGACGTATTATACGTAGAAAACGGGTTTGAAACGACAAAGATATGCACGTTTTCATAAAAATTGCCGTAACTATTATTTTCTGAAAAACTATATTATTTTACGAGACAAGTGTTACGGTAGCTAAAACGTCCATGTTGAGGGCTGTTTTTAACGTTGATGTGGAACTTTTTGGAACGAATTGTCTTCTAATAAAATCAAGATCACCAAGTATATTTCCCAAAACAACCAACCGTTTGTATAGCGGATTTGTAATAAATTATTTATGGTCGCTTAAACTTGGCCGAAACTCATTTTTAACCAACATTTTAGCCAAAATCACCATCTTTAACCCTTATTATCTTTATGTTCGAGACCTTTATGACGAAAACTCCTGAACTGAAACTCCTAGATTTCGATACAAACTTTCCAAAACCGTCGAGTTCGTTTTCTAACGATCGACGTACACCATGTTACGACTAGTTTTTCGGAGCCATTTTTGTCACTTTCAAGAAATTTCCGACGACATTGTTTTACGACGAAAAGTGAAAATTTCACCATAAATCATTATAAAACCATTGTAGGATGACATTTTGACGTAAATACTTGAAAAGTCATTTTTGAAGGGTCAAGACGTCAAAAGAGTATTTTTTCGACGATAATTAATATTTTCAAAACTCGCAAATGGTATAAATAACATACGAAATGCATGCATAACATTACATTGCAACTCATTACACATCATATCATTCGTAATAGGTCCCGGTTAAAGCATCACATTATACCTCAGTGTACTCACTCTTGTCATCACACCAGTTTACGAAGTGAGTAATCACAACCCCCCTTTTTTACCGTTTTTACTATATTTTGGGGCGAAATGCATGAACCTTTCTTGAGCTAAATTGATCACTACTTTTATTAACTTGTTTGACTAGAACTGGTGAACTCGAATCAAATCCTTGAACTTAATTAGGAAATTATGACTTATTTGGACTTATTGAACCGTACATGTTATGGCCTTGACCTAAAGTCTCCCATGTTCGGAGCATCACTATAAAGTCTCCCATGTTCGGAGCATCACTATAAAGACTCCTATGTTCGGAGTATATCTTTGGGAAGAGGCACCTAGTATATCTTTGGGAAGAGGCACCCAGTATATCTTTGGGAAGAGGCACCCAACATAACTTTGGGTAGTGGTACCCAACTTAATTTGGTTTCATCGGTAGCATACCTGAATTATTATATTCGTGGTACTATATTGTGAACTATTATGACTGCTTATACTTGACTACTTGACGCGATATATTTTTGTGCAATGGGTTGTGTACACACAGGTTGCAAGTTTTGTATGGGCGGAACTTGGAACTGAGTGGATACACAATGCCTTTGCTTTGTGGACTATTTTTCGATGACCGAAACCTTTGACTCTTTCATACGAGTTTTCTTATTTTACTAAACATGTTTACTCACCAACTATTTTCATAGTTGACCCGTTTTTCTCTCATGCATTTCAGGTGATCGTTAGTAAGTTTTTCTACCGGGTCTTGCATAATGAAGTTTTCACTTGTTGCTACAAATCATTATGTAATAGAACGCAATATTTTGGGAACTAAACTTGTAATATATTTGCCGATGACGGCTAAACTAGTATTGTAATGGTGTACTCTTTCTTTTAAATATTAACGTTGGTATGTTCTATTATCTTGTGCTTATGTTCCCTTCCGTTACACCTCGTGTTTCCGCCTCCGGCGAGGGTGTGACACAAACTATAATGAAGCAAATAAGCAAATAAAAAGCTAAAAATGAACTTTAAAAAAGGAACTTACAAATACCCTTGCACAAACAGGGCAAATAATGCTCGATGAGCTACTCAACAAGCTCTAGCTTGTCAAAGACAAGCTAGTGGCAGCACTAAGCTCTTCTAGTGGCAGCACTAAGCTCTTCCCTTTCTAGCTTACTTCCCAAAAGTGCTTATTTTGACTTTTTGTTGACTTTTTTGATTTTTTTGAATTTAAAACTGAAAATACTAAGTAAATAAAGCTAAAAGCTCAAAAATAAGCTAGAAAGCTTAGTTGAGCTTTATGAATGAGTAAAAGAAGCTTTTGCAAGCTTGAGTTTTTCTTTCTTTCTTTTTTTTTGAACTTTTTTTAAAACAAACACTAAATGTAAACAAGTAAAAGCTTAAGATAAGCTTATTTGAGCTTATAATATGATAAATGAGTTTGATCAACCATTGATAAACATATTAATAAGCATAAATTTTGACAGAAATAAAAAGAAAACAACTTTGTATTGATAAATTTTTTGAAATACAATGAACTTAAGACAGAAAAAATAAAGATAACAATAAGTTTTTAAATTTAAACTACAAGCTAACATTTTAAAAATGACTACAAGGGTCCTATATATAGCTAAGGAAGAGGAGGATGCCCTAGGGTTTGAGCTTATGATATGATAAATGAGTTTAATCACAGCCCTTGATCTTTGTGCCCATGTGTCACAGCCAATCAGAAATCTGTTGCAGGGTAAATTTGGGTGGAAGGGATAAACAGTGGTAGAGGGTAAAAAGGCGCGATTTGACCTTTTAACCAAGGAATATTAATGGTATGGGGTTTGACCGGTTCTTGTAAAGGTTGACTTGGGTTGGGTTTAATTTTGAACGGATAGTGGGGATTTAGGGATTGGGCTTTTGGGGATAATATAAAAAGTAGAGGTGGCAATCACAACCCATTTAGAGAAAAATGGGTTGCTATGGGTAAAAAATAAGAATTTATGGGTTGGATTGGGTTACCCCATTAGCAAAGAACAGGTCAAATGGGTCAACAATTGGACTTATGTGAATCAACAAATGGGTCGAATGGGTCAACAAATAGGTCGAATGGGTCACTTAAGGGGCGGATGATAACTCAACCACCATTATATTTCGTGTTTCTTATGTTATTATACGTTTTTATATTTTTTTTTGTCATTTTTAACATTTTCATCCGTTTTTGCGCGTTTTCGTCATTTTTTTACATTCTCGTCTGTTTTTTACGTTTTCATTCGTTTTCGCGCGTTTTCGTCTGTTTTTTTACGTTTTCGTCCGTTTTTTTACATTATCCTCCGTTTTTGTGCGTTTTCGTCTGTTTTTTTACGTTTTCGTCCGTTTTTGCGCGTTATCGTCCGTTTTTTTACGTTTTCGTCCGTTTTTGCGCGTTTTCGTCTGTTTTTTAGCGTTTTCGTCCATTTTTTGTACGTTTTAGTCTGTTTTTTATGTTTCATCCGTTTTTGCATGTTTTCATATGTTTTTGCGCGTTTTCGTCCATTTTTTTTTTTACAGTTTCGTCCGTTTTTGCGCGTTATCGTCCACTTTTACGTTTTCGTCCGTTTTTTTACGTTTTCGTCCGTTTTTGCGCGTTTTCGTCTGTTTTTAAGTTTTCTTCCGTTTTTGCGCTCTTTCGTCCGTTTTTTTTTTACGTTTTTGTCCCTTTTTTTACCTTTTGATCCGTTTTTGCGCATTTTCGTCCGTTTTTTTTACGTTTTCGTCAGTTTTTTACGGTTTCGTCTGTTTTTGCGCGTTTTCGTCCTTTTTTTACGTTTTCGTCCGTTGTTTACGTTTTTGCGCGTTTTCGTCTGTTTTTTTACGTTTTCGGCCGTTTTTTTACGTTTGTTTTCGGCCTTTTTTTTACGTTTTCGTCCGTTTTTGCGCGTTTTCGTCCGTTTTTTACGTTTTCGCCCGTTCTTTTGCGCGTTTTCGTCCGTTTTTTACGTTTTCCTCCGTTTTTGCGCCTTTTTTTACGTTTTCGTCTGTTTTTGCGCGTTTTCGCCCGTTTTTTTTACGTTTTCGTCTGTTTT